>OZ023263.1:92683556-93883556 GCA_964006375.1 Tillus elongatus | reverse complement strand
GGAAAATTGTAAGCGATATATAGGATTATTCAGCATTGTGTAACATGGCCCAAGAAGATTTCAGTAATAGAATCAAACGAAAACAGTGCTGGCAAAAAATTACGGTCTGTTTGGTTTCGCGAGTGAGTCAACTTTTAAAAATAAAAATAAATAAAAATTTTCCTCATTTTCTCGTACTTCGGCAAATAAGGGTATAAAATGTAGTTTGATTAGGCGGCCATTTACAATTGGATGTACTCACGGTCGTCTATTCTTCTTGTTTCTTCTTTTCCAACGGAAATATAGCAAGTCCAAAAGTACTACATATTCTAAATCTTCGTCCTTTTTGTCACTTGGGCAACGTTGTCGCAACGTTGTGTAGTTCGGTCACCTGGCGGCCGAATCAACAAAACCCACTGTGTGTTATTGTTGAGCAACAGCCGACACGGCATAAGCTGCTCTAAAGATAGGTTCATACACTCGCGAATTGAGAAAAGCGAGTTGCTAAATCGCCGTGAAACGTATCCCTGTTGGTTTATTTTAAATAATATCCTAATATTATTCCAAGACCAATAGGAATTAGTTTCGCAATTCGCGAGTGTATGAACCTAGCTTAATGCTGGCACAGACGATTCGGTGGCCAGCTGAGAAAATCTTACTGGTTGAATCGGTAGGTTGATCCGTGCTCGGGCCACCAGACGCATTCTATACCTTTTTAAACCTTAACTTTTCTGTTACTTCTATGAAAAAAAAAATGATGCCATAACTTACTTGCTGCATCCAAACTGTTTAATGTTTACTAAATATAGATATATAGATGTAGACTTCTCTGGCTTCACAATTGCGTATTTTCCTCTTACCCCCCCCCCCCCTCTCTCTCTATATATATATATATATATATATATATATATATATATATATATATATATATATATATATATATATATATATATATATTCACATCAGAGATTTTAGCCTGGTAATGTGCTTGGCAAAATGGTTTATGTACACATGTAAGATTTTGTTATTTCAAGAAAATAATTTGGTTACATTTTTTTGGCAAGAGGTGATTCCGACGGACGTTGATAACCTGACTAGTTTTCGAAAAAATTATTTTAGGTGGAACTCAACTGACGGGCACATACACATATATTTTAAACGCAAGCGATAAAGTTCAGGGAACATATACCGATTTGTGTTTCCCCCAAAATCTAGAGAAGTCTGCGTCCTGTCAACATAAGGTAGGTCCAAGTATTGGCCGAATCCTCGCCTGAATCGAGGATTAATCCGAGGATTTTGATATTCGAATAGGATGGTTCTGAGTTTCGCAATAATACGAGTATCTACATCACTAAACTGAACTCAGGTTAACGTCTAAACTATCAATCGAAAGCCAGCGCAAGCGCTTACCGCTCTCGTATACAACGTGCTGTAACTCGTCCATTGGACCACAACTTCTCGCGATGTGAATGCGTCATCGCTCACCGATGCGATGTAGATAAAATGAATCTCGAAAGTATCGAAAATATCTAATATGCTGAATTTTTCGGTATTACAAATAAGTTACCATCAGTCCCGAAAATACCGAACATTTTCGGTATTGGACAATAAATACCAGGAGTAAAATACCTCAGTAAAAGTCAGGGATCCTGGGATCTCAAAATTTCGAGTTCCCGGTATTGGATACCCTATGTAGAACATACTCAAGAAGTACAAATATCATCCCTATAAGTGCGTCATCAGGAGATATTTGCTGTTGATGAACAAAAAGGAGCGCATTCTGTTACGAAATGGAAGAACGTGCGAACAACGATCGTCGCTTTGTGTCAACAATATAAGCTTTACTCATGAGTGCACGTTCACCTTAAACAACGAACCAAATGTCTAAAATATACGAGATTGCACACAGAAAAATCCGAGAATTACTATTCCTACCAGAAGTATCCTCAAAAGATTAATATACGGGCCGGAATAATTAAAACCAAACTATTGGTCCATTTAAAATTGGGGGAAATTTGAATGCGCACAACTATTTAAATTTATTAACAACGAAGGTAGGACCTGTCCTAGATAAAGCTCCAAGGAAAATCAGGATATCTGGTTCCAACAAGACGGTTATTCTGCACATTTCCGCACAGATATCGGAAATTTTTGATTTACTCATTTATAAATCGTTGAATTAGTAGAGGTGGTGCCATAAATTGGCCACCAAAATCCCCTGATTTAGCCACTTGTGATTTTTTCTAAAATAAAGAAAAGCCGCCATCCAGATATTAATTGGCGAACGTAACGAACTCTTCTTATAAGAAATTGATATATTGCTTGCCAAAACGGGGGGATGGGGGTGGTTCTTTGTATATTTACTGTATTTTATTTTTAGTTGCATTTATGTTTTCATAATTATGTTTGTGTTAATATTTTTATTTCTTGTGTGATCGAAATCAAAAGCTCTCGATTACGCCTAGGACAAGCAAAGACCGCTTTCTGCACACTATTGATACATATGTAACTATTAAAAATGAAATGCATGTCAAAGGCCACTGTTTGACTTTGAGAGTGGCCACACGATGTCTATATATATATATATATATATATATATATATATATATATATATATATATATATATATATATATATATATATATATATATATATATATATATATATATATGGATGGCGGGTTTTCTTTATTTTAGAAAAAATCACAAGTGGCTAAATCAGGGGATCTTGGTGGCCAATTTACTACTAATTCAACGATTTATAAATGAGTAAATCAAAAATTTCCGATATCTGTGCGGAAATGTGCAGAATAACCGTCTTGTTGGAACCAGATATCCTGATTTTCCTTGGAGCTTTATCTAGGACAGGTCCTACCTTCGTTGTTAATAAATTTAAATAGTTGTGCGCATTCAAATTTCCCCCAATTTTAAATGGACCAATAGTTTGGTTTTAATTATTCCGGCCCGTATATTAATCTTTTGAGGATACTTCTGGTAGGAATAGTAATTCTCGGATTTTTCTGTGTGCAATCTAGTATATTTTAGACATTTGGTTCGTTGTTTAAGGTGAACGTGCACTCATGAGTAAAGCTTATTGTTGACACAAAGCGACGATCGTTGTTCGCACGTTCTTCCATTTCGTAACAGAATGCGCTCCTTTTTGTTCATCAACAGCAAATATCTCCTGATGACGCACTTATAGGGATGATATTTGTACTTCTTGAGTATGTTCTACATAGGGTATCCAATACCGGGAACTCGAAATTTTAAGATCCCAGGATCCCGGACTTTTTCTGAGGTATTTTACTCCCGGCATTTATTGTCCAATACCGAAAATGTTCGGTATTTTCGGGACTGATGGTAACTTACTTGTAATACCGAAAAATTCAGCATATTAGATATTTTCGATACTTTCGAGATTCATTTTATCTACATCGCATCGGTGAGCGATGACGCATTCACATCACGAGAAGTTGTGGTCCAATGGACGAGTTACAGCACGTTGTACACGAGAGCGGATGCGCTTGCGCTGGCTTTCGATTGATAGTTTAGACGTTAACCTGTGTTCAGTTTAGTGATGTAGATACTCGTATTATTGCGAAACTCAGAACCATCCGATTCGAATATCAAAATCCTCGGATTAATCCTCGATTCAGGCGAGGATTCGGCCAATACTTGGACCTACCTTATGTTGACAGGACACAGACTCCTCTAGATTTTGGGGGAAACACAAATCGGTATATGTTGCCTGAACTTTATCGCTTGCATTTAAAATATTTGTGTATGTGCCCGTCAGTTGAGTTCCACCTAAAAGAATTTTTTCGAAAACTAGTCAGGTAATCAAAGTCCGTCGGAATCACCTCTTGCCAAAAAAATTTAACCACATTATTTTCTTGAAATAACAAAATCTTACATAAACCATTTTGCCAAGCACATTACCAGGCTAAAATCTCTGATGAACCAATACATAATAGTATAAACGTCATATATACCTACTACGTATTTTGCTGTAACATGTGTTGATAAAGAAAGTCTCACATAGTTGTACATGTGCGCTTATAGTATACAGTAGGGTCCGAGTTTTACGAGTAGCAGATTTAACGAACTTCTCATTAAAGAGCAAATTTTGGTGACTTCTGTAAGAGACAATGCTAAAATGTTTCTGATTTAATGAACCCGCTTTCCAGGCGATTTCGGTCTTAGCGAGGTTATTATTGCGCTGACCAGTTCATATTTTTTTGGGATACATAGATGTGCGAAAGTAAAAAAGAAGACTTCGTCTTTCTGTGAATTTCGTTGCCTCTTTACCTAAAAATATGACCATTCAGACTAGGACTGGATGCACATGTTTCTTGATTGAGTCATGACACCAATGGGTAATAAATTTTACTGTACACAACACAAGAGAACATATTTCTGGGGTCCTCCACTCAGGCAATGATAGAGTCCCTCTTACCAGGGAAATCCACGTTCATTAGTTCGTTACAACTGTAAAATTGTGTGGATTTTTGTTTTTCTGTCTACATCTTGAAACTTGCGCCTTATTCCGATAAGTTTTCGATCACCGCGCGTTTGAGGTAGGTGAATAGTCTTGCCTACACAATGTCCACGTACCGGCATTAAAAGAAAACGCCTTACCATTGAAAAGAAAATGTCGATATTAAAACAAGTAAACACGGGAACGAAAAAAAATGTTTGCAGGCAGTACGATATTGCATTGTCTACATTATCAATAATTTTAAAGTGCGAGAATGCTATTGTCCAGGCTAGTGATTCCAACACTATTAACAAGAGAAAAAGTCTAAAAACAAACGACATGGAAAACTTGGACAAAGCATTGTCTCATTGGTTCAAATATCTGAGGCATGCAAACATTACTATAAGTGGTCTATTTCTCCAGGAGAAAGCTGTTTATCTTGGTAGAGAAATGGGACATGGAGAGAATATCCAGTGTGCTACAAGTTGGATTTCTGGTTTTAAACGTAGACACTCAATTAATTGAAGAAAAGTTTCTGCGGAAGCGAAATTTGTAAATAAGGAAGTCACATCTAATTGGTTTCAAAATAACTTTCGAGAAATATCTGAAGAACCTCAGGCACGTCATGTCTTCAATGCAGACTAGGCAGGACTTTTTTACAAAATGTTGCCGTGCAAAACTCTTAAAATTCAAAAACTAAACATTTATTTGTGGGAAGTTATCCAAAGAGCGACTGACTGTACTAATTTGTTTACATTATGACGGTTCTGAGTTTTGAAGACTATTGGTTACTGCCAAACCACAAAAACTAAGATGTTTTAAAAATGTAAACAGTTTGTCGGTGAAATACGTTGCTAATAAAAAAAAGCATGGGTGATTGCCGATATTTTTAAAATTGAAGTAGAAGAATGGGATAGAGAACTGGAAGGCAAAGATAGTAAAATTTACTTGTGATGTGTGGCAGCTCCACAATTAATTGACGAGTTCGAGGAGCATCAAACTAGTTTTTTTGACACCTAATACTACATCTGTTATGCAGCCTTTAGATCAGAGAATTAACTCTCTGAAATGTAATTACAGGAGACAACTCGTGACAACATACAAGAATCAGTGTCAACTTTCGGTAAATGTACTCGAAGCTATTCATCCCCTTGATCGTGCATGGAAAAGTGTCTTACAAAAAACGGTGCAAAATTGTTTCAGGCATGCTGGTATTCATTTTTAGCATAGAAATAAAAACGTTGAATTAGGCGTTTCGGAAGATGTTATGGCTGACGAATATATCACCGACGAAGACGATGATATTCCTCTGACCGAATGTGCTAGGGTTATGAAATTGACACACGTGTCGGATTGATGAATCACCGGAACATAGATAATTCTGTGGGAACGTCAGGTATTCCAACAGATTCCAAGATAATTGAAGCTGCAAATTTGAACACTACCCAAGAAGTGATAGAAGATTCCGATTCGGACAAATCATCTAAGTCCCGAATGCACCAATGTTTCACTGCAAGGTAGCACAGATTCTGCCTAAAAACTTGCCTAGAATATTTTTACACGGGGCCTCAAACTCAGACGATTAGCTAAGTTTATTAACTTCCATAGAAAACTTTTTGGAAAACAAGGCAAAAGAAAAACCGACAGTATAAAAAAAAATCACAGACTACTTTTTATAGTGTGTATAAAGTGAGATTAAGTAATAATGTACAGTATATACAGATTGGCGCATTGAAAATGAAACAGACCGATTTGCGTCCAGAGAATTTTTTTTAAGAAACGCTGAAACACGGCAATTTTAATATTGAGGGGGACATGTTTTGACATAAAACTCAACTTTGTCACATTAATCCCTTAAGTGTGGTGATAACAACCCTTAAATAGGGAACATGGGTCGAGTATTACATCATTTGAAAGCTCTTTCTTTTCTGAATTCAGCACACTATATTTTTTTGAAGTTTTATCAACTTGTTTAAAAATTATTCACTGTTGGAGTTGCAAGAACGTATTTCATTCATTGTGATCAGAAATGCACTAATTAGTCAATTTTTCGTTAAAAAAGCTA
Organism: Tillus elongatus; assembly: GCA_964006375.1. NCBI lineage: Eukaryota > Metazoa > Arthropoda > Insecta > Coleoptera > Cleridae > Tillus > Tillus elongatus. The sequence goes on along the minus strand of OZ023263.1, from coordinate 93,877,036 downwards.
AACACCAAAACCAAACGTTCAAAATGTTTATTCAGTTAAGTAAGTGTTCAAATTGTTGACCACCAGGTTCCATACAAAAGTACAAATTTTGTTCAAAACGAGCTCCGATATTCTGGAGCATTTGTGGAGTTATTAGACGGCATTCTTCAACAATGCGTCGTCGTAATTCTTCCAGAGACTCCGGTTCTGTTGTGTAAATTCTACTCTTTAAATGGCCCCATAGAAAGAAGTCTAAAGGTGTTAAATCCGGTGATCTAGGGGGGCACTCAATAGCACCTCTACGCCCAATCCATTGCTCTGGAAACTCTCTCGACAAAAACTCCCTAACACGTTGTGAAAAATGCGAAGGAGCTCCATCTTGTTGAAACACAAATTGTATTTCTTGATAGCATCATTTTCAACAATGTCAATTAGTAGAGGGTAAACGGTATCTTCTAGTAACTCCAAATACGTTTCGCCACTCAAATTGCCATCAAGAAAAATTGGTCCAATTAAAGGATATCCAAAAATGCCAGTCCAGACATTCTATTTCTGTGGAGTTTGAGTGTGGACTTCGTGAAAATGTCTTGGATTATTATCTGCCCAATAACGACAATTATGACGATTGACTGTAGAGTTTAATAAAAACGTACACTCGTCTGAAAAACAGACATTGAACAGAAAGTTCCCGTCATCAGCTATTCGTGCAGTCATAACTTCACAAAACTCCAGCCGCCGATCAAAATCATCTTCATTCAGTTGTTGTACAAGATGAATTTTATACGGGTGAAATTTATGATGCTTTAATATTCGCTTAATAGTTCTTCCTTTGATGTTTAAAACAGTTGCCAATTTTCACGTACTCAAAGTTGGGTCTGCCGCAATTTGTCCTAAAACTTTAATCTCAGTAGTCTCATTTACAACCGAAAATTCACGTTCAGGATCCTGTTTTTTGTTGGCTACTGAACCACTTTGTCGAAACTTTGCAACAACTCCAAAATGTATTTTCTGTTAACATGTCTGTTCGGATGTCGTTCATTAAACAAATTTGCGGTACGGTTGACACAGTCATAATTTTTGAAAAAAAGAGTAATTATTTCAACTCTTTCTTCTACAGAATACACCACTGTGAAATTAATTTTCGGTAGTACTATCAAGTATCAAACCGACCGATAAACTGAAATAATAAACCGCATTTGTCTCATTCCGATAAGAAATGTTCTGAGAGTCAATTTTTTGTTTACAAACCAACAAAACACTGACTATCAGCACATTTCTTATCGGAATGAGTGAAATGCGTTTTTTCATCTTCAACTGTGAATAATTTTTAAACGAGTTGATAAAACTTTCAAAAAAAAATAGTGTGCTGAATTTACAAAAGAAAGAGCTTGCAAATGATGTAACACTCGACCCATGTTCCCTATTTAAAATATAAGGGTTGTTATCACCACCCTTAAGGGGTTGATGTGACAAAGTTGAGTTTTATGTCAAAACATGTGCCCTCAATATTAAAATTGACGTGTTTCAGCGTTTCTTCAAAAAAATTTCTCTGGACGCAAATCGGTCTGTTTTGTTTTCAATGCGCCACCCTATAGAGTGATGTGTTTTTTATGCGAATGAAATTGTTCATTCAAACTAGTCGGTTACAGGTGACTTTCAATATTGATGGAAAACCTTACAGGGGAGTAGTCCGGTTTGTACACTTACATATAGGTATGTGTACATACCTACATTTTTTTGTAGTTACTTCTTAGTTCTAATATAACGAGATCCGATTTTTACGAGATATTATAGCTGGTCCCTTGACTAGTGTGAATAATTAACACAGTGAACCAAAAGGCCAACGTCGATTTACCAGTCAGCATGGATAGTCCAAGGGGCATATCAGAAGCTAAAAGGGCACTTATTAAACATCTTGTTCACAAGTTAATACAGAATCGCTGTCAATTTTGGCTTGAGCTACCTCCAAATTCTGTCTCTGATGACTTCGTTGATGATAATAACTCAATCCATTTTGTAAGATACATTAGATTATAATGTGAGTTTTGTTTTTTTCCTTTATATTTTGTTCCATTACACTTTTCTATATGCGACTGTTTTATTTCTTAAGATTTGCCCCAAGTGCTCTGGCGAAAGCATACATGTCTGTATACAATGTTATCAGTCTACAAACATTCAAAAAACAATTTATGTGACAGTTTAGGTCGTTAACATACGATATTGTTAAGATATCATGTTCATAAAGATATTTATTTTTTCTCTTTTTTCTGCGTTATACATATTTTAATTAGCTTTATTACAAGCGAAACGGCAAGTAAAAAAAAATAAACTGCGAATATTTTAAAACTATGTTTTTTCACATATACCTACTGTTTTTTCCTTGGTAGACAAGAACACTAATAAGTACACTCGGAGAATCCAAATCACCACAACACATTTAAAAAACCTGACGACCTATTCACTTACCAAGTTAGCGTCATCAGAGAATAAAAAATTTGAATTTTTAAACCTATGACGCTAATTTGGTTTGTGATGGTAGTTTTTTAAAATATGCTGTGATTTGGGTTTCACGCACTTAAAATGGCAGCGGTTTTCATCGGTTTTCTCCTGTGTTTTTAATAAACTGAATATTACAGGTTTAAACGTTGCTTTCAAAACAGGTTTGAGTTAATTTCAATATGCACATTGCTTAGAGATATCACGTGGGTAATTAGCAATCGGTAGCTCCCTGTATAGTTGTTTTAGTGCACTTATACCTACCTAAAAGCTATAAAAGCATCTCCTAGTTCTCCTCCTACGATGTGAACTCCTCCCTCTGGAATGCTCAGCCCGTGGAAATATTGTCTTATGTCTAGTGCGTTAGCCGACCAAGGCAAATTTTGAAGTCGTATAATGACACTCATGTTTTAATCTATAAATAAAAAGGAAATCGCATTGTAAAATTCTATTAGTTTAATTATAATACAGATCTGTCTTAACAATTATTATTCACAATCTTACTGTGTTGCGAAGAACATTAACTAACATTTCATACTACTAGCTTTTGCACTTAATGCTCATTTTATGCAGTACACATAGAATAATATAAGCTCGAGAGCAAATGATGTAAATTTTACACTTGATGCTCATTTGACGTTGTATACAAATCATGGAAAAATATAAGCTCTCTGAAGCAAAGGATGTACCAGAACTAAATTTTCAGACTTAACAGAAAATATACGATTCAGTTATAAATTGCGTAAAGATATTGTTATCATTATTATTGATAGACTTCACAGTCAATTAAAACTCTTAAAACAGAAATAAGTGTTTAACACTTATAAAGGCTTCGATGGCAAATGTTTGTAGTTTTTTATTATAATTTTTTTTTGGCTCTTATACATATGATCCCAACAACATATCGCTTCCCCTAGCTTTTTAATTATTTTTCTTAATTTGTTAAGAAGGAACAAATAATGTACACGGAAAATTTGTAGGGAATTTAGCTTTGGGTTTAACTCACCTTTCAGAAAAACAATTGAGCAACGCCTTTCCAAGGCAAACTCTACGTGTTTCTTTATTAAAGTTTTGTAATCTGGTACTATTTTCTAATTATATTAATATTACGAGGGGAGCGCCAAAATTTCCCGGCTGACTATAAAAGAAACGGCGTAGGCGCACAATTACATTTTATTTTTTATTGTAGTCCTACCGAACACAATACACTTATTAGATCGTTTCAGAAACAATTCCATACCCCTAAAAAATATTCTTTCGGCGTGTCTCCAAAATGTGTCCAAGCTCTAGCTTTCACCCCTTCGTCGTCACTGAGGTAGCGCCCGCAAGGGTCCTTTTTCAAAATTCCAAATAGATAGTAGTCACTGAGGGCCATATCTGGACTCTATGGAGCGTGATCAATTTGGTCGAAACCGCAGCCACGAATTGCGGCTTGTGCAATTCCGGCAGTGTGCACGGGTGCATTGTCATGGAGGAAATGCACGCCTCTGGTCAGTTTCCGACGTCTCTTCTCCCGAATATTTTGTCGTAATTTATGCAGGAGTGTTGTATGTTATGCTCCGTTGACTGTGTGTTGCGTTCTTTGAAGTCTATGAGAGGAATAGTTTCACAAGCACTAAAAATCACCTTTTTTGTCGACTGACGGACCTTGAACTTTCTTGGTGGTGCTTCTCCTTTACGCCTCCATTCCATTCCATTCGACTCCCTTTTGTACAAATGATCTTAGTAAAGAACCATAGTTTTATCCCCTATGACAATTGTCTTCAATACGTCCAGAGGGTTTCCTCCACAGAGGCCCAAAAAGCATCGTGCACGTTCAACACGACGCTGGCGCTGAACTGCTGAAAGAAGTTTGGGGACCCAACTTGCACTAACTTATTCATGACTGAATATTTGGCGAACGCTTGTATCTGAAAGTTCCGACATTTTTTATAATTCTTTTACTTTCAACCGTCGATCTATTAATACAAGAACCTGAACAAGTGCAATCTTGTCCGTCACCACTTCCACCGTCCTTCCGTCATCTTCCAAGGATACCTGCCCCATTCTGAACGGTTTTTACTAATCATTTACTACAGAATAAGATGGAGAATTTTTCCCATTCACCCCATCCAACCGATATTTGATGCTCAGAGGTGGAAGACTTTCTCGAGTAAGGAATTTAACAACAGATCTATACTCAATTTTCATGACTTCTGATATCGTGACGAACTAGTTATAAGAAAACTAATTGATATTAAATCCATTTTTGTTTTTTCCAAGGCTAATCAGACTTGAACCAATGTCACACCAAAATTTGATAGCCTGCGATACCCTGGATCTATGCGAGGCCGGGAAATTTTGGCACTTACCTCGTGCGTGCATGTCCTTCAGTCCTTTGCAAGTTATATAGCGTTGAATTTAGATATTTCATCTAAATCAAGTAAGCACATTTAGTTTGTCGGCCGACCAAAGACAAGAAAAGATTGTTTTTGACAGATGCAGTGTGCTTTGATAAGACCTATCACCAGAGCTTTGTCAGTTGTTTTCTGTGCCATAATTCCATCATGTAACTTTCTGTCATGACATAAAAATGATTTAACAGTTTGTAACATTAAATGTTCTCGGAAAAGAGTCATTTATGTTTGTTATGGTAATAACTTAAAATAAGAATAAGCACATTATTTATTTTTGTTATGATTCATTAGTTTCTCAACGTCTTGATTTTGACATTGTAGAGACCCTCATGTTTTGTATCTTATATTTTGTTATAAGTTTTCGTATTATCTATATCATATTGCTTGGATTGGCTAACGAATTCATCCAGGCGATTAACGAAATGAAGATTATAAATATGGTAGGTACCTTCCTTTTGTAAATAACCTATTTAGCCAGACGGCCCAAGAAAATTTTACATTTTCTTGTATAATTTTTGTATATTTAAAAATAAAAGTTATTCTAGCAAAATTCTAAACACAAGTTGCCGTTATAGAGGCTAGTTACACGCCAAATTTTAAATTTCTAGCTTTATAGAAAATTCACTTAGCTATAGGCATTAATTTTTTTTTAGGGGACCAAAAGAGAACACAAGCACAATGATAAAAAGTCTGGATGCAGCAAGTTTTTCACATAAATTCGACAACTTTTATTTACGATAACTTACACAACATTTATTATTAATTACTACCATTTCACAAAAATGATTTCTACGGAAACACTAATAACATTTCGTTTCAAATTCAGCCTGTTATGGCACCTCGATTTTTTTCGACGAGTAATACAAACAAAAAGCGCTCTGAATGCGTCATTTCCATAGGGCTCAGCTCTCTATTGGTACAAACGCCTTTTTACAATTTATGATACGTGTTTGTGCAATGTGCAAAGAACAATTGAAATAACTCAAAAACTATGAACGATATCATTTTTTTCCTTACAAACATGCATTATAATTCAATTGAAAATATAAATGTGCAATAATATAAGGGGTGTTCTATTAAAAAAAGAAAGTGTGTATCACCAACGACTTATAGGCCATCCTCTGATTATCAAAATAATTTTATAAGATGCAGCTCAACACACACTGTAATTAATGTATACAATTTTTGCTCGTATCTTGGATATAAACAAAAATATTGAGATTTACCGTAGAAACGCGTCAAAGTTTACGAACATTTGCTAAAATATAGACTATTAAACCATAAACTTTATAGCTGAAACTACTGCCAAGGCATCAGAACGAAGGTCTATTTGAAATTGATTTTCCGATAATATTTTAGTAAAATGAAGGACAATGATGGTTGAAGCTGAAACTTAAGGCTTTGTAAAACACACCTATTACATTTATTCTGCACAATCCGTATTTGTTTCAGATTATTTGTCTGAAAATTGCAAATTTTGACGTTTCAAACCGCATCTTTGACGTTTTTAAGTAGAAAAATTATAAAATTTTCAAAATATTTTTTTGCCACTTCTCGAACTTTTTGCCCCAATTGGTTTTGTTAACCACACAAAATATTTTGTTCTTGTGCTTCTTTTGATCATCAGTGGCACCCATTTATTTTTTCTTTAAATGCCTATAACTCTTTTTCCTTTTAACGTAGAGAGCTGAATTGCGGCATGTAGGGTAAGTTTGATAGTAGAAACGTATGTGCCAAATTTGGTTGTCATAGCCTTGTGATTTTCGGATATACAAAAATTTTCCCGAAAAAACAATCAAATGTTCCTGGTCAACGAACTTGTCCAAGCCAATTACAAAAGGAAGGTACCTACCAAATTTCATCAAAATCGACCCATTATTTTTTAATATATATATATATATATATATATATATATATATATATATATATATATATAACAGATCTGATCATTAGTGAATTTTTCGTTTTACGAAAAATTCACTAAAACCACTTACCTCTGATCTGATTTCGGGTATACAGGGTGGAAGAAGTGGTTCACCTCCTCTATAATCTTCATTTAGATAATTTAACGAAACTTGGGACTTAGCTTTTAGGCAGGTAACTGCATTTTTGTGGATGAAAAATAATCTTAATCACATTCGAGACATTCCAAGTGCGTTACTAAGTCAATTTCTAACATGTCAATGTCAAAAAAAAATTCTTTCGTTTTGAATCCAGAGTAATTTAATATGCCTAAAAAGTTTTTATTATCTTCCTTAGTCAGAAAAAGATAATTTGTCTTATTTTATGTTCCCATCGTTTTTTATAAGCATCAAAGTAAACAAGTCTTTTTTAATAAATCGCTTATTTCAATAGAGAATAAATAGGCTCCATAAAATTACAGCAATTGACCAAAACTTAGTAACATACATGCATATAAATTAAAACTGACCCCGGATATGGGTTCTAGAGGTCCTAATTCGCGCTCATTTGAAGAAGTTTTTCAAAATTCAAAAGTCGGTATTTCCCCATTAGTGGTTTTTTTTTGTACGAAAATTCACTTAAATGTCAACAGTTACCTATGAATCTGTCTTTTACTTTGTTTACACAATTGTTTATGAAAAATATAAGAGTGTTTAAGTAAATTGTCCTCGTAATCAGCCTTTTTTCAATAATTCCACCTACTTTTTCACATAAATGTCACCTGAGAAAGATACATGCATAGGCTGTCAGTTATTTTAGTTAATCGTGTTTTCCTTGAAAACCACAGTTTATAAAAAGTGTGGACACAGCAAGTGCGTTATGATAGTGAATTTTCATAAAAATAATACAAAATCACAATTATTTTTTTTCATTTAATGCTTATAACTTTTTCCTGTTAACTTAAAGATCTGAATTTTGCTATAAGTATGGTATACGTTTTACAATGGAAACCCACGTACTAAATTTGGTCGCCATAGCTTTTTTTTATTTTCTCGGTGTCTGCTTTGGACATATTTTTAAAGAAAACTCAAAATTTTTCCGGAAAAATTAGTCAGAGTTTCCTGGCTAACTTTTAACAAAATTCAAAAGTAGCGTTTTCCACAGAACGAACTATTTCTACGAAAATTCGCTAAAACTCCGAGAGCAAAAAATGTTTAGAATTAGGTGTTAAACTACATGGTATGTTTTTAATTATTTTCCAACAAACAAAACAATGTTTTTCAATTAAAGGTCGAGTCACAATTTTTATACGCTTATAATTATCGCCAGTTAAATCCTATAATAACCATATTTCATGCGTTTAGGAATGTTTTTGTAGATTAAACATTTTTTGAAAGATGTATTTTTTTTGTAATTCGTGTGTCAACTTTGATCCCCTATATCTATATATCTCCTCAGGGGTGAAACTTGGTATAGGGGGAAGTTGCGGCATATCATCATATTTTTGGGTTATCTACATGCATCTGCTCTGTGTCAGTTCTTATACCGAACACCCACCCGTACACACACATGTATATACGGGATGGGCCACTTTAAAATAGCAGGACTTCAATAGCGTATAGCTAGTTGAAAAGTAGGTGCAGTTTGTTTTATAAACTATGATCACATTTACCTTCGTTGGAGATATACAAGGCGTTTAAGAATGGTAAAAAAATAATAATTTGACTATAAACCATTACTCAAAGTATGCTTGTGTTGTGGCTTTTTAAAATTTGGTATGTATAAGTCTCTTTATAATTGTTTATTAAATAGTTGTTGCCAATGCTCTGTCAAAAAATCAGTGGCGTTCACACGAAACAGCTAAAGAAAAAAAATTAAAATATGTATTTCCGTGCAAGTCGTATTTTTTACATTTGGAGTTAATTCATTTAAAAACGCTTTTCTTTTTACCGAAAAAACTGAAATTACAAGTTTTTAAATTGAATGTAGAATTCTGAGTATGTAGTTTTCGTAAAAAAAAAACAATGGCGTACAGTTATTTTTAATAAACGTTCTTCAAGTACCCCGTATGAACGTCACTGGTTTCTTGGCAGAAAATTGGCAAATATTATTCTACAAAGAATATAAAAAAAACCTACATCTATCAAATTTCAAAGAGCCACCTACTTCTAACACTGGTCTATAGCCAAATTAATTATTTCTTTCCCCATTTTTCAACGTCCTGTATATTGCGAACGAAGGCAAATAAGATGACAGTTTATAAGAGAAACTGCCCTTTATTTTTTGACGAGCTTTTCGCTGTTGAAGTTCTGCTTTTACATAATGGCACCCTGTATACATACGTATACACACGTGCCTGATTATCCTTAATAGGGACTAATATCACCAATGTTGGTAGATTTATAAAAATAAATTTGTCGGTATAGTTCTATTACCAAGAAATCTACTTTTATATTCGCGTAAGTTTTTGCCAACCCTCACAGGGTGGTTGATAGGGGTTAGGGGGTGGAACGAAAATATTAGTAATGCGTCCTTATATCGTGTGGTCTTAACGAAAAAAACGTCGTGTCGAAGATCCGAAGTGTCTATGGTCCTGGTGAGGCAAGATATATCAGGTTGAAGAACGAAAAAACTCTAGGGGGTTGAACGAAAATATTAATAATGCGCCCTTATGTCGTGTGGTCTTAACGGCAAAAACGTCGTGTCGAAGATCCGAAGTGTCTATGGTCCTGGTTAGGCAAGATGTATCAGGTTGAAGAACGAAAAAACTGGCATTATTTTAATAATTTATTTGTTATTATGTAATAAAAAAATCCGAAGTGTCTATGGTCCTTGTTAATCAAGAGATAGCAATTTTAAGAACTAATAAACTTGTAGTATTACTTAAATAATTTATGAGCCATCATGGAATAAAATTTCGTGACGCAGCAAGTGGGTTAGTGTAGCGAATTTTCATTAAATTCTTCAAATTTTAATAACTCAGTTTTCTATAAAGCTATAAGGTTTTATTTTGATATGTGGTTTGTTATTTTTGGAGATACGAATTTTTTATTCGGAAAACTCAAATTGTTTTTTAGAAAAACTAGTCGGATTGTGCTGGCTAACGAACTCATTCAAGCTAGTAATGAAAGAAAGGTATTAGCAGTTTAAAATTTTTTTGGAAAGTCTCACCCTCGATCGCGATGGCTAACGAACTCATTTAAGCTATTAATAGAAGAAAGGTACTTGCAGAGTTTGAAAAAAAAATTGCCAAGTCTCACCATCAATACCTCTCTATTAGTGAATTTTTTTAAATAAAAATTCGCTAAAAAAATCCGAAGTATCTCTAGTACTGGTTAGCCAAGCGATAACGGTTCGAATAACTAAGGGACTTGTAGTATGACTTAAATTAATTTATTAGTTATTGTGTAATAAAAAATACGATGTGTATATGGTTCTGGTTAGTCAAAAGATAGCAGTGTGAGCAACCAATAAACTATATTGTTCCTAAACGTCAAAATGTTTGGCGTTGACATCTTTGGGTGCGCTGAATAAAAAGGCTTTTTCTCTCCAAACAAATATTTTATTCCTTATCCCTGTCCCTGGGACAAGGAATAAAATATTTGTTTGGAAAGAAAAGGCCTTTTTATTCAGTTCACTTAAAGAAACCAATAAACTTGTAGTATTACTTAAAATAATTTATGAATTTAAAAGTTATTATGTAATAAAAAAATCGAAAGTGTCTTTGGTTCTGGTTAGTCAAGACATATCGCCTTCAAATTTGGTATACAGTTAGCACCCGGCGAACGAACGATTGGGATTGTTTCTGGGTAAAATCGTTTTAGGAGGTAGGGGATGAAGGGGGGTGATTTGGTGAAAATTTACATTTTTTTCGTTAAAACTCGAGTAATATAACGTTTTAGGGTTTATTTATTAGAAAACTTTTAATTTCATCAAACATCTGGTATTCTGTGCTGAAATTAAATTAGGGGTGGTGGAATATTGGTGAAAAAATTTTCGATTTTCTTTTTGCTAAAACGGCGTAAAGTCTCGAAATATATAGAAAACTTTATTCTGGAACGAAAATGTTTTTACCTGTCGGTCGGTCGATCTGTCGGCATGTACGACTGCCTGTTAATAGGCGCAATAACTTTCGAACGAATTGAGATATGATCTTCAAATTTGGTATACAGTTAGCACCCGACAAAGGAATATTAGAATATAGGTACCTAGTTGTTTTATTATAAGATTCTAATAGGGTATCAGTAATTAGCACCAGCGGAGCCGATTTCGAGGTTATGTGATGCGCAGACCGTATACGCTCCTTTATGACAAATGGCTACGTGTGGTCAGACTAAACTAGGAGATATGGCTTTTAATTTTAAATACCGTGAACGTGAAGAATTGGAAGCTTAATATTTATACATAATAAAACGTAGTTATAGATAGCTTTTAAAGAAATTGAATCACTTTCATTAAATTTTTTATTTATTAGTATACATTAGCATGCTAAAATTTTGTGCTTTTGGACGCATTGTCCTGGTATTAGGAAAGAAATGGTCAAAGGCTGACAATTTACAAAATTGTTAGTTGGTTGTACACTGTATACAGTCTCTATCTATAAAATTTTGTGTAAGCTAGAGCTGTCGTGACAACATACTACCTGCTCCCGCACCGAGATGGCGTTCCTGTCGTATCTCTCACAATCTTCTCCATTCTGTCACCTTGCTATAACTTCTATTGTTTAGGTTTTTATTTACGATTTATTTAAATACCAAAGCAGTACAGATAACGTCATCTGTCTTTGTCCAACATTGTAGACATGGCATTACAGAATCTGAAGTGATGTCGAGGATTATTTTGTAATTAATTTCGAATAACTTTATTTTCCCTTAATCAATAGACTTTAAAATTGGTACAAAACCACGCCTGTCTATGTTCTTTTAAGTTGTAAAGTTTCGTTTCAATGACTTAAACAATAAATAAATTATATATATATATATATATATATATATATATATATATATATATATATATATATATATATATATATATATAAATTGAAACTCCGGATATCGGTTCTAGGGGTCCTAGTTCGCGCTCATTTGAAAAAAGATTCAAAATACAAAAGTCGGAATCTCTCCAAGAATGATTTTTTTTTCTAAGAAAATTCACTAAAACCCGAAGTGCCTATGGTCCTGGTTAGTCAAGAGATAGCAATTTCAAGAACTAACTAACAAACTCGTAGTATTACCTAAATAATTTATTAATTATTATGTAATAAAAAGTCTGGACGCAGCAAGTGCGTTATGGTAGTGAATTTTCATAGAAATAATCTGGCGCCAAATATTTTTTGTAACATAGATATACATTTTGGTGCATAGTTTCCTCTTAATATCGTAAACCGACGTACCAAATTTGGTTACCATAGCTTTTAGATTTTTTGAGATAAACAATTTTCAGAAAGAAAACTCAAAATTTTCCCGGAAATCCTGGTTCGATTTTCCTGGCTAACGAACGTATCCTCCAAGCCACTTACAAAAGGAAGGCACATGCCAAATTGGATCAAAATAGGACCATTATTTTTGGAGTTAGTCAAGAGAGCACATCAAAGAACTAATAAACTTGTAGTATTACTTAAATTAATTTGTTAGTTATGTAATAAAATAGTGCTGCAAATTGAATCATAGCTTCCACACAGATGACAATTTACTCTCCTCAGCGTTGACCACAAAGAAAATATGACAGACCAAACAAAATCTTTCCAGAATCAAGTTTTCTATGTGTTTTAAGACTTTTTGCGCCGTTATAGCAAAAAAATAATTTCGAAATTTAATTTCCGAAATACCAGATGTTTGATTAAATTGAAAGTTTTTTTACAAACGACCCTTAAACCTTATATTACTCCAGTTTTAACGAAAAATGTTATTTTTCACCAAATCACCACGCATTCATTTCCTACCCCCTGGAGCGATTGTACCCAAAAACAATCCGAACAGTTCGTTTGTTGGGTGCAAACTGTATACCAAATTTGAAGACGATATCTCAATTCGTTTTAAAGTTATCCTGGCTACTAACAGACATACAGACAAAAAAAAAGCCATTCACAAATCATATATATTTTTATCCAAAAATTGACAAAAAGTCATCAGGTAACGATCGAAATGCTTCAAAATGTTCGAAAGTGGAGCAAGATTTTATAGGTATGGAAGTGGAGGGGAAACCATTTGAACATTCAATTAAATAACATTCTCATTCATTGATGTTATGTCTTATTCTTGAATTGATGACTTTATTGCCATATCCAAGCCAAAGTCGTATCTTGTCGTGAGCAGGATTGAGAAAGCTTTAAAATGAGGTGTCACGCAACATAGTGTGCCGTTTAAAATTTAAAGGTACTTTTCGCCACTGTCTAAGGGGTAGGTTCCAAGACACCAAAACATACGCTTTAATACAATCAGATGTTGATTAACTTTAGAAGACGTTTTTACTTAAGATTAGGATGCTGTCCAGATATTTAAGGCATGTATTTTGAACATCTCCTACATTAACATTGATGCGTTTTTATTTTTTCTCATTATCAAGAATGTGCCAGTTTTGAGCTGACCGTTAATTGGCGGCCAAAGAGGACACCCGGACACCCTTGCGGGTGCGCTCCGGGGCCTCTCAGCAAGACGGTTCCGCAGGAGGCCAAGCCACGGGACCTTGCTCGGATCCGGCGTCGCATAAGCTAAGCTGTTCACCTCGCACAGGCCAGGCACGTCGGCCGCGACCCGCTTTCTCGACAAGCCCGATACGCTTCGATCCTCAGAGCCAATTCTTATCCCGAAGTTACGAATCCAATTTGCAGACTTCCCTTACCTACATTATTCTATTGACTAGAGGTTTTTCACCTTGGAGACCTGCTGCGGATATGGGTACGAACCGGCGCGACGGCTCCAGGTGGCCCTCTCCCGGAGTTTCAAGGTCCGCGGAGAAGATCCAGACACCGCTGCAACTGCGGTGCTCTTCGCGTTCCAAACCATATGTCCCTGCTAGAGGATCCCATGGAACTCGAATGCTCATGCAGTAAAGAAAACTCTTCCTGGATCTCTCGACAGCGTCCTCGGGTCCTTTTGGGTTGTCCCTTTTTTAGTGTGTTGTAGCGAAGTTCGTCAATCAGATGAATGTTCTTTTAGCGTTAAATTTTGCAATAAATTTTAAAACCATAACTTTTTTGATTAAAGAAACCTTTCAAATTAGGTATCACAAGCCCCTGCTTCCCATTTACAATTTTGGGGTTTGCAACTGTCACTCGAAGGGGGTTAAATGTAGGGGTGAAGTTGATATGTCGCAGGATGTCATTTTTTAATCTGAAATTGGCGTGTTTTGAGGTTTTTATAAAGATGTACAATAATTGAGATACTGAATTTATACAAATTGTCTGTTCCACACTGTATACGAGGGTGTATTTATATCTAGTAAATCCGGAAACTATCCAGTGAGTAAAAGTAAATTAAGCTGCTATGGTAACAACTACAATATTTTTTGAAACAAGTGTGACATTCAAAATTTGAACGGTGACCAAACTGTGAATTTTTGGAAGCAGCATGTCTGGGAAAAATCTAGATATTGATAAGAGATTAGCTACTATTACAAACTGGATTGCAGAATTTAAAAGAGGATGTCAAACACAATCACCACTCTCTTACTGAGATAATTTCAAATGCCATATACCGAAAACTAGACATCCTCAGATACCTCTACATCCCACTTGTGGAAAAGTTCATTGTGATGGGACAAGTATCTGTAATCTTGATCATATTTTTTTCAATTGCCCAGAGTATAATGAACAACGAACTATATTTTTCATAAATCTGCCAAAAGAAGGTATAGAACTACCTACAAACATTTCAACTTTACTATATGCTGGATATACCATTCGCTTAGGAATTCTGTACGTCATATGCGCATTTAATAAAGATGCCTAACTATGTGAAATTATATAAGGGAATACTCAACTAGTTTAGTTATGTAATTTTAAATGTTACTTATAGTCTTGTATTTACCACTATTACTATGTAACATATATGTCATTTAAATGTCATGTACACTCATCTGTTTGTCTTAAGTGTTGAAACTCCTCTTTCCGTGGGCCAGTTGTAGTGTCACAATATCATCTTGAAGGATTCCTACACGTGAAAATATGTGTCCTTGTTTTATCCTTAATTTGAGGAAATAATAGTAGTGATAATAATGAGGTACATGTGAACTGTGGTGTCTACCTATACTGGTTGCACCGGATATACGAAGCTATTATGTTGCATTATGTCCATGGTCAAATGAGTAAATATTAGAGGCCAATCAAATAAATAAAAAAGCATCACTCTTGAAGACCAATTTCTGTGACCACTCCAGAAAACATCGATTCTGCTCATGTGCATTTTTTCAACAGAGTTGCGTTCAACAGAAAAAAACCGCATTCTTGGTCCCAGGATAATCCAATGCTAACTCGTCCTAGTAATCCACAAAGTCAAATTACTATTAATATTTGTTGTGGCATATTTACAAATAATTGGACCTTATTTTTTATGGCGGCACACTTACTGGAAAGAGGTATAGGTATTTGTTAATAAATTTAGAAGATCGTGCAAACATGTACTTCCCTCGAGGAGACGGTGCCTCACCTCATAATTCCAACACACTCTTCAAAAATCTATGGATAGGCACCGATGGTCCAGTCCAGTGTTCACCTCGTTCGCCGGACCTGGCGCCACTAGATTTTTTTCTTCTGAGGACACCTGAAGAATCAACAGATATAGATAACGTCGATAATTTGATGATCGTATTAATTGTGTAATAAGACAAATTTAGCACAGGACCACAACGAAAGAGACAAGGTCAGTTATGAAGAGGGCTGTCAAATATGTGGTAGAAACCAGGAAACATTTAATACAATAAGATTGGATACATTTTTCAATATTTCGCTCCAATTTTTTGTTTGATATGGTTTTCATTAAGTTATATTTATCTCCTGCGTTAATGTTAGTAAGAAATTTTAATAACTTGAAATATCTCACTTATTTGAAATTTTTTGAATATGTGGTTCATTCAATTTTTCCTTAAAATTTGATTTTATTTCATTTGGAATAACAATCTACAGGTGTTCCATTAAAAATTGATAATTTTTAATATAATTCGAAAATTTGACATTCAATTGTTTTTTTATTTGTACATATCGCCAACATTTCCCGCCCTGAGTATGAAACGGCGTAGACTCACAATTAGATTTTATTTTTCAATATAATCCCCGATACATCAATGCACTTATTACATCGTTTTAGCAACATTTGGATACCCCTAAAAATATTATTTCGGTTTGTCCTCAAAATGTGCCCTAACTGCAGCTTTTACCTGTTCAGCGTCACTGAACCGCGAAGGTCCTTTTTAAAATTTTCAAATAGGTAGTAGTCTCAGGGGGGGGGGGGGGTCCATACCTGGGCTATACGTAGCGTGATCAATTTTGTTCGAAACCACAATCTAGAATTGTGGCTTGTGCAATTCCAGCAGTGTGCACGGGTGCATTGCCATAGAGCAAACGCACGCCTCTAGTCAGTTTCCACGTCTTTTTTCTTGAATATTTTGTCGCATTGATCCAGGAGTGTTGCATAATATGCCCCGTTGGCTGCGGTGTTGCATAATATGCCCCGTTGACTGTGGTGTTGTATAATATACCCCGTTGACGGTAGCGTTCTTTAAAGTCTATGAGAAGAATACCGTCCAAATCCCAAAAAATCGTAGCCATCACTTTTTTGTCGACTGACTCACCTTGAACTTTCTTGGCGGTGCTTCCTTTACGACACCATTCCATCGACTCCCGTTTCCACAAAGGATCATAGTAGAGAACCTTAGTTTTATCCCCTGTGACAAATTGTCCTCAACACGTCCACATGCAACACGACGCTGGCTTTGAAAGATGCTAGGATCCACCTAGCACTAACTTTATTCTAGCCTAAATGTTCGCTGAGGTTTCGGCAATCGCTTGTATCTGAAAGCCCAGACGTTTTTGATATTTCTTTAATTTTCAAGCGTCGATCGCTTAATACAAGATCCACCGTCCTTCCTGTTCTTGCGTAATCTTCCAACGATTCCTGCCAAATTCGAAACCGTTTTGACCAATCCTTTACTAAAGAATATGACGGAGAATTTTCCTAGCACTAAATTTATTCATGTTTAAATGCTCGCTAAGGTTTCGGCAATCGCTTGTATCTGAAATCCCAGACGTTTTTGATAATTCATTAATTTTTAAGCGTCGATCGCTTAATACAAAATCCACCGTCCTTCCTGTTCTTGCGTAATCCTACAACGATTCCTGCCAAATTCTAAACCGTTTTGACCAATCCTTTACTACAGAATATGGCGGAGGATTTTCCTAGCACTAACTTTATTCATGTTTAAATGCTCGCCGAGGTTTCGGCAATCGCTTGTATCTGAAAGCCCAAGCGTTTTTGATAATTCTTTAATTTTGAAGCGTCGATCGCTTAATACAAAATCCACCGTTATTCCTGTTCTTGCGTAATCTTCCAACGATTCCTGTCAAATTCGAAACCGTTTTGACCAATCCTTTACTACAGAATATGGCGGAGGATTTTCCTAGCACTTACTTTATTCATGTTTAAATGCTCGCTGAGGTTTCGGCAATCGCTTGTATCTGAAAGCCCAAACGTTTTTGATAATTCTTTAATTTTCAAGCGTCGATCGCTTAATACAAGATCCACCGTCCTTCCTGTTCTTGCGTAATCTTCCAACGATTCCTGCCAAATTCGAAACCGTTTTGACCAATCCTTTACTACAGAATATGACGGAGAATTTTTCTAGCACCAACTTTATTCATGTTTAAATGCTCGCCGAGGTTTCGGCAATCGCTTGTATCTGAAAGCCCAGACGTTTTTGATAATTCTTCAATTTTCAAGCGTCAATCGCTTAATACAAGATCCACCCTCCTTCCTGTTCTTGCGTAATCCTCCAACAATTCCTGACAAATTAGAAACCGTTTGGACCAATATTTTACTACAGAATATGACGGAGAATTTTCCCCGTACGTCCACCAGATTTTTAATGCTTTGAGGTGGAAGACCTTTACGAGTAACGAATTTAATAACTCTATACTCAATTTTCATGACTTGAACAGGTGTCAGGTATAAGAAAACTAATCGACATAAAATCATTTTTTGTTTTTTTCCAAGGCTGATAAAACTTAAACCAATGTCTTACCAAACTCACTGCGATACCCTGGATATATCAGGTCAGGTCAATAATAATGCTGACCTCGTTTGAAACAGCCTGTATCATATAAACATATATCTAACAGATTCGTAGTCTGTCCCCGAGATGCTGTAGATTACTATGCGATGTTGGGCACGTTACGCAACTGACGAAGTGAAACTCCTTCCTGGCCAAGTGATTAGCCGAAATTTAAGAAACAAAATACCTACACAAATTCCACAAAAATGTAGCAGGCAATTTTACTTTGCGATACTGTACTACGGTTGGTTTAAAAATTAGGTAGAAACTTTAATCACCTTGTGAATCTTGTGAGTAGGTAAATATTGATTTGTCTGTCGTCACGCTATTTGTACTCCACAAGTGATTGACTGTGCGATTTGTTATTGATGTTACTGGATGCCCAGCCTTACTAAAAATTAATTCAATAGAGCCAAGAATGCAAGTTTACTTACATTTTACAAAGGTGTATGCAGCGAAAAATATGTCAATTAAATAATATAATTTAGACCAAATTTCAAAAACTGGACTAGGAAAGTGTATTCTCATTTCCTTCCTCTCACTTTTTAAACTTTTAAATAAAAACAAAAATTCGAATGTCGTTATCTCTTCTTTTTCTATGAAAACTCTTAAATAATTACTGTTGGTCTTCTTACACATTGCTATGAGTTACGTAACCAGTGCGCATACTAATCTATTTTTAAGAACTGCTATTTCCCATATCAACGCTATCGGAAGTGGTCGAAAACCACTCGGATAATATACTCAACTCTGTTGCCACTTGTAACTTTAAATAAGAAGTAATCAATTTTTGATGGCTACTAAAATTTCGCCAGCCCAACGTTTCGACGTGTTTTCTCCTTCCGATGTAGTAGGTATCTCTAATCTCACCTCAACTAGCACACTTTTATACGATGTACCTTTTGTTTCCCATTTTTCTTCCTGTTCACATTTTAAGAGCTTCTATTCTTTTCGTGTCCTGCTTATCTAAGGTCTAGCTTTCCGCCCTATACATTATAGCACTCCTTACTATGACTTGAATAATCTCTTTCACAGGTGCAAGTTACAATGTTTAGTTTAGTGAGAAGAACATATTGTCTATCGAATACTTGCTTTGCAGTCGCGATCCTCCTCCGTTTTTTTGCTACACTTAGCATCATCCGTAATAATTATCCCGAAAGTATGCACGTGAACCTTTCTACTGATTCAAGTTCAGCGTTGGGCTTTGTATAAATGTTCGGAGTGCTATCATCACAATTATTTACTTTTATTTCGTCATATACTTTCTTAGTTTGATTCTTCTTTTAACGTCACCCAGAACACTGATCTCCTGTGTATTTATTTTGCCGTTTATCAAGATTGTCATCAGCGTACCTTATGCAATGGAACTGGTGTTTATTAGTTCTGCTTGCAGTCTTATATGGCGCTTTCGTTTCTAAAGAGAACAAACACTAAAGCCTGAATAAAAAATTTATTTGTTTTGAGTTTGATTCCTCTGTCTAAATCATCTATATCTCATACTTAAAAGGCACCGCCATGTACGTGATTTGCAACAACATACGAGGGGTACCCAAAAGTAACCGAACTGATATGGGTGGAGTTTTTCTAGTACCGCGTTCTGCCGCTAGGAGCATATAGAGCTACCATTCACGAGTCAGTAAGGCAAGCGTCGTAGCTAAACAAAGTTCCATTGGGCTTATGTAATTTTTTTTAGTAAAAGTTGTTTTGTGTGCTCTTTTTTTGCAATGACTGATACTCGTAAATTGCACGCGGCCGTAAAGTTTGGGTTTTACTCGGAAAAACTGTCACAAAAAATCTTAAAATGTTAAAAACGGCCTATAAGGATGATGCTATTGGAAAAAATCAAAAAGAGAGATGAAATGTCAATTTATAAACCTCGCTCTGGTCGTCGTTCCACAGCTCGAACCAATGAAAATTCGGGAAATCATCCTGGACATCGACGACGTACTATTGACGAAGTTGTGGAGCTGTCTTGAGTGACTTGGGAGTTAATTTCAGTGAAATTTAACGGAAGATTTGGGGATGAACATGGTGGCTGTCAAATTCATGCTTCGACTGCTGAACAAAGGTAAAGTTGCTTGGAAGATGTTGTGCTTTGAAAGAAGAGTTCCGAAATGATCCAAACTTGTTTTTCAAGGACAATGAGGTGACGAATAATGGTGCTACGGTTACAACCCTGGAAGGAAGCAACAATCAAGCTAGCGGAAGACTTCAAGTTCGCCTCGTCCCAAAAGGGCTTGTCAAGTGAAATCAAACGTCAAACCAATCCTGATTTTTTTTCTATGCGAGAGAAGTTGTCCATTCAGAGTTTGTTCCACAGGGTCAAACAGTTAAGCAGGCTTCCTACCTGGAAGTTTTGAAAAGATTGCGCAACAGTTTGCGGCAAAAGAGGCTTGATTTGAGCAGTCGGGCGACTTTTTTTCCATCACGATAACGCCCCTGTCTACACAACCCTGCCTGTGCGCCAATTTTTTGACTAAAAATGGCAGGACCTCTTCCCCGCCCCCTTCTCTTCACCTGACCTTGCCCAATGCGACTCTTTTTTTTGCGTATTCACTCATATAATTCACGTTGCTCGGAAATATATTTTTCTGATAGAAGAATTTTTTTTTCTTTTTTTTTTACTGAACCTCTTTTCTATAAATTTACGTTTAATACACATGCAGTCTAAATTATCTTAGAGTTTAGGATTATTGTTTCTGTGAATGACATTAAACCTGAGTTCTTGGTTGTCCATATAAAACTTACATCACAGTTTTCCATCTCCAGAATTACATTTTCCACAGACTACAAAAAAGGAGGTTCTATGTTCGCCTGTATGTATTTTTTTAAAATTTCATGTATGTTCACCAATATATTCGTCAATTGTGGACCAATTTTAAAATATATTTTTGTTTTCGTTTAAAAGGGTATACTCCTGAGGTGGTCCCATTTTCACCAAGTCAGATTCTGACGATGGGATCCAGGGAAATCCTCGTATAATCCAGATAACTTAAAGTCCTACTGTAATCTGGCACGTTGATTGTATTATCGTAGTTTCCAATAACGTACTCGCTACGTACGTACATTTTACACTAAAAATGGAAAAATAAACAAACTTAAAAAAAACTAAAGCGATTTCAAAATAGGCGCTAAAAAGAGAACAGTAACTGGATTAAAAGTTTAATTCAAAAGACACAAATTAATGAAATATTATTATATCCGCTACCTACTTACCTGTTTGAAGTCTGTGTCAATCCCGAAACACAATAATAATTAGCGATATAAACAGCTTAATTAATAACGGCTTATAATTCTAATGGAATACCTAAATATGTTGTTAATAATCACCAGCCCATGCTCACGCATTCCATCGCGTGCGCAGAGAAACTTGCGATGTGGCGGGAGTTGACCTAGCCTATCTACCTATTACCTAATTGGTTTGGCACCGACTTCAGACAGATAAGTAGGTAGCGCATATAATACTTCACATAAATTAATTTTTGTCTTTTGAATTAAACCTGTAATCCAGTTATTCTTCGCTTTTTAGAGCCTATTTTGGAGTCAGTTAATTTTTTTAAGTTTGTTAATTTTTCTGAAATATGTACAGTGTTTAGCCTTTCCTTAGACTGCTTAGCTGCTTTTACTTCCGGCGTAAGGTTACGAAGAAACAGGTCCAGTGTATTGAGTTAAAGCAGGAAACAAATAAAAATCACTTGTAAGAATCGTAGAGATCAGGTAAACTTATGGCGAGTAGAAAGGATATATTGAAACAAAATTTCTTTTTTCAGCGTTCTTATTACCTACGAGATTGCAAGAATCACAGGGCAGGTCAAAATTATTTTACAATTAAAAATGCCACAAAAATTAAGAAAAAGCAGTCTTCTGTAAATTTTGGAAACTAAAATTCCTATTTTATAAATTTCTCTTTAATCTTAAAAAATTCAAATACCAAAAGGCTACTTCAAATATTAAATACAAAGAAACCTCTGGGACGAGTTAATCAACACGGAGACTTATGCCCTGTTGCAGAAAGTTTTGTTAAACACTTAATGCCACGTTATTTAATCTTTGGTTCAGACGACCAATCACATCGTGTGATTCAGTTTTGTTCTCTTGACAACCAAATATATTGAAGCTGTTATTGGTTGTTTTGATCAATAATTAACTAACATCACGTTAAGCGTTCAACAAACTTTTCCGCACCCGGGCTAAAACTTCACTCGTCCCTTCATAATTGCTCAAAAAACAATTTTCGTCTGCGACAGAAGTCCCTGACATAAGCGATGAAATAAGCTTAATTTACTTTTGCTACTGTTCCGTGAAACCGGCAACTTAAACCATATTTTCGGGCAGAAACAGTAAAGTAAAACATTTTGATACATTCACACAGACAAAAATCCACTGGTGTTAAGTTCGGGGATCTGGCTGTCCACGCTATTGGTTTATCGGGTTTAATCCGATGATTATAAAAACGACGATAATCAAAATTTGTCTGTCCTTGCAATGTCGCGCGTGCAGGAGCATCATCGTGTTGAGTGCACAAAGTTGCACGCTGTAAATACATATCATCTAACACACCTGCCAAAGTATCCTCGTAAAAATTGCTATTATCTTCACCATTCGGCATTTTTACCAGCCATATCATGCGAATCTTTTTACCAAAATACCAACGTCTCTCCAGATTTCGTCGCTGAACTTTGAGGATTCCCCTAATCCCAACAATGCTGATTGTGATGACTTCTTGCTGGTGAAGATGAGTTTTATTGAATTAAAAAAAAAAAAACCGGAAAAATCTGTGCGCTGAATTTCATGTCATGTCCATCTGCAAATAAAAACAGCAACGCTTTTGGGACTTTGGCATCCTGCATCAAGCGACATCTTCATTACCTTTTTTTTATAATTATTGGAAAATATAATTAGAGCGCGGGGAGTGAATTTTAACTCACCTTTATATTCCTGGACATTATTTGACAATACCCAAATTTTGAGGCACAGAGCTTTACAAACTTCTTTTGCACATACTACGAAATGCTGCTTTGTGTCATTATAATAGATGAGTTTGGAAACACAGTTGAAGTCTTAATCAAGGCTATCTAAGAATTTAGTCAACCAAAAACTGCCAAAACGTGATCCGTTGGAAATTGAAGTTGGTATAAAATTAAGAATTGACTTGCATTGGTTAATACGACGAATAGCATAAATATCTGCCTATTGGTAATAAAATAGACAGTTTAGTCAGTAACGTTTTAGATAGGGATTTTAAAACTATATACAATCATTACACAATCAAACTGTTAACTCAATGTTTTCTTTATAAAACAGAAACAAAGATATAAGTAGGTATATTGTATGTAATACTAGAAAAGGTGATGGTGTCACAAATATCTAGTACAACTCAAAACAATTTTAGTTGGTACTGTCAGCCAAGCAGCAAACCACATTTTTTCTGATGTATGCTATATATAATTCACACATACATTCGCATGATTACAGAAAAACCAGATCTAAGTGTCATGAACTCTACAGTAGCGACACCTATGCCCAGTTTCACAAAGCTTGATTAAATATTTAACGGCCGGTTAATCAGCGATTTAGACAACCAAATTCGGGTTCTTGCCATGACAACCAAATATTTATTTTGAAGCTGTGATTGGTCGTCTGAAGCCCTGATTAACTAACCAGCCGTTAAATATTTAATCGAGCTTTGTGAAACTGGGCATCTAGTCTAAAATAGATAAATCGACGTAATTATTTTTCTGATTTAGATTTCTGCTTATACTTATTAGTTTTATTTATATTGTTTGCATTTTTCATGTTAACTATACAAAGTAGTTAGTAAGTAAATTCAGTTTAAAATATGTTATCAAAACAGCTAAACACTTTTCAACATATAATGCACGTTGAAATAGTTGCGACGGTGACAATACGTAAAAAACTGGAAATTGCCAACTCCTTTATTTCAGGCAAGAGAAAATGTCATCTTTACATACCTTAATTTAGGCCACATAAATAAAACAAATTTATATCTTAAAGTGTGTATATTTTAGCGGACAAAACATGACAAGGGGATGATATAAAAGTAACAAAAAATAATGTAACTGAATTTTTAATAAGAGCTAAATATTGCGGTTAGTATTAACAATTACAAGAAATGCATATTAATTATACATTTTTTCTACTAATTTATTTGATCTAAACGCTTTTTCTATGTTTATATGATTTTCAATAAAGCATTTTAACTTACATTATTGAACAAGTAAAATGACACTGAAGCATTGAAAAAACACTGCCAGACCTGACCAATAAGGTATTTTGTCCCACAGACCACCCCTTCGTCTTTATTTTAAAAGCCATTAAAAATGAAAACCATGGGCAATAATTGTATCGTCATCTTTTCGAAATGCGACTGGTGTATGTCTCCTTACAGAAAGTGGACACACAAAGCATCTGGCAACAACTGCAAAAATAATTGGTATTTATTTTTTAAGGCATTATATGACCGCTTTAACTGTAAAAAGACTTGTCGCATTGCCAAGAGATAGGCTCACGGGGTTCATATCACTGCTCAGTAAGTTGGTTTGGTTGGTTTACGTTACGGTAACCGTGCAGGTGTTATATAACTGTCATGAATATGACAAACAGATGAGTTTTATTAGAGAACACCGGTCTTAATACTCCATGTCGGCTAAACGTACAAGGAAGGCAATTTCAACAAAATAACGTTGCCTTACCGTAACTCAGTACAGATGTAGATTAAATAATTCCGTGTAATGGAACTTTGATATTCTTCTAACTGCCACTGTCTTGAATTTCATTGGAGCTGCTCTCTTGGGTGTTTTATATAACCACTACTCATGCTAATAACCTTAATTAGCCAAGCTATTAGTCTTTAGTATTTTTTGCTTTATTTCACCTTTTATCACGCTTTTTCTTGGTGTTTTTCTCATAAAGCGTTTAATTAGTTTTGTGTCATTTTCTTTCACCTAACCTCTATATCACGATCCGCAGTGAAAGTATGAATATATTTTGTTATAAAACAATGCAACTAATTCAAATTACCTACAAGTGAAAAAACTTGATATGCTACTAATATTATTTCAACAGTATCAGTAATTTTAACGTCACCACTTGCAAATTATTTGTAGTAAACAGAGTCAGGTGCTTATAAGATTTTAGTTTTCTCGTTGAGCGTAAGTGGGAAAATATTCTTAAACATAGAAAGTCGTAAATCCAATTACTTGTATATTCTCATACAGCATTACATTAAAAGGTTGTCTGAAACGCAATTTTTTACAGCAATGCTTTTTTCATTTGACTTATTCACCAAACTCCAATATGCATTATGTTACTTCTGCTGATTTGTTTAATTCGTTCGCTTGAATACGTCATATATAAGTTTGCAAGTTATCTGATCTTTTGTGTCTAAAACAAACTTTGTAATTTTAACACCTTCGTCATACTTCTATAACTGCCATATATCGAAAGGTTATTCAAAAGGTGATTATTTTAGCGTGTTTTCATTTGACGTAACACCAAATACCTAATTGTATTCTTTTCACTCTGCCGCAAAAACTAAATATCACTTTCTTAACATACCACAATTACAAAGCTTATCTCATGCTTTTGTGTCAAACACTGCAAAACTTTTGAAAGAGGTGATAGCTATACAATTTGAAAACTTTCGTCATACTACAGTATAAACTTTCCAAAATCTTCGGCGTCATTAGAAACTAAAGTTTCTGGTATATGATAACTAAAACATCTTATTTTGTAATTTGTGGCTTCACACAAAACACTACAAACTTAATACACGGCATATATCCTTATACATCGCTAAACCTGTCACTAACAAATGGTTAAAAATAAGACAAATTGTCATATACACCGAGTGCGTTCTCATAGTCCGCTTCGAAAAAAAAAAAAAAAACTACAGCTAATTTTTTTTCGCATTTAAACAAAAACTGGACACTCCAATAAATTGGACGATTAACCCACTTTCAAAATTCTTATAGAGGGTGTCACATTTACATAGGCATAGAGATTTAAAACCATAAAGATATCTATGAAATTTTAAGATGTAAAGATATAAAAATGAATATATTGTATACATATTTTTATCATATTTAAGTATGTTTAATAGTTTAGATGAATATTATGACGCAGTAAGTGTGTTATGCGGGCGAATTTTCATTAGAAATATTTTTAAATTGTTAGTTAAATGGATAAAGGAATGTAACTTCTAAGTAAAGTCAAAAAGCGAAACAGTGTAAGAACATGCTGCTATATACATTTTTTAATAACTTGTCAGAACTAGGTAGGTACTTTTATACAGAGGTTACTTAACCAGTCAGTTTGAAATCAGTTCTGACATGCCCAACTTCACAAAGCTCGATTAAATATTTAACGTGAGGTTAGTTAAACATTGATTAATACAACCAATAACAGCATCAAATATCTGGTCGTCATGGAAAAAACCCGGATCATAGTCTGTGATTGGTCGTCGCTGAAGGAATGATTAACTATTTGATAGAGCTTTGTGAAACTGGGCATTAGTGTTCTAAGTTTTTATAAATATTAAAAAAACTCAAAGGCGCAGCAATTGCGTTATGGTAGTGAATTTTCATAGAAATGATCTGGCACAAAATATTTTATTATAACTATTTTTTCTTATAACATAGAAATCTAAATTTTGGTGTATAGTTTACCTCGTCCGATTTTTCTGATTAACGAACTTGTGAAAGCCATTTACAAAAGGAAGGTGCATGCCAACTTTTATCAAAGTCGGCCCATTATTCTTTGAGATAAAAATTTTTTCGAATGAAAACTCAAAATTTTCCCGGAAAACCTCGTCCGATTTTCCTGACTAACAAACTTGTCAAGACCATTTACAAAAGGAAGGTACATGCCAAATTTTATTTAAATCGGCTTATTACTTTTTGAGATAAGAATTTTTTTCGAATGAAAACTCAACATTTTCCCGGAAAACCTCGTGCGATTTTCCTGACTAACGAACTTATCCAAACTATTTACAAAAGAAACGTACATGCCAAATTTTAAGAAAATCGGCCCATTATTTTTTGAGTTATCGGTGTGATACATACATACATACATACATACATACATACATACATACATATATATATATATATATATATATATATATATATATATATATATATATATATATATATATATATATATACATACATATATATATATATATATATATATATATATATATATATATATATATATATATATATATACATACATATATACATACATATATATATATATATATATATATATATATATATACATATATATATATATATATATATATATATATATATATATATATATATATATATATATATATATATATATATATATATATATAAACATATAAAAATTGAAACTGACCCCGGATATGGGTTCTAGGGGTCCTAGTTCGCGCTCATTTGCAAAAAATTTTTCAAAATTCAAAAGTCGGGATCTTCCCATTAGTGAATTTTTTCTACGAAAATTCACTAAAAGTTGGGACGCAGCAAATTTTCATAAAAATACTTCCTTAATTAAATTTTTGAACGGGTAATAAAAGTAAAGTTGGCGTTATCAAAAAGTAATACAATGTAAGAACATACTCTTATTTACATTTGATAAGTTGTTAGAATTATTTTTATAGAGTTTACTTAATAATACATTAGCTTGAGGTTAATTGTCATTTTCTTTAATTAATGACGGGCAGCACAACGATAACTATAACCTATTCAAAGCATTTTCATTTTTTTTTTTTGCGTAAAACTTGTTTTTAATGTTTGGGTAGATTTCTGTCTCTTAGCTTAAAATAACTTTTCTACGGTATGTTAATAGACAGGTTGGATACAGTGGCTGGAAACTGAAACAAAAAACAGAATCACCCCAAACACCACAAAATAATTTATGCGCTAGATACGTAGTTAAACCGTTTAGCGACAGCTACTAAATACAACTGCGTTGTCTAAATACGTATCTAGCACACAACGTGTTATTATTTTTGTGGTTTTTGGAGCGATTCTGCTTTTTGTTTCGGTATGTTAAATTAATTTTGCTAATCATACAAAAAGTTTATTGTCCGGTCGTTGAAAGTCTTGTTAAATATTTAATAGGACGCTAGTTAGTTGATCGTTGGTTCAGACGACCAATCACAGGCTGTGATCAGGTTTTGTTGCCATGGCAACCAAATATATTGAAGCTGTGATTGGTTATTTTAATCAATGACTAACTAACATCATGTTAAAAATATGACGAGATTTTCTGCGACCGGAAATGCACCCTTCTTTGGCCTCATAAGAGGAGCAGAAATGATTGTGGACTGCATCATCACAGTCTAAGTGCGATGTCACTTTGGCGTCGCAACCATCACTTTCTAGTCTCCACGAACTTTTTTCATTTATTTGCATCTTCCGCACTTCAATTGGGCAGGTTTTCTGGAAGTTTTCCTCCATCTCTTTTTTTTTTCTTCAAGTATGCGTCCCATGTGTAACGTTGTCAGAACGTTATTACCTATGTCTCAGAATAATAATATAATAAATATTGCGTTCCTCCTAAATATCTTTAAGCAACCATCCTTTCTCTCTCAGGTCTTCTAGCACACCTTTATTCATCATTTTCTTTGTGTTCAGTGCATCCAACAAACTTGATCACATTTTAAATCAACAAAACTCTGGAAGTTTTGAAGAAAGACAGATGGGCCGTAAATTGATTTCCAGGGTTCTTTTCCAAGTTTTTTCCACATATTAAAAAAGCGAATCGTCTGTCAAACTTATCGATATAACATGCTTTTTTAATGGAACACCTGTATATTTTGAGATATTTGAAAGCAGCATTTATTCTGAGTTCAACGGTGTATCACGTTTGGTACTCTCAGTTGTTTATTTATTGATAAATGTGTGCAGGGCCTAAAGGCATTTAATGAGTTGCAAGTGTAGCGGAGACGATACCACAATGATCTTTTGACAACCGTCAGATTTGTAATCAGTTGGTGTAGAAAACGTAATATTACGTTTGTATTGTTGAACTTATTATAACTTGATAACGGAATATTGCTCTGAAGAAATGGTTTTTGTGAGGTTCACTGTTCGAGAAGTGGCATATTTAGCAAACAATCAGGGTATTACTGCTGCCGCTCGTAGAGATTATATAAGGAGGTTCCCCGGACGTAGAACTCTTTCAAAGCTCACATTCAAAATGTTTGCTATCATATTTTCAAATGCTATCCGGCAACGTAGTTGTAAATTTGTTTTGGTAACAAGATGAGATCCACCCCACAATATCCTTCCTGTCAAAAACTTTTTGAATACAACCTATATAAATGGGTGGATTGGCATTAATGAAACCATACGCTGGCCACCCAATAGTCCTGATTTAACGATTATGGACTTTTTTCGTTTGAGGAGATAATAAAAATGTATATCATACACCTTGTTACACTGCGCAAGAACTGAAGGATAAAACTAGTTCTGCAATTCAGCATTTACGAGAAACTTCCTAAGCTCTTATAAATGCTAGAAATCGCATACTAAAGCTATACAATAAATGTGTACAACAAAACGGTAAACATGTGGACTTGTTCTTGTTTATGTATGATAAATAAAGTTTGTTGTTGAGATATTTTCATTTGTTGCATAATTGAAACCAAGCAGTCATCTTAACACATGTTTAATTATAATTGGGCACAAAACTGAACAACGCCGGATTTTATGTATCAAGCGTGCTACATCGTTGCTCATAATGAAATGCCGCATTCAAATATCTAAAAATATAGTGTTTTGTTTAATAATATGCCAGTTATATTGATAGGTGAATCGCCTTTGTCTTTTTTAATATGTGAAAAAAACAACTTGGAAAAGAACCCTGGAAGTAAGTTTTTGTCCAATCACTCTTGCTTCAAACATTCCAGAGATATGTTGATTTGAAATGTGATGAAGCTCCTTGTGGTGCAGCGTACCTTGTCTTTGTCATTTTTCCCACGTCCACATATTAAAAGCTTATATTCTCTTCATCTCGTGCTTCCTGCCCCATGTACTGCAACATTCCATACGTATGACTTGAAACTATCCCTCGGGTCCAAACACGGATTATACAATTGACAAGGTATTCCGACGGTCAATGCTTGCAATGTATAGAACAATGTACGTGAGTGTAGCCTGCGTACGAGAAAGATAATGATACAATGTGATAAATGGGTCGGTAAGGCAGAGACAAGCAATTGTCAGGTGGCTGTCCAGTTAACGTAAACTTTACAAACGAAAATATGTAATATGGTTTATACACTCAAATGTCAAAGTACTTTGCATTTTCCATTTTTGTCTAGGCGGCATAAATGACCACATTTTAGACGGTTGTCGGCTTACCTGTATAATTACGTATCCGTGGGCCCTAGTTAAAATGTTTATTATTGAGAAGAGTACTTTGTCTATTGCATGCTTGTTTTGTCATCGCGATCTTCCTGAGTGATTTGCTGATTTGCTACATTTACCATTATCGGTAATAATAGTTCCAAGGTACATTTCCACTTCTTTAAGTTGTTGATCTGTTATCTTTATATCCATTTTCGCAGTCCTGCCATCACTTCACTTGTCTTCATTACTTTTGTTTTAATTATATTCATTTTTAGTACAATTCTTATTCACACACCATCCAGTACACCGAGCATCCAATGCCAATCTTTTATTTAATATATATATATATATATATATATATATATATATATATATATATATATATATATATATATATATATATATATATATATTACAATGTGTAATGTATTATTCTTAAATGTTGATTAGAATTGAAAGTTATGTTGAAATTCCAATCTTCCCACACATCAGCATACTTAATTTTAATTTACTTTCATTTGATATTATTAGGAACTGAAGTATGTAGTTTCTTTTTTTAATGACAGTCTCATTTAAAATTTGTTGTGATAACAAAACTAAATACAAATATAGGGATCCTTTCTCTGGCTTCACAAATGTTTGTTTTCTTCTCTGTAACCGGTTTTTGCATTTTACGGCATAGTCAGACAGGAGAAAATTGCAATCATCCTAAATTGTTATATGTGCCATCATGCGTAATAATAAACTCCTGCCTAGTAAGGCTGTAAGTAGCGAAACGGATTGCAGAGAAGAAAACAGGTATTTGTGAATCCAGAGAAAATGGTGAATCGGGAGTATTTTTCCGGTTTCACCAAAGCTTGATTAAATATTTAACGGTCGGTTAGTTAATTAAGGCTTCAGACGACCAATCACAGACTATAATTCAGGCTTTTGTCATGACAACCAAATATTTTGAAGCTGTTATTGGTCACCTGAAGCTTTGATTAACTAACCGGGCGTTAAATATTTAATCGAGCTTTGTGAAAGTGAGCATTTGTCTTTTAAAACAAAAATCGATAAACAGTCCACAATTTGCATTATTTTGTAATTTGAATTATTAACCGTAATAATAATAAAGATAGTAACAAGCTAATACAAGCACAAGCAAAACTTTTCGTAGACAACCTGTGATTTTTGTCACAAATAGATAAGTGTGTGTGTTTTGTTGCTTTAACGTCTGGCTATTTTCGCTACTATGGCCAATCACCGACGTCAGGGAGCAGTTTTAGATCACTATCCTGGAAATTTTGCCGAACCCCTGCCTTTCTGTAAGGAAGGTAGGGACCTCTAACGTGCCCAACATCGCATGGACACAGGACCGCCAGCTTTACGCCCCCTTCGAAGGGCGGAACGTGCAGCCATTCGACTTGCTCAAATACAATGCCACAGCCTCGCTTAATGTTAATTGTATAGTATATACTGAAAAAAATTTAAAGGAGAACACTGGGATCCAACCCAGTACCGTTCGGTTCAGAGGCACACGTTGTTACCACTGAACCACCGAGGCTCTTAAGTACAAGTATAATAGCAGGTACAGGGTGATTATTTATAATGTCGCCCCCTTTAACTTTGTTATTTTAAGTGTCCCAAAAAAATTGAAAGCATGGTTATGTAGGTGCTAAAAAATACTTTTTTTTCTACGTATATAAAAAATTTGAAAAATGATCAGTATAGAGGAAAAACAAAAATGTTCTTTTTCAATGGATCACTCTATATATGAATTTATTTTTCGATTCCTAGTAAAATTCTAAGCATAATTTATATAAGATACCGTATACTTAAAATGATTAGTTTTTGAAATATTCGCATTTGAAACGTTACCATCACAAATTTTATTAAACCAAAACAACTTTTACAAATCAAGAAATCTAACAATAAATAATATAACAAAAACAGTTTCTAATTAAATATAAAGATGCTCTACCGGGCCTCCATTTTCTTCCACACATTGTATAAGGGTTCTTCGCATTTTCGGTAATGAATCTGTTATGAATGCTGGGTTATTTTCATGTAAATTAATAATTTCATTCCGTATCAAATCTTTAAGATGATCGAGGTTTTCAATTTGGTGGTCGTATACACGGTTTTTTATATAACCCCAAAGAAACGCATCCATAGGTGTCAAATCGGGGCTGTTTGCAGGCCATTTAATTGTCGCATTTCTTCCGATCCATTCAGAAAACCTTTCGTTTAGGTAATTAAGCACAGCACGAATGTTGGTGAGGGGGTGCTCCCTCCTGTTGAAAAATTATATTTTGTAATATATTTAAAAGTAAATCGTCTAAATATTCTTCGAATTCGTTTTCCAAGAAATCTAAATAGCGGCCTTCATTTAAAACAGTATCAAAAAATACGGACCGATAACTCGATCGCCCAGGATACCACACCACACATTCACGGATTGTCGCCCTTGGAACTTAAATTCCCTATAAGAATGTGGATTCTCTCTTGCCCGTTGTCTGGTATTTTTTCCGGTTAAACATGCCATTAGTAGAAAAGGTAGACTCGTCAGTCCATAGAACTGTTTTCAAAAAATTGTTATTTATATTTAATGTCTAGAATCAGCTGACAAAATGCGATCCGATCATCTTTTTGCATTTGGGTAAGCTTTGTAGTGGGTTTAATCTTATATGAATTTAGATTCCATTTTCTTAACGTTCTTTGGACTTTACTGTATGAAGTTCGCTTAATATTTTCTTGTGTTGCTCGTAATGTCTTTGAAATGTTTCTTATGGAATTGTTTGGATTCCCTTCTATAACAAGTAAAATATTCAATTCTGCATTTTGACGTTCACAGCAGTTCTTTTTCTCCTTTGTAAATTTGACGTTTCTTGAAACTTCCTATATATAGATGTGAATGTTTTTCGAGTTGGGACATGCATACCGGGATTATCTTCTATCATATTTCTAATGGCAGCGCGACAATTTAAATTATTTTTAATATAATAACTTAAAATGACTCTTCTTTCTCTGTCTGAGTAGGGCATTTTTACTTACTAAATAATACAACTACAACAATATTGACAGAATGTCACTGTCAGTTATTTGTTTTCAATTAAAAGGGTGGTATCCTAGGACTTCTTGATTTGTAACAATCGTTAAATAAAATATTTGGTGAAAACGTTTTAAATGCGAATATTTCAAAAACTATTCATTTTAAGTATACGGTATATTATATAAATTATGCTTAGAATTTTACGAGGAATCGAAAAATAAATTCATATATAGGGCGATCCATTGAAAAAAAATGAACTTTTTGGTTTTCCTTGTATACTGATCATTTTTCAATTTTTTTTATACGTAAAAAAAAGTATTTTTTAGCACCTACATAACCATACTTTCAATTTTTTTGGGCCACTTAAAATAACAAAGTTAAAGGGGGCGACATTATAAAGAATCACCCGGTACATGCAGTTTTACACAAAATATTTAAGACAAATTTTTACCTATCGTTTTTATAAATATAATTTGATGTTAGACAACCAAAGAGCCAGGAAATATGTAGAAAATGATAGCCTTAGTATTTCAAGGGTAGTTTTTAAAAGGCCGTTCAACGTAAAAATAACAAAAAACTTGGCAAAGCGTTACAGAATAGACTTTATTAAGAGCTCAGGCAGAGAGTTTCGATCTCGCGATCAATATCGATGAGCATAATTTATAACTTTTGCTCATTACTAATGGTAGTGAGACTGAAAGACCAGGCCCCCCCCCCCCCCCCCCCCCCGATTTTCTGTTGGAACTCAACTGTTGCCAGTTTGTCAAAGCGGAATGCCAGACAAACGTCACATAATACTACTTGAAATCAACAGTGTGTTCATCAGTCGCCAACCGATGAAATGTATCGGTAGTCGGCAGATAAGTGCTTAAACTCAGCTGCTGGCGCCTGGTGATTTCTACCATTATCTCCTGTCTTCGAATAGTTCATCTTCTTGATTATTTATGATTGATTTGGCAAAATTGCAAACTTCTCTTGAAAACATCTTGAAAATTATCATTGCAACATATTTTTTGGCGTAATTACAATTTTTCTTTGATTTCGCAAGAAGAATTTTAAAAACCACCATAACTTTTAAGCTATCTCGAAAACACCAAGGCTTTCCTTGCTGTCAATAGTTTACTACTTAAGGGAACGTTACTATCGTTCACAGGTTTTATCGGCTGGGTTGATCACCTACACTTTTAATTTTTGTGTTTTTCTAACTATGTTAAATAGAAATAACAATAATATGAACTGTTTAAAATAAACATCATTTCAAAGTGTACACCCTTCAATTTTAAAAATGCAGCATCAAGAAAATTGCATGCAACGAAATAAAATGAGCCAGTTACAAAAGTATGTCCTATGAGACTGTAGGTATAGCACTAGGCGTAGCTTGGAACCTTGACCTGTGACGTAGTGTAATTCATTCTTTGATGCAACTTTGTTAGCGAAATGATTGTCAGATCTAAAAATATGTTCTCCAAAGCGTACTTATCACATTATAACAGTTAAAAGAATCAAGGTCACCTCAAAATTCGGAAACAAAAAATCCAAAAAAAAAAAAAAACGGAGCACAACTCTAGGATGTCATTCCCCATTCAAAGCTAAGCCAAAAAGTTCCTTCAAACATAAGCCCCAAACGCATTTGTTTTCCAGATACAGAATGTGAAATATTTCAAAGAAAAATCAGTTTTTTTCGAAATATTGACAAGACTCGAGCTAGTATAAAACTGAAACCCGGTAGCAATTGTAAATCCACCAAAGGGCATCATCATTTGGGCAAGACAAGCGTTTCCCAATATCACCGGTGCCGTGCTTAAGGGTTTCCTATAGGATTCAAGTTTAAAAAAACTGTACGCGACTGTTTTTACTCAAAAAAGATCAAAGCTAGACAAAAGTCGTCTCTTGGCTTTTTTTTTTGCTGAAATGAGTCGTTTTCCTTTACACTTTTGATACAGTGTGTCCACATTTCCATGCTCACCATTGGTATATCGGTTATTATAAAAGATAGAGCAACGGTCAACGGGGAATGTTTTGCGGAATTCAATGCTCGCAACATATATCCTTTCAAATTCATCCTGACTTTCTTCGATTTTGAGATATTTCGAAAAAACTAAAATATGTCAATTTCATTTTTTTTCGATAACTCAATAAGGCCTTATGCGACTGTTTTTGAACTCCCAGATTGTTCACCAATCACGTATATCAGCATTGTTAACCTGGTACTTAGGTCTCTTGTTCAAAACCTCCAAGTTCATTAAACTTCTCATTATTCTGTTAAAAATTGTCCGGTGTGGTTGTGATCTTTCCTCGTGCATGCATTTCCAGAGTTTCGAATTGCTTTCAACTACACTTCCAACATATCAAGCATTTCTTCATTTGTAAATTTATATGCCATTATCAGTACTTACTAGTATCGACGCTTAAAGGTGATTACTTATCAGTGACTAGTACACAAAGTTCTGACTAACTCGGCAATTCCACTACATATCAATAATGACAGAGCTTATCAATTATCTCACACTGTCGTTTTATTTCATAACCCATCAGAGTCAAATTTATTTTCTGTTAATATCTCTCGTATAAATGAAGATTTTTCGAGGGATATCTAACAAAAAAATAAAAATGGCCGCCATGAGAAAAACGAGATTGTGCTGATAACTTAAAAACAAATGAAAATCAGGGGTTTCTGTTAACACCAATGAAATTGTCGTAAGAAAGTGTCTCAACAATGTGAAAGTTTAAAAGCGGTCGCATAAGGCGTTATTGAGTTATCGAAAAAAATTAAATCAGCAACTTTTAGTTTTTTCGAAATATCTCAAAATCGAAGATAGTCAGGATGAATTTGAAATGATATTTGTCGCGAGCATTGAATTCCATAAAAAATTTCCATTTGACCGTTACTCTATCTCTTATAATAACCGATATACTAATGGTGAACATCGAAATGTGGACACACCGTATTTTCAAGGATTGTTACATTAAAAATTGTTTGACCACCGCTTATTTATATTTCAGGTAAATTATCAACATTTTTTTTCATAATTCCAAAATAAATCATTGCTAAAGGTGATTATGCTAAGACGTAATTGGAATGCAGATTAATATTATTTTATAAAAAGCAAAAAAGGTTTGAAAACGTTACGCCAAAATTACTATCTCTTCATTTTTCTGAAAATCAGCTCAATTCAGGAAAAAAAAGACCAAAGACGACTTTTGTCTAGTTTTGGTCTTGTGTGAGGAAGACCGCCACGTACATTTTTTTCTAGTTAATCCTTTAGGCAATCCTAAAGCACGCACTGGTCATATTAGGAGAAGCGTGTTTGACCCGAATGATGATGCTCTTTGATGCATTTATGATGAACCGCATTAGTAAGGTTAGGCAATTTCTTTCCCGCTGTTTCATAATTAAATTTATTACCATTGCTGTTACATGGGAAGTATATCGTCTCATCGCCTGTAGAGTTTGAATTAAGCAATTCTCATACTTAAAACGACCCAGACTGAGAAATTTGCTGTTTTAGCTATCAATTTCCAATTTTAGAATTTAAAATAACGTAGATGGCATAGCACCCAGGAAGTATCCCAAGAAATCACCTTAAAGCTCGAAGGCAGATGGATAAGGCGGTTATGACTATGGAAGTATCCTGCAAGATCTCCAGATTTGACACCTATGTACTTTCACCTTTTGGCACATATCAAATATCAGGTCAACCAGACACTGGTGAACACAAAGAGAAATTTGAAGCACGTGTGCATGCAGCATTCGACAGGCTCTTCCTTCAAGTACGGACAGCAACAACTGGAGGGTGTTCCTTCACGCTTAACAAAATGCTTAAATGCGAATGGCCATTATTTCGAAAATGTATAATAATTTATTTCTAGTTTTTTTTTACATTTATTTTGTGTTATTTGAGGTTGACGTGGCTAGTTCTTTTACATTGTGTAAGTTCTACTAAGAACTGTCAGATTTTCCATATATAAAAAATAAATAATTTCCTGATTTGTATAATCACTCTCTTCGTTTGTTATTCGTTTTAACTCCTTTTTGCAAATGCATGCACTTTGAAATAGCAACAGAAGTTTCAAAAAGCTGATTCTTTAAAGAAAATTCCAACCCTTCATAGCATTCTCGACATAACGGGCAAAAAATAAAACATTTCCGTTTTTTTTTAATAACTCTAAAACGAGTTGATTTAGTTATAGGAAAATGAAATATTTTGTAGCAATGTTTATCGCCAATTCGATTATGTAACAAAAAGGTCATTCTATATATATATATATATATATATATATATATATATATATATATATATATATATATATATATATATATATATATATATATATATATATATATATATATATATATATATAAATAAATGGAATGACCTTTTTGTCACATAATCGAATTGCTACAAAATGATATTTCATGTTCCTATAACTAAATCAACTCGTTTTAGTTATTTCCAAAAATAACGGAATTTTTTAATCTTTTACCCGTTATGTCGAGAATGCTATGAATGGTTGGAAATAATTTTTAAAGAATCAAGTTTTTGAAACTTCTATTGCTATTTCAAAGTACATGCATTTTTGCAAAAAGGAGTTAAAACGAATAACAAACGAAGATATATATATATATATATATATATATATATATATATATATATATATATATATATATATATATATATATAATTCTTGATGAAAAGTATAAATTTAGGAATTATTCTCAGGCAAGAATTTTTATCGTAAAGAATGCCCCCAATAAAGGACTTCAATCTTAAGTGGATTTTAACTTTCTAATTCCAAATAGGGGTTGCAGCCCACTTTGTAAACGTCAACCAGCTGTCAGAATTTCGGAAGAGAATTGTTTTCGGAAAAAGCGTAATAGATAAAAACAAAAAGTTTCAAAATTATGATCAAAAAATGCAAACATATAAACGTGTTTCATTTGAGATGATAACTTCTTGTATGACCGGAAGTGCTAGAAATCTACAAATATTTTAGTTAAAGAGAATGTAATTATATATAATAATACAGGCAATAGATAATTTGTTTCTGCATTAAACTACAGGAGTGATTTTTTTTAATAGATAGGTTTAGAATGACGTACTGAAATTAAAAAAACTCTGGACGCAGCTAGTGCGTTATGATAGTGAATTTTCATTAAAATGTTTTTAATAACAAATATGTGTGTTTTCTTAAGAAAGCAGGCATCAAATTTGGTTGTCAGTATAACCTATATAGTAAAAACAATGTGCCATGTTTCATCAAAATAACTTTATTGTGTGAAAATGTACAAAAATTTCCAAAAGTAAACTTAAAGTGTTCCCGAAAAAACACGTTTCTTGGTCAACCTTATGGGTTAATAGCAAATTGAGCTGTTCAAATATGAAACATTTGATCAAAATTAGCTACCATAACGCACTTGCTGCGTCCAGAATTTCTTTTCTTACAAACATGCATTATATTTCAATGGAAAATGCAAAAATGCAATAGCATAAGGCGTGTTTGATTAAAAAAAAAAAGGAAATTTGTATCACCAACGACTTATGGGCCACCTGTGATTGTAGAAATATTATTTTAAGATGTAGCTCAAGACACCCTATAATTAATATATACAAAAAAATTTCATTTCTTATATAATAACGGATATATTGAGCTTTATTGATTTTTTACGAAAATTCCACAAAAATTATATATCATTAAACGATAAACTCTATAGCTAAGACTACTACTGCCAAGCATCAGAGAAAGGGTCTATTTGAAATGAATTTTCTGGAAACATTTTAGTAAAATGAAGGACAATGACGGTTGAAACTGAGACTTCATGGTTTGTAAAACATTCTTCTTGAGACATTTTATTTCTATAGCCCGTATTAGATTCAATTTATTTGCCTAAATGTTGCCAATTTTGACATTTTAAATCGCCACTTTGACGTTTTGAGGAAAACCCCAATTTACTTTTCTTTAAATGCCTATAACTTTTTTGTATTTTGACCTACATAGCTAAATTTTGGTAGGTAACTTACCTATAAGGATGTAGACCTGCGTACCAAATTTGGTTGCCCTTACTTTGTTAATTCCGGAGATATAATTTTTTTTCGAAAGAAAACAAAATTTTCCGGGAAAACCTGGGCAGATTTTTCTGGCTAACGAACTTATCCAAGCCATTTGCAAAAGGAATTTTTTCACCAAATTTAATCAAAATCGGCCCATTATTTTTTGAGTTATCGGTGTGATACACACACATATATATATATATATATATATATATATATATATATATATATATATATATATATATATATATATATATATAAACATATAAAAATTGAAACTGACCCCGGATATGTTTTCTGGGGGGCCTAATTAGCGCTCGCTTGAAGAATTTTTTTCAAAATTCAAAAGTCGGGATCTCCTCATTAGTGATTTTTTTTTTAAGAAAATTCACTAACACAAAATCCTTACAAATCAGGAGGGCGGAAGTGCCGCCATTTTGGGAAAAACCGTTTCGGCCTATATATCCGTAACCGTGCAGTCCAAAAAGGGCAATGCCCTTTATTGTAGATAATTGCATTTCTCATCTTTTTTGTTAATTTTTTTTTTGTATCACTCACCGTTCACAACTTATACGACTATTAGCATTCATTTATTGACTTTCTTACCTATGTCTTAATCTTAATAATTGTTTAAAAAATAAAATGCTTATAACTTAACTTTTTAATCGACAAATTTTCTAGAACTAGAAAATTCACTAATGAGGAGACCCCGACTATTGAATTTTGAAATGTCTTTTTTCAAATGTGCGCTAATTATGCCCGCTAGAACACATATCCGGGGTCAGTTTCAATTTTTATATGTTTATATATATATATATATATATATATATATATATATATATATATATATATATATATATATATATATATATATATACATATATATATATATATATATATATATATATATATATATATATATATATACATATACATATACATATATATATATATATATATATATATATATATATATATATATATATATATATATATCACACCGATAACTAAAAAAATAATGGGCAGATTTTGATTAAATTTGGTGAATACCTTCCTTTTGTAAGTGGCTTGGATAAATTCGTTAGCCAGGAAAATCGGCCCAGGTTTTCCCGGAAAATTCTGTGTTTTCTTTCAACAACAAAAATGATATCTCCGGAAATAACAAAGTAAGGGCAACTAAATTTGGTACGCCGGTTTATATCATAATGTGTAAATTACCTACCAAAATTTAGTTTTGTAGGTTAAGAGATAAAAAAGTTATAGGCATTTAAAAAATAAGTTGGAGTTTTCCCCAAAACGTCAAAGTCGCGATTTAAAACGTCAAAATTGGCAACATTTAGGCAAAGAACTTGAAACTAATACGGGCTATGGAATGAAAATGTCTCAAGAAGAATGCGTTCGGAAGTCTTAGCTTCAACCGTCATTGTCCTTCATTTTATATTTCCAGAAAAATTTGTCGATTGAAAAGTGCAACATTTAACGCGTTATAACTTGGAAAATATTGATTTGAGATAAAAGTTTTCAGTAAAAATTGTAGGAAATTTGTCGACTGAAAAGTTAATTTATAAGCATTTTATTTCTTAAACAATTATTAACCAAGATATAGGTAAAAAAGTCAATAAATGAATGCTAATAGTCGTATATGTTGTAAACGGTGAGTGATACAAAAAAAAAATTAACAAAAAATATGACAAATGCAATTATCTACAATAAAGGTCATTACCATTTTTGGCCTAAACTGGACGGTTACGGAGATATGGGCCAAAACGGTTTTTCTCAAAATGGCGGCAGTTCCGCCCTCCTAACTTGTAAGGATTTTGTGTTTTTACATTCAGTACGTCATTCTGAACCTATCTATCAAAAAAAAAAAAAAACTCCTATAGTTTAATGCATTATGGACAAGAGTAACGGGCTCCTCTATTGCCTGTACTATAACTCTAAATTTTCAAACTTTTATTCTGGAACTCCATAAACTAATACCGACCGGTCTCGCTGCGTATTACTATATTATATTAAATTCCGTACATTACACTCGAGTTATTAGTTCTAGGTGTCCAATAATTAGTACTTTTTAGCCGGTTGGATGCGATAAAGGTATTTTCTTTATTATTATATAGAATGAACTCTTCTTCATAAAAAGGAATCTTCGTCTCAAATATTTTAGATTACTTAGGAACAGCCTGTATATTATAAATAAAAAGTAAATATCGATTACTACTACCAATATGATTTAGTTTAGACTCAAACCCCCCACAAAAATAAGATGACGTTACGTCTATGCAACTGTCACCTATATTTCTGACCAGTACTGTAAAAGTCAATTTGTATCAACATACAATTTATTTTTATGTTGGTGAGGCTTAGTTCTTGGAGTTGACGGCTGGTTTAAGTTGATTGATGTTAAATTGAAAAATGTTGAAATAAAGAGGAAACGAATAAAATAAACAAATTATCTTTAAAATATGATTTCAAGCAATTATCGTATTTGCAATTTTTGGATTGGTGGTATGGTAAATGCTCCTATTTCTTGTTAAACCCGATTTGCCTGGTCTATAAGATTGGCTAAAGAACTAATACTTACCCAAACTTGATCCTGAGAGGCGGTCTTTCCAGATTACTTAAGAGAGACTTCTGAGCTTCAAATATAAGCCAAATTTAAATAGAAAAATTTAGAGAATGGTTTCCTGGTCGCAAGGAATTACTAGCTTTTTCAAACTTCAGCAGCAGCAGCAAAATTTCGATAATACAGTTAGAGCTAGAACTCTGGCAATACTAAATAAAAGAAATCATTTGATAGGTAACTAAAAAATATTTTAACTAAATTTGATTGTTAAAATTTTTTTACGAAATGAAAATACAATATAAGTAGATACATTTAAATTTAATCTAAATTATAATTTCAGTCAAGTGGTGAGGAATATACAGGGTGTTAATGAATAGGTGTTACAAATTTATAGCGCATGTAGGAAATGTAAAAATAGACGGAAAATTGTCTATAGGCATGTGTCAGAGCTTGAGTTTTCGAGATACAAGCTGTTAAAAGTCGTTCGAAAAATTTGATATTTTTTGAATATCTAAAAATTGGCTGACCAGAATAACTTGAAATGTTTTACAGCAGTTGTGCTAACTGAAGTGCATGATTTGATACTCCTAATGAAAAATTATTTAATCTAATGGCGGAGATCCGAGTGTGTTGCTACCTTTTCTAAAGCATTTCTATGTCACCGACTTTGATGCA
This sequence comes from Tillus elongatus, assembly GCA_964006375.1. Classification (NCBI taxonomy): domain Eukaryota; kingdom Metazoa; phylum Arthropoda; class Insecta; order Coleoptera; family Cleridae; genus Tillus; species Tillus elongatus. The sequence goes on along the minus strand of OZ023263.1, from coordinate 93,834,314 downwards.
AAGGTGAAATTTTTTGTAGATACCTCGTTTTGTTTTGGGAAGAAAAGCCATATTACGTTTTCGTCGTATTAAACACTACAATCAATGTTGAAAATGAGGACCATCAGCATCCACGGAAGCATTGCACCTTTGAAGGGCATTTAGGTAGACTCTTGTTGAAAATAACAGGCGTTGTTTGTATATGTTGTGCTGCAGCTAAAATACGTGCTACTAGATCTTCTGCAGATTTAACAGCTGTTTTATAAACTAGGCTTAATACGACCCAATAAAAAATCTACTGGTGTTAAGTCAGGAGAGCGTGGCGGCCACGCAACTGGTCCCCCTCGACCAATCCATCGTTGGGTACACCACCATACACTTGGTTGAGGTAGTTTCGGACATCCATGAAAAGTGGGCTAGTGCACCGTCATGCTGCAGCCACATCTCTTGGCGAATTCCCAATGGTACTTCTTCCGATAATTTTGGCAATACTTGTTGCAATAATGTCAAATAAACGGGACCGGTTAGACGATTTGGGAGAAGGTACGGACCAATTAAGTAACCGTCGATAATACCAGCCCACACATTGACAATGAACTTGTGCTGAAATTTAATTGAGCGAATGGCGTGCGGATTTTCTTCGGCCCATACATGGCTATTTCGGTAATTAAAATTGCCTTCTCTTGTGAAGCATGCCTCGTCGATCAAAAGCACAACCCGTGGAAATTGTGCTTGCAACTCACAACGTTGAACGAGCCACCGCAAAACGTTTATTCGTGGTGGGAAATCGAGCGGAATTCACTCCTGAACCCTTTGTACATGAAGGCGTGGAGCTATTGCTCAACTTCCAAACACTTACGTGGTTCACACCCATAATATGTACACCATTTCGACTGCTAACCGATGGATTTTGTTCTATATTATGCTTATGAAGCACTTGTTCTTCAAACCCTGCAGTTAACTCGATTTACTTTAAAAGTTCCTGTCTCCTGCAATCACTGAAAAACTATTTAGAACACTTTATGAGATGGGGGGAAATCGTTTCATGTACGATCGACGAGCAGCCCTGACATTGCAACGACTTTCGATATAAATTAGAAACATGTTAAGCGTAATCACGAGAGGTATGCTCATGCATGATGTCAGTGCCAAGATAAAAAAAGTTCTAGACGCAGCAAGTGCGTTATGGTAGTGATTTTTTATTAAATCTTTCAAATTTAAACAACTCAATTTTATGTAAACTTAGACAGTTGAATTTTGGTACGTAGCAAGGTATTTCTTAAGGCAACATATCCACCAAATTCTATTAAAATAGCTTTGTAATTTTTGGAGAAAAAATTGTTTTCGAAAGAAAACTCAAATTTTAAATAATTTAATTTCCTATAAACTTAGAAAGTTAAGTTTTGGTATATAGTAAGGTCTTCCTCAAGGCTATATATGCACCAAATTTTATTAAAATAGATTTGTAATTTTCAGAGAAAAAATTTTTTTTCGAAAGAAAACTCAAAATTTTCCCGGAAAACCTTGTACGATTTTCTTGACTAAAGAACTCATCCAAGCCATTAATAAAAGAAAGGCACTTGCCAAGTTTCATCGAAATCGGTCAGTTATTTTTTGAGTTAGCGGTTGGCGGTTGGATATATATATATATATATATATATATATATATATATATATATATATATATATATATATATATATATATATATATATATATCATATAAAAATTGAAACTGACCCCGGATATGGGTTCTAAGGGTCCTAGTTCGCGCCCATTTAAAGTTTTTTTTTGCAAAATCTCACCATCGATACCTCTCTATTAGTGAATTAAAAAAAAATTCACTAATAGGAACAAAAGCAACACAACTCTAAAACTGATATCAAATATTGCACAAAATTAGCTACAAAATTGTCTCGAATCAAACTCCAACCACAGTTTAACATACAAACATTTCTTAATAACCAATTGTCAGAAATTAACCATGGCCAGCTAACGTTAAATTCATTCATTTTTAAATTTGAACGTGGGTTCATACAATGTGAAATGTCTAGGAAACTGTCCCACGACGAACACATGAGATGACTTTTCTTCCAAAAACAAAACAAGGTATCTACCATAAATGTCATATTTGCATTAAAGTAATTGGCAAAGAAATGATTTTAAAAAAAGGTAACAACATACCCATAGCTCCGCCACTAGAGTAAATATTTTTTACTTCAATTAGCACGGCTAATGTAAAAAATTTCTGGTTATTCCGAACAGCCAATTTTTAGATATTCAAAATATATTAAATTTTTCGAAAAAACTAAAGCTCTATGTCTATAGGAAATTTTCCGTCTATTTTTGCATTTCCTACATGCCCTACAAATTTGTAACACACTGTATAAGAACAGCCAGTTTATAATGTTTAACATGTTTAAGCTTTTTCTAGTTGCGATACAATGGTAGGTAACATCGCAGTGTAAACGGCTATTGCTGCATGATTTCCTTGAATACAGTGCAATACTGCAAAAAGTTTTATGGCTAAATATGTTACATAATATTTGAGAATCATATATATTATCTGTACATAGTTTAGATTGCTAGCGACAATCCTCGATAGGAACTCTATGAAGAGCAATCTAATACACTTCTTAGAATAATAGTCAATAGTTATTTTTATGTCATCTTACTGGTATTACTTGCGAGGTGCTTTTGCACGTGCACTAAAACCGCAGCATAGTAAACAGTCTTCTTATGCTGTGCCAGAACCTTCGATAACGATATACGAAACAATAGAATCCGCTATGGAACAACAGTAATAAGGATCTCAATGGTGCTTATGTCGCAATAAAAATTTAATAGGTTGTTAAAGACACCTAAAGCCTTCGAGTATATACTTATTGAAAACTATTTAAAATCATACTATTAAAAGTCTTAGATGCCATGATCAAATTCCCAAATATTTGGTGGAAACATTGAGTTATACCGCCACATCTTATGATGTGGTCAAACGTTGGCATCATACACTCAGATGTGGTCCTCCCATAACAATCACTATTCAAGAGTACATTTAGTAAAGTCAATAATCCGGTGCTGCATGATCGACGCATTAGGAAAGTTTAAAGTTCAGTCCTCTGAAGGAAAGGTAGTGCTCATTGTTTTAGTGAATTTCTATTTTTTTTAAATCACTAATAGAGAGGTATCGATGGTGAGACTTTGCAAAAATTTTTGCAAATGAGCGCGAACTAGGACCCCTAGAACCCATATCCGGGGTCAGTTTCAATTTTTATATGTATATATATATATATATATATATATATATATATATATATATATATATATATATATATATATATATATATATATATCCGTCTGATAACTCGAAAAATAATTAACCGATTTCGATAAAACTTGGTAAGTGGCTTTCTTTTATTAAAGGCTTGGATGAGTTCGTTAGGCAGAAAAATCGGACCGGGTTTTCCAGGAAAATTTTGAGTTTTCTTTCGAAAAAATTTTTTCCTTCGAAAGTAACAAAGCTGTTTTAATGAAATTTACTATATATGTTGCCTTGGGAGATATACTACTACGTACTGAAATTCAACTTTCTAAGTTTATAGAAAATTGAGTTATTCAAATTTTAAATTTTATTTCGAAAATTTTTTTCTCCGAAAATTACAAAGTTATTTTAATGAAATTTGGTGGATATCTTGCGTTGGGAAAGGCCTTACTACACACCAAAATTGAACTCTCTAAGTTTATAGAAAATTGAGTGATTCAAATTTGAAGCATTTAATAACAATTCACGACCATAACGCACTTGTTGCGTCCCGAGATTTTTTTGTACTGGTCAAGGGGTCATTTTGGCTGATTACTTGAAGAAGGTTTCACAATAAATTGTCAGTACTATGAAAAGAGAAAACAGAATCACCGCAAAAACCACAAATAATAATAGACCGTTATGCACTAGATGCGTGTTTCGACAACAAGTTGTCTTGATCAGTAGCCTCTTATTTTATAATTTTTGGGGCGATTCTGCTTTATGTTTCAATTTACATCCAGTACCCACTGTTGCATTTATTGATCAGTACTATGTCAATTTCATCATTAAGTTGCATAAGGCCATAAAAAAACGTCGCGATGCTCTTCTATCCAAGGCAATGCACGGTCAGTTGTTGCAATGCCTGCCATCAAGAGCACTAGGCTCCAACTATTAGAGCATCCGCCCCATTCGCCAGATCTGCAGGGTACCCAGCAGAAATCAAATATCAAATTCCCTGACATTTCCAGGGCCCTCGCGTACATTTTTCATAATACTCGAAATAAAAAAATACACATACCTGAATACTTTTTTTATGAACAAAATAAATAAAAATTACGAACAAAAAATGTACATAATAAAGAACATAAGTATAGTTAGCTCCGTTAAATTTATAACATATAGCATGTTCGAGAAGAAAATGTGCCATTTTTTTCATGGAAAAACTTGACTTTCATGACTGGCTGGCAAACTTAGCCTCCGGAAAGAATTTTCAAGTGTGATGGAACAAACCAGAAGTCTCTAGGTGGCGTAGAAACTTTGCAAACCATGTTGTTTGTATATATAAATTTGAATACGCCTGGGAAATGGGTTCCAAAAGCTCAGATTCGCGTCAATTAATTTTTTTTTTTTGAAAATTCGAAAGTCATTACCTCTCTAAAAGCGAAGTTTTATTTATGAAAATTCGCTGAAAAAATGAAACAAAGATACTGTTTACATGTGCCATATACAAATGCCAAATATTTTGCAACTTTCAACATGATCATAAAGGTTAAAATAGAATAAACACATTCACAGCAGAGCTCTACCCGGCCAAAACATAAAACGCTTTTGCATTTTATGCATTCAAGGAAGAACAGTACAAGTGATATGTACATATGAGACATGTTTGTGATAGTAGGAGACGCTACTTAAATCGGCGCTGGTGTGGCATACGCTGCGTTCATTGGCGGATGTAATTGATATTGATACCAAAGGTAAGCCGCATTGTTATCAGATATATTTCCCTAGGTATGAGAAAACTATTTACACGAGAAAATTCATATAATATATATGAAATAAAAATAAAAATGCATCTGCTAGTGACGAAATTTGACAAATATATAATTTCCAGGTCTACTGAATGATTTCCATGGCATTTGAGTAAAATCACAAATTTCCCTGGCATTTCCCTGACATTTTAGGGGGTATTTTACATTCCCTGATTTTTCCAGGTTTTCCAGGTCGCTGGGTACCCTGGATCTGGCACCAGGCGCATACAGACTGTTTCCCAAACCTTAAAAAATCTTTGAGAGGGAAGAGATTTTAGACACATAATGAAGTGGAAATGATTTTAAATGTGCGGTTTGGCAAAGCTGAGAAAACATTTTATTTAGAAGCCGTTAAAATCTTAGAGCATTGCTGAGTAAGTGTCAAGAGTAAAGGGCGTTATCTTGTCTAATAAAAATAATTAATTTTGTTCCTGGCCCTTCCATCATCAGGGACAAATATGCAATTTTTGTTGTTGAAATTTTAATTTTCCACGGAAAACTAATCCGATTGGGCTGGTCATCGAACTTATTTAACCATTAACAATGGTCCTATTGGGCTGGTCAATGAATTCATTTAAGCTATTAGCAAGACAAAGACACATGCGCAATTGTTTTTTGAATTAACCGATGAATGTAAACATATAAAAGCATTTTTATGAAAAGGGAAAAACTACGCAAATTACACCACTAATATTAATAAATAGTAGAGATACACATAGTTTTATACCTTTCTGTGAGAATGGTAAGGATCTATAACGTTCCCAACATCGAATGCCACAACAGCGGTTAATGTTAATTTACAGTATGTACTGAAAACTAATTTGATGTTTCTATTGGGAATTGATCCTTGGGTCCAGAGGCTCACATTCTTACCATTGGACCACCGCGGCTGATCTGATAAAATGTTAAAACACGGATTTTGAATTTATCATGTATTTCATAATTTGAACACTTGGAGAAAAACTCAGAATATTTTTTTGACGGTGGTAACTCATAATCTGGGCCTAGTTTTCAGGCCGGTAATAGAAGGCGCTAGTTACGCCTAAAAAATACGATTAACTGGTTATTTTTAAAGTTTGATTTCGAGAGGGGGGGTCCCTGCTTTCCTTTCTTTTTTTATTTTCTATAAAATGTACTTTCCTACCAAAAAGTACTGTAAATAATTTAAAATTGCTATTTGACATTAGTACAAAAAGTAAGGTTAGAGTTTACCGTTTATTTCAGTGAACGTAAATAATCTTGGCGCCGGCGCTAAAGTTTGGCCAGATGAGAGTTACCGCAGGTCAACTGACTACACAACTCAGCATACTCAACTTGTGGAACTGCTGAACGCAACGATTGTTTAAAAAACAGGAATTTATTTAATTCATTTGATATGTAAGTAAAATTTTTAGCATTTTCCGCATTATCAGTAAAAAAGAAACCTACTTTAATTTTAGAATAAAGCAAATTGAGTTTTTAATGCACATAGTCAACCAAAGTGGCCTGCTTATATGAACTTTGTTCTGCAACTTATTAAATAAGCTAATTTTCAACAATCTGACGTAACAAGGAAAAAGCACTAGAAGTTTTAGCTGACTCATCGTGCATACCGATATCTTGGAATGTTGTAACAATCATCACAAACACATGACTAATGTCCGTATTTGAGCGATAAACAGTAGTGCTGAGAAAAGAACTAAGATACAGACTGACAATTATTATTATTCAACAGTGAGTAAAGTTTTGCCATTCTGGCATGACCTTGTCTTACTACATTCTTGAAGTGATGAATCCATGTTAACGTAAATAGTAAAGCATTGACGTACCTAGCTGGTTAATTTGTCTCCCCTATAAACCAATTATAATATAATCTCTAGGTAAGTACACTTGGAGAAGCCCATGTCACCACAACACATATTGACACAAATGACCTGACAATCGAGTCACTAACAAAGTTAGCGCCATCAGAGGATGAAAAATTCAGAAAAACAACAGGATGTTTCCTCTTCTGGTGACGCTAACTTTGTTAGTGACACGATCGTCAGGTCTTTAAAAGATGTGTGGTGGTTATTTGGGTTTCTCCAAGTGTACTTATCAGTGCTCATCACAGGTTCCAATATTCACTTAGTGTACTAATATCTGTGTTTCTTTTAGTGTGAAATCCTTATTCTCAAATTTATCAGTATTTGTAGTTCGTATTTTTAAGAATGAACATGTTGAAAAGAGTTTTAGAGTAGGTAGTATGCAGAACACCCGCTATGATACGAGGGAAGATTAAAATGATAGCTATCTAACCAGAAAGAAAATATTTATAGGAAAAAAAAACATTTTGTTTTTCCACATATATGAACCTTTAACAGTTAACACACTTACTCCAAACCTTCTCCAGTAACACGATACCCTCCAAAATGTATTTTGGTAACTCCTCAACAGTATTTCTTTAGTTTAGAGAATAGGTATTAATCCGATAGCAGTAGGCTGGGGCTGTAAGGGGGGTGTTGTAACTTAACAATCTCGCAGTTGTCGATTTCTTCCTAAACTCTGTAAGCCTTACGAAAACTGCGATTGTTAACTTTTAGAATTGTTCAACCTCCACCTTGTGTTAGTGAAACGATCGTCCTGTTTTTTTAAATGTGTTGCGGTGATTTGGGTTCTCCAAGTGTACTTAATTCTGCAACAATAAGTTTCTTGGCAAAATCAATTTGACATATAGAATCTTTATAAACATATCCGTTACTATGTGTAGACCTCTTCTGCATATACTTAATACAAAGAAGCCCCCATTATCCTAAAAAAATCGCAATCTGTTTTCCTGCAGAACATTGCGTCGTTGTTCTGTTAGGTGATGGATATCATTTGCGTAACCATTGCACCGACTTGTTTTGTTGGGGATCCCAATGTATTACCAATGATCCACTGCCCATTACAATTTTGGAAAACGGGAAATTAGTCACGAACTACAGTCGCCAAGTTTACTTCGCTTTCTTGCCTGCCCAGACGTTTGTTCAGGGGTCAAGATTCTCGGAATCCAGTTACTGACAATTTATTCATCCCCGAAAATGGAAAATTGTCAACCCTCATGCTTCGCAGATTTCTATTCTATGAGCGATAATCAATATCCTATTCTATTTTACCTTTCAACTATTTAGTAGGGATGTGTTCTGGACTGTGTTGTGCTACTTTATTAGCATTCCATCACATGCCCTAACAGGAGCTAATCCTGGAAAGACTTTGTCTATCTATATCACCCACCCAATGCGTTATCGAGAAAGACTTGAGTGTGGGGGACCTCGAAGTTCACTAAAACCTTCACGGGTCACTTAGCCTGATGAGCCTGTGCATTAAAACCAGCACCATAAGGAGCGACACACGGCTCACTATATATTTCAATCCATGTTGTAGTATAGCGTGGTTGGAGGAATTGTGAGAATATATATTCAGATAACATCGGAGTATGCGGGGGCCTCCACGGGGTCTGGCAGGAGCAGGTCTATTTCGCCTTGTATACAAATTTTAACGGGCTCTGTAAGTTGTAGAAGCTCTAATTCGCGCTCAGTTACGAGATTTTTTTGAAAATCGTGACCTCTCTAATAGCGTTTTTTCAATCGAAAATCGCTAACATAACGTCATTGGGTCGCCAATGGAGAGCGATACATTTGTCACAAGTATTTTAATATAAATATTTGTTTAATACAGCAAGTTACCTGTTTTAGCGAGTTTTCTTATTGTCATAAAAAATGCAAATACAGTAAACAAACATGTGTTGTAAACATTAGTTAAGGGAAGTCCAAAATTCGACACCTTAATATAACTCAGTAACAGGCAAAAACTAATATATCAATCAGGATTTTAGAGATATTTATCATGGTGTAGACAAACTAAAAAATTTTCAATTTGTCAACATCAATGTGTGTAACTTTTTTGACGTAAAAATAACAGGAAATGTTTTTTTTTTCACCGCCCATGTAAAATTGAAAGGTTATGACGGAATTTGTATACAGATCGTGGTCAAAACTCAAAACCTTACAAAATACAAATATGTTATTTTTAATGGGACAAGTGTATACATATGTATATATATATATATATATATATATATATATATATATATATATATATATATATATATATATATATATGTATATATATATATATATATATATATATATATATATATATATATATATATATATATATATATATATATATATATATATATATATATATATATATATATATATATATATATATATATATATATATATATATATATATATATATATATATATATATATATATATATATATACAGCTGTCAATTTTTATTTACTCACTACAGGGTTCTTGGTTATTGTTTCAAGAGTGATTAAGAGAGTTGCTTAAATGAGCAAAATTGTGCCGTTTTCCTAGGCTCATTTCAGATCAAAGTATGATAATTTTAGATTTCACGACAGGCTTTGATTAGAATCCTGGATGGGTTCCGGACTGTCATACCGTATTCGAAATCAAGTGTGTTGCTAGACCTTTCGCCAAACATAGCTGCTGGTTTCTTCAGTAGCTGGGCTGAAACTGAGCATGGATCTGTTAGCTCCTATTATAACCCGTAGATGACGTAGGGACCACATAGCAACGTCGTTGAAGATGACGTAAGCACATCCACAATATATGTATGATGCCCAGTTGCTAGTGCCTCTGAAATTCTCTTCTTACTCAGCTTCTCTAGATAGCGGACTGCTTTTTACGACTTCCTCCCCATAGAGTTTGCTGGTGTTTGCGACTTCCTCCCCATAAAGGTTGGCCACCGATGATTTTAGCCTTCCTGCATGCGATTGGAATCCTGAATTGCTTCCGGTCTATTATGTCATGTTCGAATTCACTTCCGAGAAACGTCTAGCAACCCACTAAGCGAATTCGAGCACGGCATAACAGCCCGGAAACAATTCAGGATCCCAGTCAAAGTTGGCTGTGAAAGCTAAAATCATTAGTGACCAACCTTTACACGTGAAAGTTGCAAAAAGCAGCCCACTACCTAGATAACTCCAGGAAGAAGAGAATTCCTCAGGCTCTAGCAACAGGCACCCCAATACGACGCCACTATCTGTACCGCGTGTGTCATCTACGAGGTATAAAATAAGTTGCCAGATCAACATCTGTTTAGTTTCAGCCCAGCTACTGAAGAAGCAGCGCGGAAGCTATTAAGGATTCCAGTTCCTGAAGTAATTGAAAGAAAACATTTTTTTCTTTGTAACTTTCCCATTTTCTTTCAGAGAAATATAACTTTTTTACATAAAAAGATACGAAAAATCGGCTGTTGTATTTCCTTTGCAAATTATTGCAAATTCCGCGTGGGCGATTATGAGTTTTTTCTTATGGGCGCCATATTGAATTTTGACCTAATAATATTCTAGCTATATTTTTATAATACTAATAAAAATATATCTGTCTTAATATTTATACAATGTGTTGTAAGAAATAAGCGAAGTTTGTGTATGTACAGAACACAATGTTAATAATGGGTGTGGTCCAAATAAAAATGCAAAAACGATTTACTTCAACGGTCATTTCAGAACCTTCTTTAATCTTAAAGGAGTTCTAATTTTATCCATTACAAATATATCTGCAACCAGTTTTCAACTAAAAAATGCATCTCCAAAATACAACTCTTCCAGCAAAGCAGCTGTCATCTAATAATAACAGCGTACTGTATATATTTCTTTTGTTTTATTAGATTACATAGTCCGGATAATCATAAACTGGAGCCGCTGTGACTCCTTCAGATTCAAAGCAGATGTAAAATGGACTTAAAAGGCTTACTTATTTAAACACATTTTTTTAAATCGCTAAACCTAGTTACAAACAGCTCCACCGTAATTTTTTATATCATTTGCATGAATTTTCATCTATCCGGATGTTTCTCTAAATGCTTTTCACAAGCAATGGCTTAATTTCGATGGCATTTTATGTAAATACAAAACATGTACAATTTCCCCCCAATACCAAATCGTAATACACAGCGTAAGGTTTTGATTGGTAGAAAACAATCCTAAGCTTTATTACAACGCAATAACACTTAACCGTTTAGTACAGACAATAAAGGAGCCCGTTACTCTTGTCCGTAATGCACTAAACTACAAGAGTTTTTTTTTTTTATACATAGGTTCAGAATGACGTCCTGAATGTAAAAACACAAAATCCTTACAAATTAGGAGGGCAGAAGTGCCGCCATTTTGAGAAAAACCGTTTCGGCCTATATCTCCGTAACCTTGCACTTTCGGCCAAAAATAGTAATGACCTTTATTCTAGATAATTGGATTTCTCATCTTTTTTTGTTAAAATATTTTTTGTATCACTCACCGTTTACAACTTATACGACTATTAGGATTCATTTATTGACTTTTTTTACGTATATCTTTGTTAATAATTGTTTAAACAATAAAACGCTTATAACTTAACTTTTCAACCGACAAATTTCCTACAACTTTGGTCATATATATATATATATATATATATATATATATATATATATATATATATATATATATATATATATATATATATATATATATATATATTGGCATCAACCGTCTAGGCACAGGATTTGTGAAATTAACGCGTTATAACTTTGAAAATATTAATTTGAGAAAAAAAGTTTAAAGTCAAAGTTGTAGGAAATTTGTCGATTGAAAAGTTGTTATAAGCGTTTTATTGTTTAAACGATTATTAACAAAGATATAGGTAAAAAAGTCAATAATGAATGCTAATAGTCGTATAAGTTGTAAACGGTGAGTGATACGAAAAAAAAAATTTAACAAAATGAGAAATGCAATTGTCTACAATAAAGGTCATTACCGTTTTTGGCCTAAAGTGCACGGTTACGGAGATATAGGCCGAAACGGTTTTTCTCAAAATGACGGCACTTTCGCCCTCCTAATTTGTAAGGATTTTGTGTTTTTACATTCAGTAAGTCATTCTGAACCTATGTATCAAAAAAAACTCCTGTAGTTTAGTACAGAAACAAATTCTCTATTGCCTGTATTAGTTGTTGTACCAACATATGACCTATGGCGGCTTCAGGGTTGAAGCGGACCAAATCCAAACGCCGTAATTATGGAGCGGTACCTCTCAAGTTTGTTTTAACCCATTTCATTCAGTGCTGTAATGAACAAAATCCGCATTTATCCTACTCACCAGTAGATAAAGATAATGTTTCTTTTGTGAATTATTTCCACTAAACCTAACAGTCCAACAGTAAACCAAATCGAAGTGTCATTATTTATAATCTTGTAATAATCATTATTATTATTAGGATGTATTTTAGTGCAAAGGTAGGGTAAGTAATAATAATCAACTTTTAGTTATAGCAACATTTATCTCTGCAAATTTCAAAATAATACACAACTTGAGTTGAAATTTTTGAGAAAAAGTTCTTTTGAGGTTAGAAATTGTTCTAAGTGTTCTAATGAACAAATTAAAATGCAATAATTTTATATCTTCGTCATTAATGTTATCAATAATTACAGATTCGAATTCTGAAAATGATGTAACTCTTATACAACTTGTACTACCCACCCGCGGAAACGTGCAGTGGAAACAGTCAACGGTAAGAAGTACCTAATTGCTATTCTCAATATAAAAATCTGTTAGTTAAAAAACTCTTCAAAATTAAAAAGAACGTAGTCGACGATCTCGAAACGAAGCGAATTCGCAGAAAATTAAAAAAAAAAGACTGAAAAATAGTGGCAAGTCATAAAAGACAAAAACAAGGAAAAGTGTACCAGCAAAATGTTGAATCTAATTTTGACTGTGGCTGCCGTAAAAATGTACGTGGAATATTAACCCGCAGGATTTGACAAATTTATTCGATTCATAGCCATTGTTCGTAATTTACTGTTGCAACTCGGTATAAACACTTTTACCTTGTTGATGAATATTGCGTGTTCCATTTAAAATTGTCAGGTTATGAATTAAAGAAATTGCTCAAGTTGGACGCTTAGTATAGAACGCTATGTATAAGTTCTTGAAGATATTATCCACCGCTTCCTTAGAACTAAGCTTTTTTAGCTTACTTAGTAGGGCAGAATCTCCGACCTTGCCTAATAGCGGAGATATGTCTTATCAAACATAGTAGGGACATTTTAAAATCTTCGAAAACGTCACATTTTTGACACATGGTGCCTTTATAAAATTTATTCTGGAATTCGATACGGAATCTAAAACCGCAATAATATATAGGGTGTTCCATGTACTTCAAAGTAATTTACTTTGCTTCCGCATAACCGTTTATGGCCAAACCCAAATTTTCTCTTTGGAATTCGGACTAGAAGGTAAAAAACTTCTAATGAACGCGACTCGCCAAACACCCTGTATATGTGTATATATATATATATATATATATATATATATATATATATATATATATATATATATATATATATATGTCTTATCAAACATAGTAGGGACATTTTAAAATCTTCGAAAACGTCACATTTTTGACACATGGTGCCTTTATAAAATTTATTCTGGAATTCGATACGGAATCTAAAACCGCAATAATATATAGGGTGTTCCATGTACTTCAAAGTAATTTACTTTGCTTCCGCATAACCGTTTATGGCCAAACCCAAATTTTCTCTTTGGAATTCGGACTAGAAGGTAAAAAACTTCTAATGAACGCGACTCGCCAAACATCCTGTATATGTATATATATATATATATATATATATATATATATATATATATATATATATATATATATATATATATATATATATATATATATATAAACTTATAAAAATTCAAACGAACCCTGGATATGGTCCTTATTCGTGTCCATTTGAAAAAAAATTCCGAAAGTCTCATCACTGTTACCTCTCTATAAAAATGACACACTGCAACGTGAAAACTTCACCCCGACATTCAATCCGCTTCGAGAGACAGTTGCAACCCCCAACTTTTCATATAGGAAGTAGTGGCTTGTCATTTGAAAGATCTATTCATTCTCTGGTCAAAAATACTATAGTTTTAAAATTTATTACAGAAAATAACAGTAAAAAACAGAAATTTTTATGATTGGCGTACTTCGCTAGAACACACTAATCGCGTTTCGTTTTGGATAATGACAAAGCAAGCGAAAACATTTCAGTGTCCTTTTAGACGGTACCAATTATAAAGATGTCAAAAAGTTATCACCATTCTTAATAGTTTGCAATGTTAGTTTTGTTTAAAACGCCTTAGCAACTTGGGTGACTTTGGGAGTGGGTGAAGCAGAATCCGCGTGGCCCCAAAGGGGGGTTCTGGGAGACAAAGGACCCCCCCTGCGCCGCAGCCGATTTTTTTTTAATTTTCAAGGTCACGCGTTCTCCTAGCTCGTCAGTATTTAAATGAAAAATCCATTTGTACAAAAATATAAACTTTCACAAGGAATAATGTCCAGGAATATTCGATGAGAGGACACTGTACATCTACTGTAACTGTACACGCACGCATGCGGTAATATAATACTGCGCGTATTATTTATATAAATCTGTTTATAGAGGGCTACAAGCATATTTTTTTCAAATTCATTCAATTCTCTTGAAATTTTATATCTAATATTTTATTATTTTGAAATTATTCTTTTAGAGGTGATAATAAACCAATCAATTCCACTCACCAAAAAGAAACATGAAAAATCCAGCTTTTCAAAGTCTGTAAATGTGACACATACCAGATTATTTAACGGCAACATAGTAAAAATAAAAATAAGCCTCTGACGATCCGACTCACATCTAAATAAACGACGGAAACTAGCTTTGAAGCAGGCTCAGAACTCTGCATCACTTTTGTGACACTCATAAACACCAACCTACCAGTGCGTGTGCCGTTGCCATGACAACCGTCTCATGCAAGCGCCCCGAAACAGACGCAGCATTTGTATACGAAGGAATCTGGCTCAGTCAGTCTGCAGTTGATTGACGCTCTATACAGTAGTCTGTGGTCTGCAATACGTAAGCGCTGTGCGTTGATACATTCAATTCGGTGATCAGGGGCGGGCTTGCAAATTATATCGTATCATAAATTACTATAAAAATACATTATCAACTGCGGCACAACGTAACAAGACATTTTTATGTGGTACCAAATGAATTTAAGAGAATGAAAAAAATTAAAATCATGGTGGATTTGGAATAAAAAAAGTGTACCTTAACCGAAAAATATAGGTGACACAGCGCTTTACCTGCGTCATCTGACGAGCCGCCACTGCTATCGATTACTCGAATATGATATTGTGGAGGCCGATACTTGATATAAATCCATTGTCAACTTACATAAATAAACAAATTGATTTACACTATTTTATTGAATGCATAACTGCAGTTTCCCTGGAGTTCTCAGCTTTGTCAAATACAGAAGGAACGCAAGATTTTAAATTTCAATATCTACTTCGTGTTGAGTGAACCTCTCTGCCTCCTCAGGTAAACGGTATCGACTCGGAATTACCCGCTTTTATGACATAGTCAGGTCGGGTCAGGTCAGGTCTGGTGGACTATTGTTAGTTTGGAAAATTTGAGCGTTTAGTAAATTTCCTGCATTTTTTTGTTTGTTAATTTCTACCGTTTAAAATCTTACTTTCATTCTGTATTTGACAAAGCGGAGAACTTCAGCCAACCTTCAGTTTACGTTCAATAAAATAGCGTTTTTGTTTATTTATCCAAGTTGATTATTCGAATATTAAAGGGAAAGAAAATACATCCCTATAAATTGATACAAACTCAGCAGTCAAGAAAGACCATTTTGATAGAATAACGACTTTTTGTGAACAAATAAAGGAAATGTTAGATAACAATGTCATTCAACTAGAACATGTTTTGTTTTCTGATGAGTAAAATTTTACACTTCACGGCCATGCCAATTGTCAAAATTGTCGCGACTGGCCTAAAACAAATCCACACGAGATGAGGGAAGAACATACGCAATGCCCTGAAAAGCTTAATGTTTGAGGAGGAAATAGTTGGAAACCATGCCATTGGTCCCGTTTTTATTGATTGCAATATAAATGGAGATAATTATTTAGCACTGCTCCAAAACAAGGTCGTGCCAACGTTGGCAACCTTATATCCTGATCAAGCACACAAACAAGTGCCAGTGAATGTGATATGGTTCCAGTAGGATGGAGCACCAGCACATTACCAAATCAATGTCTGGCAATAACTTGACTTAATATATCCAAATTGGTGCATAGAAACGAGGATCGTTAGAATGGCCAGCATGGTCATCCGATCTTAACGCTATTAGGATTCTTCTTATGGGGATATGTGAAAAGTATGGTATACATAACCACGCGATGTAACTGACTTAAGAAGTGTGTGTGTGTGTGTTGTCGTGTTATATGGCTGCGGTCGTCAGATCTTTCACACATGTTTTCCCGCTTCTTGGTTTGGATCCCATCTGTATGCTACTTGTGTACTTTGTGATACTTTTTACATATTTATATACCATACTTCTGTGTGTTTAACTTAAGAAGAAGAATAACGATTGCGGGTAGGTTGGTCACACCTCAAATATTGATTGGCGTTAAAAGACATTTTTATTTAAGATGAGGATGCTGACAAGACATTTAACATCTCATACATTAAGATTGATGTGTTTTTATTATTTATCATTATCAAGAATGAAACGCGATTAGTTGTTAATTTTTTAGTGTGTTGTAGCGAAGTTTGATGAATTTCTTTTTTTTTTTACTGTTAATTTTTCCAATAATATTTAAAACCATATATTTTTAAATAGAGAATGAAGAAGCTTCCAAATGAGATACCATAAGCCGCTACTTCCTATTTAAAAATGTATGGGTTGGAAATGTCACTCTAATGGGATTGAATGTAGGGATGGTTTTCACGTTGCAGGATGCCATTTTTTAATTTAAAATTGACGTGTTTCGGGATTGTTTTAAAATATGCACAATAATTGACACTGATTAATTTATTCCATTTAACTGTTACACACTGTATGGTCATTAAGGCGAGGAAAATATTCAAAATGCATACACATGCACATTTCCCATATAATATAGTATGCAATTTTCTGTGCTGCCGCCTATTTTTCCAATGAGTTGTATGTTATTTTAAGAATTAGAAATTTATAAAAATCACTTATATTTACAATAAAGTTAATAACCATGTTTAACTATAGCCTAATTCCCAAATTGAGTTCTGGCTAAAATGATGAGCTTTTGTAATTTGCACTGGGTTTTATCTGTTTTATCCGATTAAAAACTTCCATCGCTAGGCAAATTTCTAGGAAATCAGGTATTGATACTTACTTCTCGGAAACTTAAAAAACTGAGTCTTAATCGCGTAGACCAGGTCATATACCTGTGAAATATCTTAGAAAATTCATGAAAGAAGGTTAAGAGCAGATGTTGAAATGAGTTTTTTTTTTAAATAAAAGCGTCGTGGAAGTGTTCTTCTCCAGTCGTTCAGCTTATCCCAATCTGTTACGTTGTGAAGCAATGAGCATGACTACATACATTAATATCACACGTTGTGTGTAGTGTGTGTTTTATGTTTCCTTAAACTTGTAAATTTATAAAGATAAGTTTACTGTCAGGGATAAAACCTTACCCTGAGCATAGAGAAGATAATGGAATTTTTTTGCGCCTCCTGCTGTAAAATTTTAAGGTTATTAAAATATTTGACACATTTTCTAGTGCAGGAGCTTTCTTGTGCATGCTCTTTGGTGGAAATTATTCATTCACTACTCTTTTTTTCCACTAATTACATATATCCAGTCGTCGACACTTTCTTAAGATCAAAACATTAAAATATCAGCTGATGTTTTCAAAATAAGATAAATGAATCTAACAAGTTACAACTAACCATAAAGGGACCCTTTGCTACTTTTATTTAAAAATGTTGGCCAGATACGGTTTAATGAAGATTTGTGTCAATGCCTAATTACAGCAGGCATTTTCGCTTACAAGTTGAAAAAAAATGGTTTTCGTACGTTTTTGAAAAATTATTGCACTTTCAACGTTCCAGATGAAAGTGCATTGAGAAGAGTATGCGGATCATCGATATTCTGAAACGTTGACACAAATTGGTGAGATTATTGGAGAACAACATACATTTACTTAACAGTAGATGAAACAACAGATGCGTCTCGTCTGATCGTTATACAGGGTAGCGCATTGAAAACGAAACAGGCCGATTTGCGTCCAGAGAATTTTTTTAAGAAACGCTGAAACACGTCAATTTTAATATTGAGGGGGACATGTTTTGACATAAAACTCAACTTTGTCACATCGACCCCTTAAGGGTGGTGATAACAACAATTATATTTTAAATAGGGTGTTACATCATTTGAAAGCTCTTTTTTTTTCTGACTTCAATACAGTAATTTTTTTGAAGTTTTATCAACTCGTTTAAGAATTATTCACAGTTGGAGTTGCAAGAACGTATTTCATTCATTGTGATAAGAAATGCATTAATTAGTAATTTTTCGTTAAAAAACTAAAAAAACAAAACCAAACGTTCAAAAATGTTTATTCAATTAAGTAAGTGTTCATTGTTGACCACCAGCTTCCATACAAAAGTACAAATTTTGTTCAAAACCAGCTCTGACATTCTGGAGCATTTGTGGAGTTATTAGATGGCATTCTTCAACAATGCGTTGTCGTAATTTTTTCAGAGACTCCGGTTCGGTTGCGAAAAATCTACTCTTTAAATGGCATCATAGAAAGAAGTCTAAAGGAGTTAAATCCGGTGATATAGGGGACTACTCAATAGCACCTCTACGCCCAATCCATTGCTCTGGAAACTCTCTGTTCAAAAACTCCCTAACACATTGTGAAAAATGCGGAGGAGCTCCATCTTGTTGAAACACTAATTGATTTTCTTGATAGCGATCATCATTTTCAACAATGTCAATTGGCAGAGGGTAAACGATATATTCTAGTCACTCCAAATACGTTTCGCCACTCAAATTGCCATCAAGAAAAATTGGTCCGATTAAACGGTCTCAAAAAATGCCAGTCCAGACATTCAATTTCTGTGGAGTTTGAGTGTGGACTTCGTGAAAATTTCTTGGATTATTACCTGCCCAATAACGACAATTATGACGATTGACTGTAGAGTTTAATAAAAACGCACAGTCGCCTCAAAAACAGATAGTTCCCGTTATCAGCTATTCGTGCAGTCATAACTTCACAAAACTCCAGCCGTCGATCAAAATCATCTTCATTCAGTTGCTGTACAAGATGAATTTTATACGGTTGAAATTTATGATGCTTCAATATTCGCTGAATAGTACTTCTTTTGATGTTTGAAACAGTGGCCAATTTTCTCGTGCTCAAAGTTGGGTCTGCAGCAATTTGTCCTAAAACTTCAATCTCAGAAGTCCCATCTCTAACCGGAAATTCACGTTCAGGATCCCGTTTTTTGTTGGCTACTGAACCACTTTGTCGAAACTTTGAAACTAACTCCAAAATGTATTTTCTGTTAACATGTCTGTTCGGCTGTCGTTCATTAAACAAATTTGCGGTACGGTTGGCACAGTCATCGTTTTTGAAAAAAAGAGTAATTATTTCAACTCTTTCTTCTTCAGATAACACCATTGTGAAAATAATTTTCGGTAGTACTATCAAGTATCAAACCGACCGATAAACTGAAATAATAAACGGCATTTCTCTCATTCCGATAAGAAATGTTGTGATAGTCAATTTTTTGTTTACAAATCAACAAAACATTGACTATCACCATATATCTTATCGGAATGAGTGAAATGCGTTTTTGCATCTTCAACTGTGAATAATTTTTAAACGAGTTGATAAAACTTCCAAAAAAATTAGTATGCTGAATTCAGAAAGAAAGAGCTTTCAAATGATGTGACACTCGACCCATGTTCCCTATTTAAAATATAAGGGTTGCTATCACCACCCTTCAGGGGTTAATGTGACAAAGTTGAGTTTTATCTCAAAACATGTCCCCCTCAATATTTAAATTGACGTGTTTCAGCGTTTCTTAAAGAAAATTCTCTGGGCGCAAATCGGTCTGTTTCGTTTTCAATGCGCCACCCTATATAGCCCAATTACTTAGTGGACAACATGGCTCCTGTTTACGCCAAAAATTATAACAGTATATACAACCTGAGTTTCTCAAGAGTTTTACATGGAGATATCTCGAAAACGGTTTAATTTTTTGTGAGACGTAATGGGGAGACGGTGAGACATTTAAACACTTTGGATTTTTAAATGGGGTAATGTACTTTTTGTACAAAATTGCAATCTACGTAAAAAACTAGGTAGGTATGTGCGGAAAACAATTTTTGATTTGCTCCTTCGGTTACGGAATTGTCATTTATTAGGCTAAAATACAAACAATTTAGTTGAATTTATTTATCAAGTTATCGTGAGCGCGCTATTATTATTTACTTCCATGGAAACGCGTTATTTTTACATGTCAATTGAGAATTTTTACATTTTGACGTTTATTTCGCAACTTGTTGCTCAATTAAACATGGGAAATAATTCACTACCTAAGTGAAGATTGTCACCTGTGATGAGCACTGATAAGTACACTTCGAGAACCCAAATCACCACACCACATTTTAAAATGTGTTGTGGTGACTTGGTTTTCCAAGAGTACTTATAGGGGAAATAATTTTCATGTGCAAGTTGATATATGATTAATTTTGGAGTGCTGAAAAAACGACAAAAAAGCTGCAGTAGTGTGGGCAGAGAAGTTTCCTAATACGAAATCTCACATGGCATTACAAAAGCTGGAAACCAAGAGTCCTACTAGCGGCAGCTTAAAATCGAAACCACCAGTTCGAAAGAGAAGTAAAACTGACGAAAGTAGTGCAGTTGGAGTTTTAGGAGCGGTAACTGTTGACTCGCATGTAAGTACCATGCGGCTTGCTCAAATATCAGTTGTGAACATATTGCATTTGTCCAAATTTCATTCAGATCACATTACACTGCACCAAGAGCTAAACTGGCAACATTTTGAAAATCGCATTACATTTTGCAATTGGGCCACCAGACAAATGCAAAGAAATAACAGATTCCTAAACAATGTTATTATTTCTGACGAAGCTACGTTCCATAATTGTAGACACGTAGGATTTAAATTCTCCTTTTTTTTAAGATAAATAGACACAGTATGCATTACTGGGTGGTGTTAAATCCCCAATTGGATAATAATTCTGCAGAATCAACATCCATGGTCAATTAATGTCTGGTGTGGTATAATCGGGGAAACATCCAGGGTCAATTAATGTCTGGTGTTGTATAATCGGGGATAAAGTTATTAGTCCGCATTTCTTTGGAGGGCATTTAAATGGATAAATGTACACAATTTTTTAAGAAACCAATTACCCCAATTGTTAAACCAAAACATAAACCCAGACATGTGGTATCAACAGAATGTAGCTCCATCCCATTATGCAATACAGGCCCGTATCCATTTGTATGGAATATTTGAAAACGGGTGGATTGGTCGAGCGGGTCCGGTCAACTGGCCAGCCAAGTCCCCGGATATGACCCCCCTTGATTATTAATTGGGGGGGGGGGGTATAAACCCACATTGCCCTATTCTCCTGTCAGTTTCCTGCTTCATATCATACCGCAAGTCACGGCAGGACTGAATGGTGGTGGCTAGCGAGTGGTGTAATTCAATGCCAGTCTTGGTATTAACTAGGGAAGTAGTTGTTTTCGCTCGCTAGTTTTCAGCTTCCTTCTTGATGTACAGGTGTCCCATTTCGGTTGCAATTGCTGGGTATAACGGTTATTAGTAATGATACAATCTTGCGGTTTTCGCGAATCTGAGCTACTTTTTAGAGAAATGAAAGGTGCCGGAAACAAAATAGTCATAGCCCTCTTAGTTTCCGAGCTACATGGCGATATTGCATTTTCAGGTACCCCCTGTATTTCAGTTCTGACAACCTGTCCAAAAAGGTAAAAACGAATGCTTTTATAATTTCTTACATAGAATCTAGTAGCGGTTAGTTAGTTTGTTTCTAGATATGACTGTTTTTGAAATATTGACCAGTTTTTTTATGGGACAGCTGTATTTGTCTAAAAATTAATTTGCGCTTTCACAAGCTGCTCAAAAATATATAACATTATGGGTCTATTTTAATAAACAACGAAAAAAATGCTAATCTTCATAATTTGCAATCAAATTTTGCAGTATGCTATGCAAAATATGATGCTGTTTATCGTTTACTTGGAAGCAAGTGACAGTTCCCAAAATTTGTTCTATGCCGTGCCACTGCTCGTCTTAATTATATAGATTTTGTTTCATTTTCAAATTTAACTGGTTTTTTTTTGTATTTATTTATTGTGTGCAGGTATATTTGTTGACTGCGATAGTCAACAAATCTACCTAAACCAAACGTTCGAACATTTTCTGAAGTACGATATGTTAGCTTGTTTTGGGTGTATTAAGTAATGAAACGAAGCGGCATCTGGGATGTATTTTAACAGGTAAATAGTTAGTTTTCAGTTATGTTTAAATACTATTATTTATTTTTATTTAGATATCCAGAAAGGAGGCAACCTAATACATCCACTTTTTACCGGATAAAAAAGAATTTACATGGTTACGGATCATTTCACAAACCTCGTTCAAAAACATAATAAAGAAAATGATAGGTTGAGGAAATCAGTTTTGGCTAATGTATAAGCTTAGCCTACAAATTCCTGTAGAGTCATTGAAAAGAGCGTAATGATTCCAAAAGCTAAAGTTAAAAAAATTCTAAGCTCATTTTGGTAATTTTTTCCCATAACGTCGGCCTATTTCCGCAACTATGCCAATCACCGATGCCAGGTCATCTCACTATCTTGGACATTTTGCCGAACCCCTGCCCGCCTGTAAGGAGGGTAGGGATCTTTAAGGTGCCCAACGAGCAGGCATTTAACTTGCTCAAATACAATGCCACAACTTCGATTAATGTTAATGTTGCAGTATGTACTGAAAAAGTGAAAGGAGAGAGGCACACGTTCTTACCACTGAACCACCGAGACTCTCATTTTGGTAATTCTGGTATACTTAATAGGCACAATAGCAGATTCTGGTCCCAGGAAAACCAACACCAAATATTTCCCAGAAGACAGTAGGACAGGATTGATATGTCTTGCTTCAAATTAGGAACACAGGTAAAATTTTATATATTTGAGGGAAACTTAATAGCCAATCGCTACGTTAAAATTTTAGAGTCAGCTATACCTGAATTGCTCGATGATGTTCCTTTAGCGCATGTAAACGAAATTATTTTTCAACAGGAGGGGTCTCCTGCACAGAATTCTCAACTGGCGAGGTGATTTCTGGAGAATAATCTTTTTCAAAATCAATGGATCGGAGCCAATGAGCCTATAAGATGACCCCCTAGGTCCCCAGACTTGTCTATATTGGATTTCTTTCTATGGGGATATCTGGAGAATAAAATTTACAAGTTCATTATTCAAGATTTAGGAAACGCAATAAGAGAAAGTTTGTGCTACTTACAAAACCATCCCGTTGTTTTGTTTAATTCCTTAAAATGAATAGGAAAAGTATACGAAACGTACATACAACAAAATGGAAATCATTTTGAACAGTTCTTTTGATTTACTAGATTACTTTAATGCTTATGTTACGATTTTCAAAGTTGGTTTTTGCTAATAGGCTTATTGGACAATAATTATTTATTAATGTTATTTCCTTTTGTTACATATATCTAGGTAGGTAGCACGGTTTTGTGGAAAATTAGCAATAGATATATTGATAAATAGTTATTAAATAATTTTCGATTGATTGTTAGTATATAGAAATAAGTAAACATAGTTTTTTTGAATTACCTACCTTAAAATTTTGAATGCAAATTATAAAAATTAGGATTTCTTTCGTTGTTTATTAAAACAGACCCGTTAGGTTATATATTTTTAAGAAGCTTGTGAAAATTCAAATTAATTTATATATATATATATATATATATATATATATATATATATATATATATATATATATATATATATATATATATATACAGGCTGTCCCATTAAAAAAACATTAACCAATATTCCAAAACAGTATTATTTGGAAGAAAAAAAACTAACTAGGCCACTAGATTCTACGTGAAAAGTTCTAAAAGGATTCGTTTTTACATTTTTGATAAGTTGTCAGACAACCGAAATACAAGGGGTACTTGAAAATACAATCTTTTCAATATCGCCCTGTGGCTAACAGAGCTATGACAATTTTGTTTGCCGCATCCTTCTGTTTGCAAAAAAAGTAGCTCAGATTCGCGAAAACCGAAAAGTTATATCATTACCAATAACCTAGATACGCAGCAATTGCAACCAAAATGGGAAACCTGTACTGTGTGTGCGTGGAAGCCATATATTATAAAACAGGCACTGGGCGTGTTCCAGGAGGCTAGTTCGGGCCTATTTAAGTTTGTTTTTTCAAAATTCAAAAGTCTAGATCTCATTAGTGAATTCACAGTTAGTAAGATTGACTATGAATTAAAAGAAACTGGTGGTGTTTATGATTTACA
The DNA here is from genome assembly GCA_964006375.1 of Tillus elongatus. Classification (NCBI taxonomy): domain Eukaryota; kingdom Metazoa; phylum Arthropoda; class Insecta; order Coleoptera; family Cleridae; genus Tillus; species Tillus elongatus. Next base: position 93,809,792 of record OZ023263.1, on the reverse strand, counting down.
AAAGCCGGACGTCCAAAAGTTGGTGAAGATGATAAATTGAATATTTTGTTAAGTATCGAAGAGAATCCTCATAAGACGTATCGATTGGTTGCATTAAAAAATTAAGTTAAACACCAGTGCTCGGTGTCACGATGAAGGAAAAATATCATCCCTACAAAATTCAACTCACACAGGAACTCAACGATGACGACTCGAGCGGCGACAGTTTTGTGAAACTATAATAAATTTGTGCCAAACAAATCGACGTTTGCACCAGCAAATACTTTCTTTCGGATGAGGCCACGTTTCGTCTCCATGGCACAGTCAATCGTCAAAATTAGTAGAGTAAATCCTCATTGGATCGTGGAGACACATAGTCAGCACTCACAGAAATGGAATGTGTGGGCTGGAACAGTTTATAGAATAATAAGGTATTTCTTCTTTGAAGGAACCGTCACTGGATAAGGATATTAAGAGTTTTCGCAAGCGTTAGTTTACAACAAATTTTCCCAACGACACCCTGACCTTCCAGTGAATTACGTATGGTTACAGCAAGATAACGCAACCGCGCACTATGCGCGCCATGTTCAAAATTTCCTGGAAAATAGTTTTCTTATGAGGTGGGTTGGCAGGCGAGGGCCGATAAAATGGCCCGTGAGATCCCCGGATCTTAAGACTCTTGGATTATCTTTTATGAGGTTATCACATCAACCTATCACAAAACTTAGCTGAACCAGAAAATGCGCACACTCAGGCCGAAATTTATTTAAAATATATAAGAATTTCTAGAGGCTGTAATTTTTTTGTTAACAGTTATATTTACGGTTTCTCACATTCGGTTGTCATTTGCTCGAAAAATTTATGTGAGATGGCAACATTTTTATACTGTCGGTTCGACAAGAAAAAGATCTTGGAATAAAAAAATAGGAAGTTTAGCAAGAAGAAACCATGTAGAAATGTGTGTCGTCAGACTGCATTTGGCTGCAGTATGATTACCATTCGCACATTTTAAATGTAGACAAATAGAATATAAATAAATATTTTTGTACATTTCGAGCTATGATAACAATAGAATGTTTAATCAATTATAATTTTTCATGAATATTATACAGGGTAGGGCACATCAAGCTTAACATGCATTAGAAGATTATATATTGTTTAATAAGTCGTATAGGCCTTTGACTTATCAGCGCTACGACTGTCTTTTGTGCATGACTATTTTCTAATATAGGTACAGGCAATAGAGGAGCCCGTTACTCTTGTCCATAATGCATTAAACTACAGGAGTTTTTTTTTGATAAGATAGGTTCAGAATTACGTACTGAATGTAAAAACACAAAATCCTTACAAATTAAGAGGGCGGAAGTGCCACCATTTTGAGAAAAACCGTTTCGACCTATATCTCCATAACCGTGTACTTTAGGCCAAAAATGGTTATGACCTTTATTGTAGATAATTACATTTCTCATCTTTTTGTTTAATAATTTTTTTGTATCACTCACCGTTTACAACTTATATGACTATTAGCATTCATTTATTGACATTTTTACCTATATCTTTGTTAATAATTGTTTAAAAAATAAAATGATTATAACTTAACTTTTCAATCGACAAATTTTCTAGAAAATTTACTTAAAACCTTTTTTTTTTCTAAAATCAATATTTTCAAAGTTATAACGCGTTAAATGTTGCACTTTTCAATCGACAAATTTTTCTGAAAATATTTTAGTAAAATGAAGGACAATGACGGTTGAAGCTAAGACTTCAGGCGTTGTAAAACATTCTTCTTGAGATATTTTCTTTCCATAGCTTATATTAGTTTCAGGTTCTTTGTGTAAATGGTGCCAATTTTGACGTTTTAATTCGCGACTTTGACGTTTTGAGGAAAACCCCAATTAATTTTTCTTTAAATGCCTATAACCTTATTGTCTTTAAACCTACAGACCTAAATTTTGGTAGGTAATTTTCCTATAATGACATAAAACCGTGCACCAAATTTAATTGCCCTTACTTTGTTATTTCCGGATATGATTTTTTTTTCAGACACAAAATTTTCCGGGAAAACCTGGACCGATTTTTTTGACTAACGAACTTATCGAAGCGACTTACAAGAGGAAGGTATTCACCAAATTTAATTAAAATCGGCCCATTACTTTTTGAGTTATCGGTGTTATATATATATATATATATATATATATATATATATATATATATATATATATATATATATATATATATATATATATATATATATATATATATTTATATTGTAACTGATCCCGGATATGTGTTCTAGGGGGCATAATTAGCGCCTATTTCAATTATTTTTTTCAAAATTCAAAAGTTGGGGTCTCCTCATTAGTGATTGAAATGCACTAATAATAATTTTAGAAAAAAAAGTTTTAAGTCAAAGTTCTAGGAAATTTGTCGATTGAAAAGTTAAGTTATAAGCATTTTATTTTTTAAACAAATATTAACAAAGATATAGGTAAAAAAGTCAATAAATGAATGTTAATAGTCGAACAAGTTGTAAACGGTGAGTGATACAAAAAATTATTTAACAAAAAAGATGAAAAATGCAATTATCTACAATAAAGGTCATTACCATTTTTGGTCTAAAGTGCACGGTTCCGGAGATATAGGACGAAACGGTTTTTCTCAAAATGGCGTCACTTCCGCCCTCCTAATTTGTAAGGATTTTGTGTTTTTACATTCAGTACGTCATTCTGAACCTATTTATAAAAAAAAAACTCCTGTAGTTTAATGCAGAAAAATATTCTCTATTGCCTGTACTAATAGTTGCCCAAAATGTTCAGGCTTTTCATATAATATATATACCTTTTGCGGGCTATTTTATCTATTTCCTGTGGTGTTTAAAAGTCACCGCTCCAATGTATTGGAGCCTTTTGCGGAACTGAACCATGCAGTCACATAGTATGTGTTCTGTTGTTTCTGCTGCTGCAGCGCAGTATCTGCAGTTTTCACTGTTCGCCTCACCCATCTTCATGAGGTGATACCTTACTGGGGAGTATCCTGTGAAAAGTCCCGTGATTATTCTCAGGTCGTTCCTGTTCAATTCAAGAAACAGTTCAATTCATATTAGCATGCAACATACCTATCTAGAGAAGTGAAATAACCTCTGGAGATTGAAACCTCCATTGCAAGCTTTGAAGTGGGCAACAGGCTTTACTAGAGTGTTGCTCAGGAGCAAAATTCCATGTGATACCACCTTGAGTCAAACACTGTCGGATGTTGAGTCCAGACAGGCTCAGTGGGAGGCTGGGATCTGTAGAGGAGTGGAATAACTCATGAAGATTGAGATCTTCACTGTAAGCTTCGAAACGGCCAATCAGCTTCGAGTGATGTTCCATATGATACCGCCTAGGGTCAAGCAGTGACAGGTGTCGACTCCAGACGAACTCTGAGGGAGGCTGAGATCTCGGGAGAAGTAAAAAAATCCTGTAAATTGAGACCTTTACTATGATGGTCCTCAAAACAGGCAATTGGGTTCACTTGGGTGTTGCTCAGAGGCAAAATTCCATGTGATACCTCGAAGGTTAAATTCCATGATACTGCCTGGAGTTGAGCACTGGCAGGTGTCGAGTCCAGACGAACTCGGAGGCAGGCTGGATCTCTAGAAAAGTGAAATAATCCCTGGAAATTGAGACCTCTACCACTGTGACCATCAAAACAGGCTTACCGGCTTGGCTTGGGTGTTGCTTGGAAGCAAAATTTCATTGTGGTACCACCTTGAGTGAAACTCCTGGAGATTGAGACCTCCACTGTGAGCTTCACAATGGGCAAGCGACTTCGCTTAGATTGTATAACACCTCAGCAGGCAAAAGAGCCCAGCGATGACCATGTCAGACCAACTTTTACCCTAAAAATGTTAACTTCTGCAAGAAGCTGGATTTGTTGAGTGAAATTTTAACAATTAAGCATGAGCCACAATAGATCTAAGGTTGCAGTAAAGGAACTGAAATATCCCACATACCATTGGGCCTAACATAAACTACTGGTTCTACAATCTATTGAAGATATTTTTAACCTAGATATGAGTTTTATGATCTAAAATGTTGGTGGGTCAAACAACCCCTTGGGCTCTTGAAGTAATATTAAGTGTATATTTGGCATGTCGAGAACCTTACCCAACAGCTGCATAGCTTGTAGGAGAGGTGTGGGATATTCAGGAAAAGTCTTTTCAATGGAAATGTGAGTACACCACTAGGTGACGACAGCTATAACACACCAGGGATAAGGAAACTGACCGAATGAATTATAAACCATTACTGGCAGAAGCAGAACTGTATTATGAACATTATTTTTTTGGGAGGCTTCCAAAGAAGTGATGAAGGAAAAAGTAAGGAAAGCCACCAGGAGATGATGGTAATAAAGAAAACGGAAATAATCGTTTACAAAATTTCCTTCACCACTCGCCATGACCATTAGTTACCATATGAAATTACAGAATCACTACCAAGGGCTAAAATGGTGCATTCCACTTACTTATATACTGAATATTCAATGTGGGTAAAAAATGCTTGTATTATTGCCAAAGATAATGGCATTACCAAAGATAATTTAGAATTTAGAAGAGATATTGCAAGATTCCTCCTAAGAAAAATACAATGAAAGCAGTACTGCAGGAAGGAAACAAGCAACTTTGGTGTATTCATCAACATTAACAGGTCAACATCTCATGATTACTCAGCAAAGTGTTACTTATGTAAGTGCAAAACGACTAATGGCTGGTTGCAGAAAGCCTTGTCAAATATTTAACGTGGTGTCAGTGAATAACCAATCACAGCTTCAATAAATAAGCACTGTGATTGGTTGTCCAAACCAGTGATTAAGGAACCTCGCATTAAATATTTAACAAGGTTTCTGCGACTAAACATCCATGATGAAAAAAAAAAAAAGGTTCGCTAAATTCTGCGAAATTATATACAATAATAATTAATTGTTTCTACATTAAACATAATAGTGTATTTCTAAATATACACTGTTTTTGTATTTGTTTTATTTATTACTTTTCAAGCCCACTCTGTCATTTGTCTTGAACGATCCACATTAAATCATGAAAAGTACAGAGATACATTTTTCTAATGATTTACATGTGTCATAGGTATGTAGGTATGAATATTATCAAGTTGCAAGCAAAAAAAATAATCAGAATATAAATGGGTTAATAAATATCATGGGAGTATATTTAGTAAAAGTTTATGTAAATTAATTTCCAAAGAGTCACACACTTACAATTAAATATTACTTCTAGTACATATATAGGACTTGGAACATTGTGAAATGTATGACAGGGTCGCCATCTCGGTGCGGAACCAGGTAGTATGTTGTCACGACAGCTCCAATTAACACAAAATGATATAAAATAGAAAATGTGTACAACCAACTAACAATTTTGTAAATTCTCAGCCCTCGCCCATTTCTTCCCGAATATTGGGACAATGTATGTAAGGCTATATGTATTCTCACCATAATTAGAACCGCAGACTGGTTTCACTCTAATAAAAGCTCATCAGTATGGTATACTAATTACAACGAGAACACACCTATTAAGTAATATGGATATGGTAGCCAGCCTCCTAGAACACTGGGAGATGTACGACAGGATCGTCATCTCACTGACATACATCTCATAATGTTCTAGGAGACTGGCTACCCTAGCCGTATGACTTTATACATGTGTTCTCGTGTTAATTAGTATACCATACTGACGAGCCCTAATTAGAGCAAAACCGGTATGGACTTCTAATTATGGTGAGAATACATCTAACCTTACATACATTGTCCTGGGTTCCCACTAAAAACAGCATACCAATTTTCATGATTTCCCTGACATGCCAAAACCTATTTCCCTGACTTTGATATTCTACAATCTACCCAAAAAATGTGTACCATACTACTAGAGAATATACTAGGTCTTCACCTCATGGCGGAAAACACACTTCCCCAAAATTACGTTTGTAAAACATACACAATTTTCCTTACAAATAAACGAAAACGCTACTTTATACAAATCTGCACCTATCATTGTGTTTTAATTTTTTATCATAAAACGGAAACAAATACTTTTTGACTCTGACAAAAATTCCTCGACTCTTAGTCAATTTTCGGAATGTCTCTTAATTTTTCTCTGATTTCCCTAACAAAGATTTTCCTTCTACAAATTCCCTGACTTTTCCCTGTTTTCCAGACAAGTAGGCACACTGAATTGTCCCTATATTAGAGAAGAAATGGGCCAGGGCTGACAATTTACAAAATTGTTAGTTGATTGTACACAGTATCTATTTTATAACACTTTGTGTTATTTGTAGCTGTCGTGACACCATACTACTCAGTTTCGTACCGTGATGGCGACCCTGTCGTACATCACACAATGTTCTACGAGGCTGCCTACCATAGCTGTATTACTTTATAGGTGTGTTCTCGCTGTAATTAGTATACCATACTGATGACCTCTTACAGCGAAACCCGTCTGCGGTTCTAATTATGGTTAGAATACATCTAGCCTTACATATTCATCTTGTTATTTTTGTATGTTTCTTGTCACAATACTGTATATTTCCAATATTTTGCAATGTTTCTCAAATAAGTTTACATAGCCCTAAAGACATTGTCTTAAAAACTAGGTGGTAATGGTATCGATGGCTTTGAATGTCAGAGAAGTTTGTAACATGTATCGATAAACGTAAAACAAAAAGCTTGGAAGCAATATGTATGACATTCATTCAGGCATTAAACTTAGAAAATGTATCATATCATAGTTTTTGGATGACGATCCAGTTTTGAAGCGCTTTCAACATATTTTCCACACTGAGGTTTTGGTTTTCTATTATAGTCACATAATTTAAAAGCAAATGTTGAACCTTAATATTTTATTAACAAGTGCAGGTGTAACCTAACAGAGCTGAAACATACAATAAAAATCCGCTTTATGAACAACTTGGGTGCCTCATGGTGCACTATGCTGGAATTATGCTACGAAGAGAGGTCCTGGTTTCGAATCTCATACAGGCCAACGAGAAGTTGATCTGGTCCGGAAAATTGCAAAAAATAAATAAAACAGATGAAACGGCCATATCTGTTAAATGAATTAAATAAATAAAAATTAGCAACTTCATGCAGGTAACACAAATCATAAAGTATGATAAACGGTAAAATCAAATATATTTGCAAAACATCTGGAAAATTTCACTTTTATAAGACTACAAACATTTGATTTACCATGACTTGCAGAATAAAATAGAGAATGTTTCGACAAAACATTGAGAAATTTAAGTTATCAATAGTCAAGTTACTGAAGACACTTTTACGTGCAGTATTATATTTGTCAGTTATTGTAATTTAATTAGACACAGGTTCGAGTTAAAAGGGGTTTACGATATTTGATGATACATTTATTATCACTCCACGAGATGTAGAAACAGGTAAAATTAACAGTTACTTCTTATCAAAGAATGTAGTGATGTTAGCTACTGCGCTATCACCTTTGAGAATGCCTAATTACAGCAACTGTAAGCAAAACATCACATTGAAATTCTGCTTAAGCAGGGCTTGCAGGAAATCATTAGAGAACTTGCAGATACTTTATGCAGCTGAAAAACTTTTTGTAGCAAATAAAAAGATTAACTGCTTGACGTATGATCAGTCTACCACAAAAGACTACAATAAAAGGTCTCCACATAAAAACACAAACTGGTGAGTGTTCATTTTATTCAACTACATGTCAACAACCCTTTCTTTAAGTTATGTTACTTAACCAGGGTTCCCACTAAGAACCTGACACGCCAAAACCTATTACCCTGTATTATGAACATTATTTTTTTGGGAGGCTTCCAAAGAAGTGATGAAGGAAAAAATAAGGAAAGCCACCAGGAGATGATGGTAATAAAGAAAACGGAAATAATCGTTTACAAAATTTCCTTCACCACTCGCCATGACCATTAGCTACCACATGAAATTACAGAATCACTACCAAGGGCTAAAATGGTGCATTCCACTTACTTATATACTGAATATTCAATGTGAGTAAAAATGCTTGTATTATTGCCAAAGATAATGGCATTACCAAAGATAATTTAGAATTTAGAAGAGATATTGCAAGGATCCTCCTAAGAAAAATACAATGAAAGCAGTACTGCAGGAAGGAAACAAGCAACTTTGGTGTATTCATCAACATTAACAGGTCAACATCTCATGATTACTCAGCAAAGTGTTACTTATGTAAGTGCAAAACGACCAATGGCTGGTTGCAGAAAGCCTTGTCAAATATTTAACGTGGTGTCAGTGAATAACCAATCACAGCTTCAATAAATAAGCACTGTGATTGGTTGTCCAAACCAGTGATTAAGGAACCTCGCATTAAATATTTAACAAGGTTTCTGCGACTAAACATCCATGATGAAAAAAAAAAAAGGTTCGCTAAATTCTGCGAAATTATATACAATAATAATTAATTGTTTCTACATTAAACATAATAGTGTATTTCTAAATATACACTGTTTTTGTATTTGTTTTATTTATTACTTTTCAAGCCCACTCTGTCATTTGTCTTGAACGATCCACATTAAATCATGAAAAGTACAGAGATACATTTTTCTAATGATTTACATGTGTCATAGGTATGTAGGTATGAATATTATCAAGTTGCAAGCAAAAAAAATAATCAGAATATAAATGGGTTAATAAATATCATGGGAGTATATTTAGTAAAAGTTTATGTAAATTAATTTCCAAAGAGTCACACACTTACAATTAAATATTACTTCTAGTACATATATAGGACTTGGAACATTGTGAAATGTATGACAGGGTCGCCATCTCGGTGCGGAACCAGGTAGTATGTTGTCACGACAGCTCCAATTAACACAAAATGATATAAAATAGAAAATGTGTACAACCAACTAACAATTTTGTAAATTCTCAGCCCTCGCCCATTTCTTCCCGAATATTGGGACAATGTATGTAAGGCTATATGTATTCTCACCATAATTAGAACCGCAGACTGGTTTCACTCTAATAACAGCTCATCAGTATGGTATACTAATTACAACGAGAACACACCTATTAAGTAATATGGATATGGTAGCCAGCCTCCTAGAACACTGGGAGATGTACGACAGGATCGTCATCTCACTGACATACATCTCATAATGTTCTAGGAGACTGGCTACCCTAGCCGTATGACTTTATACATGTGTTCTCGTGTTAATTAGTATACCATACTGACGAGCCCTAATTAGAGCAAAACCGGTATGGACTTCTAATTATGGTGAGAATACATCTAACCTTACATACATTATCCTGGGTTCCCACTAAAAACAGCATACCAATTTTCATGATTTCCCTGACATGCCAAAACCTATTTCCCTGACTTTGATATTCTACAATCTACCCAAAAAATGTGTACCATACTACTAGAGAATATACTAGGTCTTCACCTCATGGCGGAAAACACACTTCCCCAAAATTACGTTTGTAAAACATACACAATTTTCCTTACAAATAAACGAAAACGCTACTTTATACAAATCTGCACCTATCATTGTGTTTTAATTTTTTATCATAAAACGGAAACAAATACTTTTTGACTCTGACAAAAATTCCTCGACTCTTAGTCAATTTTCGGAATGTCTCTTAATTTTTCTCTGATTTCCCTAACAAAGATTTTCCTTCTACAAATTCCCTGACTTTTCCCTGTTTTCCAGACAAGTAGGCACACTGAATTGTCCCTATATTAGAGAAGAAATGGGCCAGGGCTGACAATTTACAAAATTGTTAGTTGATTGTACACAGTATCTATTTTATAACACTGTGTTATTTGTAGCTGTCGTGACACCATACTACTCGGTTTCGTACCGTGATGGCGACCCTGTCGTACATCACACAATGTTCTACGAGGCTGCCTACCATAGCTGTATTACTTTATAGGTGTGTTCTCGCTGTAATTAGTATACCATACTGATGACCTCTTACAGCGAAACCCGTCTGCGGTTCTAATTATGGTTAGAATACATCTAGCCTTACATATTCATCTTGTTATTTTTGTATGTTTCTTGTCACAATACTGTATATTTCCAATATTTTGCAATGTTTCTCAAATAAGTTTACATAGCCCTAAAGACATTGTCTTAAAAACTAGGTGGTAATGGTATCGATGGCTTTGAATGTCAGAGAAGTTTGTAACATGTATCGATAAACGTAAAACAAAAAGCTTGGAAGCAATATGTATGACATTCATTCAGGCATTAAACTTAGAAAATGTATCATATCATAGTTTTTGGATGACGATCCAGTTTTGAAGCGCTTTCAACATATTTTCCACACTGAGGTTTTGGTTTTCTATTATAGTCACATAATTTAAAAGCAAATGTTGAACCTTAATATTTTATTAACAAGTGCAGGTGTAACCTAACAGAGCTGAAACATACAATAAAAATCCGCTTTATGAACAACTTGGGTGCCTCATGGTGCACTATGCTGGAATTATGCTACGAAGAGAGAGGTCCTGGTTTCGAATCTCATACAGGCCAACGAGAAGTTGATCTGGTCCGGAAAATTGCAAAAAATAAATAAAACAGATGAAACGGCCATATCTGTTAAATGAATTAAATAAATAAAAATTAGCAACTTCATGCAGGTAACACAAATCATAAAGTATGATAAACGGTAAAATCAAATATATTTGCAAAACATCTGGAAAATTTCACTTTTATAAGACTACAAACATTTGATTTACCATGACTTGCAGAATAAAATAGAGAATGTTTCGACAAAACATTGAGAAATTTAAGTTATCAATAGTCAAGTTACTGAAGACACTTTTACGTGCAGTATTATATTTGTCAGTTATTGTAATTTAATTAGACACAGGTTCGAGTTAAAGGGGTTTATGATATTTGATGATACATTTATTATGACTCCACGAGATGTAGAAACAGGTAAAATTGACAGTTACTTCTTATCAAAGAATGTAGTGATGTTAGCTGCTGCGCTATCACCTTTGAGAATGCCTAATTACAGCAACTGTAAGAAAAACATCACATTGAAATTCTGCTTGGGCAGGGCTTGCAGGAAATCATTAGAGAACTTGCTGATACTTTATGCAGCTGAAAAACTTTTTGTAGCAAATAACAAAGATTAACTGCTTGATCAGTCTACCACAAAACACCACAGTAAAAGGTCTCCACATAAAAACACAAATTGGTGAGTGTTCATTTTATTCAACTACATGTCAACAACCCTTTCTTTAAGTTATGTTACTTAACCAGGGTTCCCACTAAAAACCAGACGCCAAAACCTATTACCCTGACTTTGATCTTCTACAATCTACCCCCAAAATCTGTAACACAACTACTACTGAATACAGTACGTCTTTGCCTCATAGCGTAAAACACACTTCCCCATCATTACATTCATGAAACATACACATTTTCCTTACAAATAAATGAAAACGCTACTTTGTACAAATATGCACCTTTCATTGCGTTCCAATTATTTATCATAAAACAGAAACAAATAATGTCTCCCTGAAAGGGACAAAAATTCCCAGACTTTTTCTTTTATTTTTCCCCGACAAAATTTTTCCTTCTACAAATTCACTATTTTTCCAGGTTTTCCAGATGAGTGGGAACCCTGCTTAACACCCAATGGCAGAGTTCACCTGGAACCAACAGTTGAATAGTTGTGTCAACATATTTGTTCACCAATTCAGCTGAGTTTCTACTGGCACTCAACTGTTGCCGAGTTGTCAAAGCTGAACGGCAGACAAATATCACAAAATTGTGCTGGATGTAAACAGTCCGTTCATCAGTCACCAACTGCTAAAATGTATCGATAAGCAGCAGATGAGAAGTGAAACTCAGCTGCCGGTGCCTGGTGAACTCAATTTTTCAAAAATTAGAAAAAATGCAGATGTGTTAGTATGCAGTGCACACTATATTATATAAAAAAATTGTCAGCTGTTCTCCAAATGATAGTTTGTAGAGTTCAAATTTGTGTCTACAAAAACTTAACATTATCAACAAATCAATAATATGTGTTTAAAATCACATAGAAATGTGTCATAGTAGTACTTATTTGAACATTCAGTATTAGGGGCAACCAAATGTAGGTATATAAAACTAAAATTTATTTTCTATCTGCACCTAAAAATGTACCTGCAGTTAAATTCAGAATACATCACTAATATAATAAATAAAAGTGTTGTTACAAAAATCGGTGATGGTCGACTTTACCGCAACTGGAATCAAGCAAAACGGCGGACGCCACAAGAAAGAGTACGTAAAATAGATAAATAATCAGCAAAAAAATTACGGAAAACCCATAAATAGCAGAATAAATGATAATTAAAGTTATGAAAAATGCAATATTTTCAAGTTTCGAACTGTCACTTTTCAACAGCATTGCCACATTTAATATAAAATTCCAAGAGTGTTTTGTCGCTTGAATGCAACAAAAGATCTTAAATGCTTTTTACACACACTCCTGCCGACCTGACTTTCTGGACCTGACAAGACACTACCTTGTCAAAATAAAAGCTGAAACCGTTTTAAGTTTGATAAGTCATTGCGCCATGTTACCACATAAAATTTCCCTAAAGAAAAAAGAAGACAAATACTACCCTGTAATAAGGAAATAGATTCGAAACTGACAACAACACCTATCTGCATGAAATTGGTCAACAAAACAACAGTCATAACCTCTGGTACAAAAATATACGTTTTTATTGTAAATCTAAACGTTTTAAATTGCTTTTATCACTGAAAGGTCATTAAAAACGAAATATACCACATTGTTTAACTGTATTGAGGTATGTACAACTGTTTTTAGGCCATATTCTATTATAATCACGTTTAAATGTAGTTGCGGTAAAGTCGACCGTCACCCAAAAATCTGCACAAGTTTCAGGTTGTAAAAGGTGTACTACCAACAAAGTACTAGGTACTCGCTTATATATAACTAAGATTTTTCTCACTTCAATTTCAGATAAGACGATGTTTGTGGCAACTTTTATGTAAAAAATTATTATAATGGTGGGTATGAAATAAACAAAAATATACCACCCGCATGTATCAGTGTTAGGCAGACACAATGTTAACGGGTTACAATATTACTTGAGTCATTATTCAATTTGAAATTATAAAGTAATCCAAAGAAATTCTTTATAGCAAATTTTTTAATAGTAGAAAAATGCATTCTCAAACCATATATAGGAATACTTTTTTATTTCACCTTCAACTTCTTGTATCGCCTAAATAACACACTATTATACATGTATCATTCAAATTATAATAAAAGTGACTGCTGTTAACCATACCTTCAAGTTACTTTCTTTCGCAGCAATAACCAGTGTATGCAAAATGTTGTAGATATGCACCTGCTACAGGAACATTCAAGTACATAATGGACGGGATTGTCATAAAACAAAAAACACTTTTTAAAGGTAATAAAATCATAAACAGACCTACAAAGATCAAATAGATTTGCAGCACAAGGAACTTAACAAAACAAAAAAAACACTGGCCGAATCAAAAATTGCTGTTATCTCAAATTTATTGAAAGCAACTCTTATTTTGAGCAAAGAAAATAAACTTATAGGGTGTTACTAAAAGCTACATAACTTATTAAAAATCTGGAACAAAACCACAATTTTTTGTAGTAACCATAGCATTTTTTTAAACACCTTGCACGTTCACATCCTGAAGATAAAAGTTAATCGACAGCACGTAATTAGACCACGACCACTAGTAATAACACTGGTAACTGCTAACAAATATGTATGATCACATTTGTCTTTGTAGGTAGGTGTAATCACACATTTCAGACTGAAGAACACTTTCCCACATTTTTTTCTTAAAAACGTGTAGAAGTTATTTAGACATTCAACCAATGAAACGATACAAATCTACTCAAGACGGGAACGCCATTTTTGACGTGTATTTCAGTAGTTACAATTTGATTTGCGACTTACCTCGAAACTAATTATAATTCTTCACCAGTATGAAAATATATTAACAAGCGAAATAAATGGAATTAAAATGAATCAAATTCTTCAATCTTGTGAAAATTCTCAACCTCACAACCATCAATTCAACAAGAGTAACAAGAGTACATTTTTCGCAGTTATGTCAAGTTATTTACAATCACAAAATGGCTGCCGTGTCGGTTTCAGATTTTTCTTACTTCCTCCTTTCTCCGCCAACGTGAGTCAACAATCGGCGACGTTGTCAGATTGTCAGATGTAGCTAGTGGCTAATAAGGCTAAGTGAGTGGTGAACGTGCCGCCACCTAGTTGCGGAACCAATAGTATGTTGTCACGCCAGCTGCAAATAACAGAAAGTGTTAAAAAACTTCTGGACGCAGCAAGTGCGTTATGGTAGTGAATTTTCATAGAAATGATCTGGCACAAAATATTTTATTATAACTTTTTTTTCTTGTAACATAGAAATCTAAATTTTGGTGTATAGTTTACTTTTTATATCGTAAACCTACCTACTAAATTTGGTTATCATAGATTTTTTATTTTTTAAGATAAAATTTTTTTTCAAATAAAAACTCAAAATTTTTCCGGAAAACCTCGTCCGATTTTTTCGATTAACGAACTTATCAAAGCCATTTACAAAGGAAAGGCACATGCCAAATTTCATCAAAATCGGCCCATTATTCTTTGTGATAAAAAAATTTTTCGAATAAAAACTCAAAATTTTCCCGGAAAACCTCATCCGATTTTCCTGAATAACAAACTTGTCAAAGCCATTTACAAAAGGAAGGTACATGCCAAATTTTATTAAAATCGACCCATTATTTTTTAAGATAAGAATTTTTTTCGAATGAAAACTCAAAATTTTCCCGGAAAACCTCGTCCGATTTTCCTGACTAACGAACTTATCCAAGCCATTGACAAAAGAAAGGTACATGCCACATTTTATGAAAATCGGCCCATTATTTTTTGAGTTATCGGTGTGATACACACATATATATATATATATATATATATATATATATATATATATATATATATATATATATATATATATATATATATATATATATATATACATATACATATATATATATATATATATATATATATATATATATATATATATATATATATATATATAAACATATAAAAATTGAAACTGACCCCGGATATGGGTTCTAGGCGTCCTAGTTCGCGCTCATTTGCAAAAATTTTTTCAAAATTCAAAAGTCGGGATCTCCCCAATAGTGAATTTTTTTCTACGAAAATTCACTAAAAATAGATACTGTATACAACTAACTAACAATTTAGTAAATTGTCAGCCCTGGCCCATTTCTACCCTAATATAGGGACAAAGTATGTAAGGCTAGATGCATTTTTCAAAATTCAAAAGTCGAGATCTCCCCAATAGTGAATTTTTTTCTACGAAAATTCACTAAAAATAGATACTGTATACAACTAACTAACAATTTAGTAAATTGTCAGCCCTGGCCCATTTCTACCCTAATATAGGGACAAAGTATGTAAGGCTAGATGCATTCTCGCAACAATTAGAACCGTAGACCGGTTTCACTCATATTAGAGCTCTATGCCCTACTGAAGAGCTCTAATGAGAGCGAAACCGGTCTACGGTTCTAATTGTTGTGTTAAAGATTGATTTTCAACTTACTATTAATTTGGGCAGTTTTAGAGCAAATGAAGTGAACACTCGGAACAGTTGGATATAACGAAAACGAGGTCAAAATGTCAACAATATTCTAACATTCCAACTGTGGAGGTATTTTACAGTGTAAGAAGCATAGGTAAGTAAACAGGCTAACTCCATATACATTATTTCAAAACTAAATGGGATATTTGAAGTCTGTCAACCTTGTTTAAGGACGGCAAGGGCTTGAACTTTACGGAAATAAAATTTGTTTAGTACCCCACGTGTAGATGGCGCTGCTCTGCAAAAAACTTTTCGATCCATAGAAAATTGAGATTGTTTGCCTTTGATTAAAAATTAAATTTGTTCCTATCACAGAACACTCCCTATAGAAATTTCACCTAAATGGAGCTAACCTGGACTTTATTATGGCTATAGTTCAGACATCGCATATAGTAGATGTCGCTAGTAGTGCTACAATTCTACTGAACAAGCTGTTCAGTGCCCCATTTTATCATACATTCAAAATTCAAATGTTTTGAATGTAAAAAAGTTTTTGTTCGCTTCTAGTTCTTTCATTGTGTAATTATAATACAAGTTTGTTGCTAAACGTTTCTTTTAATTAAGTTTTACCTATATTAACTTTTAGTGGATACTTTACAATGTTTTCATTGTTCGTCGGTTTTGTGTTTTAAAGGTGTGTTTTCTTGTGAATCAAAATATGATCGTTATCATAAGCTTTGTGTTTAAACAATCATATAATTTCAATTCTATTTGCTTATCAAAAAAGCAAGGTGCTTTCATAGTTCAATGTGTTTTGGTGAAACATAATTACAACTGTTTTAATTTTCAGGCAAGTTTAGAACGTTTTAGTAGTTCAAAAGTTATAAGTAAATAACGTTTTCTTACAGAAGCTTTGTGGATATAAATATGATACCAACCAAGAAAACGATTTATTGTTGTGTTCCGGAGTGCCTGGATTTATTTTGCAAAAGAGATCGTTTTCCGTTGAAATCATCAAAAGACCATTTTGATGACTGGGTGAAAGCTGTACAAAACTCTAAGATGCTTGGTTTATATCCACAAGCCATTCACGATAGATTTTATGTTTGTGATCGTCATTCCGTTGATGACGATAAAGTACCTGAAATGAGAAAAGGCCTGAAAAGCACTACTGTTCCCATATTACATCTTTCTTTGAGTAAGTATTCATGTATTTGAAAGTGTAAATAAAATTTCTATTTCTATTTATACATCTCAGAAGTAAACAATGGATCGGGTGGATTCGGAAGGCGACCAGAAAGCCTGATAGTGTACACTGTTGCTAGATGAATATTACCAAGTGTCATTTAAAATAAAGAAGGAAATTAAAGGCTGCACAAATGTTTTTCTAATAAATGACAATATGACCTCATTTATATGTACCCTAAAAGAAGGAAAAACCAACCTTGCCATACATTGTGGTCATATGAGCATATTTTTCCTTCATAAGCTTTAGACAAACTGATGTGATTGCAGGTCAGGAAGGTCAATTCCAGCTGGAATATGGCAAAACACTTCAGGTAGGTCTTTCATTTCGTAAAATGGCAAAACACGATACTGAGTTAAAATATGTTGCTGAGAATTGAGTTCTGCAAAGTGTACTTATACTGGTTTCATTTTTTTAAAATTATTATAACACATACTTGACATTATTATGTAAGGACAAATGTAATATTGTACAAGCACCAGACTGATGTAATATACCTACCTATCGTTAAGGAATGGCAATATATACTTCATCTTACTTTTAGAATTAAAATGGTTTTTAAATAAATGTAATAGGAATACTGTTCTAGGTTTTTAAATAAATGTAATAGTAATACTGTTCTAATAAAACACAAATGTAATTTATCTTGTTTGATTTTCCATTAATCATATCGATAGTAAAAACTGAAGCTGCAAGTGTTAGAAGGTTCAAATTGCCAATTAATTTTTCCTATGATTGCAAAGCTTAAAACAGGCGTATGTGTGTTATTCAAACATAACTTGTTTTGCTTTCACTATAAAAATCATAAAAAAATTATTTGACTTATTTAACCTCTTTACTGGCAGTGGTATAAAATTAAATAGAATTTATTTGGATTTGCTAAATGAAAATCAAATCAAATTTCCCGCGTGTGACTAAAATTCATTGCATCCGCCAGAGGCGCTGCAATATTGTTCAAAACGTCAGCATTGGCGTTTCCCTTCTATAGGAGGTGTTCTGTGGTTCCTATTAACAAGTTTCATAAAATGAACCGTTTTTGAGATATTTGAGGTAAAGTGTGCCATTACATATACAAGATAAAAACCTTCACAACTTTTTTGGAACATTTTAAATAATAAAATGTTCGAGACGCAGCAAGTGCGTTGTGGTAATGAATTTTCATAAGAATAATATATTATTGAGATTTAGCTTTATATTAAAAGTTATAAAACATTACTTGATTAGGAACAGTAAAAAATAGGGTAAAGAAGGGCAGGCAAAAACATGATCTCTAACATCAATATTTATACAGTGATTTGGATACAAAACTCAAACAAAACAACTGATAAACAGGGAATATATTCAACAAAAAATACACCAAAAAGCTGAACATAAAAAAATCCCGTGGTTCATGCATTGAAGGTGATGTATGCATACAGAAGGGGAAGAAGAACGCCCAGGACTCACCCAGAAACACGGGAGGTTCTCCTGCCTCTTGTGCATGCATACAACTACCTTCAAAGCATAAAGCACAAGAAAAATATCTTGGGACCCCCCAAGAAAGTTACTGGAGCTGGGCGAACATGAGTGCTGTGCGTGGTAGACAGGGTTTAAAGGAGGTAATGCTGCAAAATGTGAAAACCATATTTTTAAAGTTCGACTAAATGTTTTTTTAGCATTTTCCGCTCATATTCCAATCAAAGTGGTCCATCATACAAATGAAAACAAATTAAATATGATCCTGATTTATGGAGAATCACATCAAAATGCTCTTGCTGAGAAACGAGTGTATGCAGTGCGTCTTATCTACATAGACCACAACCCAATGTAAAAACATTTGTAAGTTTATGCGCAAATTTAAGAAAACACGGCAGTTTTATAAGAAACAAGAAGTTCGAAGTACAACTTGTAACCTCTGATCAAAACGTAGCACAGGTATTGCAGATTATAATTAATGATCCTCACACATCCCTAAGACAATTAAAATGAAAAATTCAGTCAAATGTTTCCATCACGTCTTGCCTAAGGATTTTGAAGAAAAACAAGTATTTTCCTTATAAAGTTTAGCTTGTCCAGTATTTATTTAAGATCTGGTGATGAGCAGCGCCGCCTTGATTATGTAGCTGAGTTATCGATGCTTTACGAGGAGAATATTAACTTATTCAACAATATTTTATGGAGTGACGAAAGTATAGATTCCATAACAGTGGCGCAGTTTTTGGGAATAACTGTCGATACTGGTCTGATAACAATCCTAGATGGATGCAGCACAATAAAAATTAGCCTGTTTTTGTGGTCAACGTTTGGTGTGAAATTTTAAATGGTCACATATAATTGGTCCATATCTTTATGAAGGCATTTTAACTGGTGAAATAAATTTAAAATTTCCAAGAAATGAACTTGCATGTTTAATGAATCAGATACTCCTATAATATAGATTAGACGACTTATGGTTTCAACAAGATGGGGTACCGCCATAATATAATTACGGTACAAAATTATTTACACCGGAAATTTCCTGGAAGGTGGTTGGGTACTAATGGAGTTATCAGGTGGCCAGCTCGGTCTGCTGACTTAACCCCAATGATTTTTTTCTTTTGGGATATAAGAAAAACGTTGTTTATAAAAATGTCATTTGGCAGATCTTTACAATAATGAGCTATTAAACAGAATAGCATTGCACATAAATGCAGACGCTCAGAATTTGGAAAATTTAAATAAATCAATCACTTTTGGTATCCAAATATTTAGTGAAGCTGTTTTATTGTTTTTCATTATTTGTTTGATTTTTTTATTAGAGTAGTTACGTTAAAAAATAAAAATTTTGAAAGCGTGAAACCTACTATCAAATTTATTTGTATATACATGTCTGCAATATTCATCAAAAGCGTTAATATAATGCAAACGTCATTTCTCAAAACATTCTAATTGTTCCTAATGCAACTTACCTTCCATCATACATAGTGTTTTTCTATTATTTGTATACAATTTAAATTTTTTATCATATGTTGGTGTTTAAAAAATTGCCTGAAAATGTATTATCTTTCTGACTGTAAAATAAAGTACAGGCTATCTGTTCTATTTGAAAAACGTATTTCCGGCAAAACCGGCTGTTGTACAGTAAGCTGATTCCCATACTTTAAAGTATCTATTTTAACATCTAAAATGTTCTAAAGAAACTAGTGTCCAGTATTTGTATTGAAAAAGGTGTGAATATGAAGGTTTTTCTCTTGTATGCAATGCTACACTTAACCACAAATATCTAAAAAATGGTTGATTTTATGAAACTTGTAAATACAAACAAATTTAATCGAAAGGGCAACCAGTTTCAATGATCTGCGAATCGAAAAGTTTCTTTGCACAGCAGTGTCATCTACATGTGTGGTAGTAAAAGTTTTTCACACAAAGTTCAAGTCCCTAAATAAACAGCGTCGACAGATTTCAAATATCCTATTTAGTTTAAAAGTAAATAGCAAATTGAGTTTTAAATGGAACACCTGTATATGAGGAAGACACATTTTTGTTTTAACCCGTAAAGGAGACCCAAGCTTCTTCGCTACAGCCTTCGCGATATTAGAAACAATGCAGGACATATACTCTGCAACTGTTATAGCTAACCTAGAGCGGATGGATTTTTAGGTTGTATTTCGCCAAGCAGCAAAACATTTGGGTCTTATTTGCCGCATACCGCCGACACAGAAACAAAAAAAGCAAAGTAAAGGCGACCCAATTACATAGCCTTTCACTACACTATGTCAGCGTCAGCATTCGACCGGGATGGTAGAATCGCACCATAAGAAACTATTCTGTGGTAGAATCAAATACTCTTGTAGGTATAACATAACTCTTTACAAGTTTTCATACATTTGTTTGATAAACTGAATGAGTGCCATCTGACGCTTCGAGTTGAGAACTACAGAACAATATTAATATAATAAAGGCATTCAAACCCCACTTTTTGTTTTATTAAATGTATTTTTACCCCTGCCGATAACTAAAATCAAACGAAATGAAGTTTGCTACAAATTCTATAAAAGCCTTACTCCGACCCCCCTTTTAGTAGTTCCGAACTTCAATTACATTAAAGAAAACCCGCTAATCATTAAGATGATAATTCAAAATTTAAGTCAATATTGTGTAGTTTTAAATGAAGACTTTGTAGCGGCTTTTTCTGATATTTTTATGGTTACTCAAGTAGTTAAAAACAATGATGTGGCAATGATATTGATCAGTTGAAAAAGTGAAATTAATCAAAGTGGATACTTACTTTTTCTGGGTTGACTTTGACCAAAAGCTTTTATTTTTCAGACCTTTAGCACAAAGTTCTGAAACTGTAAATCTATTACCATCAATTTGGTATCTAGATAGATGAGCATAGTAAAACTTGGTTAGGAAATGTATTTCCATAATAAACAGAAGTAAGACACAACAATAGTTTTTTAATAATTATTTAAGACATAAACAATTAGATAAATGTTAATTTGTCATGTTGAAAATAAATCAATTACTAAAGTAGTGAGTTTGATATTTTATTATTGATACCCTGTTGGAGCATGGTTCCATCGAAACCTGAGGATTTGAATGGCTTTAAGCTGTTAATGGCCCATCTAATTTTGCTCCAGGTAACCAACTCTTTAGATACTGTCCAGTTTAAGGTAGATTTCCGACTGTACGGCGCCTCTATTTCTGAGTATTTCCAGTCCGGAGGTGATTATAATGTTGCAGCCGGGGAAGTGCGTCCGTAGTAGGACGTCCATAGTATCCTCCCCCGAGTTTGTAAAGGCTCCCGTCGATGTTTTAAGGGAGTCTATGTTGGTTTGAGTGCCCTTGGACAGGATCTTGTGTAGTAGAGCACTCTCGGACGTGCTCTCCACTTCCTCGTAGTGCCTCCTCCACGACTCCTTCCTGGCGTCTCTCAGTCTTTTGTTGTAGCTCGCTAAGGCATGTCGTCTATATTAGGTCCGACTTGCCCTGGTCTAGCGTGACCTCGGGATGGCGTCTGTCAATCACCACCATCCCGAGGCCTTCCGCAGCCTCCCTATACTAGCCAGTCTGAGCCGGCGTTCTGACCCTGGCCGTTTTGGGACGCCTATCTGTAGTAGGTGTGGTAGAGATCGAGCGCGGCCTTTTCTGACTCGCACTACCCTCTTGCGCCTTTACAGGTTTCTCGACCGTCCACGCTCCGGTCACTATTTTCTGCGCCCTACGGAGCTTCTTTGTTTGAGCCCAGAAAAGACGCTTGGACTGCAGGGACAGTCCCTCCACTCCTGCAGTAAGGTCTTCACTGGTGGAGGGGCCCCCAGAGTCCGTAGACATCTCCGCCCTCCGGTGGGACTCAACTTCCACCTTGGGTGTCGGGGACAGGTCCGTGGCGGAAGCTACTCCCTGATCCCCCTTATCTACGTCGGTCGTGAGACCTCCAGAGTCCGCGGACGCTGCCGCCCCCTGGCTCGTCTCCGTTTCCGGAATAGACTCAATGCACGAGTCTGTAGCCGGAGCTACTCCTCGAGCCTAATTTGTTTTGGTTTAATTTATATTTATTTATCTTCTTCATATTGTTCCCACGAGAATGGGGAAAATACTGTCCACACCATCAGAACCCTCTGTGTGGTGCAAGACAGGTTACTCTAGGGGGTTACCCAGTGCTCCAGAGGTTCCGTTCACGACACCATTTCCCTGGTGCCATCCATGCCTAGTCACGGGTCACGTGACACCGTGGATTGGGCGAGTTTTCTCGACCTCCACGTCTGGATCCGTCATGTTTAGCTATAAGCAGGGTCACCTCGTGCAGGATGCGGCTCTTCACAACGCATGACGGTCTTGGGGAAAGCTTCATCGAAAGGTTATGTTGTTGTTTCCACTTCTCCCTGGAGAACTTTGGCCTCCGACCCCACGACGCCTACGCAGTCTTTACTTGCACATATGCAATATGATATAAAATTGATCGTCAGCGTTCCTGTTTATTTGTATATTCGTTTTAGTAGGTAAAATAACAATTTTATTCAGCATTGCATATTTTTACTCGCTCAACTGTTGCTTTTATAAGTAGTGTCTTTATAAAGAAACGTTCGGGACGCAGCAAGTGCGTTATGGTAGTGAATAAAACTCTCTCTCAGGGCTGCAACTAAATTCATCTGTTGCATTTACCGGTCACCTTCTGACAACAACTTTGTCCAGCTCTTTGACTACCTTTCTGAAAAAACCGACTATCTGATTTCTGAATATCCTTCCTCCGAGGTCACTATTCTTGGCGACTTCAATGTCCATAATAAGGAATGGCTAGGATCTTCAAAAACCGATCCACCAGGGAGAGCAGCGGAGGCCTTTGCAGTCAGCAATTCTTTGGCCAATATGGTTCAGCAACCTACTTACTTTCCTCGTATCCCAACACACAGCTCAAATCCCTTGGATCTACTTCTTACTACAAATCCTGAATGCTATAAGATATCAGTCACCGCCCCCCTTGGTCGCTCAGACCACGGCATGGTCACTGCTTCCTGTGCAATGCCACCCCCCATCTAACCTTTAATGCTGGCCCAGTATTGGCGTC
Organism: Tillus elongatus; assembly: GCA_964006375.1. Taxonomy (NCBI): domain Eukaryota; kingdom Metazoa; phylum Arthropoda; class Insecta; order Coleoptera; family Cleridae; genus Tillus; species Tillus elongatus. The sequence goes on along the minus strand of OZ023263.1, from coordinate 93,786,388 downwards.
ATAGCCGGTACCCGGCACTTGCATTGCTGGAGAAGTGCTTGAATACAATGCTGGGCCGGTAACTATAGGAAACTCTGGCCAGCATCCGGCCAACAGTCTCTTAGCCAGCACATACATTACCGGTCAGGCACGTTACCAATGCTACTAAGTTACTTGATTTCAATATCAAATCTGCATTTCTCAGGCACTTATATCAAGTGCTCAATTTTAGGTGGCCCACTACTTCTACTATGAAGGACCAGCACTATTCTGCATATATATATATATATATATATATATATATATATATATATATATATATATATATATATATATATATATATATATATAAGTATATATATATATATATATATATATATATATATATATATATATATATATATATATATTAAATAGTCCAATACTGATCAACATAATTTAGGAATAAGTATACATAAGGAACGTATCAAATTGTTACACGATATTGGTAATTTATAAATATAACCCATCAATACAGACCATTATTTTCATCGATATTTAATTTTGTAGAGCAGAATATTGAAACGGTTTTCTTATATCATAGGACATAGAAAAAATGAAATAAAAACCAAGTACCTATATAATATTAAACGTTTTAATGTTATAAAATAAAATAGTAATTTTTGCAATTAACAATAAATAAAGTATAAATGTGTCAAAATTAACAATAATGCCAAATAAAATATCAGTAAACAAACTCATAAATGAAACAGTAATTTGAGAATCCATTTAATTAACAATATAAGTGAATATTAATATTTTAGTAGGTACATATACTTTCATATGGTCTGAATATCCATGTGCACTCAGTACATATGCACTCGCATAAACAAATTTAAGGAGATGAAACAGGACCTGTATAATATTTATAGCTAATAATTGGTGAAAATAATAACAAGTGAATATGTGCAAGTATGTACACTTGACTGCACGAACAATTCCCTAAGATGTCTTTTTCAAGAGAGGCTGTGTCCATCTGGTTTGTTCACTAATTGAGGTTTGAAATTTCATCGAAGGTAAACATTAAGTGAATATTTTAAACTATGACGAGCACTGATAGGTACACTTTCCGAGACCCCAGTTCACCACAGTACATTTTTAAAGATTTGACGATCGTTTCAGTAACAAGGTAAGCGTCATCAGAGAAGGTATTATCTTTCACAACTGTAAACTACTTAAAACATTTCATCTAGCACTTGAGTTATATTTCAGGCTTAGCTTACTGCAATATTTTTCCTAAAACATATTTTTGTCTCCTATATATTCTTCACTGTCTGCTGCATTACGAAGGCAAAACTTTAATGAATCACCTTTTTGTTGTCTGACATCTTTACACAAAGGGTTCTTGCTCACAGTTCCTGAAAATCAGACACCTATATCAATAAAAAATGTTCGATTTTTCCACAACACAACATTTACAAATAACAAGTATAATAATGTTGGTCAAAGCGAAATACTAGTTAGGTATATTGAATTAATCAATCTCAATAATGTTAATTCCTTCCCTTAATTATGGAGGAAGAATGGTGAATAAGACAAGAGCTGGCACACAAAATCAGTTACCAATATTTGTGTTATTTACAAACAAGCTATACATTCAAGTGCTTATGATTTGCATACTGTGAGAATACTACATTTAATATAATGCAATAAGACTATAAATAAATTAAAAAATGATTCACTTACCTATTAAGCTTTGCGACAGATAATTTCTTGCGTTTTATCATTTATCATTCCACTTTAATTAAGCTCAAACACACAGCACTACGCCATATTGTTTAAGTTTTAATGTTTTCTTTTGTGCTAGCGCCATGGACATGCGCCAACACTATCGACTCACGATGATAGACGAGCAGACGAGGGCTATTATGGCTACGCTGCACTTATCCAGCGTTTTGCCGCTACTAGGAAAAAGCGATAATTCTCACCGTATAGCCAACATTGGTTAGATACTGCGGAATACCGTAAATATTATTTGTATTTTGCCAACGCCAATAAGGTAAGGGTAAACCGCCTTTTCGTCGTTGCCGTTACTGAACCAGCACAGACGGCATTATCCCGGCAGACGGCCGATGGTTGCGTGTTTGCTGGGCCGAGGTCACATAGTCATCACACCCACGTATCGTTTGGCACTACAACTCCGCAAACTGGGACGAAATGCGGGATTACTTTTCCTTATTTCCATGGGCGTCTGTCTGCTTCTCTCATCCTGACCCCACTGATATCTCAGAAAACGTCACCGAAATTATCCAAGCTGGCATGGAATTATTTATTCCACGTACACAGAAAACTTGTTCAGCCACTCAAAAGCCCTGGTTCTCTAAATCCTGTGACAAGGCCAGACTTGAAAAGGTCAAAGCTCACAAAACGCTTCTACACAATCCCAGTCAAGAAAATCGTCAAGCATTCAACGACGCAAGAAACCGCTATGTCCGCATTCTTTCTGAGGCAAAAAACTCGTTTAATAACCACATCAAAAACAAAGTCCTCTCAAGCTCCAACGGCGGCAAACCCTTCTGGACTCTTGCTAAGTCTATTGGGAATAATTTCTGCAAGAGCACGTTCCCACCTCTCGTCTCAGGTGATGAAATTGTTTCTACCGCCCTGGGCAAGGCTGAACTTTTTGCTTCGTTGTTCGCCGGAAATTCTACTCTCAACCCACCTCCAAATGTTCAACCACCAACAGTCCCCAACGTCGCGCATAAAATGACTGATATCATTTTCAAAACTAAAAAGGTACGAAAGATGCTCTCTTCTCTTAATACCAGGAAAGCCTCTGGCCTTGACGAGATCCCAGCAATTGTTCTCAAAAAATGCGCACCAGAACTTGCTCCTGTCCTGACTCGTCTGTTTCAGATATCTTACAATAAAGGCATATTCCCTAGTAACTGGAAAACTGCTCGAGTACAACCCATCCCCAAGAAAGGATCCAAAGCGCTTCCTAGCAACTACAGGCCTATTTCTCTCCTTTCAGTCATCTCTAAAGTGATGGAAAAGTATATAAACACCGAACTACTAAAATTCCTTGAAAAACACAGTCTAATCCACGACAGGCAGTATGGATTCCGTCAGCGCAGATCGACTGCCGACCTCCTTTCCTTTGTCACCCATTCTTGGAACAAGTCTATGGAACAACACGGTGAATCCCAGATTGTTGCTCTAGACATATCAAAAGCATTCGACCAGGTCTGGCATGCAGCGCTGCTTAATAAACTTCCGGCCTATGGCCTACCACCAAAACTTTGTACCTGGACAGCAAATTTCCTCTCCAACAGGAGCATATCTGTTGTTGTGGATGGCCATTCCTCTAAACTGTATCCAATTAATGCAGGAGTTCCTCAAGGTTCAGCTTTAGCCCCTACTTTGTTTCTTCTCCACATCAATGACCTTCTCTCTAGCACATCCAACCCAGTTCACAGTTACGCGGACGACAGCACCCTCCACTCAAACATACAATATTCTAAGCCTGTCTCTTTAGCCCAATTAGATGAGGATCGCAGACTCATGGAGGGTTCTGTCTCCGTAGACCTCCAAAAAATATTAGAATGGGGAAGTAGAAATCTTGTACAATTCAACCCCACCAAAACTAAGTCTTGCTTTCTTTCTCACAAGAGATACAGCAGCCCTAGACCCATCACAATGAACAACCAAGTTATTCAAAGTAATGAGTCCTTTTCTCTTGTTGGCATTTCTGTGGATCGAAATCTTAATTGGCACCAACATGTTACATCAATTGCAGAAGCGGCTGCTAAGAAATTGGGTTTCCTCTTCCGGGCTCGCAAATACTTTTCACCAACTAATCTCTATACCTTATACACTTCACAAATAAGGCCAAACCTCGAATACTGCTCCCACATCTGGGGTGCAGCAGCCGCTTCTACACTCGCTATCCTGGACTCCATTCAAAAGAGAGCTATACGTCTCATCGGTGACCCTACCCTCACCCAAAGGCTTCCATCACTTGCCCACCGACGTGCTGTTGGTGACCTCTCTCTCTTTTATAGATATCTGCACGGGCACTGCTCAGAGGAGCTTTCCTCCATAGTTCCCCCACCTGCTGCCCCCAGCAGATCTACCAGGGGAACAGAGCGAATGCACCCTTTTACTGTCCAGGTCACCAGACATAGAACATCTTGTTATGCCCGCTCTTTTGTCCCGAGGACTTCCAAGTTGTGGAATTCCTTGCCGGCACATGTTTTTCCTTCTCCTCCGAACCTCCAAACCTTCAAGTCCAGAATTAACAAGTTGCCTCTTTCCTCCTTGTCAACACCCACGGTACGATAGTATTTAGGCTGTAAGCCCTCGTGGTGTGTTGTTGACATAAAAAAAAATAATTTATTCAATGCTTCAAATTTGAATAACTCAATTTTGTATAAACTTGGAAAGTTTAATAAATGTGGAAGTAATGATTAAATGTTGTAATATATCATCAGCGCCGGCTTTAGGGTGGGGCGACCGGGGCGGTCGCCAAGGGTGCCGGGGCTCGCCAACGCATGTGTCAATGAAACCTCACAAGAGTTGCGCATCTATTAAATTTAAAATAAATGTGCTACCCGATTAACTTCTTTTATTTTTTTAATATATAATTATACATAAGTATTATATCATTATCATATAATAAAGGGCGCCAAATGATTGGCTCTCCCGGGGCGCCTGGTTGGTTAAGGCCTCCACTATATAATTCATAAAATTAAAAGTCCTTTTGTATAAAGGAGGTCTTCCTTTACTTTGATATATTTGTGCTTACTTGTTATATAATTAACAATTAGAAAATTTGTAACATTTCAACATATTTAACAATTACCCCAAGTTGTACGATATTTGGCAACGTTGTATTCAGATAGCAGTAAAATTCAAACTAAAATTCTTGTTTATGACAGTGGAGAGTGACAGTTCAGTTTAAAATACTTTACATGGAGATTCCGTTCTGTAGAGGGCGCCACAACCTACAAACGTTGGAAATTCAAATCCCCAACAGTTAAATTAACATAATATATTGTATTACATTTTTGTAAAAAACAGAAATTCGTGTTTGATTTTGAAGTATGATATATATAATATAATTTGTGTAGCTTTGATATCTCGCCCTTTTTGGTTTCCCTGAAAAACGGGTTATTTGGTGCCAAAGTTGGTATCAAAGATAATATGCCATCACACCCTGTCCCCGTCCAATGCCATTCGAGTTTGCGAATCGCGACTTTGCGTTGGATGACGACGTGACTGACAGCAGCAGCCAGCGTTCTCGTTTGCTTACTTTATATTACACTTTAAATTAGAAGAGAGGACCCGAGAATAATACCACATACGATATTACTTTAACTTGTGATGTTGAGGTCTTGTTTCAGTGTTCTGAGTATTTTGTAACATTCCATGGGTAGTGGTGCAGTAGGAAAGTCAAAAGGAGTGAAAAGAAGTTAAAGCGTTTTGATGTTTTTCTGTGCAGTTCTTATGATCACTATCGAATGGTACGGAAGCAAGTGTTAGTCTAGGTTTCTAAATTTCTGTGTGTGCTAGTTAAAGTACGGGAACTGAAGTTCTTTCTGTTTACTTATATTGTCCTACAAAAATGAATTTATTTTGGCACATGTCATGCATATGTAGGTAGTAGATTTTTAGTGTGTAGTTTTTATTATGTACAATTAAATTCAAAGTGTATTTCGCTTATTGTTGTGTTCCTGTTACTAAACTACGATTGTCACCATGAAGTCTTCTGAAGCAAAAAAGATTGACATGGAAAAAATTGTCAGCCTCTTGGCGATGAAAACAGCCCAGATTGTAGTCTACTCCCGGATGGGATTCAAGTCTAACACACCATGTATGACTGGAAATAGCAAAATTGACTCGGTATGTAAACTTTGAATGTCTATCAATGTTTTTGGTTTAAAACAATAATTCTTTTCTAGTTCTATTTGAATTCCGAAAGTGTCCCTTCTTTATTAGAAGAAACAAAGAAGTTATTAGAGGTAGCAAGCATTACACCAACAAGACCATTTTATGTAGAAATATCGCTGACAACATCAGAGTTGGATAAAATGAAACTTGAGTATTGGTGCCTTCAGTTATTGCCAGAAAAATGTGATTCAATTGATAAAGGATCACATACACAGATGTTTCTACGTATAGCAATGATGCTTAAGTCTTTATTATCTATTACTCGTGTCACTCCAGCATATAAGCTCTCAAAAAATCAAAGTTGGGAATCATATATATTATTTTATAATGTTTATATGGGCCACCCACCATTGCAGAAGCTAGGAGAAGGCTTCAAACAAAAAACTGTTGCTCAAGTATGTACACCTATAGGAACAATCCAACTTAGTGTAGCCTATCGTACAAAAATGACAATTTCACCATCCCACACAAAAGAGAACAGTATGATGGTGAAAAGTAACCATTTTGACTCCAAAGAGAATCTCAGAAACACATCGTTTAGTGAAAAGTAAGTACACAAATTGTTTTTTTTTAATTTTAGAAGTGTTCTTAAGTTGAACACTGACTTGTAAGTTTATATTATCTGTTTAAAGACATCACATATTGATGTGGCACATACATACCAAATAACCAGCAAGCAAAAATTCCATAAGGCTGGATATATTTCATTGCTGCTTGGAAATCTGAGCCAGAGCACTGAAGTGCAAAATTACAATAATAATTTCTCTACAAAAATGCGAGGTTCACTAATAAAAAAATTACATCATTATCTACAGTTTCTCAATCAATTAGCTGGTAAACATTTAAAATTCCTATTACCTAACACATAATTTTAAATTACTTCATAAAATCTATCAGTAAGACTATGTGACAAACTGCTGAGAAAAAAAAATAAAATCAGAATTTTCAAAGCTAACTGCTTTAAAAGAACTCTTATTGAGAGAATTTCTTTTAGATCATTGCTGTAAGATTAAAGATTAAGGTAAACCTGGGTTAGAGTCCCAGAAACCCATATCAAAGGTTCAATTTACATTTATACAGCTGTTCTATAATTATTAGGAGCAAGTACAATAGTGACATCAGAGTTTTATGCTTTATGCAAACTTACCTTAGCCTAATTGATAATTGTTGAAAAAAAAGGTATTTATGGTCCTAAATTTAAAATTGTTGTTCTCTCCAGTTTAAACAATTTCTTTAACATATGAACATTAAAATAGCACTTTTAACATGCTTTTCTTTAACACTCAATGGTATCTTCAAATATTGCAACCTTAATTTAACAAATTTTGTGACCTCATACCTACAGAGATGAAATTTTGCACAAATATGTAAGTCCGGGAAAAGTTATTTACTGACTAAAGTGAGTTATTTCAGCTGTCCGCATACTTAGAGACAAACGTTTTTCACTAAACGCTTATATTTGTGACTTTACCCACAGGCCGCATCTGCTACCGAAAAATGCCAAAAAGGACAGCCCCAAGTAGGGGTACTTTACTCTTGACATATTTCAGTTTATCACTAGTACCAAGAGAACTATGCAACCGAATAAGGTTCAAATATATATATATATATATATATATATATATATATATATATATATATATATATATATATATATATATACATACACAGTGAGGACCTAAAGTCCCCCCCCCCTCTAATTTCTGAACCGTCTGGTATATTGTGATGAAATTTGGAACAATAATATATGAGAAAGGTCTGCATTTTTTGACATATCAATCACAGCTTTAAATAGGCTACAGCTGCGCGTGCTTTCGGAATATTTTGAAATGGAAATGGGGGTCGAGTGATACCTCATTTTGAAGGTCTTTTGATGCTCAGACCATTCTCCAGTTTTGAAAACATTTGGTTCAGTATTTCCAAATAAGAATCAATAATATCGGTTTCTACGTTATGGCTACCATTGTTTATAACACACTTTTTTTACTTATTTGATGTCATTGTTGATTGTTCCTGTCGTACTGTTTCCCCAGTAAAGTACACATAGATAATTTTAAAATATTTGTTTTAAAATAAAACACAATTTAACAGTAAACAAATAACAACTAATTAACCCTAACTAAGAAAATTGAAAAACAGTTCAAGTAAAATCTAAAGGCACAAACTGTTGAAGTGGTTACTTCAACAGATGTTGAAAATGACCACCATGGACCTCCAGACAAATAAATATTCTACCGGTAAATTCGTCTCTGACATTATGAAACATCTGTGGCAGCTGTCACCTTGACATTTAAAGCTGTCATTGATATGTCAAAAAATGCATGGTCATATATTATCGTTCCAAATTTCATCACAATATACCAGACGGTTCAGAAATTAGAGGGGGGGGACTTTAGGTCCTCACGGTATATATATATATATATATATATATATATATATATATATATATATATATATATATATATGTGTGTGTGTGTGTGTGTATGTATATGTATATATATCTCAGGAATTTATATTGTCACATAAAGTACCACTAAATGGGAGTATATTTTAGTCAACTTCTCATAGCTAGTTTATTGTTAATAGTAGCTATGAGAAGTTGACTAAAATATACTCCCATTTAGGGGTAGTTTATGTGACAATATATAATGCTGACCAAATTAAATTTGGCTGAGAGACACTTTTATCTTTAAGGATTACTTTAATATTTGATATTTTGCATCCAATGATAAGTAGTTTACTCTCGAAATATGTCAAGAGTAAACTATCCCTAAAAGAGGGTATTTTCAAATCAACTTTTGGTAGCGAGTTTATTGTTCATAGTAGTGATCATATGTGTATTTTAACATTAATAGGTTGCATAGTTCTCTCGGTAACAGTGATAAACTGAAATACGTTAAAAGTAAACTACCCCTAAAAGCGGGTATTTTTGAGTCAACTTCAGTAGATTAGATGGGTTTTGAGGTAGGTAGCAGTAAAAAACAAAAATAGGTTAAGAGTAAACTACCACTAAACGAGGCTGTTTTTTGGGAAGTTCTATTGGCGAGTTAGTAATTCTTAGCAAGGATCATATCTAAGTGTATAGCTTTGTCAGATTCATAGTTTTTCTGGAAACGCAAAAAAAATTTAAACGCCAAGTTAAACTACCCCTAAATGAAAATATTTTTCTGTGAAACTTTGGTAGCAAAAAGAGATTATCATTAGGATGCAAAATATAAAATATGAAAGAAATCCTTAAAGATTAAAGCGTTGGTCAGCAAGATTCAATATGGTCAGCAAATTACATCGTCCCATGGAAGTCTGATACCAATACAATATTCTATTGCTCATTTCATATAGGTACTTCTATATATTAATATATTATATACTGTGTGATCAATTTTAATCCCTCCACATAGGTATTATACCTTAGTTATAAGGACTCTGGCCTATGAGATAATGTAATATTTGATGATAATTGTATTTGATTATGAAAAAAGGTAAAAAATAATTTTTAAAAACATTCTTCTTTCAAGATTTACACTAAGCAGCAAAAAATTCTCGGAAATATGCTTAGAACCACCCATAACTACGAGAGAAATGTTGTGGTTTTAACGCCCCAAAGAAAAGTTACGGGATGCGTGGCGAATAGAGGTGCTGTGCGGGGTGAACAAGATTTAAAGGAAGTATAACAGCAAAATGTGAAAAATACGTAGTAAGGTCTTTCCTAAGGCAAGATATCCACAAAATTTTATTAAAATAACTGCAATTTTCGGAGAAAAAAATTTTTTTCGAAAGAAAATTTAAAATTTGAATAACTCAATTTTCTCTAAACTTAGAAAGTTGAATTTTGGTACGTAGTAAGATCTCTCCTGAGGCAACATATATAGTAAATTTCATTAAAACAGATTTGTTACTTTCGGAGAAAAATTTTTTTTTCGAAAGAAAACTCAAAATTTTCCCGGAAAACCCCGTCCGATTTTTCTGGCTAACGAACTCATCCAAGCCATTGATAAAAGAAAGGCACTTGCCAAGTTTAATCGAAATCGGTTTATTATTTTTTGAGTTATCAGACGGATACATACATACATACATATATATATATATATATATATATATATATATATATATATATATATATATATATATATATATATATATATATATATATATATATATATATATATATATATATATATATATATATATATATAAACATATAAAAATTGAAACTGACCCCGGATATGGGTTCTAGGGGTCCTAGTTCGCACTCATTTGAAAGAATTTTTGCAAAGTCTCACCATCGATACCTCTATTAGTGAATTAAAAAATTTTTTTTTTTAAATAAACATTCACTAAAAGCGACTCATAAAAGTTCAGCTAAGCAGTTTTTACGCATTTTGCATTTATGTTTCCTTTAAATCTTCTTCCCCGCCCAGCATCTTTATTCGCTCCAGGTCTCATAACTTTCTTAGGGGTTGAAACTACAAGTTGCGGTTTATACATACAGGGATGGTTCTAAACAAGTTTCTCGAAATTTTTTCTTGAAAGCTGATCATATGCCAATCTGCAAATTTACCAAAAAATGTTTTTGTTCTCAAATAAATTACTTTTGAAAAATTTTCAAATAATACAGGACTGAAGCGTAGGGTTCAAAAAATATAGAAATGCACGCGAAATATATTAAAATGGGCACACTTCAAGGTTTTCTCTATAGTCAACCATAATTAGAAAATGTTTAAAAGTAATTTTCTTAAAAACACAATATTTTTTGCTTTTTAGTACCTACGGATATTGATGAAGAATATGCCTAAAAAAATTAAAAACATTTTTGTTATTTTTATTTTTTAGTGAATTTTCTTAAAAAAAAATCACTAATGAGATCCCGACTTTTGAATTTTGAAAAAATTTCTTCAAATTACCGCTAATTAGGCCCCCCAGAACACATATCCGGGGTCAGTTAAAATTTTTATATGTTATATATATATATATATATATATATATATATATATATATATATATATATATATATATATATATATATATATATATATATATATATATATATATATATATATATATATATATATATATATATATATATATATATATAAATATATATATGTATGTATCACACCGATAACTCAAAAAGTAATGGGCCGATTTTAATTAAATTTGGTGAATACCTTCCTTTTGCAAATGGCTTGGATAAGTTCGTTAGCCAGGAAAATCGGCCCAGGTTTTCCCGGAAAATTTTGTGTTTTCTTTCGAAAAAAAATTATATCTCCGAAATTAACAAAGTAAGGGCAACCAAAATTGGTACACGGGTTTACATCCTTATAGGTAAGTTATCTACCAAAATTTAGGTCTATAGGTCAGAAGACAAAAAAGTTATAGGCATTTAAAGAAAAATAAATTGGGGTTTTCCTCAAAACGTCAAAGTTGCGATTTAAAATATAAATTTATTTATATTTTATTTATTTATATATTATTATATTTTATTTATAGAAATTTAAAATGTCAAAATTGGCAACATTTAGGCAAAGAACACACATATTTGCATTTAAAAAATATTTTTATGAAAATTCACTACCATAACGCACTTGCTGCGTCCCGAACTTTTAAAATTGCAGTCATACCTACAAACTAGGTGAGTTGATATTGCCCCCGAGGGTTTATTAACAAAATCGCTTAAACAGGTATAAAATTTGACTTTATTATTATTGTTAATAAGAATTTAAGTAGTCTGTAAATGTGTAGATTGATACAAAAAGATTGCGTGTAAATCAAGTTTTCTAACCGTAAACATACCCCCGAGCTATAAAACAGCTTAGTGATGGGTCGTTATTTAATTTTCTTATATTTTTTAACGATTGCCGAGCCGCAACGGTAACCACCTGTTATGGATATAAAAAAATAACATGTACAAAATAACGCCTTAGACTAAACTAGAATTCGGATTCGTATCTGTTTCTTCTTCTCCACTGCAACTAGCTTCGATGAATAAACATCGGTTTTTATCGGCAACCGTTAAATTTAACGGGATAAATGGACATGAGACTGTGAATGCTAAATATGTATGCGTATGCTATGCAGTATAGAGCGGACTTTACTTCATAACATATTACTTAACACAACACGTTATTTATACTAGTGTGCTCGCTCTCGCTCACAGCTTTGGGAACGTAGGATACTATCGATCGACTATCCAGTTCAAAATAACAGATAAATAACTGGACCTGTTATTTTCAACGGTTATTACTAAATAACGTTAACAGGTCCAACTGTTACTAGAAAAATACCGTTTTGCCCATCACTACAACAGCTAAAAGCAGCCAACATCAATCTGTTTCCGTCGCTAAATAACGTCGCTATCCCGACTGTGGCGCGGAAGAATTGACGCGAAATTTAAACAAACTTTGAGCGCCTTAGAGCGTTATATATTATGGTCAATCCTATAATAGATATTTCATAGTTATTATGTCGTACAGGGGGGTATTTTTGCCGAGGCTTCGTAAAAAAATCGTTATTTTAGTTAAATCACGACTTCAACCTTATCATGTCATTCATCATGTCAGTGCGAATTAGAACCCCAACAAAACATTTCAATGTCACTCAAACTTTGGATTAATTCGAATTGTAACTGCTAATTTTTGTATCGTCATAAATAATTAGGTTATTTTGTAGAAACCTTTGTACATTTGTTGCCTTTGTCGATACTTTGCCACATAAAAAACTGAGGTTTTTAGGTGGAAAGAAAAATGAGTTATAAGCATTTAAAAAAATGTTTATGAAATTCGTTACCATATAACTGATATATTGATTTTTGCGAAACTAGAAGTCCCACTTTGGAGGCCTATAACTTCTCAGTGGTGCAACTTACTATAGGGGTAAGTTGCGCTAAATCACAATATTTTGGGTTCCCCTACATGCCCCTGCTCTGTGCCGGTCCTTCTGCGAATTACTATATATATATATATATATATATATATATATATATATATATATATATATATATATATATATATATATATATTTATTTATTTATTTGAAAATAACTAACAGGTATATTTTCAATTCAGATAGATAAACCCAAATTTTGACGCTTCTAACGATATTAAGCTTTTTGCCATTCCACTTGTCATCTGATACTTCAGTCATTCTTTACTTTTTCCCTAATACCTTTCAACCCCATATAATTTTTACACCCCATATTTATCACTAAACTGTGTTCAGATATTTAACACACAAGGTAATGACTTAAAAATAAGTAGCCAATTTTAATTAAATTTGGTCTCGAATTTGGGTAATGTCTGTCTGTAATATCTGTTTTTCTTTTGTTAATCTCTTGGACACGTTCGTTAGCAAGACGAGGTCAGTTTTTCCTAAAATATTCATGTCAAAAAAAAATCTATTTCCAAAAAAAAAGTTGTATTGGCTAAATTTGATACTCATCTTGCCTTCAGACTTCACTATGTAGCAAAGAGAACAAAAATCATTACCTTAGCTACAGGTTGAACCTCGGTGGTTCAGGGGTAAGAACGTGTGCCTCTGAACCGATGGGTACTGGGTTCGATCCCAGGGTACTCCTTTCACTTTTTCAGTACAAACTGTAACATTAACATCAACCGAGGTTCTGGCATTGAGCAAGTTGAATGTCTGCACGTTCCGCCCTTCGGACGGGGAGTAAAGCCGTCGGTCCCGTGCCCATGCGATGTTGGGCACGTTAAAGATCCCTACCCTTCTTACAGAAAGGCAGGGGTTCGGCAAAATTTCCAGGATAGTGGGGTGAAACTGCTCCCTGGCGTCGGTAATTGGCCATAGTCGTGGAAATAGGCCGACGTTAAAGAAACAATAATGGTTCCTTCATAATAATCAACTTTATTTTCAGACAATTCTGCTGTCAAAACGACATATTTAAAACGATTAGGGTTTTGCTCACTTTTGATGCCGCGCTGTATATTGATCGTTCCTTCTGCGTCAATTCTGTTAACTGAACGTTTTTTTCTGAAGCGTTGGTTTCAATATGAGCCCTCCATTACGAAAATCGGTTGACTAGTAAAAAAGTTATACACAAAAATAGAATTTTTTTGTAATCATCATTGTAAATAAAAAGGATAAACGGAAAATTCAAACACCATCCTGTAGCTTGGGTCCTATTTGAACATTATTAGTTGAAATTTAAGAAATAAAATTTATTTTTGAAACGGGAGCTAATTGATTGTATAGAACAGCCTGTATAAAATTTATGTGACTCGCCTGATATTTTACAAAACGACGAGCTTACAGCGAAAGCATTGTGCTTGCAAACTCTTTCAACAGTTCAATTTCAACGCGGCGATTGAATGCTACATCAAATTAAAAAAAGTCTGGGCGCAGCAAGTGCGTTATGGTAGTGAATTTTCATTTAAATGTTTTTAATAGCAAATATGTGTTTTTTTTTAAAGAAAGCAGGCATCAAATTTGACTACCAGTATAACGTATATAGTAAAACCAATGTGCCATGTTTCTTCAAAACAACTTTATTGTTTGCAAATATACAAAAACTTCCGAAAGTAAACTTAAAGTGTTCGCGAAAAAACTTGTTTCTTGGTCAACCTTATAGATTAATAGCAAATTGAGCTATTCAAATGTGAAGGATTTAATCAAAATTCGCTACCATAACGCACTTGTTACGTCCCGAATTTCTTTTCCTATAAACATGCATTATATTTCGATGCAAAAATGCACTAACGTAAGGTGTTTTCGACTTAAAAAAAAAACTAAAAAAAAATGTATCACCAACGACTGGGCCACCCTGCGATTGTAGAAATAATTTTTTCAGATGTAGCTCAAGACACCCTATAATTAATGTATACATTTTTTTCATATCTTGTATAATAACAGATATATTGAGCTTTATTGCTTTTTCGCGAAAATTCGACAAAAATTATATACCATTAAACGATAAACTCTATAGCTGAGACTACTGCCAAGCATCAGAGAAAGGGTCTATTTGAAATGAATTTTCTCGAAATATTTTAGTAAAATGAAGGACAATGACGATTGAAACTAAGACTTCAGGGATAGTAAAACATTCTTCTTGAAATATTTTCCTTCCATAGCCCGTATTAGATTCAGGTTCTTTGCCTAAACGTGGCCAATTTTGACGTTTTAAATCGCGAATTTGACGTTTGGAGGAAACCCCTAATTTATTTTTCTTTAAATGCCTATAACTTTTTTGCCTTTTAACCTACAGAGCTAAATTTTGGTACGTAATTTATAACAATATAAACCCGCGTTCCAAATTTAGTTGCCCTTACTTTGTTATTTTCCGATATATAAGTTTTTTCGAAAGAAAACACAACATTTTCTGGGAAAACCTGGGCCGATTTTCCTGGCTAACGAACTTATCCAAACCACTTGCAAAAGCAGGTATTTGCCAAATTTAATCAAAATCGGCCCATTATTTTTGGGTTATCGGTGTGATATATATATATATATATATATATATATATATATATATATATATATATATATATATATATATATATATATATGTAGTAGCAACAATGTACCATATTTGATCAATATATTTATTGTTTGAAAATGTAAATAAAAAATAAACTTAAAATGTTTGTTTCCTAGCCAATAAACCTTGGGTTAATAGCAAATTGAGTTATTGAAATTTGAAGGATTTAACGAAAATTCGCTACCGAAACACACTTACTGCGCCTCGATTTTTTTCTTACAAACATGCATTATATTTCGGTAAAAAATGCAAAAATGCATTATCAAATTTGTTCTGCGAAAATTAGCTAAAAATTATAGACCGTTAAACCATAAACTTAACTAAACCTACAGCCAAAGCATCAGAGAAAGGGTCTATTTGAAATGAATTTTCTGTAAATATTTTAGTAAAATTAAGGCCAATGATGGTTGAAGATGAAACTTAAGGGTCGCCGAACACTCTTCCTGTATTTTTTTTTCTTCATAATCCGTATTTGTTTCACGTTCTTCGCCTGAACATTACCAATTTTGACGTTTCAAATTCCGACTGACGTTTTGAGGAAAATTCTTTTTTTTTTCTTTAACTGCCCATAGGTTTTTCGTCTTTAAAGAGTTAAATTTTGGTACATGGTTGATTCTTTATAATACAAACACGCGTACCAAATTTGGTTACCCTTACTTTGTTATTTCCGGAGATATAATTTTTTTCAGAAAGAAAGCACGAAATTTTCTGGGAAAACCTGGGACGATTTTCCTTGCTAACGAACTTATCCAAGCCACTTGCAAAGGAAAGGTACTCACCAAATTTGATCAAAATCGGCCCATTATTTTTTGAGTTATCGGTGTGATATATATATATATATATATATATATATATATATATATATATATATATATATATATATATATATATATACATACATATATATATATATATACATACAAATATATATATATATATACATACATATATATATATATATATATATATATATATATATATATATATATATATATATATATATATATATATATATATATATATATATATATATATATATATATGGATATGGGTTCTAAGGTCCCTAATTCGCGGTCACTTGAAAAAAATGTTCCGAAAGTCTCACCATCGTTAATTCTCTATTAGTGATTTTTCTTAATGAAAATTCACTGAAAACCAAAGTGATTCCAGTAATTTTCACAATACCGTAGATTAAAGCGCCATAAAATTACTTCTAGAATATGGGTTTAAGTTTGTTAGTTGCGTTTTTTGACACCTGTATACCATTTAACAAAATTGGAGTGTCCTGGTTATTGAAAGATTAAGCTTTTAAGATAAATGTATGAGATTTCGCTACTATAAAGCACTCTTGCTACAACAGCACTTATATTAGAAGGACGATAATTTGCGGATAGATTTTAGTGACTTAATTAAACTTAATCAGTCTCTTATTTCATAACTTTTGTTTTGGATGAAATGTGTTTTTAATGAATTTGTTTTCCATTATGTTTATTTATAAAAGTCCTTGTGTTGGTGACCCACTTGAATTTAGAGAGTGATTTGACATTTTCTTTCTAAGCAAACAAAAATATGTTGATTGATTAACAAGAATACTAAATCACTTCTTGTACTCAGTTCTGACAAGGAATTACCTTTGCAAGGTCGTTTCACATTTCTTTATAATAGCAGTATTGCTCGCGGCTTGTTAAATAAATATATTTTCCCAGTCCAGCTCAGTGCACATTCCTTCCGGATGTTTTTGTGGTTAACTGCTTACATAATTTATTTCACATAGGATATGACTTGTAATTTTATCGTCGACGTCTTACTACCATTGCCTACCTCATTGCAGTTTTTTGTTTTCTTTGCACAGGTATTACATGATTTCACTTGCAAATATTTGTATTGAATAATGGTTAGCACATTGCTGTAAGAGCGGATAATTTTTCTCTTGAGGAATATGAAAACCACTTACGTAGAATGCAGCTTGTTAACCTGTAATGACGCCCATCAATGTCGAATACATAAGACTGCGTCGGATATTTTCTAATCAATATGTAATAGGTATACTGACTTCCAAAAATCCGAACACTCAGTAAGAGTTGACCAATTGCAATGAAATTTTCTATACTACTCTGTTTTGTCTCTGATAAGAAATGATAACAATATATATATATATAATTTTAAAATCATTAATGAGAGATCGCGACTTTTTGAATTTTGAAAAAAAATTCTTCAAATGAGCGCGAACTAGGCCTCCTGGAACCCATATCCGGGGTCAGTTTCAGACTTTTTTAGTTTGTTTTTTCTTTCGGAAAATTTTTATACCTCCGAAAACAGGCGGTCCTCCGGGCAGTCTGCGCGGCCAGAATCAGGTCACCACTGGTTCAGGAGTACGCTGACGCCCTCGGAGAGCTAGCCAGGACAGAGGAGGTGCAACTAGTGTGGGTTCCGGGACACTGGCGTAGCGGAGAATGAGGTGGCGAATAATCTCGCAAGACTCGGTTCCCGGCGGCCGATCTGTGGCCCGGAGCCTGCGATAGGCATAAGTAGGAAGACAGTCTCTGTCGCCTTAGACAGATGGACCGAGGAAGCAATGGGCACTGGGGGTCGGTTGGTGGCTGCAGACAGGCGAGGGACTTCGTGGAGGGGCCGGACAGAGATAAAGCTGTCTGGCTACTCGGAAGGAGTCGACCTACGCCTCGCCGCATCCTCGGGGTGCTGACAGGCCACTGCACCCTTATAAGACACCTCACATTGAAAGGCGTAGAGAGGGATCCCATTTGCCAGGAAGGCGGCGAGGATGAAGAAACGTCCTACCACTACCTGTGTGAATGCGGGGCTTTTGGGAGTCTTCGAGCAGAATTGTTCGGATCAAGGACTCTGCAGAGGAATCAGGTAAGTACCGTCCAGTTGAAGACCATCATGGCCTTCATCTCGAGGTCGAGGTGGTTTGGCGACGGAACCGAGGAAGAGTAGTGCATGGTTGCTGGGTTGCTGGGGTTTGCAAAAAGGGCCCATTGTGGCCTACTTGCTTGGCGTTGGCCTCCCCACCACTGCTACTACTACTACATACCTCCGAAAATAACTTTAGTTATAGCAACCAAATTTGGTACGCCGGTTTATTGCTCATTAAAAGTAACCTATGTTTGAAAATTTAAATTAGTTAAAATTTTGTTAAAAGAAAAAGAGTTATAAACGTTTAAAGAAAAAAATGTTGTGGTTTTTCCTCTTAACACGTCACAGTCGCGGTTTGAAACGTCAAAACTGGCAACATTTGGGCAAAGAACCTGAAATAAATAGGGGTTATGTAGAGAAAATGTCACAAGAACTGTGTTTTACAAACCGTTAAGTCCTGTATATATGTAAATAAATAAAAACTGAAATTAACTAAGCATGTGGGTCCTAGGGAGGCTAGTTCGTGCTCATTTGAAGAACTCTTTTCAAAATTTCTCCTCATTAGCGAATTTTTTCAACGAATATTCGCTAAAAATTATAGACTATTAAACGATATACTCTATAACTAAAACTACTGCGAAATCATCAGAGAAATTGATTGAATTAAATTAATTTTCTGGAAATATTTTAGTAAAATGAAGGACAATGACGGTTGAATCTGAAATCTAAGGGTTTGTAGAACACTTTTCTTGCGACGTTGTCTTTACACAGCCCGCATTTGTTTCAGGTTTTGACGTTTTAAATCGCGACTTTGACCTTTTGAGGAAAACCCCAAATTTTTTTCTTTCAACATACAGACCTAAGTTTTGGCACATGGTTCACTTTTTATAATACAAACACGCGTACCAAATTAGGTTGCCCTTGCTTTGTTATTTCCGGTCATACAAACATTTTCCGAAAAAAAAAACAGAAAATTTTCCGGGAAAACCTGGACCGATTTCGCTGGCTAACGAGCTTATCCAAGCCACCTGCAAAAGGAAAGTACTTTCCAAATTTGATTAAAATCGGCCCATTATTTTTTGACTTATCGGTGTGATACATACATACACCCATATATATATATATATATATATATATATATATATATATATATATATATATATATATATATATATATATATATATATATATATATATATATATATATAGACATACATACATATATACATTTAAAAATCGAATCGGCCTAGTTCGCGCTCATTTGTAGACATTTTTTCAAAATTCAAAAGTCGCGAGCTCCTCATTGGTGAATTTGCCTTAATTTTATCAAATAGAACAGCCTGTATTTTGTGTTTCAGAAGTGAAGGGGATGCCCTAGGCTTTAAATTTTGTATAACACTCCCAAACTTCAGACTGTAGTTTTGGAAATACATATTTACATTTACAATCGATCAGTTTTAATTTTTGTTTTTGTTTTTGTTCAATTCTTACAACTGATTAAATTATGTGATTATTTAGCGATTTTTCGAAGAAAAATATTAAAATTAACTTTGGTACAAAAAGGTAAGAAATGATTAATTTGATAGGATTATCTACGTTTACATTTTCGTAATATATATATATATATATATATATATATATATATATATATATATATATATATATATATATATATATATATATATATAGGAGTTAATAAATTGTTTTTACAAAAAAATGTCAAGAGAAACTGAAACTTTGAAGTGACAGAGTTGAGTAATGTTCTTATTATTGCCAGCTTGTGATATGAAAATACGAGTATTTTTACGCTTATATTTTTCTTTACTTTCACTGGTTAAAATTTCATTGATGAGTTAAAAAAATACATTTTCTTTTTTTCAATCTTAATTACAGATTAGGTATATAATTTAAATTTTATGTATTCTTTCAGCAAATTTTTGTGCAAAAAATTGTCAGGTTTCGCAGAATCTTTTTTGTTTCCATAGAAATCATTGTTTATGAGTTTAGTGAAAGTTTAGTAATTAGTAATAAAACATGTTTTCGGGTTTTCGTGCAAAAATTGTTTGCAAATTTTCATGTAAAATGTTTTTTTGAAGTTTCGTCGAAAACTTTTTGTTAATAATCATATCTTGGCAGGTGATTGGATAGCTTGAAGTGGATCGTTGGCCAGGAAAATCGGACCAGTTTTTCTGGAACATTTTAGGTTTATTTTTGGAAAATGTTTGTACTTTTTCAAACAATGGAGTTATTTTGATGGAATATGGTATATTGTTTCTATTATATAGGTTATACTGATGACCAAATTTGATGTCGGATTTTATTTAAAAGGAATATTTGCTATTAAAAACATTTTAATGAGAATTCACCACCACAACGCACTTGCTGCGTCCAGACTTTTCAAGTATTACACCTAGGCGCTGTTTACAGAACAATTACAATCATTTGAGTGCATTTGAAACGGGACGCATGGTTGGTATGTGGGAAGCCGGTTTTTCAATCAGACAAATTTTCGACCGCATAGGACGCTATGTCAACAGTGTTACAGGGTTGGGCCAGGTGGTCTGAAGAAGGAACCCATAACCGTTATGGATCCGGACTACCTCGAGCAACTTGAGCACGTGAAGATCGTCATTTGAGGATTGCGGCTTTACAAGACAGTTTCCATTACACGGTCGATTGGAAATGGTTGGTTGGGAGCTTTACAACAGAGTCTCTATGGCAACTATATATCGCAGAATGCGCTCTTTTGGGTTTCGTTCTTATAGCCCATTTTTGTCTCCCACTGACACATCGACATAGTGATGCTCGGCTTGAGTGGTATAACGGTAGATCATATTCAACTTGGGATGGCGAATGGAATCGTGTTGTGTTCTCTGACAAGTCCAGATTTTGTCTTTGGGTTTACGACGGTCGCAAAAGAGTAAGACGATTACGTGGAGAAGGCAGACATTCAGGATTTGCTGTGGAACGGCATACGCCATTTACACGGAGGTGCTAGTATGGGGTGCAATAACATACGGTAGCAGGTCACCTCTAGTTTTTATTGACATACATTTGAATGCAAATGATTATATACGAAACGTAATGCAGCCAGTGGCACTTCCATACTTATGATGGTTAATTCAACCCATTTTTTAACAAGACAACGCACGTCCTCATACAGCAAGGGTTACTACAAGGTTCTTACAAGAAAATAACATGATCCTACTTCCATGGCCTTCTCGCCCCATAGACTTGTCACCAATAGAACATGTATGGAATATGATTGGCAATCGAGTGGGTAATTTACCCCAACCACCAAATAACCTTGTCCACCTTCGTCACCGAATTCAAGAAGCCTGTGATGACATTCATCAGGATACCATAAATCATTGAATTTCAAGCATGCTTCGAAGAGTTATCGAATGCATAAGAAACCACGGCGCACCCACTCATTAAATAAATTAGTTGTTTTATTAATATTTTAGTTTGAAAATGTAATCATTTTGATTTGATTAAACACACAGTATGTATATAAATATATATATATATATATATATATATATATATATATATATATATATATATATATATATATATATATATATATATATATATATATAGTTGTATAATTAATATTCCAATAAACCAGTACTAATTCTCCCATCTTATATGACATTTAGAAGAGGCGGTATAAAATTTAAGTTACTTCAGGAGCGAACATTTTAAGAACAATTACTGAATTTCCATCCTGACACCTTTTTGGTGCCTTCATATTACAATACAAGTTTTTTTATTGTACTTTAGCGTCGGTCGATCTCCGCGGCTATGTCCAATCACCGACGTCAGAGAGTAGTTTCACTTGCTATCTTGGAAATTTTGCCGAACCCCTGCCTTTCTGTAAGGAGGACAGGGATCTTTAACGTACGCAACATCGCATGGATACAGGACCGACGGATTTACGTCCCCTCCGAAGGGCAGAACGTGCAGACATTCAACTTGCCACAACCTCAGTTGATGTTAATTTTACAGTATCTACTAAAAAAAGTTAAAGTGGAACCCTGTGAATCGAACCCAGTACCCTTCGGTTCCGCGGCACACGTCTACCACTGGACCACTGAGACTTTTAATATGAGTTTACCAATACGACATCTAAATGAAATTACTCCCATTTTTTATTTCACAACTGAAATATTTGTCGTGCTTACTTGTGATACTTTGAGGACAGCTGTATCTATTGAACAATCTACTGTAGCTTTATTTGAACAGTAACTATTTCAGATGGGTCTACCTCTAATGTAAACAGATTCTTACTATCATCCTTTTGATTTGATTGTTCTGGAACCTTATTAGGTTCTTTTCCGCTCAATATGAATAGTTTATGATTCACCGGGTCGTCATTCCGAATACAGCTCTTTGGTCAGCAGTTCATGGCTACGTGGATACATTTTTATCTGTTCTACAATGTTATTTTTTTCCACACATTTATTTCTTTCACTATGTTATAAAATGTGCTGCTTTCTATAAATATACATGGAACCTTGACTGTCAATGTCAAAAGCCAATGTTGTTAGAACATCATGTAATTATTTTGAATTAAGTTTAGGTAATTCCCAGATGAAATTAAGCAGAAATGTTCTAGAAATTTGCATTCTAATAATGCCTTTTTGGGAAAACAATTTAATTACATCCACTGTGTTCCATAAATAACTCGATAAGATGTAAGGTTTTCATTGATACCAGAACTTCCTGTTCCTGTACATCTATCTGTTCAGTTTGTTACAACTTGCTGGCAAAATTTATGATAATAAATTTTAGGAGATAAAATTAGATGCGTCAATGTTAAATCATAGTTTAATGACCTGAATGTTTATTTTTTCACTTAAAAAAGGTGCTTCGATTAAAATTAGTGGTCAGAGATAGTACAATTTGTAAACAATGGTCTTCATGAAATTTAATTAGCAGTATTTAGGTGGCCAGAAGCATATTTAAAATATTTTGACCTGTCTGTTCATTGTTTGGTATGACACTAGTTATGTCATTACATACTGGAAACTAGGTAAAAAGCGTCCCAAGATACTATAATGTTTTTTCTTTTATTAGTTACCATTATTAAAGCGACATGTTTTGTCAGAATAATTTCTACTCTACAGCTCAAATAATGACTATAAAAATAAGTAATCATCAGAGTCTAAAGGTTTCTATTCTTTTTACGTACTACTTATTCAAAGTACAGTTTTCTGCTCCATACATTATAGCACTCCATACTAGTCCATACGTACAGTATTGAGTAAATTAATGTAAACAGAGGCAGATTTACGGTAATTATCGTTTATTGAAAGAAACAAATACAAACAGTACTAGTTTATCAATATTTTAGTATTATTCAATAGGGTATATGTCCCTCTTTGGATTTCATTACAGCTTCAACTCATTTGGCATAGATTCAATTTATTTTCTCATCTTGAAACCACACCTGAATGACAGCCTGAATAATCTTACTTTATGTTGTACAATCCATTTTTAGCAATATGGCCGTGCATATAGACCACAAGTTCTCAATAGGGTTAGTGTCCGGTGAGTTTCCAGGTCAGTCTAGAAGGATAATCTTTTTGACCTTGAAATATTTCACCTATCTTTTTGGAAACATGAGACGGTGCTGAATATTGCTGGAAGATTGGTTCGCGACCTGCGTGAACGTTTTCCAGTTCTCTGGACAAACACGTTTATAACATATCTTTATACTCTTGTTCATCATGCATTCGATAGGTATACGTTTCTGTTTCTATATATGAAAAACAGCCCCAAAACATCTTTTTGACTGGTTGTTTCACTGTCTGGACCAAGTAAGCTGCAGTTAACTTTTCGTCCACACCTTTTCGCACGAATTTTGATCGGTACCCCTGCACCAAAAACTGTCTCATCTGAGAACGACCCATTTCTCCAGTGTTCTTCTGTTCAATGAGCATATTTATTGGCCCAAATCAGTCTTATTCACCCTAGCCTCCGTCAAAAGCACTTTCTTTTGGGGTCTCGCAGCTTTTTTTCTCCCTCCAGAAGGGGCATGCGAATTGTAGAGTTGTAAATTTTACTCCAGCTTTTTCTAAGTCTTCCTGAAGGTTATAGCTTGTCTTTCTGGGGTTCAGCATTTCTCAAAAGAAACGATTCATTTCTGGAAGTTGTCTTCCCTCTTCTCTCCCATTTCCTCTTCCGGTGAACTTCAACTGGTCCAGTCTTTTTTGATTAATTATCTCATTTACAGCTCCCAAGCTCACAAAAAACTCACTCGGAATGCCTCTTTGCGTCATGTAGGTGTCCTTACTAAGTGTAATTATCCTTTCTCTTTTCTTTGGCTTAATGTTCGTGATGCCACAAACGCGAAAAACTAACTAAACCAGGGTATTTCTTGCAAAACAACAAAAAGACGTGTAACTTAAGTCACAATAACCGGTAACACGGATAATTGAAAAACACTGATAATACAGACATATTAGAATATATATATATATATATATATATATATATATATATATATATATATATATATATATATATATATATATATATATATATATATATATATATATATATATATATATATATATATATATATATGGTGTAACATTTTGGTTAGGAAAAAATTAATAGCACATTTTTGAGCCAAAAATAAGACTTTTTCTTTATATGAACATGTGTCCTATCGGTTTTCATTTTGTTTTCATTCATTGTTCATTTTCCCAATTAAAAAAAATATCATTTATTTGTTTTGCCCAGTAAATAATAGTGGGTGTGTGATGTCGGCACTTTGGCTGCGGTGTTTACACCATTCGCGCATTTTCATAGTAAATAATAAGATAGCAAGTTGAAATTCTCAGCATAATGTGGTATAGTAAAGTTTTTCCGAAATGTAAAGCGATGAGCGCGTTGAGCTGGTCCACCAGTTAATAGGTAGATGGTAGATCATTAGTAAGCGCTATAGCTGTGAAGCAAATGAAAAACAAACGAAATACTAAACAATCACAAATTTGACAGTTCTAGGATTGAATATTTGTTGTAAGTTGTGCCTAGCTATTCCTTTCTAACTTGGTGTTAGTAATAATAAAACTAATCTTCAAAAAGGAAAAATGAAATATTCCACTTAAGAAATGGCCGATATGCACTACATTTGCGGGCTTGCTGACGGCGATGCCTTAGAAGCCGAACGACTTTACCCAGAACGCTTTCCTAATAGGCTTCTTCCTAATAGAAAGACATTTTCTAGAATCAATGCTAGACTGCGTGAAACAGGATGCCTTTTACCTCGTCCAATAATAAGGGGTAGGACTGCAAGAACGGTGGCCTTGGAAGAAAGGATTCGTCATGCGATTGAAGAAAATTCCAAGACGAGCCCGAGAAGGATAGAAGCAATAGGAGTGAATCAAATGACGGTACATCGTGTGCTAAAGGACAATTTGTTATACCTATACCATCCGCAACGTGTACAAGGATTCTCCCCTGAAGATTTTCAAACCCATCTAGAATACTGTACTTGGTTTTTAAATAAGTGTGTAGAAGAACCAGCTTTTATTTCTAAAATTTTATTCACCGACGAAGCTATGTTTAGCAAAGATGATATAATTAATTACCATAACAGTCATGTTTGCGCCGATGAAAAATCCACACGAAATGATACAGTCAAGGTATCAGAGACAATTTTCTTTTAATATTTGGGCCCGTATAGTTGATTTTTTAATTGGACCTTTTGTGTTGCCAAATGGGAGAACGTACCTTAGTTTCTTGCAAGATGGTTTGCCAAATTTACTTGAAGACCTTCCACTAGTTTGATACAGAGACATGTGGTTTTTGCACGATTGTGCACCAGCACATTTTAGCCAACTTGTTCGTCAGTACTTGGACGAATCACACTCACAAAGATAGATTGGACGTGTGGGACCGCTTCATTGGCCTGTAGGCTCTCCGGATCTGAATCCTTGCATTTTTATCTATGGGGTCATTTAAAAGCATATGTTTACGCAACACCAATTCCTGATATTGAATCCCTTCAACAACGAATTGAAGAACGTTGCAGAGGGATTCATCAAACTGCTGGCATTTTTGAAAGAGTAAGGCATTCAATGAGAAGACGTGTTGAAAATTGTATTCAAGCAAGTGGGAGACAATTTGAGCACTATTGCACTATAAGTATCAGGCATTTACCTTATAAAATTACTGTAAATTATTCATGTTATTTCTTATTAAATTAGTCATACTGAGAATTTCAACTTGCTACCTTCTTATTTACTGGACAAAACAAATAAAGAATACAATTTTTTAATTTGGAAAATAAACAAGCTTTTACAAAATCGCAATTTGTGCATAAAGTAAGCGAGCTATAGAGAAAATGCAAGACACCTTTTTTGTTGCAGAATTATTGTAGATTTTAGAAAAGTGAAAAATAAAAAGAAACCAGTGGCGTATCAATTTTTAATTTCAAAAGGATGCCTGCAAACCCTGTATCTGCGCCACTGATGCAACTAGGCTATTGATTTTGTACGTGTGTGTGTAGCTTTGGCTACTCACATAACTCAGTTAATTTTGCTTAAAAAAATTCAGTCCTTCAAAAGTTATGCAATAATTTATTTGAAATTTCAACACCATTGTATCTCGGAAATGAATCGTTTCTGGCTCAAACATGTGCTATTAATTTTTTTTCCCACACAAAATCTCACACCCTATATATATATATATATATATATATATATATATATATATATATATATATATATATATATATATATATATATATATATATATATATATATATATAGGGTGTGAGATTTTGTGTGGGAAAAAAAATTAATAGCACATGTTTGAGCCAGAAACGATTCATATATATATATATATATATATATATTCATATATATATATATATATATATATATATATATATATATATATATATATATATATATATATACAGGATGTCCCACGTAAACCTTCCATTAGCCGTTTCTGGAGTACGGCTCACAATTGAATTCTGAAAATTCACGAACGTGAGTTTCTAAAAAAATTCCAGTTCACTGAAAATATTGACGTTAGTATGGGACTTCCGGTTATACCGGAAGTAGACGTCAACTTTCTTATTTCAAATGGAAGATGGTATTTTTTTACGCATCTAGATTGCTCGTCAAATTTTATGGTAGATTTTACTAACATGTTATGTCATTTTTCTCAACCATTTTCGAGTTGACTTTTTTCAAAAATTTCTTATAAAACATTGTCACACACCTGCATCTCTCTTATTTTTCAACCTGAAGAGTTGAAATTTTAAAGTGCAAAATCTAAAATGCCACAAAATATTTGGAATCTACCAAAGCTAGTACAAGTGAGACAGGTGTCCGAAATAGACCGGTCAATCGTGACAACATTAAAACCAAATAACTCTCTAATTTTAAATAGAATACCCTATATTTTATAACGTTAGTTCATGTACTTTTTATTGTTCTTTCGATTGGTATCAGGATTCCCTATACCTAAGTCCCACCAATTTGAAGATATTTAAACATTATTTGCGATAAGAAATAATTATTAGCTAGTTTATGAGGTTGCCTAGGAGATGGAATTTTTAAACGTCATCTTCCGATATAAGTAAAATATGCGACGACTTTTGAATATAACTTTTATTTAGGAGTATAATCGAATTATTAACAGAAGATGTCGTGTGGTTGCAAAGAGATTTCCACATAAACACAGATCAACTCGTTACATGATCAGAATACTACTAAAAAATTTCTAAGAGTGGAGTGTTTCGTTCAAAATTTCATAAGAGTAAAGCATTATTACGAAATAAAAAGATGTGTGTGTGTGTTATCATTTCACAATAAATGTTCGAAATTTGCACCGTTCACTTCGAGGCTTGATGGATCTTTTAATGATGGTACCCGTGGCTCGAGAAAGGTAATCTTGCTTTATTGCGTTGAAGGCCTCTAATACTCTGCCTATCATATCTTGTTCGGTAGTAGGTTACTTGTTACTAAATGTCCATAGAACTATATTCCACTATCCGCCTTCTATGATAGCTTCTTATACACCAACACTTACTTCTGAGTCGCTTAATACTCTATGATTACTTATTCTGCACCACACAAACTCAAGACTCAACCACTCTATGTGCCGTTAGTCTATTTATACTCTTCATAGAGATTCTAGACCTTCTACGCTGTTCTACACCTGTCACTTCTGGTTCCTTCTAAAAATATAATTCCAGATCGTTCCCTGTTACCAACACACTTTACAACCGGGCTCTGATCACAGAAGTAACAAAGTTCATAAACATAAATCTCATAGACGGGTGTGACATTATTATACAAGATACGAGAAAAAATTGTATACGCTAATTATAGGCTGTCTTGAGCTGCATCTTATAAAATTATTTTGATAATTACAGGTGACCCATAAGTCGTTGGTGATACCTACAATCTTTTTTCGAACACGCGTATATTATTGCATTTTATATCGAAATCTGAGGCATGTCTGTAAAAAAAAAGTCGAGACGCAGCAAGTGCGTTTTGGTAGCGAATTTTCATTAATGCTTCAAATTGCGATAACTTAATTTGCTATTAGCCTAAGGTTTGTTGGGTAGGAAACCAGTTTTCTTGAAAACTTTTTTAAGGTTATTATCGGAAATTCTTCATACATTTTCAAGCAATAAGTTATTTTGATCAAATATGGTAGATTGTTTCTACCATATAGGTTATACCGGTAACCAAATTGATGCCTGCTTGCATTAGAGACTTATTTGCTATTAAAAACATTGTTCTGAAAATTCACTACCATAACGCACTTGATGCGTCCAGACTTTTTGAATCTAGGATTGACTTGTTTCGGGATTTGCTATAAATATGCCCAATAGTGGAGCTATTGGTAATTCATCTGACTGTTCCACACTGTATATTCGATTTCCTTGTATTTCCTCTATTCTTTGTTAATATGTTTTTGCAAATTTAGTAAAACTGTAAATAATTAAAAAATCCCTGTATTTATTACGTGAAAATAATTATTTGTAAGCTATATCGTTCCTTTAGATAAGAGATACTAAATATAGCTATCACCATTTTAAAATTCCATTTGTTTGACGAAAATTGTTT
Organism: Tillus elongatus; assembly: GCA_964006375.1. Taxonomy (NCBI): domain Eukaryota; kingdom Metazoa; phylum Arthropoda; class Insecta; order Coleoptera; family Cleridae; genus Tillus; species Tillus elongatus. The sequence continues at coordinate 93,757,006 of OZ023263.1, read as the reverse complement.
ACTATTATTGCACGATGATTTTCATTCCACCAATGTCACTGGATAATTACACAATGTAAGATGAAGCAATTAAATTTTAGATTTTTGTCCTATCATCAATAATTATATTGCTTATGAGAATTGTAGCAAACAATATAATAATTTGAAGGTCTAATCTTTTTTCATTTATTACTATTATACATGTTTTAAATGCATGTTCATTACTATTTACTACGATGTTTAACCAATAAGTAACCAACCTGATTTGAAAACTATATTAAGTCGTTTCAACGCATGCCTTTGGGATTTTATTTTTCATTTGGAAAAAAACTCTAAATATTGTGTACCAAATTACTTAAAATTCACAACATAGGTTTATTTACACCATTTCTAGCCACATGTAAAGTCTCATTCCAGTTACTCTGATACTTACAAAAATATAACGTTTTGAAAAATATTTTTGTATATTTTTGGGGGAAAAATGTCTGTTATAGCTGATATACGAACTCGTCCGCGGTCCTAATACATTGAAGATATGTGCCAAGTTTCGTTCAAATCAGTTGAGTATTTCTGGAGTTATCGCTCGGATATATATATATATATATATATATATATATATATATATATATATATATATATATATATATATATATATATATATATATATATATATATATATATATGGGTCCCTAAGACCCAAAGAAAAGGTCCGTTAAAATGTTATATGTTTATATATATATATATATATATATATATATATATATATATATATATATATATATATATATATATATATATATATATATATATATATATATATATAAACATAAAATTTTAGGGACCCAAATTCGCGCTCATCTGAAGACATTTTTTCAAAAGCTTTTCATCATGACCTCTCTGGTAGCGAATTTTTCATAATGAAAATTTGCCAATAAAATAATTTGATTGCACGAAAACCCATTTAAACATTATTTTCGATGAACTTCGTTAAAAAAAATTCGTTGAATACTTTGTCACACCAAAATCCGTAACGAATGTTTCTTTAAAGAAAATTCATTAAATTTATTTATAAGAAAAGTTGCTATTAAAAGAAGATTTTGTACAAGAAAATTCGTTAATAAAAATAAATTAAATAAATAAAAAAATGTTCAAAATCTGATCTATATACAGAAATATATACTTTTTCTGTGACTTCACAAAGAAAAAAAAAATCCCTGGCGATGCTGTAAAAAATAAAACTGGTTGCAAAGAAAACGAACATTTTTGAAGTCACAGAAAAAACATCTACGTCGATGTTAATGTTAACTTTTAAAATTTAACTGAAGGTCTTAAAAGTCCTTATCCACTCCTTAGTGATTTGTTCAACAAACAGTCGCTATAAAAATTATTGAGATTACATAACCTGATCAGATAACGTTAAAATTAAATGATAGACAAAAAAGTACAAAAAAAAACATCAGTCACCACGGAGATTTGAACCGACGTCACCCAACGTTATTTTGCTAACGAGACAGTCGTCAAAACCTTCCGGCCATCGAAGCATGCAAATTAAAGTATACTGAAACGTAGATAACCCAATGGTCTTCGGTTATTTATTTGTAATATGTAACGTCTGTTTTAGATGCATTTTTGTAAATATTGTAATCAAGTGAGAACATTTTAAATATAAATGTACCTTCTAATATAAATTTCTTGCAACAGTTACCATTCAGAAGCCGCCTTAGTTATATAAGCTTTATTTAATCATTACTAATTTTTGAAGTTTCAAATCTCCACTTTGACATTTACAGGAGTAATTTATAAAATTTTCAAACTAACTTTTCTCATACTTCTTGATTTTTGCGCGAATAAAAAATAAACGTAATAATCTGTAATATTTAATAGATTTTGTTCAACATATACAATATTTTGGTATTGCGTCTTAGACTTAGAGATCTTGATCTGCTTACCAAATTTGGTTGCCATAGCTTTGTTATTTTCGGAGATAAAGTTTTTGTCCGAAAGAAAACTCAAAATTTTCCCGGAAAACCTTCTCAGATTTTCCTGGCTAACGAACTAAAACAAGCTACTGACAAAATGAATGTACCTGCCAAATTTCATTAAAATCGGCCCATTATTTTTTGATTTATCGGTATGATCCATATATATATATATATATATATATATATATATATATATATATATATATATATATATATATATATATATATATATATATATATATATATATATATATATATATATATATATATATATAAGGGACCTATAATATGAATTGTGCCAAATATTCCGCACCAGATATTAAATCCGAAACAATGTTGACACCTAGATGTTTTATTTGAACGTGGATTTCGTTGTGACTAATATTGTGTGTTGCGCCTGTTGAAAATACCATTCAGAAGCCGCCTTAGTTATATAAGCTTTATTTAATCATTACGTTTCAAATCTCCACTTTGACATTTACAGGAGTAATTTATAAAATTTTCAAAGTAACTTTTATATTGGTAACTATATACTCTCATGTGACAAAATCACCTTAAAAGGAAAATGTTGGCTGTTCTCAGACATCCTGGTATACCACTCGCAAAAATGTCTATGTCGTCCATCATCACCTTGTCTTAGACCTTGATAAATTCGAAATTTATAAGGCTTAAATTTATTCTTTCTTCAAATGAAATTACTGTAGATTACTATCTCAGCCTGGTTTCCAATTCTTCTAGTTGATATTTCTGGATTTTCAATAATGGTAACAATTGGTATTGTTTCCTTCACTGGAATGTTTTTGTTGGGACATCACAGGTTATTGAAATTAAGCGTATTCTTTTAGATTGAATACTAAACGCCTAAACATAGAGTTGTTCGGTTGTCTCGCAGATATTTATTCAAAAACATCTCTTCAGCTTCTTACACACTTTCTTAGGCATAAATTGTAGCAGGATAGCATATCAAATTTTTCTTCCTTTGTAAAACTATCTCTATTCATTGTAAAATATGACAGACGTTGGGAAATGCTTTAAAAAAATACAGAATCATGTTGTGTCGTACATCGCTGAATTCGTAATGGGGCACGCTATCCAATACATGTACAGTACTTTTTTGCGGACCTTCTAAAGAAATAAAGTTGATAATGATTTCTTCGAAACGAAAAAGTTGATAATGGTTTATCTAAACGAACTGTTGTATTCAAAATTAGTAACGCCACCTTGTAGAGCAGAAAAAGTGGCAATGGGAAAATGCCTTCTGGTTTTAGTGAATTTTTATTTAAAAAATCGCTAATAGAGATGAATCGATGGTGAGACTTCGCAAAAAATTGTTCAACTGAGCGTGAATTTGGGATTTTGATGAAACTCGGCAAGTACCTTTCTTTTATTTTTTTGTAATGGTTACCGAATGCTGTTCATTCTTGCATTGGGGACACACACACACACACACACAAATATATATATATATATATATATATATATATATATATATATATATATATATATATATATATATATATATATATATATATATTGTAAAAATTGTGGATATCAGTTCTAGGGTGATTAGCCGTGTTTATCTGATGAAATTAAAAAAAAATCTCACAGTTTAACCCCTATAATAAAGTTTTTAAAAAGAAATGTCATTAAAGTCGTAAAATTCGAGTTTCTTCGAATAACTTTGGAACTGCTCGAAATTCTACATTTATACAACAGATCTGGAACGAAGTTAAAACTGTACAATCTTGCTAATTTACACATCTCATTAACTCTAATAATAATGGAGCTGTAGTAAGGAAATATATATATATATATATATATATATATATATATATATATATATATATATACATATATATACATATATATATATATATATATATATATATATATATATATATATATACATATATATATACATATATATATATATATATATATATATATATATATATATATATATATATATATATATATATATATATATATATATATCACCTTGTCAAGCCATTACAATTACGAATAATCAGTTTCTTTAACAACCACAGTAAACGTGATAACCAAAACTTACCGCACAGTTTTTAAAAAGCACAGGCGCCTTACTGATGGTAGAGAAACGTTAAAGGAGGATTAAGTTAATTGCTGTAACTAATAATGTAAATACCAATATAAGGAAAATCAGACACAACGATCTATTTGCTAATCTAAACATCTCTTACTCTAGCAGTAACCAGGTAGCTATAATAGTAAGCCAATATAAATTAACACCCTGTATAATGAAGTACCTATTTTCTCTTCGCCTAATGTAAAATAATGAGTGACAATGTTTTACTTGTTTATCATTATTATTACATAATCAGGAAAGTATCACTGTTTTCTGACGTATAATATCTATTGAATGGAGAAAGCTTGTTTCGAAGAAAACGAAAGTTGTACCCTACTTGATATCTTTATAAGTGAATATTGGTAGTTGTCTATATTATTTAATCATTCACTTCGAACCTATCAATATAAATAAAAATTAAATGCTGTTCGTTGGTAAGCGCATCACTTGAGAACGGCTGGACCGATTTGGCTAATTTTATCTTAAAAATGTTCGTAATAGTCTGAACAAGGTTTTTAGTGAAATAAAAATTGGAAAAGTTGGGAGAAACTGAAAGTGAGTTTCCTCTGATTTATTCTGCGACGTGCGCAAATGTCGTTTTGACATATTAAAATTTGATAAGTACAATTTGGAGAATCATATTCATCACAGTAGAGTTTTTGACCTGACGATCGTTCCGCTAACAAACAAAATTGAATAAACTAAGTTTATTAATTCCTCTGATGACGCTAACTTTGTTAGCGAAACGATCCTCAGGTCTAAAAACTGTATTGTGATGAATTGCGTTCTCCAAATTGTACTTATCAGTGCTCATCACAGGTTCCAATCTTCACTCATTGTATTAAAATTTGGACATGACAACGTCTGTCGGGTCAGCTAGTCAAAAATAAATCTCTGTGGATTATAATTTTGTGATATATCTGATATAGAAAGGAACTATGCAAATTGGATTATTTTCTTAATACATGGACATTAATAAGTATATATATATATATATATATATATATATATATATATATATATATATATATATATATATATATATATATATATATATATATATACATTCATGTAAAGCTGTAATTCAATATGGGCTTACTAAAAAATCACATCTCATTAAGATCTCCATGTTCTGAATGTCTTGTTTGCTACTATTTCGGATTGTTCTGGTTGGACCCCTGGGTTCGGCAGCCCTGTCGTTGTCTTGGGTGTGTATCCGTTGTCTCCTTTTACGTAACATCCACTCGAGAATTTGCTTAGAACTTCTTAAGAGGGTTTCATTTATATTCTCTCCTTCGATCTACATTGTAATGTATGCTTATTAACCTGGCCTGATTGATAAATTTGTAAATTAATTTTCTAAGTCAAATGTGGGTAGGATCTCCAATATATTTCTAACACTTTTAAATGGTCTTGCATATGGATACACCAATATTTATTCCAGTAAGACAGTTAAAAATCACTGGTAAACTATTTAGCTATAGCCTAATATATTTGGGTTCGTTACTGTGTTACAATATTTTCTGCAATATAATTACTAATGGTACTTTGTGGAAATTATGTCATATATATAACCAAAGTTATGTTTATTCTGTTCCTTATTCTATTTATTTACAATATACAGATATGCAATTTCTGAATAGATAACCGGATAATTATTTAGTCAATGACTTGATAAATCCATATCTACCCTTTATTTCTTTCATTCTCTATTTCATAGATCTCTTCAATATATCTATATACCATATATGTGACTGCCTTTCTCTCCGCCCAGTATCGACTTTCGGCTTTTAACATCATCTTACGAAATAGTGCTGCAAATTGAAACATACCTTCCACAGAGCTGTGGTAATTTACTCCCCTCAGAAAGACATTCTCATGAAATGAATTTAGGGTTCATGACTTGATCACAATGAAAATATTCGTATTCCTGTACCCATAAACTCCTGAAACGATATATTACTCGATTTTTAATAGTAAAGTGTCAGTTTCCCCAATCAATCCACTACTTCTTTTATAATCCTAACTATCAGGTTGAGAACGAAATTTTAATGTCTATTGCTTAATTACAAAACAATTTAGCATTTCACCTCTACCTACTTAATTTCATTGAAAATATGAAGTTGACCTTGATTTGACCTCGCAAGTCATCGCCAAGATCAAATCCAAGGCCACCATGAGATACCCACGAAAAATCTTTTCTGCGGGTGTTAATATACCAAATTTGAAGATGATAGCTCAATTCATTCGAAACTCATTGCGCCTACTAACAGACAGACGTGCAGGCCGACAGACAGACTGACCGGCAGACAAAAAAAATGTTCGTTCCAGAATCCAGTTTTCTATATGTTTTGAGACTTTTTACGCCGTTTTAACACAAAAAAAACCTCTACATTCCACCCCTAATTTAATTTCAGCACAGAATACCAGATGAAATTGAAAGTCTTCTAATAAACAAACCCTAAAACGTTACATTACTCGAGTTTTAACAAAAAAATGTCAATATTCATCAAATCATCCCCCATTCATTCTCCACCCCCCGAGCGATTTTATCCAGAAACAATCCGAACCGTTCTTTTGTGGGGTGCTAACCGTATACCAACTTTGAAGACGATATCTCAATTTGTTCTAAAGTTATCGTGGCTACTAACAGACAGACATACAGACTGACAGCCAAAAAATCTTTCGTTTTCAAATTATATTTTCTATATGTTTTGACACTTTTTACGAATTTTTTATAAAAATTTCTGTCACCGATACCATACTTCCACACGTTTTGACGATGTGGAAGTGTATGATTCTATGAAACCCTTATTAAGTTCAACTACTTTACAGAAGGTGGCGTCTTATTCGGCCTAAATTTTTTATAAATCGTTTAAAGGTTTTGCTTGCTGTAATCTGCAACGTTGTCGTTCGTCTACTATTTTGTTCATCTAACAAAGGTTTTGTTTTCTGTAATCTGTAACGTTGTCGTTCGTCTACTATTTTGTTCATCTAACAAAGGTTTTGTTTTCTGTAATCTGTAACGTTGTCGTTCGTCTACTATTTTGTTCATCTAACAGGTTTATGGAAGGCGGAGAGTGGGGGAGATGGAGAAGATACAAATGCTATTGTGAGCTTTTAGATGAACCTTCGAACCTTCGACAGACAATATTTGTGCATATAGCAATACCTTTGCCAGTGGTCGAACCGAGCGCGCTACACAGGATTCATTAGGGTGGTGGACGGAGGATGAATGCACATTATAGATTGATATACTTAAAGCACATCATAATAAACGATCACAGCACATAAATTTACAATGGTCAAGTATATAATCAGCATCCGGCAACGTCTAATGCAACCGGCATTTTCTCTTATTGTAGTGCATATACTTTTGATGTGAAGTAGTAAATCCTGCAAAACTGCAAAGTCCCACAAATCCCAATGACGTGCGCAACTTTTTTCTGACAAAGGTTATGAATTGATATAAAATTGTTATCTAAACAAAAGTAAGGTTTTATAGTAATAATACTATATTATTATATTAGTCTCCGTAATAATAAAATTTGAAAATGTTTGGTTATAAATTAAAGCATTAGTTCTATAGCAGGTACGCTGAGACCTAAGGTGCCAATCCCCTTTTAGAGAATTTTCGTAAAACTTTTGAATTTTGAAAACATTTCTTCAAATAACCGCGAACTAGACCCCCCCAGAACACATATCTGGAGTCAGTATCGATATATATATATATATATATATATATATATATATATATATATATATATATATATATATATATATATATATATATATATATATATATATATATATATATATATATATATATATATATATATATATATATATATATATATATATATATATATATATATACAGGATGATTCATAAGTGGTGACCAAAAATGAAACCCCACGTTCTTTGAACAATTTTAGAGAGGGTATGTCATATAAAAATTTTTCCTATAATACTTCATTAAAAAGATACAGGGTGTTGATGTTGAATTTCAAAAAATAAAATTTCCCGATTTTTTAAAAAGTAGTAAATATATTTTGCTGAAACTTCGCATGTGTAGGCTGTTATGGAAGGCGCGTATTCTACCATAACAATTGAATCGGCTAATCCAGCAGTGGCGCGCGTATCCACATGTCATTGGTTATCCCTCAAGAAAAAAACGGGTACGCCAATGATATTATTTCTTATTTTTTGAATCTTACTTTCATTCGTGAACAAAATGACTCTCTTGATAATTTTCTGTACGACGCTTATTTTACGAGTAAGCAATGAATCAGGTAAGTGTTTAGAGCACAGTTCATGATTTTTAACCAGTCGTTGTTTGGTAGAAAATCGCAATGATACACTGTTATGCCTCCATTGGCCTGAATACACGCACCACATCTTTTTGATATGGAAAATTTAATGTCTTGATAATTTTTTGTACGACGATTATCTTTGTTGTATTTTAGTAAGTAGTAGTCTGGTTTGCCAAAGTTGTCATTAAGTGTCACTTGACGATTACGTTAAAAAGTTATTATTTGGAATAGGTGTAAGTGGTAAACTTTATAAAATTGCAAAATTTTCTACTCTTTTACTTCTTATAATGGAGTACACCTCAAAAGAGTATGCAGATATAATTTTTATCTACGGATATGCTGATGGAAATGCTCTTGCTGCTTGTCGGGAATATCAACGTAGGTTTCCCACTCGCCGTCAACCTACACCAAGGGTTTTTTCTCGATCTTTTTCAAGACTTCGGCAGTGCGGTATTGGACAACGTCCTGACGCTAGAGCTAATGGTAGAAGACAACATCAACTTGCAGACGAAGAGAGAGTGGTGGATGCAGTGATGGATCAACCTTCTACAAGTACTCGGAGGATTGCCACGCAGTTACAATATTCTCAAAGCTTTGTTTGGAGAACTTTACATCGAGAAGCCTTACATCCATATCATCGACAGAATGTTCATTGCCTTCTACCTGGAGATAATGTGCATCGACGAGTCTTTTGTGAATGGATGTTGGAAATGAACAATCAAAATATCTTATTCCCTAATCTAATCTTCTGGTCTGACGAATCAACATTTACAAGAAATGGTATTTATAATTGTCATAATGAGCATGTCTGGTCATTGGAAAATCCACCTGCAACAAGGACTCGTACATTTCAACATAGATTTTCCATTAATGTATGGTGTGGTATTTTTAACGGCTCACTGTTCATGGAAGTCCTGCCACAACGTTTAAATGGATCTTCGTACTTAGTGCTCCTAGAAAACCGTGTAGAAAACATTATAGATGACATTCCATTAGCAACAAGAGGTATAATGTGGTACCAGCATGACGGTGCACCGGTGCATCACAGTCGAAACGTTGTTACATGACTACATTAACATTATAATGAAAGATGGATTGGCAGAACTGGACCAATACATTGGCCTGCAAGATCACCGGACTTAAACCCACTTGACTTCTATCTTTGGGGTGATTTTAAGCGACTGGTCTACAGTGAACAAATAAATACACCAGAGCAGCTACAACAACTGATAAATAATGCTTTTCGTCATATTCAAGCAACAATGAATCCTCAAGACATTAAATTTTCCATATTAAAAAGATGTCGTGCGTGTATTCAGGCCAATGGAGGCATTTTTGAACATTTATTGTAATAAATAAATTACTATAAGCCTGATAAAAGTGTATCATTGCGATTTTCTACCAAACAACGACTGGTTAAAAATCATGAACTGTGCTCTAAAATACTTACCTGATTCATTGCTTACTCGTAAAATAAGCGTCGTACAGAAAATTATCAAGATAGTCATTTTATTCACGAATGAAAGTAAGATTCAAAAAATAAAAAAAAATATCATTGGTGTACCCGTTTTTTTAAGCGATAACCAATGACATGTGGGTACGCGCGCCAGTGCTGGATTAGCCGATTCAATTGTTATGGCAGAATACGCGCCTTCCATAACAGCCTACACATGCGAAGTTTCAGCAAAATATATGTGCTACTTTTTAAAAAATTGGGAAATTTTATTCTTTGAAATTCGACTTCAACACCCTGTATCTTTTTAATGAAGTATTATAGGAATTTTTTTTATAGGACCCCCTCTAAAACTGTTCAAAGAACATGGGGTTTCATTTTTGGTCACCACTTATGAATCACCCTGTATACAAAAAACTTATAGGCATTTAAAAAAATGGCGGGTTTTCCTCAAAACGTCTAAGTCGCGATTTGAAACATCAAAATTACCTACGTTTAGACAAAAATCCTGAAACAAATACGGGTTATGTGAAGAAAATGTTGCAAGAAGAGTGTTCTACGAACGCTTAAGTTTCAGCTTCAACCGTCATTGACCTTCATTTTACTAAAATGTTGCCAGAAAATTCATTTCAAATAGACCCTTTCTCTGATGCTTTGGCAGTAGTTTTAGTTAACTTTAATGGTTTAACGGTCTCTCATTTTTAGCAAATTTTCGTAGAAAAAATTCGTTAACGAGGAGACCGCGACTTTTTAATTTTAAAAAGATTTCTTCAAATGAATGCAAACTAGGCCCCCTAGAATCCTTATCCCGATTTAGTTTCGGTTTTTATCTGTTCATATATATATATATATATATATATATATATATATATATATATATATATATATATATATATATATATATATATATATATATATATATATATATATATATATATATATATATATATATATATATATATATATATATATATAATTTCAATATAATTGTTATTGTGCAAGATACTAAACAAACATTGTATACGTTAATTATAGGGTGTCTTGAGCAGCATCTTATAAAATTATTTTGACAATCACAGGCTGGCCCATAAGCCGTTGGTGATACCTACAATATTTTTTTCGAACATTCCTCATCTTTTTGCAGTTTTTCATATTTCATCGAAATATGATGCATCTTTGTAACAAAAATGGAGACGCAATAAGTCAAGTCCGTTTTGGTAGTGTATTTTCATGAAATGCTTCAAATTTCTATAACTCAATTTGCTATTAACCTAAGGTTAGTTGGCTAGGCAACCAGTTTTCTCGGAAACATTTAAAGTTTATACAATAAGTTATTTTGACAAAATATGGTACATTGTTTCCACTATATAGGTGATACCGGTAACCAAATTGATGCCTGCTTGTAATCAAAACAAATTCACTTTCATAACGCACTTGCTGCGTTCAGACTTTTTTTCTTTGAGGTTGGATTAAAGCAAACCGTTTCGAGGAATTTCAGGTTATATTCTTTTACTTTTAACTTTCTTAAATTAAAAACAAATGTAGCATTAACGCCAAATAAAAACAATCATAGTTATATAATTACTTTTGAAGTTACTATATAGCAACATGGACGTCTTTCGTCGTTATTTTGTTACTTCTGTGATTTAAATGCAGTGAATTTATGTGGCGAGAAGTTATTAAGGAAGTTAAAGTACAAAGTGGTTTATCTTTCAAAGAAAGTTATATGTATACAGGAAAATATTTAACAGGAAAGATTTTTCACCAACAAAGGGTTTAAAAATAGGTGCACTGATGGCAAATGAAGAAATCACAGTTTTAAACGTATACAATGCTCTTCAATACCAATAACCTTTAACGAGTGTCGATGATGTTGTAGGATTATGTTCCAAGATGACGATATCAAAGATCACCATATACAAACCTTTGAGACAAAGCAACAGTTGGAGAAAAATCTGCGGTCCACTACCATTTTCTGGTAGATGTCCCATTGAACTGGACGATGACATGAAACAATCGATTCGGAGAAAGGTTCGTTCATTTTATTGAAGAAAAGAAATCCTAACAGTGGACAAAATACCACTAGCAGTGAATCAAGATGAAAATTTGCCCCAGGACGTTACATAAGGTTCTTTGTAAATTAAACCTTTCGGAGAGGATTGGTAGAAAATCTGTTCACATTGAGAGAGAAGAAATTGCTTGTTGGATAAGTTACACTCGAAAAAGACAATACATAAGTGAAGACAGGCGTTTATTTAATTTAGATAAAACGTGGATTAACTCAGACCATTCTGTAACAAAAACGTGGAAAGATAAGAAGCTTAAAAGTGCTGCACAAACATTATTCGTAGAAGGCCTTTCAAAAGGGTTTGACCGAAAGGTATGCGATTAATGATTACACACATCGGCAGTGAAGATGGTTTTGTCGACGGAGGTATATTGCCAAAAAAATCAAAGGCTGCCATGAAGACATGAATGCTGATATATTTAAAACATATTTTCAGCAGATGTACATTTGATACAGCAATATTCTGTGATCGTAACGGATAATGCCAGTTACCAGTCACATATATGTGAAAAGTACTTGATGGACAAAAGCCAGAACAAAAGATTGGTTATCTTAAAAAATATATCTTTTGAGAACGACATGGTAAAAAAACCTAATGGAAATAGTGCGAATGCATAAATATAAACACATACATCATGTTGATGAAATGGCAAAAAACAAACATTAAGGTATTGCGATTACCACCGTACCACTATGAACTAAATCCTATAGAATTAGTTTGGGCTTAAGTAAACTGTGATGTAGCCCGTAGAAATGCAACTTTCAAACTACAAGATGTCCTAAATCTAACAGAAAAGGCGTTACAAGAGGTGTCACCCGAGAACCGAAATTTTGGGAACTAGATAATTTCGTAGATACAACAGTGGATTCAATTATTATTTCATTAAATACAGAGGACACACCGATGTTAAAATATCAGTTTACGGCAATATGTATATTGTACGCCACGGGCTCTCACGTCAATATTTTTCGTTATTTCGAATTTATTTCAAACGGAGATTGTGTAGGTTAAAAAGGACTACAATCTAAAATTATTTTCAAATATACAGGATGATCAAAAAAAATGTGACACCTAAAATTATGTTTTTTACGGAACACTCGGTATTTGACAACTTTTTTGAATTCTATGGAAAAAAGGCTCACTTACTCCAAGCATCTCTATACCTAGCTATTATGGTTTCCCAGATATCTTTATTTTTCGACGAATGTGAGGTTTTCGACAAAAAACCTTATCTCCATTGTCAGACGAAATCGTCAAAAAAACTCACTAGCTTTCGATGGTGGATTTGATACTTTATCAACTACTGTAGTCAATATTTAGCTATACTCTACAGGGCGTTTAAAAGTTCAAGTTTAATTATCGGCACATCCAAGCAGATTATTTAATTTATTTCAACTAGTCTGTACGTCAATTGGTAGGGTGAAGTTTTATATTGCTCTGTCTCCGGTCTAGGCTGTCCGTAGATCAGTTGTCTTTTGCGGTCCAGAGCTTTGCACTGGCACAATATGTGCTAGGCTGATTCCTCCCCCTCGCCGCAGAGTCTGCAGGCTAGGTCCCCCTCGAACCGCCCCATTTTATGCAGGTGTTTCTTGACAGCCATGTGTCACGTCAAGAGTCCTGTTATGTTCCTGAGCTGTTTTCTGCTAAGATTTAGCAGCCCCACAGCTCTATGTGGACTGGGTTGTCCAATTAATGACTTCCCGTGTTTGAGCCCTGGACAATCTGCCCAGTATACCTTATGCTATTCCCCGACCCAGGACTTCATGGTTCCCGTGGCCGTACCTTTCGATACGCCCAGGGTCTTATTCAACAAATTAAAGTATTGTTTTCTTTAAATATAATGTTCGAAATGCAATCCACCGACTTCTTGATAATAAGCAAATCTGTTGACACATTCCTCTTGTACATTGCCGATGACGTCAGGGATAATTCGACTCATTTCATAGCTAATACGATTTTTCAAATCTTCTAGGTTATTTGGTGGCGTGGGGACCGACCGTGGCCAGGAAAGCAGTTATTTAAAAGCTAGCGAAGAGGACGTGCAGAGTACGGAGGTGCACCGTCTTACTGAAACCAAATATCATCAATAGGTAAATCAGGGTCATCTTTATTGAGAAAACTTACAAAAAGGGCAGGAATAAGCTCAGCCCTTAAACATTATGATATCTCTGCCCAGTGAGAGTTTCGTCGAAGAAGAGACGACCTATATTATTCCATCGTGGACTATTCCTGTCCACACGTTAACTTTACGAGGGTGTTGTGCATGTGCTTCGGTCTTCCAGTGAGGATTTTCTCTACTCACAATACCTGTAATTTTTTTTAATTCAATGTTCCATTTAGCCAAAATGCTGCTTCGCGCGACAAAAGAATTTGTCGAATAAAGTTTGGATTACAGTTGCATAAATCTTTCATTATTCCACAAAAATGCATTCGTCGGTCAAGGTCATCTTCATTAAGTTCCTACATGAGCTGTATTTTGCAAGGATGGTAATTGTCTAATTTTAATGCACCTGATACTGATCGCTGAGAAATGTCATAGTCTGCTGCAATTAATCGAGATGCATGAGGATTCTCACTCACACTTAATAAAATATCAAGTTTTACGTCTTCATCAATTTTCGAAGAATGCCCTCTACTTTGCATGTGTTCAACATGTTCAGTTTCTGTGAATTTCTTCTGGATTTTACTCACAGTGGATTGGCTGATACGTCTATATGGATATTTTGAAGTAAACAAATTGCACACTTTTTCCTGTGTTCTGGTTTTATCACCGCATCCAACAAGAATTACAATTTAAATACGCTGGGTTTCACTTAAATATGCTATACGTAATTAACTTTAAAAAAGGATTTATGTTATTAAGAATAACATTAATTTGACAGTGACGTACATACACTCTTCTGTATTATTGATTAGTGCCTACTTATGGCAATTCTGAACACTTTATTTACAGGAAATAATCATCTTATTCGTTATATTATGATTGTTGTTTTGATTAGAGTTTAACGAGTGGTTTTTCACTTGTTAAAGGATTTTCATTCAAAAATTTAACTATGTGAGGTATCAAAATTTTTATGGTACCGTGTAGACAATTCAATGACCTATCAAAATAAAAAAAACATGAATAAAAACGGGGGTTGTCGTTAACTCGTTAACAAAATATGTCGATGACGGCATATTTGAAAAGCAGGGGTGGGAGAAACGTAAATTGTATGCAAAAATGTGTATTTTTGAAAACTAGAGTTGACGTGTCCAAGCATTTCGTCAAGACACAAATCGTTAAAATTTTGATTAATTTATTTCATAATTTTGCCGCTCATTGTGTATATAATGTACCAACCAATTTACAAAAGAAGAGACTCAAACGCATTCCTTAGATTATAAGTATACGTTTCATATTACCTCCACATCGTCACAACGTGTGGAAGTATTGCATTGGCGACAAAAATATCAAATTTTGTTTCCGCTTAAATGTAAAAGGTGTCAAAACGTATAGAAAACATGATTTGGGAGCGAACATTTTTTGTCAGTCAGTCTGTATGTTTGTCTGTAGCTACCATAACTTTAGAACGAATTGAGATAGCGTCTACAAATTTAGTATACAGTTAGCACCCGACAAACGAAGAGTTCGGATTGTTTTTGGGAAAATCGCTAGAGGGGGCAGTTGATGAATCGTGGGTGATTTGGTGAAAATTGACATTTTTCCGTTAAAACTAAATTTCCAGTGATCATTTTTATGGCAGAGCCTCCACTGCATCGTCTGAGACCTCTTTTATTTATATTATGAGTTAATTTTAACATTTCGTTCTTTATAATAATTCCTAATCGACTGTTTAAAATTCGGGTATAATATTTGTTAATTGAATCATATTTAATTTCACTAATTTGGTAGGCATTGTACAATAAGTGATTATAATTTTCTTCTATGAGCGTAAGAGTAAAATCTTTGATAATGATTGAGGATTTTCGCAATTCCAATATAGTCTTTATAATGACCATTAGTTGGGATTGGAGTTGAAGGGACAGGGTCGTCTTCAGACAGCATGCTGTAAAGAAGGAAGTTTCTTTTTAGTTCTTTTGGTTTTAGTAAGGTTGGCTGTTCGTTTTTTTTTTGAATGGGGGAAAAGTAGCTTGTTATGTGGCAATTGAATTGGATCAGAACGTATTTTATAAAGAGGGTCCGCCTTTCGGACTGGTGGTACTCTTATGGCAACGTGTTCCTCATTTATTTGAATATTTTATTCTCGAGTTTTGTTTGTTTTGGCGAGTCGCTCTGTTGCTTTTTGTTTTTGCTTTTGATAAATGACGTTATAAAACGGAACTATTCCTTTCAAACGTTTGTTGCTATATTCTTACAAAGCTCGTTTCATGGGGATCAATAGGTGTTAAATCATCTTAGGGGCCATAAACAAGTTTAAAAGGAGAGCGACTTGGTGAAGAGTGTATGGATTGATTATATATTAGGACAGCTGTGATCTTAAGAGATTGGGGGACTCACTAGGAATTTGAATTTTAAGGACACGTATTTTTTCTAATAGTGTCGAGTGTAAAGTTCTACGGGTGAATTAGAATTAGGATTATGAGGGGTAGTGATTTGTAAATTGATCTTAAATAGGGAACAGAACTCTTTGTGTACAGCATTTTCCAATTCTGGGCCAGAATCTGAGACCACTTTAGAAGGGCAATGATGGTGAGAGAAGAAATGACGTAGTTTGTTGGCCATGGTCACGGCCGTAGTATCGATGATGTAATATGCCTGTGCATATTTGCTAAATAAATCAACTATTGTTAAAAATTTAAAATTATCTAAGCTGAATACACCAAGATGTATAACTTTGAAGGGTCTAGAACCGACCAAGGGTCCTTGAAATGGGGGCCTATAAGGGTTACGGTCATATTTTGCTTTCGAGTAATATAACGTTTTAGGGTTTGTTTATTAGAAAACTTTCAATTTCATCAAACATCTGGTATTCTGTGCTGAAATTAAATTAGAGGTTGAATGTGTGGGGGTGAAATATCGGTGATAGAAATTTCGAAATTTTGTTGTTGCTAAAATGACGTAAAAAGTATCAAAACGTAGAATACTTGATTTTGGAACGAAATTTTTTTTCGGTCGGTCTATCGACATGTACGCTTGTTTGTTAGTAGGCGCAATAACTTTTGAACAAAGTAGGATATCATCTTCAAATTTGGTATGTAGTTAGCACCCGACAAAGGAACGCTTCGAATTGTTGGGTAAGATTGGCTCAGTGGGTGGGGATAAATTGAAGTTGAATTTTTTCGTTAAAACTCCAGTAATATAATGTTTTATAAGTTTATGGGTACAGGAATACGAATATTTTCTTGTTAGTCAGGTCATGGACCCTACATTCATTTCATGAGAATGTGTTTCTGTGGAGAGTAGATTATCACAGCTATGTGGAAGTTATGATTTAATTTGCAGCACTATTACATTAAATTTAATTACTTGTATAAATTATGAGTGAATTCCACTTTATACGCCTATGATCGGTGCTTTATTAGTGTTCTAACTTGTTACATTTCACTCAAAAGGATAAACAGTCAGCCCAGACCCTAAGTTTGTCCATGTGTTTCAGAAGCGTTCTATTTTCACGATCGGGTAAAATTTTACCTTGTTTTACGTCAAGAATCCAAGTGCTGCTCTTATACAAACAGGCTAATACTATTATAGGTACATACTTATAATTTATTACCCCACCTCAAAAGTACTTAAACTATAGTCCGTCGCTACAAATTGTGCACTTATCTTTAACATGTGACATAATTGCATCTGACGATAAAAAATGAAATCTGAAAGTGGGCATTATCTTTAGATTGTTGTTTTTAATTAGTTACCAACCGGATTCAGGATTCCCTATTATTTACGATTGTCTCTGGTCACTTCAGCTTTTGATCATTTAATTAAAATAAATTAAAATGCATGATATTGATAACTATCCTTCACTCTCTTTAATAGATGTTTTGTTACAGTGTTTTGACACACACGTGGTGTAAACAACTTTGAAATTATAATGTATTTAAAACTAAAACGATACCTGTTTCCAACCGTTTTATATGCTGACAGATTCCATGTTATTTTTATATTATCGCTATCATGATTATGTCATGTGACCCAGACTTTATTTGCTTATCACTTACATTACATTTTGCTCGTTGTTATTATGTAACTCCACAAAAAACTTTACAAAACAAATCTTTTAATGCGTTATAACTTACCTGTACTGGTTTAGTAAATTGATGTATGGTAGTTGGTTCTTAGAATTTTAGTCAAAACAGGTTAATTGTAAAATGAAAACAAACATTTAAAATCGCAAATTTGTAAATGTAGTTTTTGTTCTTATTAATTTACCTTCAAAGTCTCATGACAATGTTACGTATTTGTTTATATATTATTAGCCGGGTAATCATACACATTAGACCATGCGTCATATCCGGTAGTTCTGATTTATTGCCGAGTTGTTTATAATGTTGGCCCAATCTACAATCCAAGTTTTCGACTTCGAGGGCAGAACCCAACATTGTCAAACATACCGAAAACTGAGAAATTTTCGAGTTTTCTTAAGTTTCTGACGATTTTAACCCTGTAGGACCAATTTTTCAATAAAAGCTGTTCAGTACATTTTCCAAAGTAGACTAAATTTGCTACAGTTTGAGACCAGAAGTGTATCTGTAGATCGAACAGTTTCCGAAATAGAGTTTTCAAAATTTATCGATTTGTTCGAACGCGGAAATTTTTTACAATATTTTGCTGTTCTGTAATCCCATGAATGAAAACTCGGGACGCAGCAAGTGCGTTATGGTAGTGAATTTTTATTGAATGCTTCAAATTTAAATAACTCCATTTTCTATAAACTTAGAGAGTTTAATTTTAATACGTAGTAAGGTCTTTCCTAAGGCAAGATATCCACAACATTTCATTAAAATAACTGTAAGTTTCGGAGAAAAAATGTTTTTTCGAAAGAAAATTTAAAATTTGAATAACTCAATTTTCTCTAAACTTAGAAAGTTGAATTTTGGTACGTAGTAAGATCTCTCCTGAGGCAACATATATAGTAAATTTCATTAAAACAGCTTTGTTAGTTTCGGAGAAAAATTTTTTTTCAAAAGAAAACTCAAAATTTTTCCGGAAAACCCTGTCCGATTTTTCTGGATAACGAACTCATCCAAGCTATTAATAAAAGAAAGACACTTGCCAAGTTTCATCGAAATCGGTTAATTATTTTTTGAGTTATCAGACGGATACGTATAAAAATTAAACCTATTTACAAATGAACTTTAATAAGATATTATACTGTGACAAGACCTCTCTCAAGCAGTGGCGATTTCTCCTAGTGAGCTAAGTGTGCGCCGAACACCCTAAAATATAATCAAAATGTGCACAGTTATATATGTTTTATTTCTTTTTCCCTTAGTCTTAATACACTACATATTTTATGACAATCGATTTAATTTACTTATTTGATTTCATAAATAGTCGGTTAATAGTGACTTGGAATGAAGTAGATACCACGTCTTCTAACATATTCAGAGAATATGAGTAGATCAATAGCAACTGGGAATGAATTCCGTCAGTCCCCCACCCACGTGTTTAAAAAAAACTTGGAATGAAGTAGATACCACGTCTTCTAACATATTCAGAGAATATGAGTAGATCAATAGCAACTGGGAATGAATTCGGTCAGTCCCCCACCCACGTGTTTAAAATAGTGAGGAAAATACCATTGATTTTAACACTGCAGTGAGCTATAAAAATTTGATTAACTCAGTTTTCTATAATCTTAGAAAGTTTAATTTTGGTAGGTAGTAAGGTATTCTAGGACAAGATATCCACCAAATTTCATTAAAATAACTTTGTAAATTTGGAGAAAAAAAATTGTTTCAAAAGAAAATTTAAAATTTGAATAACTCAATTTTCTATAAACTGAGAAAGTTGAATTTTGGTACTTAGTAAGTCCTCTCCCAAGGCAACCTATATATTAAATGTCATTAAAACAGCTTTTTTATTTTCGGAGAAAAATTTTTTTTAAAAAGAAAACTCAATTTTCCCGGAAAAACCCGTCCGATTTTCCTGCCTAACAAACTCATCCAAGCCATTAATAAAAGAAAGGCACTTGCCGAGTTTCATTGAAATCGGTTAATTATTTTTTGAGTTATCAGACGGATATATATATATATATATATATATATATATATATATATATATATATATATATATATATATATATATAAAATTGAAACTGACCCCGGATATGGGTTCTAGGGGTCCTAAATCGCGCTCATTTGAATTTTTTTTGCAGAGTCTCACCATCGATACCTCTCTATTAGTGAATTTTTTTTAATAAAAATTCACTAAAACGTGAAGTGTAAATGATAATTTAATATACATTTCAAAATATTTATTCAATATTAAAAAGGCACTTTGTTGTAGTTATTGATAATAATAATGAGAACAGACAAAGATCTATATTATCTAAGTACCTTTTGCCCTCTTGGATGGGTACGGTTGAGCATCGTCGGTTTCTTCACTGGAAACGTCAGCATTTGGACTGTCGATGTCTTCTGTTAAATTTGTTCACAATACATCCTCCAGCATTTCGATATCAGGCAGATCGTCGCTTTTCGGGGAGTCAAGATCCACAAGTTCGATATCTGGCACATTGTCGCATGATACCCCGCTGCAGTGGTTGCATATTGAGGGGCACTTCAGACCTGCCTTCCTGCAACTGCACGCGTTCCCACAACCGATCTTGCTATCGCACAAAATCATCCGCAAGAGGTTTTATGGGGCTGCGTCTCTGGTCATCATTTTGGGGCTTTGTGTGGTCGATATCCACTCCCAGGCGAGAGGGTTCAGTTCGAATCCCAACCACTTCTCCACCTGTAACAGGATTGTACTTGTAAAATTGAAGAGAAAATAAAGAGAAAATAATAAAAGAGAATTTTTGTTGTAAAATATGAATATACCTGGTGGTAGGCGCGTTAGGACTGGAATCTGGTTGCAACTCGTGCAGGTGGCGAGATTGAAGCTCGTTTTCGCTGCAGCCCTCGCGAACAGGTGGTACCGCAGCTCGTCAAAGTTCTGGGTGTCGGGATAGCCACCATACAAAATAGTTATTATCCGCTCCTCTGCTGCTGCTATCTCATCAGGCGTAGAGGTGGCGCCGAGAAAAATCGCAGCCTTCTTTTCGAGGTCCGGGCTTTTTGGACTGTGGACAACATTTCTATATTCCTGTGGTCGGAGAAGCAGGACGTGGAGTCACAGCGACAGCTACTAATGAAGACAACTTCGTTGTCGAAATACGTATTTAGCGCATAACTCTGTTATTATTTATGTGGTTTTTTGAGTGATTCTGCTTGTTGTTTAAGGGCAACATTAAAAGTACATTACGTACCAAAATTTAGTTGGTAAGTTAAAAGACAAGAAGGTTATAAGTCTAAAAAAGGGGTTTTACTCAAAACGTCAAAGTCGCGATTTAAAAAATCAAAATTCGTAACATTTGGGCAAAGAACCTGAAACTAATGCGGGTTATGTAAAGAAAGTGTCCCGAGAAGAATATTTTACAATCCCTAAAGTCTTAGTTTCAACCGTCAGTGTCCTTCATTTTACCAAAATATTTCCATAAAATTCATTTCAAATAGATGTTTTGGCAGTAGTTTTAGATATAGAGTTTATCGTTTAATGGTATATAATTTTTGGCGAGTTTTCATAAAAAAATCAATATCCCAATTATACAAGATACGAAGAAAAATTGTATACATTAATTATAGGGTGTCTTGAGCTACATCTTAAAAAATGATTTCTACAATCACAGGCTGGCTCATAAGTCGTTGGTGATACAGAAACGCCTTGTGTTATTGCATTTTTGCTTTGTCCATCGAAATAAAATGCATGTCTGTAAGAAAAGAAATTCGAGGCGCACGAAGTGCGTTATGGTAGCGAATTTTCATTAAACGCTTCAAATTTGAATAGCTCAATTTGCTATTAACCTATAACGTTCGTTGGCCAAGAAACCAGGTTTTTCGGGAACATTTTAAGTTTACTTTCGGAAATTTTTGTACATTTTTAAACGATAAAGTTATTTTGATCAAACATGGCACATTGTTTCTACTATATAGGTTATACTCGTAACCAAATTTAATGCTTGCTTTCTTTAAAAAAAACCACATATCTGTTATTAAAGACGTTTTTATGAAAATTTACTACCATAACGCACTTGCTGCGTCGAGACTTTTTAAATTGGCGTTAGAATGGTCCACTTTTTGGGTCAAAATAAGAAGAGCGTGTGTAATAAACTATCAAAACAAACTTTTTGAGCATCATGTTTATATTTTTTGAATCAGCACAAACACAAGAAATTCCGAGTGTAGCTAGTTATGGTACCGAATTTTCAAAAAATAATAAAAATTCTAATATCTTAATTTTTTATTAGCGTAGAAACTTTAATTTTCATACATAGTAAACTCTGTAGTAGATCAATAGAATTGTATCAAATTTATGAAAACACAGCTCCATTATTTTCAAAGAACCCTGTCAGTTCGTCACTCTAGCGGGGGTGAAGCTGATACTTTTCAAAAATAGGTTTTCATTTATTATATATATATATATATATATATATATATATATATATATATATATATATATATATATATATAATATAAATAAAAATAAATGAAATTCTATTTTTGAAAAGTATCAATTTTTAAAAATCGGTTGGGTAATTTTTGAGAAAACCAATTTCAAAGTTTTGTCTGTCAAACAAAACAAACAAGTTTTTTTTACATTATTTTTATTATCTTAACAGTATCCTAACGTATTAAATGTTAAGAAATGTTGATCTCCAGCTTCCATTTTGTTCAAAGCGGTTTCGAACGTTGCGAAGCATTTCTGCTGAAATTTGTTGACATTAGGCGATGATGCGTTGGCGTAAATCATTTACGCATTCTGACAGTGTGGTGTAAATCTTATTGTCCAGGTGGCCACGAATAAAAAGTCCAAAGGGTTTAAATTTGGTGACGTGGCAGGCCATTCTATTGCTCCTCTTCGCCCAATCCATCTCCCAGGAAACGTTTGGTCCAGATACCGACGAATTGCAACGGTCTGGTGTGGAGGTGCTCCGTCTTGCTGGAATATTAATTAATTTGTATTGCAACGGTGACTTTGTTCACAAATTTCTGCTGGTGCTAGACCAACGACTTCCAATAATTGTAAATACATTTCTCCCATCAGAAATCCTTGCAGAAAAAAAGGACCAGCAATACAATCCCCGTAAATTGAATTTTTCAGGGCTTTTAACTATGAGCTTCATGGAATATGTGTGGATTTCCGCAGCCCAATAGCGACAGTTGTGATTATTAACAACCCCGTTCCAAAAAAAAAAAAAAAAAAACGGATACTCATCCGAAAAACAAATATAAAAAAAAAATTTGGATTATTATTAATTCGTTCACCCATATCTTCACAAAATTCCCGTCAAAGTCATCTTCGTTTAATTCTTTAACAAGACTATACGGGTGATATTTATATATTTTTAGTGAATTTTCGTAAAAAAAATTCACATAGGGGAGATCCCGACTTTTGAATTTTGAATTTTGAATTTTTTTTTGCAAATGAGCGCGATCTAGGAGCCCTAGAACCCATATCCGGGGTCAGTTTCAATTTTTATATGTTTATATATATATATATATATATATATATATATATATATATATATATATATATATATATATATATATATATATATATATATCACACTGATAACTCAAAAAATAATAGGCCGATTTTGATAAAATTTGGCGTGTACCTTTCTTTTGTAAATGGCTTGGATAAGTTCGTTAGTCAGGAAAATCGGATGAGGTTTTTCGGGAAAATTTTGAGTTTTCATTCGAAAAAAATTCGTATCTCCAAAAGTAATAAGCCGATTTTAATAAAATTGGGCACGTACCTTCCTTTTGTAAATGGCTTTGACAAGTTTGTTAGTCAGGAAAATCGGACGAGGTTTTCCGGGACAATTTTGAGTTTTCATTCAAAAAATTTTTTTATCTCAAAGAATAATAGGCCGATTTTGATATAATTTGACATGTACCTTCCTTTTGTAAATGGCTTTGATAAGTTCGTTAATCAGAAAAATCGGACGATGTTTTCCGGAAAAATTTTGAGTTTCCATTTGAAAAAAAAATTTTATCTTAAAAAATAAAAAATCTATGATAACCAAATTTGGTAGGTAGGTTTACGATACAAAAAGTAAACTATACACCAAAATTTAGATTTCTATGTTACAAGAAAAAAAGTTATAATAAAATATTTTGTGCCAGATCATTTCTATGAAAATTCACTACCATAACGCACTTGCTGCGTCCAGGCATTTTTAAATTCCTTCAACTCCACGGCGGGATACGTAAGCAATCGCTGATAATTTACCGAAAGTGCTAGAGCCCGGACTTCTAAACACAACTGGTGCAGACAATAAATTTGCGAAAACCAGGTGGTTGTACCTTTTTTTCAAAATGTTTACTTAAGGTTGTTACTTAAATAAAACAAGAATTAATGCAATGGTTGCGCAAACGATCTCCACCACCCAAAGAAGCAAAGATCCAAGTTTCTGCAGGGAAGTTGAATGCGACAGTTTTTGAAAGAGTTCCGTTTGGATTCAGTGGTCTACAATTACTGCACATGTCTACAAACAGATCAATTACAATTTCAAAAGTTGTTACAAAAGAGGCCGTCAAATTTTGTGCTGCACAAGTGCCTAAGGGTTGCAAAGTTCATGAAGAAATCAAAAAATGCGGGGGTCGCTAAGTTACAACCTCACCCTTTCTCACATACAGCCCTGACTTAGTTCCATCGAAATGTGATTTCTTCCTGAAAAAAAAAAGAAACAGACCGCTTTCTACTTTTCTTAGAGTTGCCGAAATATTTGATGTTAGGGTGTTCAGGAGCGAAGGATATTTCGGGAATAACTTGTCGAACTAGGCGAATTTAGACTTACTAACGATGTAATAAACTTTAATAATGCTTACAACTAATTTAACCGAATGAATTTTAAAGCCGAAATCTTTCCATACTGAATCTTAATTGAAAAGTCTCTACTTTTAATGTAAAACATCATATTATAATAGGGAGCTGTAGCACTAGTTGTTGACCTGGAGTGACCGTGGCTAAAAGAGCTTTGCTCGAGGCCAAAACAAGTTTAAAAAAGTCTCTACTTCTCTCTACATGATTAAAATCACAAATCTCGCGTCTTTACATATTAAGAATCTAATCAAAAGTCTCGCTAATGTTTATCAACAATACTACTTATAACTTTTGCTTGGTTTACATCATACATAATTGCAGACCTCAGCAGTCAGCATTCCTTGTGCTGTACGCTGCAATTTCAACTTGTTTATTATTTAGTTAAATATGTAATAGTTTTTCGATGTCAATGTTTATAATAGATCTGTGACCTACTACTACATGAAAATTTACATTAATTGTTGTAGCAAATTTTCTTATAACTGAATTTTAATTATAAATTAAATTATCTTAACAAATATATTTCCACGCCTAAGACTGCCTTTCTGCATAGCGTATTGTTCTCTGAACATGGGGTATCGCGCTATTCTAGTTAAAACTAAGGGTGTGTCGAAAAATTAAATTTTGTTTTCTTCTCTAAAATTTTTTTCTGGTTACGTAGATTTAATTTTAATCTTCCCTCGTTGGTAAAGTCCGGCTATTATAAAGTGAATCATCCTGTATATTGTCCAAAATTTAATTTCGTTAAGGTATCCTACTATCAATGGCAATCGCAGGTCATAAAATGCCACCTTGTGAAAGATTGCCTTAAATTGGAGAGATTTTCAATTTTATGGTTTATTTAACAAATTATTGTATTTTGATGGCTTTATTTTAATAGATTTGCATGTTTATGTACGTTTTACCGCCGTTCAAAGTTCATTACGGATGTAAAATAAAACAATAGTGTAATAGTGGAGTAAACTATTAATTGCTAATACACATTTTACATTAATAAATTTCTAATGTTCTCAACATACGACTCACTTAATTTCTCTGATAAACTGCAATTTCTAATATATGTTGTAGTTTTCGACCTTAATTAATTTGCATAGACTTGCGTAATGGTGGAGTGTCAATTCAGTTTTTGGTATGTCTATTGTTTGCTTGGTAAATACCGTTTAGTTTTGTCTCATTACCCATTGTAATTTTAATTTATGACGCAAACAAAATTTTTGGACAATATTTATTTAAGCTGTTATGTAAATAGCTTACTGAAAATAATAGAATGTTCCTCTTTTCTAAAAAAAAAAAAAAAAAAAAAAACCATGAATTTCATTTACAAACATTACTCCTATTTAGACTATTTTTTATGATCGTGTATGATGTGATTTTGTTACATGAATTCATGTATGAGTTTCGGGTATTTTTCCTTTTATAAATATTCTTATCTGCTCCTACCATGGTAAGTAGGCTATTATTACATTGTTTCAAGCATGTAAGTTGTTTTTACCGGAAAATTAGGGATTGCTTTTGACGTCGGGACGTTAAGAAAGTTAGTTACCTCTCTAGGTAAAAAAGGCATTTCTAATCATGGATGGAAATAGAAAGTTCTGCTGAAACTTAGATTTTATTAATCGTTAATTAATGTTTGTTGTGATAGTATAATTATTACGGCTTATTTTTACGGTGATCGTCCTCTCACAACAATACTCTCTTGACATTCGGCTCGATAGCCGGATCACGAAAGTGTGGTGTCTACACGGTGATGATGCAGTGTCACAGTAGTGATAGTAGTAATATGGCGGATACTGAGCTCATAATTACAGCCGTAACTACTGTCATTGGTAAAATGGTGAAAATCGAACGCACAAAACCAAAAAAATACTAACACAATATGGGTGGGAAAGTGTAAATGTAAATAAGGGAACTTGCCGTATAAGATCCAAAAAAAATTTTTTTTTTACGTATCTGCATACTCAAATAGTTATTTATGTACCAAGGGTATAAATAGATGTTTATGCCCGAGAGCGACGATTTTACAAATCCTCCGGCCCGAGGGTTTGTAAGTCGCTCGAGGGCATACACCTCTATTTATACCAGCGGTGCATATAAAATTTTATGTCATACTAGTCATACCCAAACAATGAAACATGAATCACCGTTTTCTGAACGCAACCTAACTATCACCGGATCTTTTCAGAACTATCAATTTTTTGTTAACTCGACTAAATAATGATAATTAAATATTTACCTATTACTTTTATTCCATTATCTGTAATTTCATTAATAAAGGTTATTAAAGAAGTCAAACAAAAATTATTTGTTTTGATGTGCGCGCGGGCCATAAAGTGTACGTTTTGCCCGCGCAGGCCATAAAGTACACTTTATGGCCCCTGGGTATAGCGTACACCATTATGTAGTTGGTAACTAAGCAATAAAAACACAATAATGAACTAGTATGACATAAAACTAATTTTGGTTCATATAAGTCCTGTTTTGTGGTGCCCGTGTCCATAAACCTTCCAACATTAAAAAACTGAGGTTGCAATTGTGGCTGGAAACTGAAACAAAAAGAAAAAGCAGATTCACAAAAAAATTAATAATACCAAAGAGTTTTGCGATAGATACGTATTTCGACATCTCAGTTGTCTTCATCAGTAGCTGTCGCTAAACTGACTATTGGCAAAATTATCCTATTTATTTACCTAAACTATACACTAAAAATGATGTAATGACGATGATGCAATACCGGTTGATGAGATACCAGATTATGCAACACCGCAGGATGCAATATCGGATGCCTCAGTACAGGATGATGCAAAACCAGATGACGTAACACCGGGTGACGTAATTCAAGGACTATTGTTGTGTTATTCTTGGAGTTGATGGTTGTGTAGAGCTTCAGTCTGCGATATATATATATATATATATATATATATATATATATATATATATATATATATATATATATATATATATAAAAGAAAAAGCAGATTCACAAAAAAAATTAATAATACCAAAGAGTTTTGCAATAGATACGTATTTCGACAACTCGGTTGTCTTCATCAGTAACTGTCGCTAAACTGACTATTGGCAAAATTATCCTATTTATTTACCTAAACTATACACTAAAAATGATGTGATGACGATGATGCAATACCGGCTGATGAGATACCAGATTATGCAACACCGCAGGATGCAATATCGGATGCCTCAGTACAGGATGATGCAAAACCAGATGACGTAACACCGGGTGACGTAATTCAAGGACTATTGTTGTGTCAGTGGATACGCCTAACGGGTTATGTCGATGTGAAAGCAACTATGGATTATTTCGTGCTATTTCAAAAAGTGTTGAATTGACCGGACCCATGTCTGAATTCATCAAATTTTGTGGATTCACTTTGCGGATGTCTACACTTTCCAAAGCATCTCACTTGCAATAATCCGTGGTTACTTTCAATAACTTAAGATTACAATTGCCTGCCTTATGTCTCGGGTCGATCACATGTTGGGCAACGCCAGATTTTTCTGCTCTATTGAATCTGAAATGAGCTATGTGCTTTTTGAATCTTGTTGTCGATCTCCGAGTTTGCCCAAAGTAGATTTTCTCGCAATTATACAAGGTATTTGATAAATGCCCGATTTTTGTCGCAAGTAAATAGTATTCTTTAGTCCACCCAATAGGTTATTTAAATTATCAACTTTATAAGGAACTCTCATGTCATTGTCTTTGAATATTTTTGCTAACCCTTTTGTAAGAAAATTATAGAAAGGAAGTACAGCGAATTTTTTGGGTTTCTCATCGGCTTTAGGCTTCAATGTCGTAATGTTACTTATCGACAATTTCCACCTATGCTCAGTACCTAATCTATTCACGATCTCTGGAGAGAAATCGTTACAAATCGTTATATCTATCATTTTGTTCATCTCTGAATTGTATCGCTTACTGCACAAAGGAAGACTAAGTAACCTCCGAACAAGAAAGCTCAAATTCGAGATTTTGCGACCAAAAGAATCATTTGAATCTGATGGTATGAAGCGATTTGTAGAAGTTTCTTTCCTATAAATATCAAATTCTAACCTATCTATATTTTGATGACAAAGTGTCAAGGAAGGATAATTGGTCGTTGTTCTCCATTTCGTAAGTAACCTTGATTGAAGAGAATCTACTGTTCAAATTATTACCAAAATTATTGATGTTATCTTTACTGAGGTCAGATATGGCAAAAATATCGTCGACATATCTTAACCATACCCTCGGAAAATACTCCACCGCCCCAGCAAAGTCACTCTCAAATCGGCTCATGAAGAGTTCGGCACATGTCCTGAAGATACTGAAGAGCTATGTCGACAGGGATGCTGGGGAACCACGACTTCACATCAAAAGAGATAAGTAGTTAATTAGGTTTCAACTTAATATCTTTGATTCTATTAATGAATTCAATGGAATTTTTCACCGAAAAACTAGGAGGTTGTACTTAATCTACAAAGCTCTTTCCATAACCATTTGGAAAGTTCATGAGTCGGGGAACCGATACCAGACACTTTTGCCACAAATAAGGAGAACGTTGATATTCTTCCAGAAAATTTAGAATACTAGAATTGACAAATTGGTTAATTTTTATTAGGCACGTGCACGCTTTGATCGTTAATAAACAATGTTGGACAGCGTGAGAATTTTATTTACTATCACATACTCTTAAGTATCTAGTCAAGCTAGATAGTGTGGTAGTGTAACGTGGTTGATGGTTACTATTGCGATAGAAATCGCAATAGTGACCATCAACCACGTTACACGAGGCAAATTGTGTGATAGTTACTGACACACTCAACTGTCATCGCGAAAACGAGCCTTTACAATTAGTTTATTCGCTGCTAATCAAATAAAAAAAAGAATCTCAGGTTGAGCTTTCAACCATTGGCAAAAGTTTACACGCCCTTAGAAGTCAGCATTATGTAACTTTTGATGTAATCCGATATAGTAAGGATGGTACTTATATTTTCTAGTGGTTTTATTGGTAGTTGATTGTGATGTTTCATATGGTATTGCTCTCTGACGACTTTTGAGTCGTGGATTTTCTTCAATATGAAGGCAGTTTGAGCAAAATAACTTTTGCAGTTTTTACGGTACGTAGTTTTTTAACAAAGACCCCAATTTCCCTTGGAAAGTTGGTTCGATTGGTGTGGCCAACAAATTACAGACCAATTACTCTTCTATGCAATTGTGCTAAGGTATTAGAAATCGTCATTTATAATCACGTCTACTCATCTGTCAGACACATGATTTCGTCATGTCAACATGGCTTTATTGAAAAGATATCTACTGTCTCCAATCTATTTTGCATCTAGGCAAGGTGGCAAAGGCATTTGATCGTATTGCTAATATGGTGTTACTTGATAAAGGTAAATCTGCGGGTTTTTGCGGCTTCTCTCTGCCTCTTTCTCAGATCCTATTTGAATAGCAGGCTACATTTTGTCTGCCATGGTGGTTTTGATTCCATTTGTTATTACACATCTTCAGTTGCCCCTCACGGATCCAACCTCGCGCCTTTATTCTTTTTATTTTTCATTAACGACATGAACTTTTGCAGTCAAATCACTTTCTTTTTGCCGACTATCTTAACATTTATTCTCGGAATTTATGGTTGTGTAGAGCTTCAGTCTGCGATATATATATATATATATATATATATATATATATATATATATATATATATATATATATATATATATATATATATATATATATATATATATATATATATATAGATGACAAGTGGTGTGTTGATAATGGACTGTACCTCAATTTGTTAAAGTGTATGGTGGTCTCATTTTGAAAGAGAATATGTTTCACCAAATATTGTTACAATATTAAGGACTCATTGATCACTAAATGTAGTAGCGCAAAAGATCTAGGCACAACTTTTGACAACAAATTATCTTTCAACTTACACATAGAGGAACTAGTAAATTAAACCCTTCGTATGTTTAACTTCATAATTGTCGATTGTAAATTGTTTTATTGAATCGTATACTATATAATGGGTCTTTTGTGCATGGCTCTTTTTCGTAATAGTTGCCCAAAAAGTTCAGACTTTATACATTCCACTATCTTTTTGGCGACTATTTTAACTATTTCCTGGGGTGCTAGGGTCACCCCTCCAAGGTATTTGATGGCTTCATAATTAGAAACTGCAATAACTTCAGAATGGCACTAGAAACTCTTTGTTTTTCATTTGTACGTAGCAGCCTCGAATATGGAGCACTTTCTGTATTGCTGAATACAGAATTGGATTAATTTTAAATAGATGACAATACAAATCGACTTGTTTTTGAATTTTCCTTAATAATGGTCACTTTAAATTTTATTGAATTTATGCTTTACTTTATAGACACAGTGTATAATTTAAGACTGGAATTGGTTGAATTAGGGTTTGAATAGCTTCCGATTTGTTTTTGTGTAATCATATCTACTAAATAAGTACAAGTTTTCAAGGTAAAAAAAGAACAGAACAAGGCTATACTCCAGACCGAATTTATTTAGCAATAGCCCTACGCGTTTCGGCCCATATCTCTGGCCATCTTCAGGGGCTTCGTTCTGTTTTTTATAACAGGAACTGAACTTTACAAGAAATCTATCATAGTGGCTGTTTTCACTTCCAAGTTCACTTCAGATATTCGGCTTTTAACTGTCCTACATTTCAAATGCGGAATTTTTATTTGTATTGCCGTTTGTACATTGCTGTGATTTGAGGTTTTAATGCTTCTAATTCTGCCTTCACCTGTATAGTGCAAGGAAACAAAAGCGACAGTCGATGAAAACAGCCACTATGATAGATTTCTTGTAAAGTTCAGTTCCTGTTATAAAAAACAGAACGAAGCCCCTGAAGATGGCCAGAGATATGGGCCGAAACGCGTAGGGCTTTTGCTAAATAAATTCAGTCTGGAGTATAGCCTTGTTCTGTTTTTTTTTTACCTTGGAAATATGTCTAACCCAGACGTTGTGACGTTCAGATGTCTGGATTTGAAGAAGCCAAAACTGCCTTACGATAATGTCCCGCCACATTTTCCTCATTAATCCATTTTGATTTCAATATGTATTTACTTGCTTGCAATGTTTTTAGTCCTGATGCCACGATGTTTGTGGTTTACACCCCAAAATACATTTTATACTGTGGTAACAAGGAATTTTAATCGATTTTCACAAAAAAAATGTTTTATTTTACAGCGAAGAGAAGAAGCCCGAGATTACCGTCGGGGCGTTCGCGTACTCCTCGAAAAAAGACCTGGAGAAACATGAAATACCCGAACCACCAATCATTGCAAAATTCAGGAAAATGAAAGAGGCCAGAGAGAAAGAGATTAGAGAAAGACGGGAAAAACAAGAACGAGAGGAACAGGAGAAGCAAAACAGAATGCACCAGGATGACCATGAGGGTACAGAGACCGAGATTCAACTACCTTCAATTTCGACGTTGTCAATATACGACGATTTTCTGCTGGTAGATATGGTAAGTTGTTATGTCAGAGTTGTACGTATTTTTTCTAAGGGATATAATTTCTTAAACTTAAAAGAATTGGGCTACAGTCGCCTGCTATATATATATATATATATATATATATATATATATATATATATATATATATATATATATATATATATATATATATATATATATATATATATATATATATATATATATATATATATATATATATATATATATATATATATATATATATATATATATATATATATATATATATATATATAGCCTAAATTGTGGAATTGATCAAGTGAAAGCGAAGTTTTTTGTTGTAAAATCCGCGAAACGTCGATTTTATTTGATAAAAATATACATTTTAGATGAATGTTAAAATAAACTTTCATCATGTCATTGTTGGAATAATTTTGTAAGATGCAGTTATAGAACCCTATAATTAACGTATAATTTTTTTTCTCTTGTATGATAACGGATATATTGAGCTTTACCTTAGAAATGCGTCACCCTGTATATATGTAAACAGAAAAACTGAAACTAACTCCGGATATGGGTTCTAGAGGGCCTAGTTTACGCTCATTTGAAGAAATTGTTTCGAAATTCAAAAGTACCGGTCTCCTTATTAGCGAATGTTTTCTATGAAAATTTGCTAAAGTTTATGAACCAAAAACGTCAACATTTGTTTTAGAGTGCTTAATGACATCATCAAATGGTTTTTTAAATGGTAATTGCCTCTTATTCCCTTGATTTTTCATTGTCTAACTGACAGTATAAAAATTTTGCCATCTTACTTTAGAAAATTTTCGAGCAAATCACAATTTGATGTAAGAAATCGTAAATTTTATTGGTAACAAAAAATAAACAAGAACTCAGTTCCCAAGCGAATACAATTGTTAAATTATGTGTTCAAACTGCCATCCGCCGACTATGTTGCGGTCTGTGGACGGACACCTTAGACTTTAAATAAAATCAAGCGGTGTAAGATTTGCGGATCTCGCAGGCCAGTCTATCTGTTCCCGCTTGCCAATCCACCTTCTAAAAAAGCAACTGTCCAGAAAATATCGAGCTGGGTGCGCATAGTGCGGGGGTGCTCTGTCTTGCTGAAACCATATGGTATTTCCTTCAAGGCCAGGATCATTGTCAGTTGAAAAAACTGCTGCAAGCACTGGAACAGGGTGTCATCTTCAAAAAACTCTAAATATCTATGTCCCGTGAGAGTTCTTTCAAGAAATGCCCTACGATTCTATAAACTATTGGAGCCCACACACTTGATTCCTGTGTGTGTTCAATATGTGCCTCCACCATCTAGTGAAGACTTATTCGACTCCAATACCTGCAATTATGGTGGTTCATTGTGCCATCGAGACAAAACATGACTCCACCTGAAAAAAGTATTTGCTGGTGTAAACGTCGATTTGCTTCGTACAAATCCATTATTGTTACACAAAACTGTAGTCGCCGGTTGGTGTCGTCATCCTTGAGTTCCTTTAGGGTCATTCCATTATCGCGGGTGCAACATTTAGACGCCTGTTTTAGTTTAACGTAATTAAATAAAAAACATTTTATATTAAATTAGTCTTTAAAAGACTACATTTTAATATGTTTACTTTATATTAATTAACAAAAATTTTAATATGATATTTTAAAAGCCAGGAGAAAGGTTCAAATTGCCATCGCGGGTGCAACAAATTTAGCACAACCTTTCCAGATCACAAAAAAAAACCGCATAAATCTGTTAATTCTAATACATTTAATATGTTATGGCTTAATATTTTGAAATGTATTAAAGTAACAAAGAACATAAAATAAAAACTCTAAACAAAACAAAAATAGGCAATGAATGATTAATTTTTTTAATAATCGTGGGTGCAACACCAAATTATCGCGGGTGCAACCAATCTAATTTAAGTCAACATAAACATCAATTTTACTTATATAGGAACAAAATAAGAGATCAAACCATACTTATTACTAACAATAATACTTTTTTTGTCGCCTATATTAATTATTTCTTTTGAAATACGTCAATAATTGCCGAAAATTCTATGAACATATTATTTCCATCAGTCTTTTTCTTTGGCGCTTCCAACTTCGCGATAATATCATCAAATTGCACGTCTGCTATGTCATTAACGATTTCTGTAAATCGTTTGCCATCAACCGTCGTCATAAATTGTACTCTAACTTCTCCATCTTCATCCATATCACTCTGACACAACCCCACATAACGATATTGAGTATTTTTTTTGCCGGTTTTGCAGAGCAATTGTATGAGCACATACACACCAGCGCAAATATTTTTCGGTAAAACAGTAGCTTGGACAGTATCAGTTTCAGGACATGCTTCTGGTGATAATTTTGAAGCTTGAAGAGACGTTGATGGAGTTTCGTCATTTATAAATTCATTGTCTGAATCAGTGTATAAATCACTGTAAACATCAGAAACGCGCAATTTCTTTTTAAGTGGCAATAAAGATTTGCTCTGATCCGAAACTGAAGGAACAGATATATCAGGACCTGGAATTATTTTTCGTAATTTGTGATTTGTAAGAGGTTCCAAATCGTCAGCGGCCCAATCACTATCTGTATTAACGGTGGGTTTTGGCGGCTTCAAAACCAATGTGCATTTAAAATGAGACAGTGAGGTGCGCGCCACAGAAATGTTATGAGCCTCTTCAGATTGGAAGAAATGTTTGGATTGAATACCTGCTATATTTTTCAGCCCTTCCCATTGATCATCCAGCATGGCTATCTTTTCTTTAGCTTCTTCCTTTGCTACAAATTTAAAGATGATGTTCTTAGAGAGACTGCGTGCTAAATTATAGAATTCGAGGGCACTGTTAACGATGGCTTTCCTAGACTTAACCGCGATCCACACTGATCTTTTGACACTTCCACCAATTCCATCAACGGCACCTTTTCCGTGTGAGGCAGCGAAAAAGTTCAATTCGAGGTGATCGAATCCATATTTGAGTGAATTCATACTTGCCATTACATATCGATTCTTAAATTGAGCGGCGCAATTGTCGCTGAAGATATACAAATATGTAATGTTATCAGAGACTGACTGATGTACTCAAATATTTTTTGCAGGAAGAGATGCACAGTATATTTATTGTGACTTAGTTCATCACTTACTATGGCCAATGAATGAAGTTTGTCGGTAGTCCAAATACAACACGTGAAAAGCGTGACTTGTGCATGAGACCAATGTGCTGATTGTATTTCGTCTTGACTAATTATCGCGTAGTTCTCGGCAAAATCTATTTGTATGACAGTTTTCTCACTGGTCAGGCCTTCTTTTGCGTTTTAGAAGTAATCGGATTGTACATTTTTAACAAAAGAATGTAGCTTGAATTTACCAGTGCTGCCATGTAGTTCGTCTAGTGCTTCATTAAAATGTTTGCTAATTACGATCTGTTTTGGTCTCTGGTTCTGAAAGATCCAGGCCTTCCAATTAACACAGGGATTGGAATCTAGAGTAATATTCCAAATGTTGGATTCTTTACATGCATCGCAACTACTGGACATGCAGTCTTCATTGTCGACACTACATGATACCTGTTTCAGAAGCTCTTGGTGAGTTTTGGGAAAGTCTGTCGCATGTTTCGAAATAGCCAGAAGAAGATTAATATAATTTGAGTGCGTTGTACATACGCAAACATTATGAGGAGTATCATTAATTGGCAGAATGTGAGCTGGTCTCTCATTATAAAAAACAGTCTTGCCTATAGATATTTCAGGATGAGTTTCTTTAAAAATTTCGAAGGCTTCTCGAATGCTCATAATCATTGTTCTTTTCTGGATTCGCATTTTCGTTCCTGTATTGGACCTGACTGTTTTCACATCTTTTATGCCAGGCATTTGTCTGCTAATGTCATCCCTATTATAAAAATCACAAATCAGTTTTTTCCCTCCATCCGTTAGCCATCGAGGCGCTGCTTTAGGAGCGTCATTTTTGTCAAATGCAGCAATGTTGAATTCAGAAGCTATTTTTTTTACAACTTCCACTGCTTTGGTGGGACTGGCTGGTAGATTACGTTTTATTTTTGCCACAGCCTTCCCTAGTGTGCGAGGACTGCTGTATCTAGTAGATATTTGTTTAAATTGTTCTTCCTTACGTCGCTTTCTAGTTGCCTGCATTCTTTCTTTGGATCTGATTCTAGCCAATATTTTTAAATCTACATCTGTCTCCATGTTCATTTTCATTACTTCTCTCCGTTTGGAATCACGAGCCCTTTCCCGTTGGAGGTGTTCAGCATGAAGCTCAGGATTTTCTTTTAATTTCCGCCTATATTTCTGCGAAGCAGTCTCCTTATGTTGCTCTGTTGTCATTTTAACCGATATTTCTGTAAAAAAATACAGAATATAATATAGACACACATATTAAATATATATTATCAATCGTCTTCAGCATATATTATTAGTCAAGGTATATCAAAACAACGAAATGTATAATTAAGCACACAAAAAGGTTACGTGAAAAAAAGTTGCACCCGCGATCTCACATCGAGATCGCGGGTGCAACCAATTTAAGTTATCGTTTATTTTAACCTAACAATCATTACACTCTTAAAAACAAATAATTTAAGTTTGGTTTTGATTTCTTCTTACTTTTGCAAAGTTTCAGAACGTTAGCTCTTTATTTCTGTTAAAAAAGTAAACTTTTATATCTTTTGCATCGCGGGTGCAACAAGTTAAGAATGTATTCTAGCAGTCAATAATTCTTAATAAATAACAACATATACTTACATTTTTTGGAACACGAAGATAAATGAATATTGTCACTTCACGTTTAGCCGGTAAAACATAACCTCAAACTGTCAACAACAACTGTTTCGCGCCGGTGTTGCTAGTTATGATTTTACAGTTTATACCAATTCTTCAGGTGGTAATATTTTCAAACGCGCAAAAAAGAAAGTATGATATAAAATCAAATAAAAATAAATGGATTATTATATTTAGACTTTCTTCTTTGCACTAATAACAAAAAAAAACTAATAGCGTGATTGAAGAAATCATGTCGGAAATCATCTATAGCGGAATCGCCCACTACTAGTTGAATTTTGTAAGGATTATATTTTTCCTTCCTCATGACACGTAGCACTGTTTTCTGACTAAATTTATTTTCTAATGCAATGTTACACAAAACTGTAGTCGCCGGTTGGTGTCGTCATCCTTGAGTTCCTTTACCAGTTGAATTTTGTAGGGAGGATATTTTTCCTTCCTCATGACACGTAGCGCTGTTGTGTGACTCACTTTATTTTCTAATGCAACCAATCAGATATATTATGAGGATTCTGTTCCATACCTAAAAAGTGTTCAGTGTATTTACTTGTCAAATTTTAAACATACAGTTTTTGGAATATCTATAACACGCATGGGCGAAGTTAGGACTATGACAAGACATATATTTTTCTCTTTTTAGTACATCCATGCCTGGTAAGGAAATTACCTATATTTTTTTTACTGTAAAATTAATCCATAAATATTAAAACAAACATTTTTTTGTCCCATTTTTTTGACCTGTAGATTTACTCACTTAAAATTAAAAGCAAACTGGAAATTAAAAAAAAGATGTTTGTTCAAAATTAATGAGATTGTCAACAATTTCATTAATTTCATACACAAATTTGATAGTACAGGTGTAATGAAGTAGCAGTTG
The DNA here is from genome assembly GCA_964006375.1 of Tillus elongatus. Classification (NCBI taxonomy): domain Eukaryota; kingdom Metazoa; phylum Arthropoda; class Insecta; order Coleoptera; family Cleridae; genus Tillus; species Tillus elongatus. Next base: position 93,718,921 of record OZ023263.1, on the reverse strand, counting down.
CCGACATCCTGTTTTAATCCATTCTTCCAGATTATCATCTAATATCAGGGATTTGGTAATGCAGTTCTAATGTTTGCAAGAGCTAAAAAATTGAACATTGTTGAAAAGGAGCTTTCACATAAAGATGCAAATGCAATTGGCAACGTTAACGCAATTTTCAGAAATCTGTATGAATTTGGAAATGTGATTTTTCTGACAACAGAAGTATGGTCTGTATCGGATATCGGATATGCCAATATTTTTGCCTTGTTTCCCGACGCAGTTCTTTATTACGGTCCTTTCAGCATTTAAAAACTCTCCATCAGTTGAAAAAGTGCCTGCCTAAAGCTGAATGGATTCAAAACTTTGATAAAAAAAATTTGTAAAAAATTATGCACAGCTATAGCCAGCTTTTGACTTTCAGGCGAAAATCTTACTTTCATGTAGTTTTCATGTAGTTTATGATACAAATTTGTCCATGATGCTACCACCAGTTTTTCTAAATTTAGACTAAATCTTACTAACTGTGGATTGTCTAATAGGGCTGTGGGAGAAAGAGCTTGTTTTCTTTCCCCAATGTTTTGCAGGTGGATTGATCCCACCCTAGCTAACTAGTCGGCTTTTCTAATTAGCGTTGGAAGAGGAATATGTTGAAGATGTGGACTGTATTTATAACTCTAGGTGCACTGGATTCCAGAAGATTTCAATAATACACTTTTTTATATTTATATATGTTGTATTGTTACTATATACACTTTGAACTTCACATTTATTTACAATTTGCAGTTTTACACTTGAGTTAATGGGTTATTCAGGAGATTTCACAATCTTATTAGCTACTTGCTATTGCATTTAACTGGCAGTATATTTTATAATTTCGAAGAAAACACTGACTTTTCACTGTAATACTGTACGAACGGAATTTCTGTAGGAAGATTGGAGCTTGAACTGAAGTGGCGTAATCACACTAGCGATGTTTAGGTAGAAGATCGGGATTTTACAAGTCCCAAAAAGCGATGAAGATGAGATTCGTTGTAGAACGGCCCTGTAGAATTGAACTGGCTTAGACACACGAGCGATGTTTAAGTGGAAGATTTGGAACTCAGGGTTCCAAGGAGCGAAGAAGGAGCGAAGATGAGATCTGGCGTAGAACTGTAGCACTGAACTGGCTTAAACACGCGAGCGGTGTTTAAGTAGAAAATTAGGGAACTCGGAGTCCCAAGAATTTAAGAAGAGGAGATCGAACGTAGAACTGACTTGCACCTTACGAAAGGCTTGCTTTTATCGAGCTTTCGCGTAACGCTAGGTGACGTAGTTGACATAACATAATGTCAGTAATACAGAATGGCCAACTAGGTAGAAGCATTATTCCTAGTGAAGAAAATCCACTGGGTGCATCTAAAGAATACAACAAGGACAGCTAAAGCTATTTACAATAAAGAACCTAACTGTATATAAGTATTCTTTGTATGGCATTGTTCATGCGTAAACCTAATGCGATACAGACGTCTAGAGGATAAAGATTACCAGCAAATTGGAAAAGGTTGTGAAATCCAGAGATAAATAATTCCAGGTAGAAACTTAAATGATAGTGGAACCAAATGAAAGTAAAGAGACAGGGGCGTACCAATTTGTTTCTCCAACAAGGGCGATTTGGATATTTTGCATTAAACAAATCACATACTTCCTGCCGAGTTTTAGGTTTATCTCTGCATCTGGATCAATCCCTTGTGAGAGTTAAATGTGGCATAATACTCAAAATACAGTAAGTATTTTGTACCAATCATTTGTTATTGTCTATATTTATTAAACTGGCACTTTGTAATGATTTATACCTATGTGATCTGTAGAAAACATCAGGCACTTCCAAAAACTAGGTGTGATAATATTTTTGTTTAGCAACAGAGTTTTTGTTTTCTTTTAATTGATGTCTGGTTCTTAAGGTTCCCAAAGCTTTGTGGATAAATCGTTTTCCATTGATTGTAGTTTATTGACTAACACGTCTATTATTGCCTCTGACGTCAGGATCGTTTCCTCGATAGAGCCGCAACAGACAACTTTAACTAAATGTAAGACACCCAAAAATGATTTCAGAATGCCAATATTATCATCATTCCACATTGGGGATATATTCCAATCAATCAATGACTTGAAGGAAATTTTGAGTTTTAGGAATCGTTCAACCACTTTCAACATTAAGTTTGATCTTGTAAGCACATCTAACAACAAATTTAACTCATGGCCAAATTCTTCTTTTACGTGTTTTTGTATCGTGATATTTTTAAAGGCTCTTTCGAAATAGTTTGACCAAGGCCCGCATTTCTTGTAAGACTTTGTCAATATTTTGAGTCTATTGCGCAGTGATTGTTAAACCAGATTTCAACTGGCAGTAGTCAAGAAAGATAACTGAACGAAAGAACGTTCAGCGGGGCACATACAAGCACAATCAAGATGCGATTTGTCAACATTTTTTTCTTGTCTCGAGTAGGCCCAGATTTCCCTGGAATTCTCGCTTCGAGAAGTCTCGACCAGAAACCCTAGTCATCAGACGGATGAATTTTCTTAGCGAAACGATCGTCAGGTCGTAAAACTGTATTGTGATGACTTGGGTTCTCCAAATTGTACTTATCAGTGCTCATCACAGGTTCCAATCTTCACTCGTATACAGAATAAGTAAAATACTTATTGTTTAAGAAAATAATAATAAAGCCCTGTATCTCTTTTAATTTTGACTTGGATTGACGTATGTTTGGCTGAATTGTAATATTTGGCTGAATTGTAATATTTTGATATCAAACATTCACTGCTGCTCTGTATACAATAAGGAATTTGCACTTTTTTTTATTCTCCTCTTATTCAATTCCCCACATTGTATAAAATCAATTGCCATATAAAATTTAAATTTTTAATCAATAGTTTTCCTGTAAAAAATATATCAAATCAAAATAATTGTCTCCGCGCCAAAACGCAGCCGTAAACAAAGACGGGCTACTGTTACGTCACGATCCGGTATCGGCCAAACGAGTCTCGCTTACTCACACAGAGATCCTCATCTCACCATTACTGTTTATGCGACTTACGTGTGCCGGATAGTTATTGTTATCAACTTATATTATTGTTAATATCTATATACTCGTATTAATTATTTTAAAAACTGTACAGTCTTATAGTATGACTACAGAAGTTGGATTTGTCCAAGGACAATCTGATAATTTACCAAAAATTGATGTACTAGCAATGTTTGCGTTTTTAGAAAACAATCCGAATTTCATGGGTGCTGAGCTAAAAGGAGTGAAAGCTAGGAGGTATGTGTCTGATATGAACCTTATTTTACCCTGTAAATAACTTTGTTGGATTTTATGTAGCAATTTCTTATAAAATATAATGCAAATGAAAGCATAACCTCAAAATGTTCTCCATTCAAATAATCTACAAGAAAAATATACACCATTTCGTCCTGATTTTCTCATCCTTAGGTACATTAAAGAATAATTTGTTGGGGGTAGTTATTGTTGTGGAAGTACATTTGGGCACTATACAGCACTTATAATATTTATGTCCAGGAACTGTTATGTCTTTCGCATTCTCGTATTGTGATTCTGAATCTGCTGAAGCCATCACACAGTCACACACTAAAGTAGATTACACACAACTTACTACCTTTGAACCTATATTATACACTAAACACCAAAACTACTTAAAAGCATGATAAAACTGCTCAGAATTCAATGCAAACACAAACGAAAACAAGCAGATGTACCGGATCGTGACGTCACAAACCTCCTCACCAATCAGATCGCGTTTTCGCCCACCCTGTCTTTTTGAATTATATTCAATATTTCAATAACTAATTACTAATTAGTGGTTCACTTTAAGGGGGGTTTAGTTGTAGACATATATTTTTAGAGTATTTTGCTGTACGTTTTTCATCAAAAGTAAATTATATGCAACTTCCTCATTACTTTTATACCACTCTATATATTTATTTGTAATTGCAATTGAAATTGTAATTATTTATAAAATAACAATTTAGTACTCTTCATTTTAAAAATGGCTTACTTTAAAGAACAACTTGAATATAATTTTTTACTCTTATTTGGTTAGAAAGTAACACACATGAAGTATAGACCTTATGTCATGGAATATTCTGTGTTTAACTTAATAGAGTGAGGTGAGATCATATTGATTTTTTTCTGTGTATTTTATTGCATTACTACCTGCAAATAAAGAACATCAAATTACAATTTACATAATGACCTACACTTGCACTTCATTTTGTTCTAATTTGATCATAATAACAGAACAACATATCATTGATTCATAACAATTATTTAATATTTTAATCTCATTCAGTAAACTGATCTTGTTGACCAGATATAGGTTTTCACGTCATTGATACAATATTTTTAAATTTGATATCTACGTAAATAAGCTAATCATACTCTTATTATCATTCTATATTTATCATTAAGTGCAAAAAATATAAAATTTCGCAAATAATTTAGATTGTTAGAGTTTGTAAATATAGATAATACAATCAAGTTTATTTACGTACAGGTTGCTCTTATCAATGTTTTTAATGTTTGTACATTTCAAAGTAGGCGCCGTCCTATTAATGAGTAGCTTAATGTATATTTCCATAACTAACTGTTTAAGTGTGTTAGATAACTATTCCAAAATAGTACAAATAAAGTAATGAAAATCTAAGTAAAAAAAGCATAACAAAACCAGCAGCGGCTCGTGCCTTAATGCATTGGGGGTGTGCAAGAAAAAAGTTCGGGACGCAGCAAGTGCCTTACGGCAGTAAATTTTTATTATATGCTTCAAATTTGAATAACTCAAGTTTTTACGAACTTAGAAAGTTGAATTTTGGTGTATAGTAGGGTCTTTCCCAGGGCAACATATCCACCAAATTTCATCAAAATAACTTTGTAATTTTCGGAGAACAAAATTTTTTCAAAAGAAAACTCAAAATTTGAATAACTCAACTTTCTAAAAATGCAGAAAGTTGTATTTTAGTGTGTAGTAAGGTCTTTTAGAAGGCAACATGTCCACCAAATTTCATTAAAATACCTTTGTAATTTTTGGACAAAAAGATTTTTTTTTTTTGAAACAAAACTCAAAATTTTTCCGGAAAACGTTATCCGATTTTCCTGACTAACGTACTCATCGAAGCCATTAATAAAAGAAAGGCACTTGCCGAGTTTCATCAGTTGCTTATTTTTTGAGTTATCGGTTGGATACATATACATACATACATACATACATATATATATATATATATATATATATATATATATATATATATATATATATATATATATATATATATATATATATATATATATATATATATATATATATATATATATATATATAATAATAATAATAATAATAATAATAAAATAGCCTTTATTCACACAGTAGATAATACAATACTCAAGTGCACAATTAAAAAGAACAAAAAAATACAACAATACAACGTAGTTTACAAAAACACAGTTCCATGTACACAATTAAAAGAAAAATAATAAGAAACTGTGTGAATTGGGCGAAGTTCAGACGGATGTATAATCATCCCCTGCTCTCCCACTTACGCCCATATGCAAAACTGGTAGTCAACGGCCAGCCCGGCAACCTGCTTAAACACCACGCATAATCAGCAACAGTTTCTTTTTGAAGGAACGCACAGAACAGCTCTTAACACTCTTATCAAGACCATTGTATATAGCGTATATCTGATAGGTAAAAGACCGTTTAAACAGTGTTAGCCTGTACTTAGGTGGTGAAATTAAGCCCTTCGACCGTATGTTAATGCTATGAACATCAGTTCTGTGCGTTACCTTTCTATACAAGTATGTTGGGACTCTAGACACAATAATATAATGGAACAATGTTGCTGCTCTCAGAGTGAAACGATTACCCATATTAAGCCACTTCGCTTCATTTAGTTTATGCGAGATATGTTCGAATTTTCGAATACCATACGCGAACCTCAGACAGGAATTTTGCAGTCTCTGTATCCGATTATAATCGCAACCATCCAAGCATGGCGAATATAATTCCGAGCAATAGGCAAACTGCGAGAGGACTAAGGTATTCCCAAGCATTAGCTTAACACCAGTCGGAAGATAAGTCCTTTGCGGGTACAGCAGACGCAGGTTGTTGTAGGCCCGCTGAAGGCAGGCACCAACATGCCGCTTATATCTAAACTTGTTATCCATTATCACACCCAAGTTTCGCACCTCATCCAAAAGCTCCAGAGGCTCCCCATTGATCATGACCCTCACATTTACCTTCAAGCGCTCTACAAGAATCTGACTCCCAAACAAAATAGCAGCCGACTTCTTTGCATTTAGACACAGCGATTGGTCTTTGGACACTTTGTACAATGAATCCAGATCGGAATTCACCTTTCCCAGTGCATCCGAAAGCTCCGCGGCATTGAAGGAAATGTATATCTGAATGTCGTCAGCGTACATCTGTACTTTAGAATACTGAATGACCCTAGGGAAATGATTTACGCAAATAGCGAAAAGCAGGGGCCCAAGGACCGAGCCCTGCGGCACACCACACTCCACAAGACGAGCATCTGACTCGCAGCTGCCAACTCTCACAATAAGGTAGCGTTCCCTCAAGTAATTTCTGATCAACGCCAGAGCTTCCGAGCCCATCCCAACCGCTTTCAATATTTTCAGCAATATATTATGATTTATGGTGTCGAAGGCCTTGGAAAAATCCAACAGCACCAGTAGTGTCAGCATACCCTGGTCCGTGGCCCGCAAAATGTCGTCTGTAACCCTTAGCAGTGCAGTGGCACAGCTATGATTAGCCCGGAATCCAGACTGAAAGTCAGATAAGATGTTCTTATCACTCAAGTAAGTCCTAAGCTGCGAGTCCAGCACCCTTTCCAGCAACTTTGATAATATGGGCAATATACTGATTATCCGCAGTTGATTCAGCTCCGTAGGATTCGCCACCTCAGGAAACGGCAGCCCGATAGCACATTTCCAGATTTTTGGAAAATAGCCTTCCAGAATACACGAGTTGATTATGTGTGTTATGAAGCCAACTATATACCTGCTACAAAGCTTAATCATAGTAATGCTCAATCCATTATGTCCTGTTGCATTGGTCTTGATCGCATTTATGTGCCGGAGCACTGTCGGATCATCGACCAAACAAAACTGGAATCCTTCCCCACCACTAATCGCCCCGAAAAATGCAGACCCATTGATGCTGCTTCCCATAGGATCCTGACTTAAGCTATTGTTCATAAAGTGATCAGCGACTTTATGGGGATCCCTGAGAGCTTCAGGTAATGTTGTCTTTCTCTTGGTGCCTATATTTAGATGTTCCAGTTCTTTGTAAACAGTCTTTATATCCCCAGATTTATATATATATATATATATATATATATATATATATATATATATATATATATATATATATATATATATATATATATATATATATATAAACATATAAAAATTGAAACTGACCTCGGATATGGGTTCTAGGGGTCCTAGTTCGCGCTCATTTGAAAAAATTTTTGCAAAGTCTCCATCGATACCTCTTTATTAGTGAATTTTTTTAAATAAAAATTAACTAAAAATGAAGGGCTCGCCTATTTTTTCCCCGAAAATGTATTATAAAGAAACCTACTTACTAAACTTAATAATTATTAACTACTTGCCAAGTTTTCCTCTAGTTACTTATAGGTTATAGTAGTTAAAAAGTCGCTTAAAAAGTTAACCTTTAAATTAAAAATATCCACCGAATTAATCACAGTATCACAATTATTTTGTCCACTTATTAAGCAACCCCAAGTAGTAACCATAATAATAATAATAATTGTCTTGTTAGAACATGTAAACAACAACGAAATGATCCAATTAAAAATCAATCCGACGCGAAGACGAAAATTATTACGTAGTAGGTACACACGCTCTGCCAAAAGTCGACTACAAACTGAAGTGTGTAATTTTATAGCGCACAACAGATTGCTTATTCGGTCGTTGTCGACGAAGGTCATCAAGATTCCGGGATCATTTCGCATTGAAGTATCGAATTTCGTGAGAGCGCCGAAAAATACACACTGCCGCCCGAATGGTTTATATGGATATGAATGTATATAACGTCTGCAACGATTAACACTACACTTAATCTGATACTGTCTTCTATATTAATGGCTGCCGACTCTCTGTGACCCTCGATATACTAATATTAAAAAGATGTCGTGCGTGTATTCAGGCCAATGGAGGCATTTTGGAACATTTATTGTAATAAATAAATTACTATAAGCATGATAAAAGTGTATCATTGCGATTTTCTACCAAACAACGACTGGTTAAAAATCACGAACTGTGCTCTAAAACACTTACCTGATTCATTGCTTACTCGACAAATAAGCGTCGTACAGAAAATTATTAAAAGAGTCATTTTGTTCACGAATGAAAGTAAGATTCAAAAAATAAAAAAAATATCATTGGCGTACCCGTTTTTTCTTGATGTGGGTACGCGCGCCACTGCTGGATTAGCCGATTCAATTGTTATGGTAGAATACGCGCATTCCATAACAGCTTACACATGCGAAATTTCAGCAAAATATATGTACTACTTTTTAAAAAATAGGGAAATTTCATTTTTTGAAATTCAAAATCAACACCCTGTATCTTTTTAATCAAGCATTATAGGAAATTTTTTTATAGGACATACCCTCTCTAAAATTGTTCAAAGAACATGGGGTTTCATTTTTGGTCACCACTTATGAATCACCCTGTATATATATATATATATATATATATATATATATATATATATATATATATATATATATATATATATATATATATATATATATATATATATATATATATATATATATATATATATATATATATATATATATATATATATATATATATATAAATAAATGCAGTATTATTGTTTGAGCACATGATAAATATATCAAATTTGTTTTATTTGGGCAAATAAAAGAGAATTAAATAATCGTTAAATTCATTAATTTTAAAATCAAAAGAACTCACTACATACCCTAGCAGTATGGAGTCAATAGTCGGGCAAATATAAACACATAAAATTTAAAAACATACATAGAAAGATCCATAATAACAAACATAAAATAAAATGCAAAATCGTATATATATATATATATATATATATATATATATATATATATATATATATATATATATATATATATATATATATATATATATATATATATATATATATAAACACATACATCAGATATTTAACATAATTAATATAATTATCGCCTGAACGTGGGCAGCTCGAAAAGCTCTATCAAAAATCTTATAATTATAACTATATATATATATATATATATATATATATATATATATATATATATATATATATATATATATATATATATATATATATATATATATATATATATATATATATATATATATATATATATATATATATATATATATATATATATAATATGTAAAAGATAAGTGGCCCAAATAAATAACCCTGTGTTATACCTCTTCTATTGTATTCCCCACCATGAAAGACTCGGTGTTCTATTATTAAGGTATGACAGCAGCAATTCCATACAGGCTCCCCTAATACGATAATGACTATACTTTGTCAGATCTATTTAATGTGACACACAATCAAATGCCTTTGTTTAGTCGGAAAAAACTGCACAGTTACAATAAGTAACTACTAGTACAGATATATGCAGATTATTACATAATTAAAAAACAAAAAGTCTGTGCGCAGCAAGTACGTTATGGTAGCAAATTTTCATAAAAATATTAAATCACTGAATACAAAAGGTCTGCACGGAACAAGTGTGTTTTGATAGCGGATTTTCATAAAAATATTACATCACCGAAGTTTTTTTCATGAAATGCTTATAACTTTGTTTTTTTTTAACACAGATACTATCTGAACTTTGGTATGTAGTGTACATTTTACAATAGCTATCTGAATTTGGTTGCCGTAGCTTTGCTATTTTCGGAGATACAAAAATTTTCCGAAAGAAAATGCTATCTTTTTCCAATAAAAACTGGCCTGATTTTTCTGGCTCATTATATCGATACTGTGGATCTATTCAATATGGTTTATTCGTCTACATCTGGCAAGCATTTCGAAAAATATTTTGTCTTGCGCCTAATACCGAATACAAAATAGTAACAGTAAATATCGATATATAATAGTCACACACAACAACAACCTACAACATACAACCCTATCTGTATCGATACAGTTTTCTATTCATTATAAAAATGTATTCGATACTTTTATCCAATACATTGTAGTATTGAACAAAATATACTTTTATTCGATATGGCCCACCACTAATTATGTGAGCAGAATAAGATGTTAAGTTGTTGATGTGTCAGGTTCTTTCCTTGTAATTTACCTTTTAAAAATATGTCTTTAGTTTCGATCTAATAAATCTTTTATTTTTAATGAAACATGTGTCGTTAATATTACTAGATGCAGTGTTAGGATATGTAAATAGCTACTAATTTTGAACTCTTTTGCAGAAAACACCATTTGCACCTGTAAACAAGTATTCAGAAATAACAGACTTTTATAAGAAAGTAAGACAGGCACCAGAAATCACGTTTACAGAAGCAACCAATAATGTTGATGAAAACATAACTCTGTTGCTGCAGGAGAGCGAAGAAGACATAGAAAAATATGATGAACTGATGGAATCGTTGCAACAGTCTCCTGATACTGATAACTGTTGAAGATTTCATGTTACTGTGTACTGTGTAATTTTTTTATTTATTTTGCTCTTAGTTTAAATTGATTGTTATTTTTGTAGTAATATAAGTAATTAAAAAATGCTTAATTGAAGATTGTCAACCTTATAGTGCGTCTTACAAAGGTTTGTTGAAAAGACTGATGTTTATAAGTAAATTTGAATGAAGTTTGTGTACATAAGTCCTAGGTTACTATGATTAAAAAGTCTTTAAGCTAAATTAGTTATTGTATAAACATCAATTTATTTTTATTAAGAGTTGAAAAAAAGTTATAATCTGTTATTTCTGGCTTATCATCTTGAATGTAGTTGATAAGTTGTAAATAGTTTTTTTTTAGAAGCAACCATTTTGTCAGCGTAGCAGCAAGGAAATAATTTTTTTTATGATATACTGTGAGATCAGTTTTTAGCATGTTTATATAACGCGTTTTTAGAATGTTTATATGTCAATCTGTGAATTGTAAATAATTAAAAAAAATTACCTATTGATAAAGCTTACTTGACATATTAAAATGTCATTTTAGCATAATTAACACTTTAAATTGTATAAATTTGTTATTGTGTTTTGCAACCGAAGGTTGTCTCATATGTTTGATATGCTTTTTAACTTAAATAAGCCTACTGAAATTTTTAACTCCAAATTAAGTTTGACACTCCATTGTTTTACAAAGTCCCCAGTTTGACCTGTTAATTTCAGCAGGGTAATCTGTTAATTGTGGTTGCCAATTATAAACTTGCTTATTTTTCATTTTATGAGAAAGACTGAATCCGTTCTCACCATTTCAAATTTCCTTTCTGTTCCACAGAAACATCAACAAATAGGTCGATTTAGTTGAAAATTTATTAAGTTTGCATTACAAGAATTTAACAAGAAAATTGAAACTACCAATAACAATTTCACCCAATCAATTCACCACCTTCTTGAACATATAGTTCAATTCTTTGACACAACTCCCTATAACTTGTTCGGATCTCTTCTAGTGGCAAAGACACTACAGCATCTTTGATTCTCTCCTTTAAACATTCTGCATTCGGAGGAGAATAATTCGCATAAACTATTTATCTCAAACGGCCCTAAAGGTAAAAATCTGCCATAGTCAAATCAGCGCATCTCTGTGGCCAAAAATAGGACTATCTGACCGATCCAATTCTCCAAATTGTTGATTCAACCATTCTACACCTATTCGAGCATAATGGACAGGACCATGCTACTGTTGGAAGTAACATTTAGCACGATAATTAATCGGTAGATCATCGAATATGGTCTGAAATTGCGCACTAGCTGAATATTGTTGATTACGAGCGATTTGGAAATAGGGATTGTAATGGCTCGAGTAACTCACATGCTGAGATGCAAAACTACCATTGGTTGAGAACGTGGCTTCATCAGAGAATGCAATATCTAGATAAAATTATTGATTATCCATCCATCCACAAGCAGAAATCCAAACATTTTGCAGGTTCTTCAGGCTCTAAAGCGTGATTAAAAATTGCTTTGTAGGGACGAATTTCACGTTTTAATATTCTTTGAATGTACATTTTACTTATCCCTAATTGAAGTGATTTTCACTGTAGAAAGTTTTGGATTATTTTGTACCGAATCCACTACAGTAAGAGTGGCAGCATTATCTTCATTGCAATCTATCTTCGTTTCCTTTGTATCTAATATGGAGTCAGTAATTAATAATATGTTTATGAATTTTTGTGCACCACATTTGGATATGTAAATATCGGAAATCTTTTGATTAAATTCTTCGATAACTCTGCTGGATGCTTTATCACCTTTGCCATAGTAAATTCGTTGCTCTTCAACAACATTGTCATTCATTTTGACAGAATTTCGTTTTGACTGTCAATGAAACAGATTGATTTTTTTTAACTGTTGTAATAGAAACGAAATAAACAAAAGTTCTGTTAACAGCTGCCACAAAAACGACAAGTAATTTTTGGAGCTTAGAACAATTCGCAGCTATAAGATCCCTAGGACATTGAAAATGTACGAGATAATTTTATGACAATAGAAAGTATGTTGCCTTTGGCGTTGGGCTATTACCAACAAACATGCTTGAGAAAATTGACAACTGTCAGGCATTTGTCAATGTTAGTGGCTCAGAATTTTTTTTTATAAAAGAATAAAATAATTCGCAACACAACAAAACAATTATTTATTAAAAGTACAGCTGGTAAAGGCACAGTTATTAAAATTTAATGTACCATTAGATTGGCTATTTTTTTCCACTATAGAATATTTATTATGACACATAGTATTTATGATCTTTGATCTTATTGTGGTGTTATCGGTCGATGTTTTAGCATGGTTTTATAGATTTTTTTTGCCAATTCGATAAAAACAGTTGACCTGCTCGAATGATTTGTTATCTTTTTGTCCTTTACATTCAGGCCAATTGCCTTGCTAGACGATTTAGTCCGTCCATTGATAGTATTTTATTCCAAAGTGGTCATTGTCGTACCAATTACTGGTTTCTCTTTTCCAGTGTCGATTTGATTTTAAGAACAGCTGTGGTGAGGTAATATGTTCGCCTCGTTTTAAAATGGCTGTCAACTGTCAAAAAATTTGCCACTAAATCGACCTATTTCACGATGTTTCTCTGGAATGGAAAAGAAGTTTTGAACGGTGAGAACTGATTCAGTCATTTTAGATCATTAGAACAAGCAAAAACTATTACGAAGGCTTGGTAAAAAATATAATAATCTCTTGGCAACCCCATCGGGGGACATACTGTAGTTGGCAGATTGCAGTGTGCAGTGTTCTTATATGTTGCAATAGGTAACACATGTTGGTGTATCGTTTTTAATATCTGCTTATATTCATTATTTTCCACTTAATACATTGGAAGTGTTTGAGAGTGTCCGGTTGCTTTATGGCAACATGTGTAACTTATACTTAATTATTTTTAAGAACAAAGTTAATTTATTTGTTTGCATTTTTTGTTGTTGTATGCCTGATATCTCATTGTCTATTGTACCAAAACGTTTCTTCTAGACTTATCAAGATCTTATGTTTTTTTTACAACCTTTGCTATTTGTTGCAAATGTTTCACCGATCTGGTAAATGTTTATTTGGATTTTGCTTAGTTTGAAAATTTATATCAATTTGTTAAAATATTTTTTAAATAACTTTTAACCTACAAACTTTTAGGATGGTTATGTGTATTTGATCAGGTTTATTCTGAAACTGTAGGTATCTATCTTGACAATACAATAATTGTATCTATATCTAACAAATTTTGGGTCCATTTAACTCCCAAGATTTGTTTATGAGCATGTGGCACTGTATATCACTTAAAGCAGAAGTAATATGCCATTTGTAGTGCCTGCCATCAATTTGCTCAGTTTTAAAGAGTATGCACCTCAGCAGAAAAATAATACATTTTCAAGTGCTAAAGCAATATACTTTTTAGTATACTTGTCAGCTTGTTGCATCTGACCCTCAGAATGTCTCTTATCTTCCTCCTCAGATTTCTGAATCTGACCCTCAGAGTGTCGCTTATCCTCCTCTTAAGATTTGTGAATCTGAACTGCATAATTGCTCTTATCTTCTATTTTCCCTTCACCTGTGAACCTCATCTCCTTGTGGAAAAGAAACCTAAGTGCGGGAACCTGTATAGTTGCCTGATACTGTCATGCCTGAGACAGTTTTGTTATTATGTTTACAGCTTTTTCTAGGAGGTTCAACTTTGACCAAACTCATTTTATAAATTCATAGTTTGAGTACTTTTTTTTTTTTTTTTTTTTTTTTTTTTTCCCTCAGGGCTCGTCCGCGGCCTTGCCGCCCCGATAGCACCGCAACCCTTGGTTGATTGTGCATACCCCTAGTCTTACTCCACCCATTCCAAAATCACTGTGCCTTGAACTAGTCTGCACAGCGATTGGTAGGGTGAAGTTTTATATTGCTCTGTCTCCGGTCTAGAGTGACCGTAGATCAGTTGTCTTTTCCGGTCCAGAGCTATACACTCGCACAAGATGTGCTGGGCTGATTCCTCCCCCTCGCCGCAGAGTCTGCATGCGAGGTCCCCTTCGAACCGCCCCATTTTATGTAGGTGTTTCTTGACGGCCATGTGTCCCGTCAAGAGACCTGTTGTGTTTCTCAGCTGTCCTCTGCTAAGGTTTAGCAGCTCCACAGCTCTCTTTGAACTGGGTCCGTCAATTATTGACTTCCCATGTCTGAGCCCTGGACAGTCCGCCCAGTACACCTTGTGTTGGTTTCTGACCCAGGACTTAATGGCTCCCCTGGCAGTGCTCTTTGACACGCCCAGAGCCGGTTCTGGTCCCATAAATGGTTCTGCTGACCCCCTCTTTGCGAGACTGTCAGCTTCTTCATTGCCTTTGACCCCCGAGTGACCCGGCACCCAGATGAGGGTCACCTCATTCTGCCCAGCCAGGTCGCTCGTCTCGTCTCGGCACTCACTCACCAGCCAGGAATTTACCCGTGGGCTACTTAGTGCCTTAAGGGCTGCCTGGCTGTCTGTGGCTATGAGGATCCGCTTGTTGGTGTAGCCCCTCCTCTTGTTCTCCCGCACACAGTGCAGGATGGCGTACATCTCGGCCTGAAACACCGTTGCATGGGCTCCGAGGGAAATACTGTGACTTACCCTCGGTCCTTCCGAGTAAACACCTGCCCCCGTCCCACGCTCCCCGCCAGATCCGTCCGTGAACCAGACGAGCGCGTCCCGTGGTATGCCCGGTGTCTCCTTCCGCCATGCCCCGCGATCAGGGATTTCCACTGTGAAGTTGTTTTCCCTGCACATTCGCGGGCTCGCGAAGTCTGACCTCATTTCAAGCATGGGTTCCTTCACGATCTCCTGAATTTTGCAGTGGCCCCTGAAGCCTGGGTTGATCTTCAGTCTACCATTGCAGGCTAGTCTGTATAGTCCTAGCCTGGCCTCTCCCATAATAACGAAGTGTAGGGGGGGTAGATCCAGCAACACCTCCATGGCGGCTGTTGGGGTTGAAGACATGGCCCCTGTGATGCCTAGGCAAGCCATCCTTTGGATCTTGCCTAGTTTTTGTTTGGCACTGGATTGTGTCACCTTAGGCCACCAGACCAGTGCCGCATATGTTAACGATGGTCTGACCACCCTTGTGTACAGCCAGTGGGCCATACTAGGTCTTAGTCCCCACGTTTTTCCATATAGCCGCCTAGTGACGGCTAAGGTCATGACTGCCTTACGCAGTATTTTTCCAATGTGACCATTCCAGGTTAGCTTAGAGTCCAATACGACCCCAAGATATTTTACCTCCCTGGCCATTGGAACGCTCCTACCGTATAGAGTGAGAGTTCTGTGGCTTTCACACTTCCTCCTCCTCGTAAACGGCACGACGGTTGCTTTCTCGGGGCTCACCCCGAGCCCTTGATCAACCGTCCACCCTTCCACCACTTTCAGTGCAGTCTGCATACGCTCCCACACTGCCTGTGTGACCTTTCCTCGGACTATGATGACAATGTCGTCCGCATAGCCCTGTACCTCATACCCCCCTCCCGAGAGCCTCCCCAGCAGGCCGTCCACGACTAGACACCAGAGCAAGGGAGACAGAACGCTCCCCTGCGGACACCCCGCCGCGACCCCCGCCAGCAGAGTCCCTCCCGCGAGTGAGGTGAACACCGCCCTGTCCCTGAGCATGGAACCGATCCACCTGCAGCAGGTCTCCTCTATTCCACGCTCCCGGGCAGCTGCCAGAACCGATCCGAACGAGGTGTTGCTAAAGGCCCCCTCTATGTCTAGGAAGGCCCCCAGCGCCACCTCCTTGTTCTCCAGCGTATTCTCCAGTTTCAGCACCAGTTGGTGCAGTGCTGTTTCTGTTGAGAATCCTGCTCTGTATGCATATTGTCCGCAGTGTAGAGGATATGCTTCCAGTACACCGCCCCTAATGTGCCGGTCGAGCAGTTTTTCCACTGTTTTCAGCAAGAAGGACATGAGACTTATTGGCCTCAGGGACTTTGCCTGGTCTGTTGGACGCCCAGGTTTAGGAATAAATACAACCCTGGCCAGTCTCCATGCCCTCGGAATGTACCCCAGAGCCAGGCTGGCCCTCATAATGAGGGTAAGCACCGGCGCCAGTATATCTATCCCCTGTTGGAGCATGATGGGCATTATTCCATCAAATCCCGGCGATTTGTATGGCTTAAAAGCGATTTATTTAGTGCATCATATCCTTTTATTATAGGGAGTATATTATACTGGTTGTACTATATCCTGATACCATGTTTTGAGCCAGGTGAGCATTCATAACATCTAACGTGTCTTTTGGAACTGCTGCAAATGGTGATTTTGACACCCTTTATTTGTCATTTTTATTATAACCACTTTCCCATTGCTGCCTTCATAGCATATGAATAAGTCACTTCTAATGGTGTTTGCCTTTCGGGGGGAGTAATATAAATATGATGGATGCTGGGAAATTTTGTTTAAAAAATTGTACATTCGTTCAAATCTGCCCCATCATGGGGCAGATTCGGACTTGGGTAGGACATGTCAGTCTAACACGAGAGAAGTTGATCAGATAAAAATATTAGGAACTTTTGCTTACAGATACAAGTTATAGAGCTGTAAAAAAATATTTCTAACATATAAACACTATAATTATTGTATTCTTGAAATATGAAAAATGTCAAATTCACCAGTTTTCCTTTTATTCATGACAAAATCCTAAAAAGTTGACATTCAATTTTAAATGTGCGGTCATTCAAGAGGTTTTGGCTTTACAAATAGGTTTGAGAACCGAAACAATGCCTGTCCTAGGAACTGTTGGGCAAACTGTCATATTTGGAAAATGAAAACCATTTTTGAAAAGGCCACTTCATAATCATAAATTTTTACGAGCTTTTTAGCAAAATGAACAACTTTTTGTAATGAATTTCACTAGTAAATAGTCGCCAATGGACATTTTTTGATCACCTGTCTGATTAAGACTTATTGATCCCATATTTGAATCACAGCTGATGGCATATTATTTTTCTTTTTCTTTCTCTAGGCTATTTGGCAGTTCTATATCAGCGACAGAAGAGAACACATTTCCTTTTTTATAGGATGGCATATGTCAGCTCAAATTTTTATGATTATACCATAAAGTTATGACATACTGTCTAGGTACAACACTTCAAGTAAAACCTTGACTTGTTCAATGTTTAAATATTTTACAACTTCAGGGAGAGACATACCCATTGTTGAGGTTTACTTTTGGGAGCAAATTATGCACACGATCTTTTATTTAGACAACAGCTGTTACATATGACATGGCTATCTTCTCATAATCTGTTGAGGTTTAATTTTGGAAGCAAATTATGCACACGATTTTTTATTTAGACAACAGCTGTTAGTTATGACATGACTATCTTCTGATAATCTTAACAGTAATTCAAATATTACATCATTGTTCAGAACCTTTCAAGTCACACTACAAGATGATGCACTCTGTTAAGAATATCTTACGTGGCTTTAACCAAAACATGTCAGACGGAACCGATGTTGCTCCATTATCTTAGGATCTTTATTTTTCGTTTGTTGTAATGTTTAAATGTTTTATCCAAGTAGGGTGGGGGCAGCTCTTAATTTTCCATTGTTAGTTGTTTAGAGTGTTTATTGGGTTCTGACAATGAAAGTTCTACAACTAAAGTGAATTTGGACACCCTGAAGTATGTTTTCTAAGATAATGATAAGAATAATTTTTATGCTGAAAAAAAAAGTTATAATTTTTCTAACCTTTATTCTTAAACATGCAATTTTCTTGTCTTATCACCACTAGTTCCCTACATTCTCATGACTTTTTGCCACTAGCCAGCCACATATTCTTGACTTTTGGTTATTTGTAAATTTTTTTTCCGAATATAGTCTATAAACAAATTGAAAATTTTAATTAAACATTTTGTTAGAAAACCTACATATAAACATTACAGCCAATAACAAGTTTATTTTACCTTATAGCTACTCAGATTCAATAAAAAAACAAACGTCTGTAAATATCTTTTTAAGATAACTTTTATTGTGTTGTTTCTTAGATGACACCACCCTGGAAACATAATTATGAACTGTCACTTTCCTGGCCAGTTTCACCAAAATAAAGCCAAAGTCTTCAGTAACTTCTTTTTCAAAACATTTATCCATTTTTCTTCTTAATTAATACTGGAAACTAAAATCATTATAATGATGACAAATTCTCATCATAAGAACTGGTAAATGAGTATTTTAATTGTTTTATTTTTTCTTTAGTCCTTGAATTGTTTTTCCATTGCTCTTCGTCTTCCTCTTTCATTACCTCAGTTTTCCTCTTTGAATTTCTTTGTCTTTAAAGTATACCACCCATTTATCAGCCCGACACGATGTGTTTTCTTTGTTTCATGCGTTTCTTTTTTTTTTTTGTTCAGCCTAAGGTAAAATGTTTCAAAATGCAGGATATATACCTCTGGGTGTTAAACCTAATTTACATTTAATTGATTCAAGTCCACTAGGACACGGTTTTCTGTTAAAGTTGTTTGTTGTTAATGGTTCGAAATGTGGTATTGATAAAATTGGTGGCCAACAATGTGGAAAAGGAGATTTATAGATGTTGAGAGAATCATGTAGTTTTAGGATGTTGACAATGTAGAAAGCCTGACAGATTTTAGCGAAACTGCTAACTCTGGCTGATGGAATATTTTCCTAATGACATTCATCATAAACATTTAGAATATTTTCCTCATCACCTTTGTGTGAAAAGTTTTCAGAGAAATCAGTAATACTTGACAACCATATTTTATATAATAAATAAAATAAAATAAAGAGGCGCCTCCTGCATATACTCTCTTTCTTTTTCGTGAAATCTGTGTGCCTATTCAGAAAAGCATAATACCACATCTTTCCAGGTCAGTCATTTGGAAAATGTTGATCAGAAATCCCATCTCTGCAGAATCCAATTTTCTAGGATGATTTGATTGTCTGCCTAAATAAGATGAAAATCTACATTGCTCCATTGGTTCCACTGGAGCCTTTCACCTCTAATTTATTGAGGGTTGTGCTCTGCACTTTAAATTCTTTGCTTGCCTCCAAAACTGGCATCCCACTTTGGACCGCATTCCAAGCCTGTTGCATGTTATATGCAGAGTACTGAGATTTATTTCATTAACTGTTGTTGCTCTTACTTGGTGAAACTTTGACCACACTAAATACTACTTATCTGCTTCGCAAGTGTTTACAGAGAATTCAACAAACACTTGCAAAACCAGAGAAATAGTCTCTACATCAGTATTTACTGAGATTTATGTTTTAACAGGCGTTCTCCCCATTTTAAGTGCAAAAACCAACCATCACTAACAATAGATTTTGATCAGTGAAAATAATAACCAAATTGGTGAGCTATAAGTATATCTAATGGTTTTACTTATAACCACTCAAGTGGCGACAAGTAGGGTAAGGTTAGGTTAGGTTGTGTTCTGAGTGGGCCATAACGGTTCCCCCACTGCGACCTTAAGGTCTATTATGCTTCACACTTAATTGTTATATTTCACCCATTAAGTCAAGCCTTTTACAGAGTTCGATAATTTTTGTGGGAAAAAGATCTTCTGGTGCAAGTTGGGTCTTTCCAAAGAGCATGTGTATTGTCCTCTCCGCAGTCGGACAGGAACATAGCATGTGCTCTGCTGTTTCGTCACTCCCTACACACAGCCAGCACTCGGTTTCTTGTACGAGCCCAATTGTGTGTGCATGCGGTGACACAAGCGGCAGTGTCCTGTATACAGGCTGACCAGAGTTCTCAGTTGTTGTCTGTTTAACTCTTTTTACCCCTTTAACTTTTATTAAAGCCTTAAAGTGTGCTAATCATCACCCCATCACAACCCCCCACCCCCCTCCCGACAAGGAAGTCGGCTGCTACATTACCATCAAGGTCTAAACGGCCCGGTATCTAGAACAGCATAGTTACAGGCAGTCTTGTAACTCCATACCGATTTTGAATTGCAAGGGTAGGGTCTAAGCGCCATTATAGTATCTTGGCTATCAGAAAATATGTTAATTTGATCTATGTGCAACGTTTGTTTAATCTCCCTCACACACCTTGATGGCATATACTTCTGCTTGGTATATGGTTGCATACTTTCCGAAGCAAATGATATTCTTGCACAAGTAAATAATTACGCTTTTTTTAGGTTTTACTAACGAGACCACATTCATTTTTTTCACATAATACACAGATTGTTTGTGTTGATTAAAAAAATAAATAATATTTACTTAATGTTGGCAATGCAAAGAAGCTTTAAAATGAAATTAATTACTTGGGTCAATGTTGCTAGGTAAATTCTTAAATGAAACAACAAATTTTGTGTAGCAACGATATGTGAAACATTTCGTGCATATTTCTTAACTGATTTTAATTTTATTAAATGAAAATCACTGCTCATACATGTAGGCATGTCCTCTACATGTTAAGACAATGTGAGTGTCTTGCATTGTTGTCAGATCTTACTAAAACAACATACAAGTGGGAGGTGGCCCTAAGTAATACCCCCACTCTACATATAAGCAATTGTATCTTTTTATTCTGTTTACTAAAGTTGTTTTTTCACTTTATCCATCCAACAGTTTTGAAAAGTTTTTGATTAATGTTTGTATAACTAATTTATTTTTTAATGCAATATTTTTCATGTTTCATACGTCACTAATGATCGATGATATATTTTTTTATTGTAAAAATGTTTAGGTATTTTCATGTAAGGTGAATGTATATAAATGTAAGTACTTGCTGGAATTGGTTTTCTTATTACTATGCTGACATAATGAACCAAAAATTGTTCTTCCCAAGCCTTTAACTCTACAAAATAGCAATCATAATACAAGCAGCACAATTTTTATAATATATATTTTTATTAAATTATTTTATACATGTAGCTGCATGGTGTGAACACAACACTTTTGTTTAGTGTCATTGATTACATATAAGCATTTTCGTTTTTTGGATACATTTTCAGATATATTTTTTGCCAGTTGTGAAGAAAAGTTTAAAGTTTTTGTATCAATATTAAAATTGTATTTTTTGTTTTTATTATTCATCGTTTTGTAATATAAGTTTGTGTTACACCTGCCATATTTGTATTTCAAAAATTTAAAATGTTGCTGTAGGTATACTACAATTAAATTTTTTGTATCATGGTTTAAAGTATTTTTCTGGTCTGTTATTTATGTAATAAATTATTTTTCATACTACTTGATTTTTTTATTACCAGTAATTACAAATTTAATCACTAGCAGTTAAAATTGTTTGATACTCTAAACTTTAAATGAAGATTATAGCAGAGAGTAGAGTTGAATTAATTAATTAAATAAAATGTTTCAAATACACTATATTTGTTTTTGGTGATAGGGTGGAGTGAAAAATCCGATTTTTTAAATCGCCAACGCCTATATGCGGAAAAGTGGGGAGCTAAGCAATTATAGTTCCCTGCAAAATCTAAAGTTGATTGGATAAAGTTTAGCAGTGCCCTCACCACTTCTAAATTTGGCCGCTGACTATTAACAAATACTTTATAATGACAAAACAGACAACTCCGGCTGATTTCGTGTTTCAAGAATATCAGCGCCCCTAGCGGATAGTACTGGTGTTATGTCGTTCCAGAACGTGTAACACTATTGCTGGTGTTTAACTGTGTATAATTAAGTTTGAGCTGTGTTTGTTACAATAAAAGTCAGTGGTTGGGTGTGTGCAATCTATAATTGTTCGAATTATAACGTGCTAAATCTATCAAAATATTTCATAGATTTCCAAAGGATGCGGAACTGAGTATGATTTTTTGTGTGTTTTTTGTTAACAGCAATTTTTTTTACAAATTGGCCTAATAATTAATATTAAACAATAACTGTAACATGGATTGACGATAATTTTGTATTATAGATGTAAGAAAAGGGTACTGTTAAAAAAAAGAACTGATTTGGATATAGTATTGAAGACACAATGTGCATTTTACATTTCAATGTCACTTCCAAAAGAATTAATTTGTTGAAGCAGAAGACAAATTCAGAATCACTTTTATACCAATATGTACAGTTCGCAGAAGATAATTTATTGTGTAATATTTACCATCATATGCCTACTTATAGATAAACTTCGTAAACGGATGGTTGAAAGGCTTCAATCATAACTTGTCTTCCAGTGAATCAAAAAAAAAAAAAAGAAATATGAAGGCAAAAGAAGTTTTGCATTAATAATAAATGATATAAGAAAATTGTTTTCTATCTTCTTCTGTGTCCTTTTTTTTATTTCAGTATGGCATAAATTGTCACATTTTTGAGATTTAAAATTACTTTACTTGGTAAAAGCTTTAAATTATCTTCCCAAGACAAGTTTTTAAAGAGACAAGTAGAAATAGCAGATTCAGCCCTATAATATATTTATTCACAGAAGTTAGTCTCACCTTTCATCTGCACAATTTCTTAATTATGTACTAAGTATATCAGTTACATATTTTAAAATATTAGATTAATAAGACGTTTTTCATGTAGAGATATAGCAAATTGAGTACTGCGCTACCATTTATACCTAGAACAATTATTTATAGTTAAGTACAGATTGTAACTTAATATCCTCAGAAACAGCTTTCATTATATTCCTATACATACCCTTGAAATAGTAGTTTAACAATGGTTTCAAGGTAGTATATTAATTATGATGAAATAAGATTATGGGTAAGAGACATTTGCAGAATTATTCATGCTGAATTCATTTAGGTTTCAAGCTAATTGTTGATACATATATATATATATATATATATATATATATATATATATATATATATATATATATATATATATATATATATATTATTTATTTATTTATTTATAAATATATAATTAGAAAATGTTAACTGTTTTGTCATGTATAAGTTTTTATATTCATCTATAATAAACTAGTTGTCTAAATTAAGATTATGCAGGTGAATTCAAATTACCCGCTCAGTTGTCAGTACTTCACGCTAGGTGGCGCTAGTGTACTTGTCACAAATCACCAATGCTAAAGCATAGGAGTGTCTTGTATTGTCATTATATAAAGGAAGCCCTTACACTGGCTAAGCCTCAGCCAGTTATCCAGCGACCAGCTACTGTTGTTAGCGCGTTTAAACTGTCAGTATTCATTCGAAAATAGTTTTATAGACCTGTAATTGTAGTATTTCGTTTTTTGTGTAGAATTGGTCAAATACTAGGAAAGACATTGAGTGCCCTGTATTCGGGACTCCTTCTGTGTACAGGAAAAATGTGTTACCTACATATGCAGATGTGATGAAGAATTATTCATATAATTATTATTTCATTAATTAATTCAGCTCAAAATAAAGCAGAACGGACCTTAGAGAACATTGCAGCCATTTCAATGGCGGAGCTAAAAGTTGTTTGGACTAAGGGGTCTGTTACCATAGTGACACACCAACAAATTTTACATATGATACGACAATACCACGAAAAATTAAGGGACCTTAAAAACCCCTGAGATCTCGATCTAATGATGCCCTTAGGCAAACAGTGAAATAGTTTAGGAACATTGCAGAAAAAAAATGTTGATATATCATTCTGCAAGTGCATGAACTTTTCGTTGTGTGAGTGTAAAAACAATGTGCCAATTAGAGAAAGAGAATTTTTGGTAGTCCAGAGAAATGAAAGAAAAATGTTCATTGGCTCTATTATCTGGTAGCTACCAAAAGCATTCAGCGATCCTCACATCGATAAGACTTTGAAAAAAGATTGTTGCCTTTAACTTCTACCTCAGATTAATGTGCTGGATATGGAACTGTCATCAGATGGTGGAGATACAGATGATAATGATAACTGTGCTGATCCAAAGCAGGAGGCTAACTCACAAATGGTAGTAAGTTTTAAACAAATTCGTATGAAATTACCAAGCTTCACACAAGCCTGCGATTGAACGGGTGTTTCTGATAGATCCGCTGCTATCATTGTGTCGGTTGTATTGAAAGATATTGGACTGGTTACCAGAAAAGAAACTTCGAAAATAATTGATAGAAGTAAGATAAGAAGAGGGAAAACGAACACGAAACACTTTCAGATCCCAGCAAAAACTAAACAAAGTCTTTTTACAAGTCATTTATTTCGACGAACGAAAAGATAATATCCTGGTTCAGTATTTAATTGGCAATAAAAACAACTACAGTTAGCGAAGAACATGTAATTGTTTCAGAACCCAGATCTAATATTTTGGTCATATAACCATTCCATGTGGCACAGCAAAAGCAATTTCAACAAACATGATACACTTTCTCAAGCCACAAATGGATTTGGCGAACTTAGTTGCTATTGGATGTGATGGAAGTGCTGTAAATATGCAAAATCACAATGGCCTAAATAGAAAGCTAGACATTTTTAATAAAACATTTAGATTGGGAAACCACTGGTCCTCTGAATTTTTGTCAGCGAAAGTTGACCCAGAGGGTTTCATGCAAGCTGTATTTTTCCAAAGAGCAGGTGTCTTGTCCTGTCCGTAGCTGGAGAGGAACATAGTACGTGCTCTGCTGTTTCGTCACTCTCCATAAACAGCTGGCGCTTAGAGTGTGCTAATCCTGGCCGATTTTGCCTTTGCTGGATTGTCCTATGTTCAGGTTTTAAGTACGTTTTGCTGTGCATGATGATATCCCCAGCACAGGTTCTCGTCCGCTAAGGTCCCACTGGGCACCACCCCTGGCAAGCGGGTCAGCCGCTATATTTCCGGCAAGTTCAGAGTGACCCGGTATCCAGACCAGCGACACCTCATTGCAGCTGCCTAGTTCGCCATGGTTTTGTATAATTTCCTTCGCACACATCTCAATGGCATACACTTCTGCCTGGTGTATGGTTGCATACTTTCCCAGGATATATGATATTCTTGCATCGGTGTAGCTCCCATATGCGCCATATGGAACTCTCATCAGATGGTGGAGAGACAGATGATAATGATAACCGTGCTTCAACTTCAAGTCCAGAATTAACAAGTTCCCTCTTTCCTCCTTGTCAACACCCACAGTACGATAGTATTTAGGCTGTAAGCCCTCGTGGTGTGTTGTTGAAATAAAAAAATAATAATAAAAAAAAATTGTTATAAGGAGTCGATATTTATTAAACTGGCACTTTGTGATGATTTATACCTATGTGATCTGTAGAAAACATCAGGCACTTCCAAAAACTAGGTGTGATAATATTTTTGATTAGCAACAGTGTTTTTGTTTTCTTTTAATTGATGTATGGTTCTAAAGGTTCGCAAAGCTTAGTGGCTAAATCGTTTTCCATTCATTGTAGTTCATTGACTAACATGTCTATTATTGCCTCTGACGTCAGGATCATAGCCTGTTTTCTCGATAGAGCCGCAACAGACAACTTTAACTAAGTGTAAGACATCCAAAAATGTTTTTAGAATGCCAATATTATCATCATTCCACATTGGGGATATATTCCAATCAATCAATGACTTGATGGAAATTTTGAGTTGTAGCAATCATTCAACCACTTTCAACATTGAGTTTCATCTTGTAAGCACATCTAACAACAAATTTAATTCATGGCCAAATTCTTCTTTTACGTATTTTTGCAGCGTGATATTTTTAAAGGCTCTTTCGAAATAGTTTGACCAAGGCCCGCATTTCTTGTAAGACTTTGTCAATATTTTGAGTCTATTGTGCAGTGATTGTTAAACCAGGTTTCAATTGGCAGTAGTCAAGAAAGATAACTGAACGAACGAACGTTCAGCGGGGCGCACACAAGCACAATCAAGATGCGATTTGTCGACACTTTTTTATTGTCCCGAGTAGGACCAGATTTCCCGGGAATTGTCGTTTCGAGAAGTCACGACCAGAAACCCTAATCATCAGACGGATGAATTGTCTTAGCGAAACGATTGTCAGGTCTGAAAACTGTATTGTGATGAATTGGGTTCTCCAAATTGTACTTATCAGTGCTCATCATAGGTTACGCAATCTTCACTCGTATACAGAATACGTAAAATACTTATTGTTTAAGACATACTGTATAATTTTAGCCAATAAAGTGATCATACAATAATAATAAAGCCCTGTATCTCTTTTAATTTTAACTTGGATTGACGTATGTTTGGCTGAATTGTAATATTTTGATATCAAACATTCACTGCTGCTCTGTATACAATTACTTTTGGACCACTCTATATATTTGTTTGTAATTGCAATTGAAATTGTAATTATTTATAAAATAACAATTTAATACTCTTCATTTTAAAAATGGCTTACTTTTCTGTGTTTTTTATTGCATTACTACCTGCAAATAAACAACATCAAATTACAATTGACATAATGACCTACACTTGCACTACATTTTGTTGTTCTAATTTGATCATAATAACAGAACAACATATCATTGATTCATAACAATTATTTAATATTTTAATCTCATTCAGTAAACTGATCCTGTTGACCAGATATAGGTTTTCACGTCATTGATACCATATTTTTAAATTTAATATCTACGTAAATAAGCTAATCGTACTCTATTATCATTCTATATTTATCATTAAGTGCAAAAAATATCAAATTTCGCAAATAATTTAGATTGTTAGAGTTTGTAAATATAGAATCAAGTTTATTTACGTACAGGTTGCTCTTATCAATGTTTTTAATGTTTGTACATTTCAAAGTAGGCGCCGTCCTATTAATGAGTAGCTTAATGTATATTTCCATAACTAACTGTTTAAGTGTGTTAGATAACTGTTCCAAAAATAGTAAAAATAAAGTAATGAAAATCTAAGTAAAAAAAGCATAACAAAACCAGTAGCGGCTCGTGCCTGAATGCATTGGGGGTGTGCAAGAAAAAAAGTTCGGGACGCAGCAAGTGCCTTACGGCAGTAAATTTTCATTATATGCTTCAAATTTGAATAACTCAAGTTTCTACGAACTTAGAAAGTTGAATTTTGGTGTATAGTAGGGTCTTTCCCAGGGCAACATATCCACCAAATTTCATCAAAATAACTGTAATTTTCGGAGAACAAATTTTTTTCAAAAGAAAACTCAACTTTCTAAAAATGCAGAAATTTGAATTTTAGTGTGTAGTAAGGTCTTTTACAAGGCAACATATTCACCAAATTTCATTAAAATACCTTTGTAATTTTCGGAGAAAAAGATTTTTTTTTGAAACAACTCAATTTTTTCAAATTTGTAAAGTGGATCGCAGTCAAAATTGAAATTAGGTAATATTTCTTAATTTATAATGGCAAAAATATTACAATTTTCACTATGAAGATACATTATGATTTTAATATAAAAGTTCCCACAACTTAAGTGCCGTTAACCGGGGAGATTTGTTTCTTATCTGTTTGTCTTTGATATATATATATATATATATATATATATATATATATATATATATATATATATATATATATATATATATATATATATATATATATATATATATATATATATATATATACATACCGGGTTAGGAAAAGGTCTTGGAACGGTCGAATATCTCTGTTATTAATGACCCAATTTTTTTGGATTTTTGTAATGATGAATGGTCACAAATAAGCCTTTTTTTCCTAACACATTCACTTTTTTCTCACTTCCGGTTTAACAGGAGATGACTCCAACTTATTTTTTTAAAATGGGACACCTTATATATCATTACCATTTTCGGATGCAGGATAAAAAACTACGTTCTGAAACATCAACCTGTTTTTTTAATTGATAAGATAACACCACAAAAAATTAATAAAATATTCATAATGCAAAATCAAGATATTTGTGATAAAAGTTCGTAATATGATTTAAACTAAAGTAATTGTTCAAATTGTGCTCAGTCTACAATTTGGCAGTGATATAATCTACCAACAAAATGTCTCACTGAATTTTGTATCATCTCTGGCATAATATGGTTGATTTCTTCAGTTATCTGCTCCTGTAATTGTTCCAGATCATCAGGTCGTTTTTTATACATCTGACATTTCAAATGACCCCACAAAAAGAAGTCCAGTGGCGACAGATCTGGAGAACGAGCTGGCCACTCAATTCCTCCTCTGTGTCCGATCCAGCGACCACGAAATATTTGGCTCAAATAATCACAGACATTACTTGTAAAGCAAAGTTAGGCCGAGCTTGAATAGGTTCTGTCATTATTTCAGAAAAATTTAGTCTCCGATCTGGGTCATCCTCGGTCAACTCGTGAACCACATGCATTATATATATATATATATATATATATATATATATATATATATATATATATATATATATATATATATATAATATGTAAAAGATAAGTGGCCCGAATAAAGAACCCTGAGGTATCCCTCTTCACTGTATTCCCCACCATGAAAGACTCTTGTGTTCTATTATTAAGGTATGACCGCAGCAATTCCATACAGGCTTCCCTAATACGATACTGACTCAACTTTGTCAGATATATTTCATCTGACACACAATCAAATGCTTTTGTTTAGTTGGCAAAAACTGCACAGTTACAATAAGTAACTACTAGTACAGATATATGCAGATTATTACACTAATTAAAATACAAAAAGTCTGTGTGCAGCAAGTACGTTATGGTAGCAAATTTTCATAAAAATATTAAGTCACTGAATACAAAAGGTCTGCACGGAACAAGTGTGTTTTGATAGCGGATTTTCATAAAAATATTACATCACCGAAGTTTTTTTCATGAAATGCTTATAACTTTGTTTTTTTTTAACACAGATACTATCTGAACTTTGGTATGTAGTGTACATTTTACAATAGCTATCTGAATTTGGTTGCCGTAGCTTTGCTATTTTCGGAGATACAAAAATTTTCCGAGAAAATGCTATATTTTTCCAATAAAAACTGGCCTGATTTTTCTGGCTCATTATATCGATACTGTGGATTTATTCAATATGGTTCATTCGTCTACATCTGGCAAGCATTTCGAAAAATATTTTGTCTTGCGCCTAATACCGAATACAAAATAGTAACAGTAAAAATCGATATATAATAGTCACACACATCAACAACCTACAACATACAACCTACAACATACAACCCTATCTGTATCGATACATTTTTCTATTCATTATAAAAATGTAAATAGATACTAATTTTGGACTTTTTTGCAGAAAACACCTTTTGCACCTGTAAACAAGTATTCAGAAATAACAGACTTTTATAAGAAAGTAAGGCAGGCACCAGAAATCACGTTTACAGAAGCAACCAATAATGTTGATGAAAACATAACTCTGTTGCTGCAGGAGAGCGAAGAAGACATAGAAAAATATGATGAACTGATGGAATCGTTGCAACAGTCTCCTGATACTGATAACTGTTGAAGATTTCATGTTACTGTGTACTGTGTAATTTTTTTATTTATTTTGCTCTTAGTTTAAATTGATTGTTATTTTTGTAGTAATATAAGTAATTAAAAAATGCTTAATTGAAGATTGTCAACCTTATAGTGCGTCTTACAAAGGTTTGTTGAAAAGACTGATGTTTATAAGTAAATTTGAATGAAGTTTGTGTACATAAGTCCTAGGTTACTATGATTAAAAAGTCTTTAAGCTAAATTAGTTATTGTATAAACATCAATTTATTTTTATTAAGCGTTGAAAAAAAAGTTATAATCTGTTATTTCTGGCTTATCATCTTGAATATAGTTGATAAGTTGTAAATAGTTTTTTTAGAAGCAACCATTTTGTCAGCGTAGCAGCAAGGAAATAATTTTTTTTATGATATACTGTGAGATCAGTTTTTAGCATGTTTATATAACGCGTTTTTAGAATGTTTATATGTCAATCTGTCAATTGTAAATAATTAAAAAAATTACCTATTGATAAAGCTTACTTGACATATTAAAGTGTCATTTTAGCATAATTAACACTTTAAATTGTATAAATTTGTTAGTGTATTTTGAACCGAACGTCTCATATGTTTGATATGCTTTTTAACTTAAATAAGCCTGCTGAAATTGTTGACTCCAAATTAAGTTTGACACTCCATTGTTTTACAAAGTCCCCAATTTGACCTGATAATTTCAGCAGGTTAATCTGTTAATTGGGGTTGCCAATTATAAACTTGTTTATTTTTCATTTTATGAAGAAAGACTGGATCAGTTCTCACCATTTCAAATTTCCTTTCTGTTCCACAGAAACATTGACAAATAGGTCGATTTAGTTGAAAATTTATTAAGTTTGCATTACAAGAATTCAACAAGAAAATTGAAACTACCAATAACAATTTCACCCAATCAATTCACCACCTTCTTGAACATACAGTTCAATTCTTTGACACAACTCCCTATAACTTGTACGGATCTCTTCTAGTGGCAAAGACACTACAGCATCTTTGATTCTCTCCTTTAAACATTCTGCATTCGGAGGAGAATAATTCGCATAAACTATTTATCTCAAACGGCCCTAAAGGTAAAAATCTGCCATAGTCAAATCAGCGCATCTCTGTGGCCAAAAATAGGACTATCTGACCGATCCAATTCTCCAAATTGTTGATTCAACCATTCTACACCTATTCGAGCATAATGGACAGGACCATGCTACTGTTGGAAGTAACATTTAGCACGATAATTAATCGGTATATCATCGAATATGGTCTGAAATTGCGCACTAGCTGAATATTGTTGATTACGAGCGATTTGGAAATAGGGATTGTAATGGCTCTAGTAACTCACATGCTGAGATGAAAAATTACCATTGGTTGAGAACGTGGCTTCATCAGAGAATGCAATATCTAGATAAAAGTGTTGATTATCCATGATTTGTAAACCCATCCACAAGCAGAAATTCAAGCGTGATTAAAAATTGCTTTGTAGGGACAAATTTCACGTTTTAATATTTTTTGAATGTACGTTTTATTTATCCCTAATTGAAGTGATTTTCACTGTAGAAAGTTTTGGATTATTTTGTACCGAATCCACTACAGTAAGAGTGGCAGCGTTATCTTCATTGCAATCTATCTTCGTTTCCTTTGTATCTAATATGGAGCCAGTAATTAATAACTTGTTTATGAATTTTTGTGCACCACATTTTGAGATGTAAATACCGGGAATCTTTTAATTGAATTCTTCGATAACTCTGCGGGATGCTTTATCACCTTTACCATAGTAAATTCGTTGCTCTTCGACAACATTGTCATTAATTTTGACAGAATTTCCTTTGGACTGTCAGTGAAACAATATGATTTTTTAACTGTTGTAATAGAAACGTAATAAACAAAAGTCCTGTTAACAGCTGCCACAAAAACGACAAGTAATTTTTGGGGCTTAGAACAATTTGCAGCTATAAGATCCCTAGGACATTGAAAATGTACGAGATAATTTTATGAGTCTCGAAAGTATGTTGCCTTTGGTGTTAAGCTTTTACCAACAAACGTGCTTGAGAAAATTGACAACTCTCAGGCATTTGCCAATGTCAGAGGTTCAGAAAATTTGTTGTAAAAAATAAAATAATTCGCAACACAACAAAACAATTATTTATTAAAAGTACAGCTGGTAAAGGCACAGTTATTAAAATTTAATGTACCATTAGATTGGCTATTTTTTTCCGCTATAGAAGATTTATTATGACGCATAGTATTTATGATCTTTGATCTTATTGTGGTGTTCTCGGTCGATGTTTAAGTATGCTTCTATAGAATTTGAATTGTTATGACCAAAAATTTTCAGCAATTTCTTGTTCTTGCACATCTTTTTTTTGCCAATTTGCTAAAAGCAGTTGACCTGCTCGAATGATTTGTTATCTTTTTGTCTTTTACGTTCAGGCAGATCGCCTCAACATACGATTTAATCCATCCATTAATAGTATTTTTTTCCAAAAGGCACATTGTTGTACTAATTACAGGTTTCCGTTTTCCAGTGTCGATTTGATTTTAAGAACAGCCGTGGTGAGTAATATGTTCGCCTCGTTTTAATATGGCTGTCAACTGTCAAAAAATTTGCCACTAAATCGACATATTTCACGATGTTTCTCTGGAATGGAAAAGAAGTTTTAAACGGTGAGAACATTAGAACAAGCAAAAACTATTACGAAGGCTTTGTAAAAAATATAATAATCTCTTGGCAACCCCATCTGGGGACATACTCTAGTTGGCAGAATGCAGTGTGCAGTGTTCTTATATGTTGCAATAGATAACACATGTTGGTGTATCGTTTTTAATATCTGCTTATATTCATTATTTTCCACTTCTTACATTGGAGGTGTTTGAGAGTGTCTGGTTGCTTTATGACAACATGTGTAATTTATACTTAATTATTTTTAAGAACATAGTTAATTTATTTGTTTGCATTCTTTTTTTTTTTGTATGCCTGAGATCTCATTGTCCATTGTACCAAAATATTTCTTCTAGGCTAATCAAGATCTTATGTTTTTTACAAGCTTTGCTATTTGTTGCAAATGTTTCACCGATCTGGTAAATGTTTATTTGGATCTAGTTTAAAAATTTATATCAATTTGTTAAAATATTTTTTAAATAACTTTTAACCTACAAACTTTTAGGGGATGCATGGTTATATGTGTATTAAATCAGGTTTATTCTGAAACTGTAGGTATCTATCTTGACAATACAATAATTGTATCTATATCTAACAAATTTTGGGTCCATTTAACTCCCAAGATTTGTTTATGAGCATGTGGTACTGTATATCACTTAAAGCAGAAGTAATATGCCATTTGTAGTGCCTGCCATCAATTTGCTCAGTTTTAAAGAGTATGCACCTCAGCAGAAAAATAATCAAAACATTCTCAAGTGCTAAAGCAATATACCTTTTAGTATACTTGCCAGCTTGTTGAATCTGACCCTTAGAATGTCTCTTATCTTCCTCAGATTCCTGAATCTCACCCTCAGAGTGTCTCTTATCTTTCTCTTAAGATTTGTGAATCTGAACCGCATAATTGCTCTTATCTTCTATTTTCTCTTCACCTGTGAACCTCATGTGGAAGATTCTCTCATTAAGGAAACCTGAGTGCGGGAACCTGTATGGTTGCCTGATACTGTGATGCCTGAGACAGTTTTGTTATTATGTTTACAGCTTTGTCTAGAAGGTTAAACTTTGACCAAACTCATTTTATAAATTCATAGTTTAAGTACTGCTTATAAAGGATTTATTTAGTGCATCATATCCTTTTATTATAGGGAGTATATTATACCAGTTGTACTATATCTTGATACCATGTTTTGAGCCAGGTGATCATTCAAAACATCTAATGTGTCTTTTGGAAGTGCTGCAAATGGTGATTTTGACACCCTTTATTTGTCATTTCTATTATAACCACTTTCCCATTGCTGCCTTCATAGCATATGAATAAGTCACATCCAATGGTGTTTGCCTTTTGGGGGGAGTAATATAAATCTGATGGATGCTGGGAAATTAAAAAAAAAATAATTGTACATTCGTTCAAATCTGCCCCATCATGGGGCAGGTTCGGACATGGGTAGGACATGTCAGTCTAACATGAGAAGTTGATCAGATAAAAACATTTTGCTTACAGATATAAATTAAAGAGCTGTAAAAAATGTATTTCGAACATATAAACACATTAATTATTGTATTCCTGAAATACGAAACATCTCAAATTCACCAGTTTTCGTTTTATTCATTACAAAATCCTAACAAGTTGACATGCAATTTTAAAGGTGCGGTCATTCAAGAGGTTTTGTCGTTACAAATAGGTTTGGGAAACGAAACAATCTCTGTCCTAGGAACTGTTGGACAATCTGTCATATTTGGAAAATTATAACCATTTTTGAAAAGGCCACTTCATAATCATAAATTTTTACTAGCTTTTCAACAAAATGAACAACTTTTTTTAAATGAATTACACTAGTAAATAGTCGCCAATGGACATTTTTTGATCATCTTTCTGATTAAAACTTATTGATCCCATATTTGAATCACAGTTGATGGCATATTATTTTTCTTTTTCTTTCTCTCGGCCATTTGGCAGTTCTATATCAGGGACAGACGAGAACGCATTTACTTTTTTATAGGATGGCATAATGTAAGCTCAAATTTTTATGATTATGCCACAAAGTGATGACATACTGTCTAGATACAACACTTCAAGTAAAACCTTGACTTGTTTAATGTTTAAATATTTTACAACTTCAGGGAGACATACCCATTGTTGAGGTTTACTTTTGGGAGCAAATTATGCGCACGATTTTTTATTTAGATAACAGCTGTTACATATGACATAGCTATCTTCTCATAATCTATTGAGGTTTAATTTTGGAAGCAAATTATGCACACGATGTTTTATTTAGACAACAGCTGTTAAATATGACATGGCTATCTTCTAATAATCTTAACAGTAATTCAGATATTACATCATTGTTCAGTACCTTTTAAGGTGCACTGCAAGATGATGCACTCTGTTAAGAATATCTTATATGGCTTTAACCAAAACATGTCAGAGGGAACCAATGTTTCCCCATTATCTTAGGATCTTTATTTTTCATTTGTTGTAATGTTTAA
Organism: Tillus elongatus; assembly: GCA_964006375.1. Classification (NCBI taxonomy): domain Eukaryota; kingdom Metazoa; phylum Arthropoda; class Insecta; order Coleoptera; family Cleridae; genus Tillus; species Tillus elongatus. The sequence continues at coordinate 93,683,725 of OZ023263.1, read as the reverse complement.
ATGTTTTATTCAAGTAGGGTAGGGGCAGTCGTTACTTTCTCATTGTTAGTTGTCTAGAGTGTTTATTGGGTTATGACAAAAAATACAACTAAAGTGAATTTGGATACCCTGAAGTATGTTTTCTAAGATAAGGATAAGGATAATTTTGATGTCGAAAAAAAGTTAATTTTTTTTAACCTCTTATACAAGTAATTTTCTTATCCTATCACCACTAATAGTTCCCCACATACTCATGACTTTTCGCCACTAGCCTGTTACATATTCTTGACTTCTGCTTATTTGTAATTTTCTTTCCAAATATAGTCTGTGTAAACAAATTGAAAATTGAAATTAAATATTTTGTTAGAAAACCTACCTATAAACATTACAGCCAATAAAAACTGTATTTTACTTTATAGCTACTAAGATTCACATGAAATCTGAGATATGATTGCTAGCTAGCTGATCCTCCAGGGGAAGGAGGAGAATAGGGGAAGCAACTTCAAAATGATGCCTTCCTCATCTCTATTATAAACATTGCAATTTTATGATTATTATTATCACTATCACTTTTTTGGCTAAAATTATACAGTACGTCTTATACAATAAAAAACAAACGTCTGTAAATATCTTTTTAAGATAACTTTCATTGTGTTGTTTCTTAGATGACACCACCCTGGAAACATAATTATGAACTGTCACTTTCCTGGCCAGTTTCACCAAAATAAAGCCACAGTCTTCAGTAACTTCTTTTTCAAAACATTTATCAATTTTTTCTTCGTAATATATACTGGAAACTAAAATCATAATAATGATGACAAATTCTCATCATAAGAACTGGTAAATGAGTATTCTAATTGTTTTGTTTTTTCTTTAGTCCTAGAATTGTTTTTCCATTGCTCTTTGTCTTCATCTTTCATTATCTCAGTTTTCCTCTTTGAATTTCTTTGCCTTTAAAGTATACCACCCATTTATCAGCCCGACACGATGTGTTTTCTTTGTTTCATGCTTTTCTTATTTTTTTTGTTCAGCTCAAGGTAAAATGTTTCAAAATGCAGGATACATACCTCTGGGTGTTAAACCTAATTTACATTTAATTGATTCAGGTCTACTAGGACACGGTTTTCCGTTAAAGTGGTTTGTTGTTAGTCGCTCGAAATGTGGTGTTGATAAAATTGGTGGGGAACAAGGTGGAAAAGGAGATTTATAGGTGTTGAGAGAATCATGTTGTTTTAGGATGTTGACAATGTAGAAAGTCTGACAGATTTTAGCGAAACAGCTAACTCTGGCTGATGGAATATTTTCCTAATGACATTCATCATAAACATTTGGAATATTTTTCTCATCACCTTTGTGTGAAAAGTTTTCAGAGACATCATTAATACTTGACAACCATACTTGATATAATAAATAAAGTAAAGAGGTGCCTCCTGCACCTTCTGCCTCTCGTTTTTGTGAAATATGTGTACCTATTCAGAAAAGCATAATACTACATCTTTCTAGGTCAGTCATTTGGAAAATGTTGATCAGAAATCCCATCTCTCCAGAATCCAATTTTCTAGGATGATCTGATTGTCTGCCTAAATAAGACAAAATCTACATTACTCCATTGGTTCCACTGGAGCCTTTCACCTCTAATTTATTGAACGTTGTGCTCTGCACTTTAAATTCTTTGCTTGCCTTTAAAACTGGCATCCTGCTTCGGACAGCATTCAAAGCCTGTTGCATGTTATATGCAGAGTACTGAGATTTATTTCATTAACTGTTGTTGCTCTTACATGGTGTAACTTTGACCATACTAAATACTACTTCTCTTGCTTCGCAAGTGTTTACAGATAATTCAACAAACACTTTCAAAACCAGAGAAATAGTCTCTACATCAGTATTTACTGAGATTTATGTTTTAACAGACGTTCTCCCCATTTTAAGTGCAAAAACCAACTATCACTAACAATATGTTTTGATCAGTAAAAAAAATAACCAAATTGGTGACCCATAAGTATATCTAATGGCTTTACTTATAACCACTCAAGTGGCGACAAGTAGGGTAAGGTTAGGTTAGGTTGTGTTCTGAGTGGGCAATAACGGTTCCCCCATTGCGACCTTAAGGTCTATTATGCTTCACACTTAATTGTTATATTTCACCCATCAAGTCCAGCCTTTTGCAGAGTTCGATAATTTTTGTGGGAAAAAGATCTTCTGGTGCAAGTTGGGTCTTTCCAAAGAGCATGTGTCTTGTCCGCTCCGCAGTCGGACAGGAACATAGCATGTGCTCTGCTGTTTCGTCACTCCCCACACACAGCCAGCACTCGTTTTCTTGTACGAGCCCAATTGTGTGAGCATGCGGTGACACAAGCGGCAGTGTCCTGTATACAGGCTGACCAGAGTTCTCAGGCCCTAGAGTGTGCTAATCCTGGCAGATTTTACCTTTGGATTGTCTTTCCATCTGTCCAGGCCTTCAAGGTGCGTTTCATCCCGAGCGCAGGTTCTGGTACGATATAGTTCACACTGGTATACCACCACCACCACCACCACCACCACCCCCACCCCCCGCCAAGAAAGTCGGCGGCTACATTACCCTCAAAGTCTAAACGGCCCAGTATCCAGAACAGCATAGCTACGGGCAATCATGTAATTCCATACCGATTTTGAATTGCAATGGTAGGGTCCAAGCGCCATTATAGCATCTTGGCTATCAGAAAATATGTTAATTTAATGTATGTGCAGCATTTGTTTAATCCCCCTCACACACCTTGATGGCATATACTTCTGCTTGGTATATGGTTGCATACTTTCCGAAGCAAATGATATTCTTGCACAAGTAAATAATTACGCTTTTTTAGGTTTTACTAAAGATACCACATAAATTTTTTTCACATAATACACAGAATTTTGTGTCGATTAAAAAATACAATGAAAAATAATATTTACTTAATGTCGGCAATGCAAAGAAGCTCTAAAATGAAATTAATTACTTGGGCCAATGTTGCTAGATTAATTCTTAAATGAAACAACAAATTTTGTGTAGCAACGATATGTGAAATATTTCGAAATATGCGAAATATTAACTGATTTTAATTTTATTGAACGAAAATCACTGCTCATACATCTATGCATGTCCTCTACATGTTAAAACAATGCGAGTGTCTTGCATTGTTGTCAGATCTTACTAAAACAGCATACAAGTGGGAGGTGGCCCTAAGTAATACCCCCACTCTACATATAAGCAATTGTATCTTTTTTTATTCCGTTTACTAAAGTTGTTTTTTCACTTTATTCATCCAACAGTTTTGAAAAGTTTTTGATTAATGTTTGTATAACTAATTTATTTTTTAATGCAATATTTTTCATGTTTCATACGTCACTAATGTTCGTTATATATATTTTTTATTGTAAAAATGTTTAGGTATTTTCATGTAAGGTGAATGTATGTAAATGTAAGTACTTGCTGGAATTGGTTTTCTTATTACTATGCTGACATAATGAACCAAAAATTGTTCTTCCCAAGCCTTTACATCTACAAAATAGCAATCATAATACAAGCAGCACAATTTTTATAACATATATTTTTATTAAATTATTTTATACATGTAGCTGCATGGTGTGATACAACACTTTTGTTTAGTGTCATTGATTACATATAAGCATTTTGGTTTTTTGGATACATTTTTTTGCCAGTTGTGAAGAAAAGTTTAAGGTTTTTGTCTTTCTTTGTATCAATATTAAAATTGTATTTTTTGTTTTTATTATTCATCGTTTTGTAATATAAGTTTGTGTTACACCTGCCATATTTGTATTTCAAAAATTTAAAAGGTTGCTGTAGGTATACTACAATTAAATTTTTTGTATCATGGTTTAAAGTATTTCTCTGGTCTGTTATTTATGTAATAAATTATTTTTCATACTACTTGATTTTTTTATTACCAGTAATTATCAAATTTAATCACTAACATTTAAAATTGTTTGATGCTCTAAACTCTAAATGAAGATTATAGCAGAGAGTAGAGTTGAATTAATTAATTAAATAAAATGTTTCAAATACACTATATTTGTGTTTGATTATAGGGTGGAGTAAAAAATCCGATTTTTTAAATCGCCAACGCCTATATGCGGAAAAGTGGGGAACTAAGTAATTATAGTTCCCTGCAAAATTTAAAGTTGATTGGATAAAGTTTAGAGTGTCCCCACCACTTCTAAATTTGGCCGCTGACTATAAACAAATACTTTATAATGACAAAACAGGACACTCCGGCTGATTTCGTGTTTCAAGAATATCAGCGCCACTAGCGGATAGTACTGATGTTACGTCGTTCCAGAACGTGTAACACTAGCAATTGCTGGTGTTTAACTGTGTATAATTAGGTTTGAGCTGTGTTTTTTACAATAAAAGTCAGTGGTTGGGTGTGTGCAATCTATAATTGTTCGAATTATAACGTGCTAAATCTATCAAAACATTTCATAGGTTTCCAAAGGATGCGGAACGTGAGTATGATTTTTTGTGTATTTTTTTTGCTAACAGCAATTTTTTATTTTTACAAATTGGCCTAATAATTAATATTAAACAATAACTGTAACATGGATTGACGATAATTTTGTATTATAGATGTAAGAAAAGGGTACTGTTGTAAAAAAGAACTGATTTGGATATAGTATTGAAGACACAATGTGCATTTTACATTTCAATGTCACTTCCAAAAGAATTAATTTGTTGAAGCAGAAGACAAATTCAGAATCACTTTTATGCCAATATGTACAGTTCGCAGAAGATAATTTATTGTGTAATATTTACCATCATATGCCTACTTATAGATAAATTTCGTAAACGGATGGTTGAAAGGCTTCAATCATAACTTGTCTTCTAGTGCATCAAAAAAAAAAAAAAAATATGAAGGCAAAAGAAGTTTTGCATTAATGATGATATAAGAAAATTGTTTTCTATCTTCTTCTGTGTCCTTTTTTTATTTCAGTATGGCATAAATTGTCACATTTTTGAGATTTAAAATTACTTTACTTGGTAAAAGCTTTAAATTATCTTCCCAAGACAAGTTTTTAAAGAGACAAGTAGAAATAGCAGATTCAGCCCTATAATATATTTATTCACGGAAGTTAGTCTCACCTTTCATCTGCACAATTTCTTAATTATGTACTAAGTATATCAGTTACATATTTTAAAATATTAGATTAATAAGACGTTTTTCATGTAGAGATATAGCAAATTGAGTACTGCGCTACCATTTATACCTAGAACAATTATTTATAGGTAAGTACAGATTGTAACTTAATATCCTCAGAAACAGCTTTCAGTATATTCCTATACATACCCTTGAAATAGTAGTTTAACGACGGTTTCAAGGTAGTATATTAAATTATGATGAAATAAGATTATGGGTAAGAGAAATTTGCAGAATTGTTCATGCTGAATTCATTTAGGTTTCAAGCTAATTGTTGATACATATATATATATATATATATATATATATATATATATATATATATATATATATATATATATATTTATAACTATATAATCAGAAAATGTTAACTGTTTTGTCATGTATAAGTTTTTATATTCATCTATAATAAACTAGTTGTCTAAATTAAGATTATGCAGGTAAATTCAAATTACCCGCTCAGTTGTCAGTACTTCACGCTAGGTGGCGCTAGTGTACTTGTCACAAATCACCAATGCTAAAGCATAGGAGTGTCTTGTATTGTCATTATATTAAGGAAGCCCCTACACTGGCTAAGCCTCAGCCAGTTATCCAGCGACCAGCTACTGTTGTTAGCGTGTTTAAACTGTCAGTATTCATTCGAAAATAGTTTTATAGACCTGTAATTGTAGTATTTCGTTTTTTGTGTAGAATTGGTCAAATACTAGGAAAGACATTGAGTGCCCTGTATTTGGGGCTCCTTCCCTGTACAGGAAAAATGTGTTACCTACATATGCAGATGTGATGCAGAATTATTCATATAATTATTATTTCATTAATTAATTCAGCTCAAAATAAAGCAGAACGGACCTTAGGGAACATTGCAGCCATTTCAATGGCGGAGCTAAAAGTTGTTTGGACTAAGGGGTCTGTTACTATAGTGACACACCAACAAATTTTACATATGATAAGACAATACCACGAAAAATTAAGGGACCTTAAAAACCTCTGAGATCTCGATATAATGGTGCCCCTTAGGCAAAAAGTGAAAAAGTTTAGGAACATTGCAGAAAAAAAAAAGTTGATATTTGATCCTGCAAGTGCATGAACTTTTCGTTGTGTGAGTGTAATAACAAAGTGCCAATTAGATAAAGAGAATTTTTAGTAGTCCAGAGAAATAAAAGAAAAATGTTCATTGGCTCTATTATCCGGTAGCTACCAAAAGCATTCAGCGATCCTCACATCGAAAAGACTTTGAAAAAAGATTGTTACCTTCAACTTCTACCGCAAATTAATGTGCTGGATATGGAACTCTCATGAGATGGTGCAGAAACAGATGATAATGAAAACCGTGCTGATCCAAAGCAGGAGGCTAGCTCACAAATTGTAGTAAGTTTTAAACAAATTCGTATGAAATTACCAAGCCTGCGATCGAACGGGTGTTTCTGATAGATCCGTTGCTATTATTGTGTCTGCTGTATTGAAAGATATTGCACTGGTTACCATAAAAGAAACTTAGAAAATAATGGATAGAAATAGGATAAGAGAGAGAAAGCGAACACGAAACACTTTCAGATCCCAGCAAAAACTAAACAAAGTCTTTTTACAAGTCATTTATTTCGACGAACGAAAAGATAATATCCTAGTTCAGCATTTAATTGGCAATAAAAACAACTACAGTTAGCGAAGAACATCTAATTGTTTCAGAACCCAGATCTAATATTTTGGTCATATAACCATTCCATGTGGCACAGCAAAAGCAATTTCAACAAACATGATACACTTTCTCAAGCCAAAAATGGATTTGGCGAACTTAGTTGCTATTGGATGTGATGGAAGTGCTGTAAATATGCAAAATCACAATGGTGTAAATAGAAAGCTAGACATTTTTAATAAAACATTTAGATTGGGAAACCACTGGTCCTCTGAATTTTTGTCAGCGAAAGTTGTCCCAGAGGGTTTCATGCAAGCTGTATTTTTCCAAAGAGCAGGTGTCTTGTCCTGTCCGTAGCTGGAGAGGAACATAGTACGTGCTCTGCTGTTTCGTCACTCTCCATAAACAGCTGGCACTTAGAGTGTGCTAATCCTGGCCGATTTTGCCTTTGCTGGATTGTCCTATGTTCAGGTTTTAAGTACGTTTTGCTGTGCATGATGATATCCCCAGCACAGGTTCTCGTCCGCTAAGGTCCCACTGGGCACCACCCCTGGCAAGCGGGTCAGCCGCTATATTTCCGGCAAGTTCAGAGTGACCCGGTATCCAGACCAGCGACACCTCATTGCAGCTGCCTAGTTCGCCATGGTTTTGTATAATTTCCGTCGCACACATCTCAATGGCATACACTTCTGCCTGGTGTATGGTTGCATACTTTCCCAGGATATATGATATTCTTGCATCGGTGTAGCTCCCATATGCGCCATGTGGAACTCTCATCAGATGGTGGAGAGACAGATGATAATGATAACCGTGCTGATCCAAAGCAGGAGGCTAGTTCACAAATGGTAGTAAGTTTTAAATAAATTCGTATGGAATTACCAAGCCTTACACAAGCCTGTGATCGAACGGGTGTTTCTGATAGATCCGCTGCTATTATTGTGTCTGCTGTATTGAAAGATATTACACTGGTTACCAGAAAAGAAACTTCGAAAATAATTGATAAAAGTAAGATAAGACTGAAAAAAGATTGTTACCTTCAACTTCTACCGCAAATTAATGTGCTGGATATGGAACTTTCATCAGATGGTGGAGAAACAGATGATAATGATAATCGTGCTGATCCAAAGCAGGAGGCTAGCTCACAAATTGTAGTAAGTTTTAAACAAATTCGTATGAAATTACCAAGCCTGCGATCGAACGGGTGTTTCTGATAGATCCGTTGCTATTATTGTGTCTGCTGTATTGAAAGATATTGTACTGGTTACCATAAAAGAAACTTAGAAAATAATGGATATAAATAGGATAAGAGAGAGGGAAAACGAACACGAAACACTTTCAGATCCAGCAAAAACTAAACAAAGTCTTTTTACAAGTCATTAATTTCAACGAACGAAAAGATAATACCCTGGTTCAGTATTTAATGGGCAATAAAAACAACTACAGTTAGCGAAGAACATGTTGTAATTGTTTCACAACCCAGATCTAATATTTTGGTCATATAACCATTCCATGTGGCACAGCAAAAGCAATGTCAACAAACATGATACACTTTCTCAAGCCACAAATGGATTTGGCGAACTTAGTTGCTATTGGATGTGATGGAAGTGCTGTAAATATGCAAAATCACAATGGTGTAAATAGAAAGCTAGACATTTTTAATTAAACATTTATATTGAGAAACCACTGGTTCTCTGCGTTTTCTGGCGAAATCGGAAAAGTATTACAATCTTGCGAATTTATATGGGTCACAGGCTTTCAAAAGATCTCCACAGAACTTCGTGAAGTTGATTTGCAAATCTTAAGCACGGACCAAAAATATTTGTGTCATATAAGCTTGTCTATATAGAGCGGTAACGTATCAGACGATTTGGCCAACACACACCCTGCAAAAATAAGTCACTAAAGGTGGATAACTACCGCAAATATGGTATTGCGCTTGTATGTGGCAACTTCAACCCCTTCTGAAAATTTGAAGTTTTAGGTTAGGTTATGTTAAATTGTGAGTGGGCCATAACAATCCCTCCATGGTGACCTTAAGGTCTATTGTGGCTCACGCCCAATTGTCTTATATTTCACCCAAGAAATCCAGCCAGCTACAGAGGTTGAGAATTTTTGTCAGCGAAAGTTGACCCAGAGGGTTTCATGCAAGCTGTATTTTTCCAAAGAGCAGGTGTCTTGTCCTGTCCGTAGCTGGAGAGGAACATAGTACGTGCTCTGCTGTTTCGTCACTCTCCATACACAGCTGGCGCTTAGAGTCTGCTAATCCTGGCCGATTTTGCCTTTGCTGGATTGTCCTTCTATGTTCAGGTCTTTAAGTACGTTTTGCTGTGCATGATGATATCCCCAGCACAGGTTCTCGTCCGCTAAGGTCCCACTGGGCACCACCCCTGGCAAGCGGGTCAGCCGCTATATTTCCGGCAAGTTCAGAGTGACCCGGTATCCAGACCAGCGACACCTCATTGCAGCTGCCTAGTTCGCCATGGTTTTGTATAATTTCCGTCGCACACATCTCAATGGCATACACTTCTGCCTGGTGTATGGTTGCATACTTTCCCAGGATATATGATATTCTTGCATCGGTGTAGCTCCCATATGCGCCAGCTGCACCTCCCCCCCCCTCAAGAGGGTCCTTTGTTTTTGTTCCCAGTCCTCCCTTTCCGGAAGGACGGTCTTGAGAGCCAGCTCCCTACTGATCTTTGTAGGCATCAGGTCTGAGACCATTCCCAGAACCTCATGACTCTCAATGTCATAGAGGAGGCAGGTCCTTGTCAAACTGATTGCCTTCGGCATGCTGTTAGCCGTATGTTTTAATCTGTACTCTGTCCACCTTGTCTCACTCTCCAGGCAAATGTGACGAGAAGGAACGTTTAGGAGGACTTCCAGAGCGGCTGATGGAGCGGTGGTTATCTCGTCCATTATCATCAGATAAGCTTCCCAGGCAACACAATTGTGATATTCACATCGCTGAGATGTTATTTTTAAGTAACCAATGCGACATATCCTGATACATGCATGTCATGTCTCTGGGATTGTTTTCTGTTACCTATGATTTTGCGCTTAAACTGGTACATGCTAGGATGTTAGCTGTTACTTTTGAGATACATGGCTAACCTTTACATGCCAAGTATGTAACAGCGACATATCAATAATTTACATTTTAGAAGTTAATTTTAATGATATGCTAGCGATATTATAAACTATATCGCTGTTACTTCAGAAAAATAACATGCTAAGCATGTAATTAACACATGATGACCGTTACTTTATAGATTCACAGTTCATATTCACGCCCCACCGTTTGTCATCGCGGGAATCGCATTGACACTTGGTTATTTTTTAACTTTTATTGTGTGTGACATGTGGCGCACGACAATGACATACAAATACAAGAGTTTCGTGTTGTCTTGTGGATATGGATTATTTCTTGCTATTTAGGTTTTAGGCAGCAGTTTTTTGTGTTTGTACATTAAGCATTATCCTGCAATTACAATTACGAGGTAAGTACCTACCTATATAGAATATATCTATTACCCAGTAAGTACATTTCTTAGGTTAAGTGTATAACTACTTATTATATGATGAACATCTAATATGTTTGGCAAATTAAATCGATTGTTTACAAACAATACAGCATTTGTGTACATGCATTTAACATGGCAGTAGCAGTAAAACCGCTACAGAAAATCATCTGCTTAATTCGCGAATCTATACAAAATGTTTACTGCACGTATCTGTTATTGTGTCACTGGTTTTGTCAGGAGTTAGCGCCAATTTTTATTAATCCGCATTTCATGATCAGAATTACTTTTGTGTTTGCACAACGTAAGAAACAATTGTTATGCTGAGGTGTTTATGTTAGCTATTTGAGTTTAGATAATTTTATTGTCGTCCATTTTCTAATGTAAAATGTCAAAAGGTAATTTCACTGATTTCATATAGACAAAAAAGACGCGAAACTTAAAAGACAAACAAATTAACAGTCATGCTTCATTGCCATACAGGGAAGTAATTTTAGATTGCAATAAAAATAATATAGGGAAGTTTCAACTTTTCCATATGTCGAGCCGAATTCGACTTCCGCTATTAATCAATTCCCACTACCTAAAAATATTGTTGATGATGCATTAGTAATATCATTTATTAATTTTTCTAACAGCTCGTTTTTTAAATTTCAGATGTAATTCTGCAGAATGACCAACTAAAAGAAAAAGGGTGTGAAATTTCTGTTTCGGAGTGTTTCCATCGAGCAAGACAGCGGAAACAGAGAAATGACAAAAAGCATATTTCACCAAAGAAATGGAAATTTACAGCTTAACTTTTAATTTATATAGACAATATGGGATCATTGTTGTTTCTATGTTTACAAATTCCAGCAAGTTTTTGCATATGTTTTAAACACATTTTTATTTTTAGATTTGTATTATGAGAATTTTGTTTTTTATTTAGTGTTTACTGAAAAAAATAATTGTTTTGTGGTCCATAAAATTTTTTAGAAGTTTGCATTTACCTACAACTTTGGAATTCATTTTTAATTTTATATTTATATTATGAGACTTTGTTTTTTCTATAAATTTAGAGTTAGTTTTTTTTTTGTTCCCTCAGGGCTCGTCCGCGGCCTTGCCGCCCCGATAGCACCGCAACCCTTGGTTGATTGTGCATACCCTTAGTCTTACTCCACCCATTCCAAGATCACTGTGCCTTGAACTAGTCTGCACAGCGATTGGTAGGGTGAAGTTTTATATTGCTCTGTCTCCGGTCTAGAGCTATACACTCACACAAGTTTTTATTTATATATATATTTAGAATGCATTTTTGTTTTTATACTATATGAGAATTCTGTTTTTTTTTCTTCATTTACTGAAAATGTTATAGTTTTGTATGATGTATAATATATATATATATATATATATATATATATATATATATATATATTTCCATTTTCTAGAAGTTCATCTGTTGTTTTTATTGTCCCATTCCTTTTTTTTTATAAATATTATAGACCCTTAACTCAGATGCAGAGTGAGCTTACTATTACCAATAATTATTAGTAACTTAATATATATATATATATATATATATATATATATATATATATATATATATATATATATACATATATATATATATATATATATATATATATATATATATATATATATATGTATGTATGTATGTAATTTACATGACAGCCATGAAGTATGAATTATATACTGGGAATATATCATAGGACATCTCAAGTACATTATTTAGTTACATGCTAGAGATGAGTCTAGATACATTATTGAAATATTAGTAAGTACATCTCCTTAACAGCACAGGCGATGTCTCCAGCATGTTAAGCTGTCATGTCCCTGCGATGTATTGTCAATGTTGGCAGTTGCTGACATTTCCTAGCTCTGGTAACTTGCATAGACCTTACAAAGTACATCTCTGAGATGTTCAATGTCGCGCTGTTACATGCAAAATACATGATTGTTATGTAGTTGTGTTGCCTGGGTTGTCTCTTTAGCTGACCCAGATTGACCCTCGAGAGATAACGACAGCCACCTCATACAATGTATATAAGAAGTACAGATCCCGATTCAACACCCAAGGTCGCTGACGAATGGACTAATTAATAACAGAGCAATTAGAAGAATAGACTATTCATGGATGGGTAAACAACTAGACCAAACTCAGCAAACGGCCACCTGCCAAGATCACCTTCAACTCAGCAACCAGCCACCGGCCAAGATCACCTTCAAAACAGCAACCTAGTGTGGAAACCGCCTCTCGGTCCACGCCCCACCAGAGACTATATATGGAAGTTACCAGACCACGGACGGACATTCCTACATTGTTATTGCTTAAGTCTCATAATTTATCTTTAGTTGTCATAATTTATCTTTACCATTTTTATTATTATTCATAAGTATTTTGTGTAACTATAATCAATAAATCCTTTTAAAAATTAAAGTGTGTTAACAACAAAGTTAACTCGCGATAGCACGATGTGCCTTAGGTCACCAAACTATAGCTCCATAGGTTATCATCAGTCTGATAACCACTACATAGACATCTAATAAGTACACTTGGAGAACCCAAATCACCACAACACATTTTAAAAGACCTGACGATCGTTTCACTAACCAAGTTAGCGTCATCAGAGGATGAAACAGTCTAAATACTTAAAAAACGAACATCAACTTATATACCGGATCTCAGGTAAAGAGATCGAACCGAGATGAGACACTAGTCGTAGGCAAATTCCAAAGTGTATTGTATTTTTATCGCCTGACCAGGTCTGTGCGCTATCCCTACTGCTTTATCTAAACAGTGTCCATCTGTAATAGTCTTGAGAAAGTTCAACGACAGCTAAATTAACAACGATTCCTTTGGCGGCAATAACTGTATACTTATGTTATCGGTAAAACGTGCCGAAAACGTGGAAATTTTATTTAGCAAAGCAATCGATCAAGTGACTCGTAATTGGCGCTGGTGAAGTGTTCATACATTTTTTATTGTAACTATATTTCGCAATATATACGCCCTCGAACCCATTTAGCTGTCCTGGTTCTCTAACATTTTTTATTAATTTCAGATTATCTTTATCAACGTGATGATTATTATCCCAAATATGTCGGGCGAGGGCAGACTTATCTACAGTACCGTAACGTAATTGGGATATGTGTTCTTTGAATCTGATTTCAATCGATCTTTTTGTTTGTCCGACGTATTTAAGATTACAATCTTTACAACTTATTTCATAAAGTCCCGACATTTTGTCCGCGCTATCCTTGTCTTTTGGGTTACCTAGCAAGTTTTTTTAAGGTATTTGTTGTTGAAAATGCTAGCTGTAAGTCGACTTTTTTAAAAATGCTGTCTAGACCCCTCGTGATTCTAGGTTCAAATGATAAGCAAACAAAGTTTTTCACCGATTTTTCTCTTCTGAACGTCGTTGATTCCGTCAACATTTTCTTTGTTTTCTGTTTGTTGATTAATTTTTTCACTAGGCAAGCAGTGTATCCGTTATATTCGGCCACGTTCTTAATATAATTTAATTCTTTGGTAACGGGTTTTTATTTAGTTTTTTATACGGTCCTGTCGCTATGGCGTTAAACACTCTCTTTATAATCGTTTTTGTCCAAAATCACTACCTTATTGCCTTTATCTGCTTTAACATAGAAACAATCTTTCTCTCGCAATCGCTTAACTATTTTCATTTGATTACAATTTAGTTTTTTTTGTAGATTTATTTTCTTTCAAGTTTTTTGAAATTTTACTTTTACACGCTTCTCTAATAATTTTTTTTGACGGTTCTGGAAGTTTTCTAATTCCCATTTCAATACCAGCAACTATTTCTACAATATTATCTTTTTGTGACTGTATACCGAATTTTAACCCTTTGTTTAGGAGGTCCATCTCCTCTTTATTAAATGATTGTGAAGAAAGAGACCGTATAAAAACTAAATAAAAACCCGCCACCAAAATTAATTTCGGACGTTAAAAATAGTCTAAAAAGTTGTCATAATCTCATATCAAAAGACTTAGGAAGAAAGTTACAAGTTTCTAATCCGAAAGTTCCCAAGAAGTACGGTCTCCCAAAAGTTCATAAACCGGGAAATTCAATTAGACCTATTATTTCGGCTATAGATTCCCCGACTTATAATTTAGCTAAGTGGTTGACAGATGAGTTTAAAGGCTTGCCTGTAAAACAGAGCAGTTTTTCAGTAACAAAATCTCTTGAATTTATTAATAAGATCAAAGAAGTTAAATTGACCGAAGGCGAGGTTTTAATTTCGTTCGATGTAACTTCATTGTTTCCTAGCGTTCCCACGGAGCAAATTTTAACATATTTAGAGCAGTTGCTAAAAATGAATAACATAAATGAAAATGTCAGCAAAGAGTATTTAAGTCTAACAAACCTTTGCATCAAACACAATATTTTTCAATTCAACAATGAATTTTTTCAACAAACACAAGGCACGGCAATGGGCAATCCGCTATCGCCATTTATTGCAGACCTTTTCATGAGCAGATTTGAAACAGATCTTGAAAGTGAAAGTGGTTATTTTCCTAGAGTGTGGTGTCATTACGTGGATGATATTTTCGCGGTGTTTAACACAAACATTTGCAGAATAGAAGGTTTTATTGCCAAATTAAACAATAAATTTGATTCTATAAAATTTACCCACGAATTAGAAATTAATAATAAACTACCCCGTCTAGATGTACTAGTTATCAAGAATAAATACACTTTAGAATTCGATGTCTATAGAAAAGAAACCATTACCTTAAGCTACATCCCGAGCGACTCACATCATACGTACGCACAAAAAATGGCCAGTTTGAATTTTTTAGTAAATCGGTTAATTAATTTTCCTTTAAACAAAAGTAGATATACCAAAGAATTAAATTATATTAAGAACGTGGCCGAATATAATGGATACACTGCTTGCCTAATGAAAACATTAAACAACAAACAGAAAACAAAGAAAATGTTGACGGAATCAACGATGTTCAGAAGAGAAAAATCGGAGAAAAACTTTGTTTGCTTACCATTTGAACCTAGAATCACGAGGGGTATAGACAGCATTTTAAAAAAAAGTCGACTTACAGCTAGCATTTTCAACAACAAATACCTTAAAAAACTTGCTAGGTAACCCAAAAGACAAGGATAACGCGGACAAAATGTCGGGAATTTATAAAATAAGTTGTAAAGATGGTAATCTTAAATACGTCGGACAAACAAAAAGATCGATTGGAATCAGATTCAAAGAACACATAACCCAATTACGTTACGGTACTATAGATAAGTCTGCCGTCGCACGACATATTTGGGATAATAATCATCACGTTGATAAAGATAATCTGAAATTAATAAAAAATGTTAGAAAACCAGGACAGCTAAATGGGTTCGAGAGCGTATATATTGCGAAATATAGTTACAATAAAAAATGTATGAACACGTCACCAGCGTCAATTAGGAGTCACTTGATCGATTGCTTTGCTAAATATTATTCCCACGTTTTCGGCACGTTTTACCGATAACATAAGTATACAGTTATTGCCGCCAAAGGAATCGTTGTTAATTTAGCTGTCGTTGAACTTTCTCAAGACTATTACAGATGGAGACTTTTTAGATAAAGCAGTAGGGATAGCGCACAGACCTTGTCAGACGATAAAAATACAATACACTTTGGAATTTGCCTACGACTAGTGTCTCATCTCGGTTCGATCTCTTTACCTGAGATCCGGTATATAAGTTGATGTTAGTTTTTTAAGTATTTAGAATGTTTCATCCTCTGATGACGCTAACTTGGTTAGTGAAACGATCGTCAGGTCTTTTAAAATGTGTTGTGGTGATTTGGGTTCTCCAAGTGTACTTATCAGTGCTCATCACAGGTTCCAATCTTCACTTAGCCCAGTACATCTGTTGTGGACTTACTCCCCAGTTATTTTCACAGGTTCTTCGGCATGCCCACAGGGACAGTTTGGCCCTTGGATTACATTCTCTAACTGTACGTTCCAGTTGAGCTTCTTATTTAGAGTAACCCCCAGATATTTCGCCTGTTTGTTTCCTCCATAAGAATAGCTGGTTTTAATTTGTCCAACCTTCTTCTTCTGGTAAATGATGTCTTTTCGAGGGTTCACAGACATTTGCTCCCCCCGGCACCAATCATTCACTACATTTAGTGCCACTTGAAGAGTATTTCAAAGTTCCTCTTCAAATTTACCTCTAACCATTATGACAAGATCATCCGCATACGCCTGGACCTCAACCTCCCACAGATCCAGGATAGCCAGCAAATCATCCAAGCTGACCACCTCTCTCTGTAACGAGTTAATAATAGTCCTATTGTGCGGCTTGCTACCGACCTAGCCACAAATGGTAGGTTCCACTCCTCTAGCGACAGCAGCTTCGTAGAGGGAGTTAGGTAGTGCATTGTTAAATGCTACTTCAATGTTGAGAAACGCAGCCACCGCCACCTCCCTGCTATTCAGTGAGTGTGTGATTTTATCAACAAGGTTATTGAGTGCTAACTCGGTAGATTTGCTAGTTTGGTAGGCATGCTGGTGGGTATTGAGGGGTTGTTGTTTAAGATATTCCCCCTAATGTGTCCATCCAGTAATTCTTCCAATCCCTTTAGGAGGAATGAAGTAACACTGAGAGGTCTCAGGAATTTGGGTAGGAAGTTAGTACGTCCCAATTTGGGAATATATACACCCCTATAGTCACCGTCGAGCTGGATGGAATATAGTTCCAAGCCAGCAAGTGCGTAATCTTAGCGAATTTTCATTAAATGCTTTAAATTTGCATAACTCAATTTTCTATAAACCTAGAAAATTGAGTTTTGCTATGTAGTAAGGTATTTACGGGGGCAACATACCAGCCAACTTCTATCAAAATAACTTTGTTAATTTTTTTCGATTTTTTTTTCAGAAAAATTAAATTTATTTTTGGAACAACTGGTCTGATATGGCTGGCTAACGAATTCATCCAAGCCATTAATAAAAGAAAGACTTGTCGAGTTTCATCAAAATAGGTTAATAACTTTTTGAGTTATGACGAGACGAATTTTTCCGACGACCTCTGGAACTTAAAGTACTAACAAAAAAAAGGAAAAAAACACTTTGATCGTGTTGTGGACGACAAGCATTTCGGTCCTGATTGCTGCAGCAGCTTCCGGCTTTGTTTTTCCGCTTTATGTAGTGCACAAGGCTCAACATATTTATCCGACATAAATAGATAATGGTCCCTCTGGCACGGCTTATAACCGTAGTAAAAGCGGTTGGTTCGATCAGTTTTGCTTCGAAGACTGGTACCATAAAATTGCTCTTCCATAAGTATACATAGATTTCGTAGATATTTGTGAAATTAGCTGAGGTTGTAACTTAATAATAGTTTGACATTTTGTTGATTGGCCCAGCTTTAGAATTAGGATATATTTAAGAAATTTTTCACCAACATTGAATCATCTCTGTGAAGAGGCAGAGGTACAATATTGTTTGGAGTGGTTTGGGCATAATCTCCCACTAAGAAGCTGATAATTTGATACGAAAATAAGAGGTCCATTTTCTACGCAACTTAGTTTATTTATTGGAAGTTCTGTAATGTAAGTGTTGTAAGTATAGTCATTGGTAATGGCGTATTTTATTATAGCTAAAATCAGATTGTTTATATTTAGTTGGACGATGTTTAAAATCAGTTACGTGATCTTTGTGAAGTGTCACAATTTAAGATAGCAAAAGGTAAGTAGAAGAATTATGAATGTAGCCATCTATTTTAAATTGAGTGTTACATAATTTCATTGGTGTATTAATGGGAAAACGAAGTAGTTGTAAAATTAAAATTAGTATATGTTTCCAATGATAGGCAGGTGTCTATTATTTCTGTACATTCTTGTTGTAACTATCGTACACGAACATTGATAAAGCGCATAGTGAAATATCTTTTGTATTTTGTAATTTATTTAAGGATAAATTTAAAAGTAATGTAACTAATATTTTTAGTATGCTTAACTTGCAATATGGGATAAATACATAGAACGTACATACATATAAAATTTGTTTCTTTGCATTAGTCGCCATAAGATATGTTTCTATTTTAATTATTATAAATACAATACCCTTGAAATAGTTTGAACTATATAGTGATATTAAAGAGGGTCGATCAATAAATATCCGTGTTAGGAATGAAGAATCAAGTTTTTTTTAACACTTTTCCGTTATTTTTCAATGTAACCTCCTTTTAGGTCAATACACATTACCCAACGTTTTTGACATTTCTTTAACTTCTTAAAAAAATACGATTTGTCAAACTATTTAAAATACGCTTTTGTCTCGGCAATAACCCCCTCGTTTTAACTGTTTTCCCCCGAGGCAGGTTTTCATATTGGAGAAGAGAAAGAAGTCGGAGGGAGCCAGATCGGGCGCGTACAGTGGATGCGGCGGTAATTCGTGGCGCAGCTCATGCAATTGGGCCTTGATAATTGCGGTAGAATGTTCTGGTGCGTTATCATGGTGAAGCCGCACTTCCTTCTTAGCCAAATGGACCCCTGTCTGCTTTCAATTATTATCTAATAGGTCCGATACTTCACTGTAGTACTGCCTCGTGACCGCTCTTCCATTCTGCAAAAATCCATGAGGACTAGTCCCTTTAGGTCCCAAAAAATTGTGGCTATGACCTTTCTGACCGAAGGGACCGTCTTTGCCTTCTTCGGAGCAGATTCACCTGGAAAAATCCATTGTTTTGACTGTCCCTTGGTCTCTGGTAATAATGTATCCAGGTTTCATCAGCGGTGATGACTCGATGCAAAAACACCTGCAAATTTCGCTTAAAGAGTTCAGAACACTGCTTCAACATTGACAGCCGTATCCGGTTGTTGTTCGCAGTGAGCAATCGGGGCACCCATCGGGCCTTTCTCATACTTAATTTATCATGTAAAATAGTGATTTCCGTTCCGTACCCTACATCGCGCACATTAGTTCGGCGATCAGCGAGAATCACGTCGTGGACTTTTTGAACCAATTCCTCGGTAACCACGTCTGTCGGGCTGCCTGGTCGCTCCTTATCGAAAACAGATGTACGATCACGTTTACATTTTTTAAGCAATATCTCACGGTTGTCATAGATGTTGAAGGGTCCCGATTTTTTCATTTTTTCATCCAAAATTAAAAAGCGAATTACAGATCTATATTGCACTTTTTCCATTTAATTGAGAAACACGGAACAGGTGTGATACAACTGGCTGCCAAATAAAAACTAACCAATGAATCAGTCAGAAATTTAGTACAGTGTCGTTTGACAGATGACGGTTATGCCAACTTCCCTCAGAAACACCACCTGTTTGTAAACACGGGTACTTATTGATCGCTTTATTTTAAAACCCTTAAATTTAAGCTGTCCTGTAAATTTTCGTTTAGGCCACTTAATTTCAAATTGGTTACAACTTATAAAAAATCTGTATACCCAATAAGATAATTACACAGAATAAGAGTTATGTTAAAGCTAATTTTATTTGCCTCTAGTAACATTGCTTAAGAACGCCATATAAGTATAATAGCTAGTAATACATTCTAGTAAGCAAAAGGTTGGATAGTTTTGTTTTTGTTCGAGCTGTTAGTATTGTGTCTGTACTTTAAAATCCAAGTTTTCCACCTTGGCGCTCCACTTGGTATTGACAAAATATCAAATTTTTTAACTTTTTCTATTTTTTGTTCAAATTATCTCCTTCACCACTATTATTAGAAAAAGCAAAACCACTCTTTACAAATTTACACGAAAGAAAACTTGCCTGAGTGTAGAAGCAACAGCGTTATAGCATAACTAGTGACTGGGATAGACGATTTAAGGAAATCACAATTTTTTTCAGAACGTAGCGATAACTGTGATTTTCGTCGGCTTTTGTTAAATATTTTCTAAACTAAGACATCTAGAGCAAACGCCATACAAACGTTTTAAAGGTGAGTAAATTTACTATAAAGGGAGCATAGTAGGACGTTTACATGGCAAAAATTGTGAAGAAAAAATATCTGCTTAAAGAAATTGTTTCATTATTTTATTTCATTATCACTATAACCTTAAATTTTGAAACCATGAAACAATAAGATGACATAAAGATAGTTAAAAAATATGAACTAAGTTTTCATAACAAAAGTTAAAGCTTGAAGAGTAGGGAAGACCGGGGCGTATTTGGAATCGTTTTTCGAAAGAAATGTAGTTTTTCCGAATGTGCCCCATATTGGGGCACATTCAAACATATGTGGGGCACTTTAAAACATTATGATAAGCAACTCATTAAAGGCCAAATTAGAGGGAATAACGAACTATTATAAATCAAAACTTTATTGATATAAAGCATCAAAATTATTTGAAAATTTAATTTTTGAATTAACTGTTGTAGTGCTCGCTTTGATTGCTTTTGGTAACTTTATTAAAGTGTCGGACCTAGATACCACTGACACATATAGACTATTGGGAAAAATAAAACGTTTGGTTCCTTGCTTTCTTAAAAAGTTCAGTTCAGGACTCATTAAATGAAATCGATAAAACTCTGCCAATATAATATATTTGATGGTTTTCTTTGCTAACAATTCAACAAGGATATAATCGTTAGCTTTAACTTATGTTTCATTGTTCAGTTAATTTGGGGTTGCGCCCAATCTGAATTCGAAAAATATTTATTTGTTTTTCTTAATTTTTGTCAGACTAATATCTCAGTAAGATAAAAAGTCTCATCTTCCTTTTGGAATATTGAAAAAAATATTTGATTTCCAGTCTTAAATTTTGGAGTCATTATTTTTAATTTCTGACGATAATACCTGTTTTTTTTGCCTTGTTTAGCTTGTTTTGTTACTTATTCTTCCTCAATTTGTTTAAGTCTATCATTCTCAGGCATATCAGTGTAAATATGGGAGCACCCTGACTCGGAACTACGTACAGTCTTTCTTGGGAATGTTTCAGGAAGAGGGCGAATGTCAGAAATCGGGTACATCATTTTTATTCCTTTGTCGAATATATTATCCCGCAGGTCTTCGATAATGGCAGTCGCCATCTCAATAGCTTCTTTTGAAGTTCCGGTATTTGAATACCCTCTTAAATTACTTGTCGAACTTTGTGCTTATATAGAAAAATTCGTCTATGTGTTGTCGTATTATATGGGTCATTAGACCATTCGGACATTTTTATATATAAAGAGATTTGATTCTTAAATGGTCATGGGTGTACTGTAAGGCATGTTTTTGACAATCGCTGTAAGATAATCCTTTTCACAGAAAATCAAAGAAGTATAGGAGAAATTTCTGGTTTTTAGAATGCTTGAACCATGTTAACCAGGGTAAATGACAACAAGTAGACTGTAGATTGTCGATTGTTTCATGAGTCGTATAGATCTTTGGCCTTACCGCACTGCGACCCTAATGAGTGTTTTGTCCATGCCCGAAAACTTAAGACTTTTTATCCAGTCTGCTATCTCGTATTTTCTGCGGTGTTAAGGTCACCTCCCCAAGATAATTGAGCCATTTATAAAACTGAGCCATGCAGTCGTATAGCTAATGTTCTGTTGTTTCTGCTCTTCAGTGCATTATTTGCAGTTCTCACTGTCCCCGTACCCATCTTCATAAGGTGGTACCTTACTGAGGGTGTCCTGTGAAAAATCCCATGATTATTCTCAAGTCGCTTCTGCTTAATTCAAGAAACAGTTCAGACTTCTATGTTGATATGGTTGCCTGTCTTAAGTATGGCGTTTTCCTCCAGTATGCAGCATTCGGTTCCACTCCCAAGTATCAAGTTCATTTCTCACATAGATTTCTGTTAATCCACAGTTGGGCTCCGGACCATAAAATGGTGTTGTTCCTGCCCCTTTTGCAAGTCTATTTGTTTCTTCATTTCCTTTATTGCCTTGATGCCCTGGTACCCACATAAAAGCTACTTTGTTGTTCGTAGCCAGTTGCTTCAAGAATTTATTGCAGTCCCAGATCGAAAACAAACTTAATAAAAACATCCTTTTATTATAATAAATGTTCAAAATGTTCTCTATTCACTTGCACACAACAAAATAATCTGCTCTGGAATTCTTCACTGACTCTTATTTTAAATTTCTTATCTTGTCTTTTATCTAAAACGTACTTGGTATCATTAATTGTTTCTTATTAACTACCAATTTTTGCAGTGTGAAAGGTGAAATTTAACAGTTCTGTTTTATTTTGTGGTGTATTCTGTTGAATGCACGGTCTCCTAATAACTTGGTCGTAATTTTGTTGCGATAATTTTAATTAATTTTTGGTTTAATAATGCGATACTTAACTGAAACTCTGCGAACAGAAATATTAATGATGATTGGGTATGGTGATATGTGTAGAACACAGCCACAAGTTGTTAACCTATTTAATGAAAAACAACCAGATTTGCCCCCACTAACCCAGGGAATTGTGCCTAAGATACATTCACAGTTTCGTGATTATAGACACGTTAAACCACTACCTAGGAGACACAAGTTTGTTGAAGAAGATGTAAAGCTCAATATTTTATTGGATTTTAAGAAGAACCAACAACTTCTACCCGTCAAGTTGCACGTGAAAATGATGTTAGTCAATTAACAGTTTTAAGGTGTCTCAAAAACGAAAAAATGCATCCCTATAAACTACAACACGTTCAAGAATTGATTGACGGTGATTCTGATAGAAGACTGAAATTTGCTGCTGGCCATTGTACATAGAAATGTTATTTCTTCTGCTGACGTTCTGTTTTCCGATGAAGCAACATTTCTTTTGAATGACGATGTAAACAGGCAAAATTGCAGATACTGGGCTGCTGAAAACCCCCACTGGGTGCGACAAACTCAGCGTCCTCAGAAGTTGACCGTTTGAGCTGGTATCATTGGTGATCACGTAGCTGGACCTGTTTTTATAGAAAATCTCAACGGTCCAAGATATTTAGAAATGCTGAGAGAACAGGTTGTCCCAATGTTAGCAGAATTATATCTAAATGCAATGGAACCTAATATTCTCCATGAAAGGATATGGTTGCAATAATAAATGGATAGGTATAAATGGACCGATACAGTGGCCGCCTAAATCACTGGACTTGACCCCACCAGACTTATTCTTGTGGGGAGTTTTGAAAAATAAAGTTTACAGAACACCATCTGTTAACTTTAAACATTTAAAAGAAAAAATTATAAATGCTTGCGATGAACTATCTAGAGAAATGTTTCATAAGGCTTCAGTGCGAGAAGTAGAGCGGAGATCGGATAAGTGTTTAGAAGTAGGAGGTGGTCACATTGAAAATTTGTTGCAATGATTGCCTACATGCTTTGTTTATTGCTGTGATAAAAGTAGTGACATATAATGTGTTTTATAATGTTAAATTATTAAACGACTTTACAACGGAAAAAGAAAGCAATTTTTTTTCTTTACATAATTTCTCCAGAAAAAATAGTTCTTTTAGTGAATTTTCTTAAAAAAAATTCACTAATTAAGAGATCCCGACTTTTGAATTTTGAAAAAATTTCTTCAAATGAGTGCTATTTAGGACCCTTGGAACCCAAATCCGAGGTCGGTTTCAGATTTTATATGTTTATATATATATATATATATATATATATATATATATATATATATATATATATATATATATATATATATATATATATATATATATATATATATATATATATATATATATTTATGTGTCACACCTATAACTAAAAAAATAATTGACCGATTTTGATAAAACTTGGTGAGTACCTTCCTTTCGCAAGTGGCTTGGATAATTAGCTCTGTAGGTTAAACGACAAAAAAGTTACAGGCATTTAAAGAAAAATAAATTTGGATTTTCCTCAAAACGTCAAAGTCGCGATTTAAAACGTCAAAATTGGTAATATTTAGGCAATGAACCTGAAACTAATATGAGCTATGGAAGGAAAATGTCTCAAGAATAATGTTTTACAAAGCCTGAAATATTAGTTTCAATCGTCATTGTCCTTCATTTTACTAAAATGTTCCCAAAAAATTCATTTCAAATATACCCTTTCTCTGATGCTTTGGCAGTAGTGTTGGCTATAGAGTTTATCGGTTAATGGTATATCATTTTTGTCGAATTTTCGTAAAAAATCTTTAAAGTTCAATATATCCGTTATAATGCAAGATACTAAAAAAATTGTATACATTAACTATGGGGTGTCTTGAGCTACATCTCAAAAAATATTTCTACAATTACAGGCTGGCCCATAAGTCGTTGGTGCTTCACTTTTTTTTTTGTGAATTTTATTTAAAAAATTCACTAATGGGGAGATCCTTGTCTATATATATATATATATATATATATATATATATATATATATATATATATATATATATATATATATATATATATATATATATATATATATATATTTATGGTTGTTTCCCTCGGATTGAGGGTCTTCCAAATGTTGCTGCAATTGTTCACTGGTTGTCTGTTGTGACTCCGTGTATTTTTGCATCTTCATCCATAGTGTTCCCATCTTCACCTGGCTATACCGTACTGATGATGGCGAATAAGCTTAAAACACGTGTATGCGGTTGTCTCCTTGCGGCTTTGCCCTTAACCTTTCTCCTTGTATAGTACAGAAATGCCGTGTTATAAATCCTATTATAATATGTATATATATATATATATATATATATATATATATATATATATATATATATATATATATATATATATATATATATATATATATATATATATCGTACCGATAACTCAAAAAATAATAGACCGATCTTGATCAAATTTGGTGAGTACCGTTCTTTTACAAGTGGCTTCGATAAGTTCGTTATCCAGGAAAATCTGACCTGGTTTTCTCGGAAAATTTTGTGTTTTCTTTCTAAAAAAATTCATATCTCCGTAAATAACAAAGTAAGAGCAACCGAGTTTGGTACGCGTATTTGTATTATAAACAGTGAACCATCTACTAAATTTAGGTCTCTAAGTTAAGGGACAAAAAAATTACGGGCAGCTAAAAAACAAATTGTGGAGTTTTCCTTAAAACGTCAAACTTGCAATTTAAAACGTCAAAATTGGCAATGTTTAGGCAAAGAACGTGAAACAAATACGGATTGTGAAAAAAAATGTTGCAAGACGAGTGTTCTGCGAACCCTTAAGTTTCAGATTCAACCGTCATTGCCCTTCATTTTACTAAAATATTTACAGAAAATTCATTTCAAATAGACCCTTTGTCTGATGCTTTGTCTGTCGTATTAGTTAAGTTAATGCTTTCGCTGTAGTGAAGTTTATGGTTTAGCGGTCTATAGTTTTTAGCTAATTTTCGTAGAACAAATTCGTTACTGCATTTTAGCATTTTTTATCGAAATATGATGCATGTTTGTAAGAAAAAAATCTGGACGCAATAAGTGCGTTTTAGTAGCAAATTTTCATTAAATCCTTCAAATTTCAATAACTCAATTTGCTATTAATGTAAGTTTTGTTGGTTAGGAAACCAACATTTAACTTTTTTTCGGAAAATTTTTGTACAAACGCAGCGAGGGCGTTTTGGTTGCGATTTTTCATTAAATGTTTCAAATTTCAATAACTCAATTTGCTATTAATCTAAGGTTCATTGGCTAGCAGACCAGTTTACTCGGAAACATTTAAAGTTTATTTTCGGAAAATTTTTGTACATTTTCAAATAATTATTTTGATAAAATATGGTACATTGTTCCTACTATATAGGTTATACCGGTAACCAAATTGATGCCTGCTCGCATTAGAGCGATATATTTGTAATTAAAAACATTTTATGAAAATTCACTTCCATAACGCACTTGCTGCGTGCAGAGTTTTTTTATATATGCCAAAATATAGGTTGTTTTCGGGAAAAAAATTCGATCACGTCATTACTTCAGTTTCCAAATATCCAAAAATATGCAAATTTGGCTTAAAATTGTCCCTACTCAATCGCATTTAGGAACCTCTTTTCAGATTTTTTCTATAGCTTTTCCTTTTCTTACAATAGTGCCGAGACATTGAGTTTCGCTCACCCTGTACATAGTGCGGAAATAAAATACGTAGGAAAGGTAGAAGGATGAGAATACATTCTTGTGTTTGTGGGATTGATGGAGAGCAGGGGTCAGAGATAGGTATCCTGTCGTGTGCTTGTTATGAGCTGTGGAGGGAGGATCAAGGAGAGGGAATGGGGAAAAATTACATATCAGAACATATTTTGGCAATTTTTTCTTTGTGTTGTAAATATTTTAATGTTTTTATCCTTTCAGAGCACATACAAGTTATTAAACTTAGATGCTCTGTTTCTTTTGTATTTTATAATTAGAAAACAGTGTTATTTATAGTGTTTGTAAATTCGGTGTATTTTTGGTGGCATAGTATTGGTAATTGTAGGGCTGATTGTTGAACTGAGTTGAATTGAGATTAAATTGAAATTGGCAAATTGAAATTGAAAATTGAATTCTTTTTGGTAGTCTTTTGTGATCTGGCTTTCTCATAGGTCCATTCAATCGTAGCTCTTTTCCCTTGATACTATCTAGAAGTATTTATTGCTCATTCAAGCTAATAAAGTCACCGTACAACATCTTGTTAAGAATATTATTACATGAACGTTTATTTTATCCTTTAAATTTTTATTAAAGGTTAGGATTTCTGCTCCGTATAAGACGGTAGGTACTTTATATTGTTCTCTAAATGTATTTTTTGTTTTTACAGTGCTAAAACTTTTAGTAACATGTCGAGCCTGGACGCACTTAGAAACGCTATACTAAATACGTCTCAATTCAAAGAACAAGTTCTTTCTAAGATACTTCACTCAGAAGAAAAACAGAAGAAACAAGATGAGGCAAACAAGACGCTAAATGAAAAACAAGGGAAAGTTCAGTTGTCCGAAGAACCCAATTTGGAAGTAAGTATTTGGTTTTTTATTTATTTAATCATTAAGTTCTACAGTGTGTATATACAAATAGGTGTTTGCATAATTTACACAATTTTTAATGTTTACTTCTAATAAATTCACCGAGAACAACTGACAAATTGACAAACTAATTGTGACTTGCGTAAATTCTACTGCTCAAATTTCAACCCTTCTTCATTCCAGCTAATGTTTTTCATCAAACTCACATTTTTGTAAACATTTTGTTTCTTTTTTTGTTCAGCAGTACTACAGCATCCTTATACGTTTTAAAACTTATTAAAAAACAAAAGAATTTTCACTGCTTACTACAACATTACGTAGTAACGTTACGATGTTAATAAAATCATCTAGTTCAATTTATAACTAGAAACAAATACTATGCGTTTTGTAATATCCAAGCATATAATCTAAATTTACAAACAATTTATGTCATTTTTATGTAATATACTATATGTCTGCGTCATTTATTGCTGTTGTCCTAACTTAGTGAAACCCTTTCATAGATAGTACAGATATCTATCTATCGATATATATATATATATATATATATATATATATATATATATATATATATATATATATATATATATATATTGTTCAGAAAGATTTCCGCGGTCTTTAATGTGAGACATGCTTGGTTCTCGGGTTAAACCGCGTCCAGAATTTATGGAAACTCGACGTTTCGGCTCCTGTTTTGGAGCCATTTTCAAGAGGTAAAGGGAATATGTAAGGACACTCTAAGGCCTCAATCTGCCTACTCCTTAGAGTGATGGACAAAGGTGGGTAAAGGAAATATGTAAGGACACTCTAAGGCCTCAATCTTCCTACTCCTTAGAGTGGTGGACAAAGGTGGGTAAAGGAAATATGTCAGGACACTCTAAGGCCTCAATCTGCCTACTCCTCAGAGCGATGGACAAAGGTGGGTAAAGGAAATATGTCAGGACACTCTAAGGCCTCAATCTGCCTACTCCTTAGAGTGGTGGACAAAGGTGGGTAAAGGAAATATGTCAGGACACTCTAAGGCCTCAATCTGCCTACTCCTTAGAGTGATGGACAAAGGTGGGTAAAGGAAATATGTAAGGACACTCTAAGGCCTCAATCTGCCTACTCCTTAGAGTGGTGGACAAAGGTAGGTAAAGGAAATATGTAAGGACACTCTAAGGCCTCAATCTGCCTACTCCTTAGAGCGGTGGATAAAGGTAGGTTGGGTTGTTGTAGCTCGAATCCCTTAGACTAACGGACAACAACAACAAACAGACAGAATTAAACTTTTTAAGACAGACATTGCTAGAAAACGGATACGACAACAATCACATACTACGAAACATTAGAAACGCACAACAACAAACCACTACACCACAACAAGAACAAACAGCGTCCACACAACAACACACAGCGTTTTTACCATACATTAAAGGTGTCACCGACAAAATCAGCCGAATTTTCAGAACCCATAATATCAAAACCGTATTCACAACAGACCAAAAACTGTCAAATCTCCCAAGGATACGATTCCAAACGAATCCCACGGAGTTTACGAAATTCCTTGTTCCGACTGTTCCCGAACTTACGTAGGATAAACAAACAGACGCATACACAATAGAATATACGAACACACCCTCGCAGTTAGAAAATCCGACCCCTCATCGGCGCTGGCCATGCATCATATTCATACAGGGCACAAAATAGACTTCGATAATGCCAAAACAATAGCACCGGTTTACAATTTCAAAACGAGAATTATCCGCGAAGCAATCGAGATTGAAAAACGTCCCGATTGTTTAAATAAGAGAGATGATGGTCTTCGCCTTCCGACTACTTGGAAACCTATTATATCTTCTTTGCAAACACACAAAAGGGAAATGAATTCCACAAACAATTTTGTTGCATCATTATCTGCCTCAACAAATGCCGGTGACCCTCTTAATCCTCCTCTAGATACCGTGACCAAAGCCCCCCACTTAATTGACAGTGACCCCACTACTTTCACTGATGACGCAACAGGTAGACGGAACGACCTATATAAGACAAGACTTGCAACGAACTGCCAGATCTCTCTGAGGCCTAGGGTTGAACACACTGAGACCTCACAGACGATCTCCGGCGAGATTTGGGGAGTAGGCAGATTGAGGCCCCGTAATCGAGCTACAACAACCCAACCTACCTTTATCCACCGCTCTAAGGAGTAGGCAGATTGAGGCCTTAGAGTGTCCTTACATATTTCCTTTACCTACCTTTGTCCACCACTCTAAGGAGTAGGCAGATTGAGGCCTTAGAGTGTCCTTACATATTTCCTTTACCCACCTTTGTCCATCACTCTAAGTAGTAGGCAGATTGAGGCCTTAGAGTGTCCTGACATATTTCCTTTACCCACCTTTGTCCACCACTCTAAGGAGTAGGCAGATTGAGGCCTTAGAGTGTCCTGACATATTTCCTTTACCCACCTTTGTCCATCACTCTGAGGAGTAGGCAGATTGAGGCCTTAGAGTGTCCTGACATATATCCTTTACCCACCTTTGTCCACCACTCTAAGGAGTAGGCAGATTGAGGCCTTAGAGTGTCCTTACATATTTCCTTTACCCACCTTTGTCCATCACTCTAAGGAGTAGGCAGATTGAGGCCTTAGAGTGTCCTTACATATTCCCTTTACCTCTTGAAAATGGTTCCAAAACAGGAGCCGAAACGTCGAGTTTCCATAAATTCTGGACGCGGTTTAACCCGAGAACCAAGCATGTCTCATATATATATATATATATATATATATATATATATATATATATATATATATATATATATATATATATATATATATATATATATATATATATATTGTTTCTCTGGTTTTACAAACGCTTGTTTTCGACTCTGCAACAGGTTTCTTTCTCCTACCTGACAATGCCGTAAGAGGCAATACCTGTTGCAAAACGAAGCTAATGATGAAACTTTGTAGCCAAGTGCAATAGCGCCTAACGCATCAGATGAGATGTTTTTTGTTGCAAATATACTGTGGGTTTAACCGGAAGTACCCTCAACTTTATATATTTAAATAGGACACCTGTATATTTTGGCAGATTATAATAGACTTTGTTATTCCGAATTCTTCCATACTGGCTTTAGTATCAGTATCTAAACAAACTGGAAAGATAAAGCGCTTTACGTTTGGGGGAGAAAGAGCTTGTTTTCTTGCCCCAATGTTTTGCAGGTTGATTGATCCCACCCTCGCTAACCAGTCGGCTTTGCTCTTTGCTAATTAGCTTGTGAAAAAGAATATGTTGAAGATGTGGACTGTATGTGGACTGTATTTATAACTCTAGGTGCACTTGATTCCAGAAGATTTCAATAATACACTTTTTTATATTTATATATGTTGTATTGTTACTATATACACTTTGAACTTAACATTTATTTACTATTTGCGGTTTTACACTTGATTTAATGAGTTCTTCAGGAGATTTCACAATCTTATAAGCCACTTGTTATTGCATTTAACTGCGCGTATACTTACTAATTTCGAAGAAAACACTGATTTTCCACTGTAATACTGTACGAACGGAATTTCTGTAGGAAGATTGGAGCTTGAACTGAAGTGGCGTAATCACACTAGCGATGTTTAGGTAGAATATCGGGATCTTAGAAGTCCCAACAAGCGATGAAGATGATATTCGTTGTAGAACGGCACTGTAGAATTAAACTGGCTTAAACACACGAGCGATGTTTAAGTGGAAGATTTGGAACTCAGGGTTCCAAGGAGCGAAGAAGATGAGATCTGGCGTAGGACTGTAGCACTGAACTGGCTTAAACACGCGAGCGGTGTTTAAGTAGAAAATTAGGAACTCGAGGTTCCACGAAGCGAAGAAGATGAGATCTGGCGTAGAACTGACTTGTACCTTTCGAAAGGCTTGCTTTTATCGAGCTTTCGCGTAACGCTAGGTGACGTAGTTGATATAACATAACGTCAGTAATACAGAATGGCCAACTAGGTAGAAGCATTATTTCTAGTAAAGAAAAACCACTGGGTGCATCTAAAGAATACATCAAAGACAGCTCAAGCTATTTACAATGATGAACCTAACGGTATATAAGTATTCTTTGTATGGCATTATTCATGCGTAAACCTAATGCGATATAGAAGTCTAGAGGATAAGGATTACCAGCAACTTGGAAAAGATTGTGAAATCCAGAGATAAATAATTCCAGGTAGAAACTTAAAGGATATTGCAATTGAATGAAAGTAAAGAGACAGGGGCGTACCAATTATGTTTATCAAACAACGTTTACTTAACAATTAATTTTATTTATTATAATTAATAACGAATTGAGAATCATAAAACTAAACAAAATAATTTCAAGTGTTCAAAATGGTTACCGTTTACCTCCTAGCACTATGCAAGTTGCTAACAATTCCCGAGTTACCTTCTCCAGGATTTCTCTGCGGATTAATTCACATTCAGCGACTATTCTTTCACTCAACTTCTGCAAATTAGTTGGTGGTCTAACGTAAACACGTAATTTGAGGTAACCTCCAAGAAAATAATCTAACGGCGCAAGGTTTGAGGAACGCTCAAGCCAATCTATAAATCTTCTACGTCGAAATCGATTTCGAAGAGTAGATTCCAGAAAGTTTCTAACTCGCCTATCATGGTGGGGAGGCGTTCTATCCTGTTGATACCAAACATTTTGAGATAAGTGCCCATTGTGTCAAAGAGCAGGAATAATTTGGTTGAGCGAGAGATGCACATACTTTTCCCCATTCAAATTTTCCTCTATAAAACATGGACTTATAAACCTGTTTTCTATAATTCCCATCCAAACATTAAACTTTTGTGGATGTTGGATACGAACTTCGTGAATCCATTTAGAAATCTCCTATGACCAACCCCTTGAATTATGGCGATTAAGTCTTCAATTTAAACAAAGAGTTTATCGACTCTGTCTTTTATTTGATTTTTTTGTCTTGAAAATTATTTCACAGAATAATATCTCTTCAAATATTATATTCTAAAACCATCTTTGTCTTTTCTTTCAGTTCTATGGGTACTAGTGGGACTATAAGTAACCATTAATAATTAACTTTATGATGCTTCATATTCGGATTGCTTGATTATTTAAATCTAAACAGATGCAATTACTCTTGAAATATAACGATTTTTGCATCCAGAAATCCCTTTGAAATTAGTAGTTTTTAATAAAAATTATACATTACGTCGTATACGATATTCCACACCATTACGCAATAAATTATGTAATTTGTATTTTAATTTACTTTTCTATACATGCAAATAATAGTTTTCTAAAAGTATTTGCCACAATAACTGCAAAAATAGCACTCAGTTAATCTTTAGGCATTTATCCTAACAGCGGAGGTAATAATGGCATCGTAAATCTTCATCTACAAAATATACATTTTGAAGTAGCACTTACTAAAATATGGAACTTGTAGAAGTAGTTAAAACTTGTCTTTGGTGGCGAATACTGAAAAGCCGGAATTTTAGTGATACTTTAACTAAAAAAAGTGAGATCATGACTCAACATTGTATAGTAAGGGCTACGTCGTAATCTATCAGATGGGTATTAATAGTTCCCCTTGCCACTCTTTGATTCCGAAAAGAGAAGATACTTTCGAAATTTTGTGCTTTGCCTTAAGGGCCTAGATAACAAAATATCTTAGCGAGTAATATACTCGTAAAATATACATACACACACACACACATATATATATATATATATATATATATATATATATATATATATATATATATATATATATATATATATATATACATATATATATATATATATATATATATATATATATATATATATATATATATATATATATATATATATATATTGTAATTAGAAGATCTGAACAAAATATCTTAAGTGACAACCAACATAAATAACTTTTGACAGTTTTATTTAGAATGCATCTTTTATAGAAATTGCGTCTTGTACAATCACAAGCGAAGCTTATTTGTACGACATGTTGTAAAATTATGAATAATATATATTATGATAATTAATGTGTAATATAAAACTATTTAAACCAACGAGTCGTAGAATTAATGTTGATTACGTAATAACTACCCTTTTCAAGTTCCGATCTCAGTTGCTAGTTCGGTGCGTGTGTATATTGTACTCTAGTATATTATCATTATTAATATTATATTTTTTGTATATTTCCAGAGTTCTTCTAAGAAAGGAATGAGTAGTAATCAATTTATGCAGATTTGTAAGATGATCGAAGACGACGAAAAGAACAATTCACCAGGAAAAAGAGATGTATCGCCAGATATGCAAGACATACTTGATAGGAATACTGAGGAAATTGACGAATTTGTTAGAACAATATGTACCAATATTGTTATTTAATTTATTAAATCTAATACGTATGACTGAAATTGAAAATTAACTTACAATTATAGCTTGTCAAATATAGCCAGAAACGTGATAATATCACTTTCTGTGCACAAAAAGGAGCAAGACCATATTCTGAGGAAAAATGTTAGTTGTACGCTTCTAAATACAGTGCCATTTTAAAGATGGAATATCTTGGACTTATGATAAAGCTAATAAATAATATAAACTACAATGAACTATATTGACTTTCAAAAAATCTGAACACCCGGTAGGATTTGATCAATTTTAATAACATTTATACAGAATGTGCGTTAAACTAAACCTAAAAAATTATAACATTTTTAGGCTAAAATATTTAAAAAAAACAAAGTTATTTATTAATGAGTGGGCCCGCCCCGGTTTCTTATGCATTTTTTTGATAACTCTTCAAGGGAGGGTTGTAATTGAATAATTTGTGGTCTCTTGAAGAAGGTTACCCCAGTCTTCTAGAATTCGGTAGCAAAGGTCAACTAGGTTATTTGGTGGTTTGGGTAAATTACTCAATCAATTTCCAATCATATCCAATATGTGTTCGATTGGTGACAAGTCTAGGAACAGAGAAGGCCATGGATGCAGGGTCACGTTATTTTCTTGTGAGAACCTTGTAGTAACCTGTAAGATATAAGGACGTGCGTTTTCTTATTGGAAATGGGATGAACTAATCCCTGTTTGTATGTATGGCATTGCAACCGAATGCAGTACGTTTCGCATGTAAACATTTGTGTTCAAATCTCTGTCACTAAAACTAGAGGCAAATTCTAAATTTCCTAATTCTTTACGTAATTGTCTTACTTTTCTGCGGGCATCGTGGACCGAAATATATAATCGGGACTCGACAGAGAACACAACACGTATCCATTCACCATCCCAATTTTATGTGCTGTTACGCCATTCAAGCTGAGTAGCACGATATCAAGGTGTGTCAGTGGGAGACATTGAAACGTTCTATATGAACGAAGTCGAAAAGCACATATGCTGAGATATATCGCTGCCATAGAGACTGTTTATTGCAAAACTCCGAACCAATCGACCATGTTGTGGAAATTTTGTCTTATGATGCTGGAATCCTCAAATGACGATTTTCCCGTGCTGAAGTTGATCGAGGTCGTCTGGAAAGTTATAGATTCCTTTTTCAGACTATCTGGACTAACACTGTAATACTGTTGACAGACTGCGTACTACATGCGGTCGAAAATTTGTCTGATTGAAAAACCGATTTCTCGCATACCAACAATGCGCTCCCTTTCAAAATCACTTACACTTAAACGATTGTAACTGTTTTTTAAACAGCGCCTAGCCATAAAAACTTAACGACTTATTAAATTGAGCACCAATCTCTACGAAATATTGCTTCAAACTGAAGAAAATGGAGATTTAAAGAGATAATTTTTCAATAAAACAAAATGAAATAGTGTACATTTGCAAATCTTTTTTATCTATATTGTTATCATTTCTTACCTGAGACCAAACAGAGTAGTATAGAAAATTTTATTGCAACTAATCGACTCTTACTGGGTGCTTGGATATTTTGGAACGCCAGTCAAGTTAATCGTTTATTGACCACAGTTGTAATTTAAGTTCCATAATTATTACAAAAAAATATATTGCGTGAGTACACATATTGTACTTGCATATGGCAAAAGCCGATAATCTGAACTTTTACCTCACTGAATATTAAATGAAACAGTGAAAACAAGGTAGTGTGGGCTATGTGTTTTGTGCACATCTAATCACCATTCACTTCACCCTTTTAGCTAAACTTGACATACTAAAACTTTTTGTTTCCTATTATGGCAATATTTTTATGTATAGTGCTACGACTTCCCTGCTTCTAACTACATGAAAGGTGTAGATCACCACAATTTTCCCAATAAGCAGCGGAGTCCTAAGCAAAGCTCGCGCATAGATATATCTCAGAGGGGTACGGGTGTTCGGTAACACTCTAAGGTCTACTCAAGTCCGAAGGACTTGTTATAACAGGCGCCGGCAACTATTTCGCAACACGCTGCAGGGTTCTAGAGGACATTAGCACTTAAAAGGGCAATTTAGATGACTTGGTGACTTGAAACGATTGTCACAACAAACGCACAAAGTGCCTGTTCATTAATCAACGTATTAACACCATACTGCACAACAAGAAGGGTTACCAGTACTAAACTGCTTCTATAATCAACAAGATATGAATACCAACAAAGTCGTTTATTTCTCTAGTGTTTTTATAGCTTGACAAGTCAATGTTACGGTCAACAAATAATAATGGCAGATATAATATTGACCCATATATTCACACATCCATTAAATAGCAGCAGCATAAGTATTGTGCTTTAGTAAAACAATACTTTGTAGTAATAGCATGGGCATATATAAGTACAACCAGGCCTGCATAATACATAAGTACATCATTGGTGCTTAAGTAACATCGGTTGTTAGTAACTTTTATGTGGGCTCACCAAAAAGTTTACATTACGGTACAATAACATGTTAAATATGGCTGAAATGATTCTCTTGAAGAGCCTGAACAAGGACATTAGTGTTAAATACATAACAAGTAACCTAAAAGTCTGGCTGTAAGATTGCGAGGCCCGTGAAGCGTCTTTGCAAGAGAAAACAATAACAAGATTCACAAACTGTTCTAAATTACTTAAATAAACACACAGAGGTGAAGCCTCAATGTGAAGTAATGTTCATATTGACCATTAACGACCTTGTAGGTCAACAGACTAGAAATAATGTGACGGTTATTAGTGGGGATATATCTTCAGTAAACAGTGACAGAATACTACATAACGTTAAACTAAACAACACCTCGGCGATGATAACCAGGTTCAACTAATATTTAAGTGAAAAATGACAGTTGTTACGATAAGGTTAAGTTAAAATACCAATTTAGTCCACTGAATATAAAATGGCAGGTAAAAAGGCGGTCTTCCATTCAATACGGTGACTAAAGGTAGGTCATGACTGTCGATGACATTACAGGTTACGTCAAAGTAACTTATCTGACTTGCTAAAATGGCGATGTAGCACGAGAAAAGGATATTTGATAAGGCAATTTATAGCACTGCAATTACACTAATACACTGAAAGAAAACATATGATATGATGATTCTATACTCATCTAGTCCCAGTCTCTAGGAAATACTGGTCCTCGATACCCTAGACGGACTCTCCAAACTCACCCCAACCAGTCGAGATTACCCTGGCGGTTGAACGAAGCGGTCTCTTATACTACGAATCTTTGCCAGCCGCTAGTCTGTAGGTGGTTCCGTGTGTATTCCACAACGACCCCTGGGAGCGTTCCTATATCATATAACGGCGGTCTCCACTTCAATACGTTTGATGGCCCTTAGAGAACCGCCCATCCAGTACCTCGTGTGTCGCACCATCGGCGATTGCTGATTACTTATTTAATATGGCAGCGACCAAAGAATGTTCTAACTACACCGGCTGTAAGCACCAGCCTGTCCCAGAAAAAGAAGGTAGGAGTTTACCTTAACCAAAAAAAAAGTATATATTTAAAAGTGATTACAGTGTAGTGTAATATTCCAAAAGATATATATATATATATATATATATATATATATATATATATATATATATTTATATATATCACATCGATAACTCAAAAAATAACGGGCCGATTGTGATATATATATATATATATATATATATATATATATATATATATATATATATATATATATATAAGCATATAAAAAATGAAACTGACCCTGGATAAGGGTTCTAGGGGGCTTAGTTCGCAGTCATTTGAATAAATTTTGTCAAAATTCAAAAGTCGGGATCTCCTCATTCGTAATTTTTTTAAAAAGAAAATTCACTAATAACACAAAATAATTGCGTACCAGTGACCCCTAATTCACACTGATATGTAAGAAACAACATATTCTACATTGATACTGTGTATGTCTTTCGTTTTGTTAACGTCGGCCTATTTCCGCGACTATGGCAAATCACCGACGCCAGAGAGCAGTTTCACCTCACTATCCTGGAAATTTTGCCGAACCCCTGCCTTTCTGTAAGGAGGGTAGGGATCTTTAACGTGCCCAACATTGCATGGACACGGGACCGACGGCTTTACGGCCCCTCCAAAGGGGGGAACGTGCAGACATTCAACTTGCTCAAATACAATGCCAGAACCTCGGTTGATGTTAATGTTACAGTTTGTACTGAAAAAGTGAAAGGAGAACCCTGGAATCGCACCAAGTACCCTTCGGTTCAGAGTCATCTTCTCTTAAATGTTGCTTCATCGCTGAATATATTTTTACATACAAAATGTAGATCATGTGTTGTTTCATTTAGGATGAATTCACAAAAAATGGTTCTTGCTAAAAATCACCTGGCAGTATGTTTTGGACTGGAGAAAAATGGTACGGGTATAACTGTTGTCCCGTAAAATGTTAAACACAATACCCTGACTCAGTTCAAGCTTGGCAGATATAGCGCGGATACTTGTTGTGTCATCTTCAATCACATTTAATACCGCTTCATCCTTCTGCTGAACAGTTCTAACCACAGGTGGTCCATAATGTCCGTTTGGGCGAAAACTTCCAGTTTCCCTTAATCTGCTAAACAGACTTGAAAACAGTTTGCGGCTGACCTATCAGTTGCTCAGCGCGTGCGACCTTGTTGGTCGTAAACTGATATCATGTTTGTCTTTTCAATGTTTGAGAATAAGTTATGTCGCGGCACTTTATGTACATGAATATCAAATTTTATCGTACATTAAAGTAAGTCTCTTTAATGCTGGAAGTGACACTACACATGACCATTATTAATTAGGTACTACCTACTTACTGGAAAAACAGTCTCAAGTTGAGAAATTGTAGATCAAGACATACATTTTCGACACTAACTTTAAACTCGGTTTTCTCGAAAATGGTGCATTTTAGCGATTTGCAACAAGTATATATATTTTTAGAGTAACTCAAATGGTGTTTAAAGTTTACTGATTATTTCCCAAAATCACTATTCTTAAAAAAAAAACTAAAGAAAATAATATAGTGGTGCAGGAGCTCAAAACGCTCTGTACACTAAACGCAAAAAATAATTAGATATTCGTGTTAACCGTCAAAAGAAAATCTCTTTCACTAAAAGGTGAAGTCAATTGCTTAATAAATAAATGCATTAACGTGAAAAAATTAAATAAAATGTTTTTCTTTTCAGGGCTATAACTTCTTAAGGAAGAAAAATTGTACTAAAGTAAGTTGACTCAGATCACCTTATTCTTATACAAGGTAACTAAAACTGAAGTTTGGCCCATTCTTTACTGAACACCCTGTATGCATTTGAAACTGGATAGGAACAAGGTTTTGAAGGGACTTCTGGCACAAAAATGTAAAAAATTTGCTTGTGACCTCATGTCTCTAGGGTGTTGGTCTTTTACCTGATACCTAATATAAGCACAACGTTTAGTGGTTAAGAGTTTAGAATTTTTCATCCTCCGACGACGCTACCTTTGTCAGTAAAATGACCATCAGGTCTTTAAAAATGTGTTGTGGTGATTTGGGTCCTCCAAGTGTACTTAACAACCACCATATTCCATGCCGGTTTAATTTTAGCACAGCTACTGACAAAGTCAGAACTATGGTTGGCATCATAGGGGCCAGGTCCTCAACCACAACAGCCGCCATGAAGGTGTTACTGGATCTGCCACCCGTACACTTAGTTATTATGGGGAAGGCCAGGCTAGGACTAAACAGACTAGCCTGTAATGGTAGACTGATGATCAACCCAGGCTTCAAGGGGCACTGCCAAATTCAAGAGATCGTGAAGGATCTCATGCTTGAAATGAGGTAAGACTTCGCGAGCCCGCGAATCTGCAGGTAAAACAACTTTGCAGTGTAAATCCCCGACCGCGAGGCATGGCGAGAGGAGATGCCGGGCACACCACGGGACGCGCTCGTCTGGTTCACGCACGGATCCAGTTGTTACGATAAGGTTAAGTTAAAATACCAATTTAGTCCACTGAATTTAAATTGGAGGTAAAAAGGCGGTCTTCCATTCAATACGGTGACTAAAGGTAGGTCATGACTGTCGATGACATTACAGGTTACGTCAAAGTAACTTATCTGACTTGCTAAAATGGCGATGTAGCACGAGAAAAGGATATTTGATAAGGCAATTTATAGCACTGCAATTACACTAATACACTGAAAGAAAACATATGATATGATGATTCTATACTCATCTAGTCCCAGTCTCTAGGAAATACTGGTCCTCGATACCCTAGACGGACTCTCCAAACTCACCCCAACCAGTCGAGATTACCCTGGCGGTTGAACGAAGCGGTCTCTTATACTACGAATCTTTGCCAGCCGCTAGTCTGTAGGTGGTTCCGTGTGTATTCCACAACGACCCCTGGGAGCGTTCCTATATCATATAACGGCGGTCTCCACTTCAATACGTTTGATGGCCTTTAGAGAACCGCCCATCCAGTACCTCGTGTGTCGCACCATCGGCGATTGCTGATTACTTATTTAATATGGCAGCGACCAAAGAATGTTCTAACTACACCGGCTGTAAGCACCAGCCTGTCCCAGAAAAAGAAGGTAGGAGTTTACCTTAACCAAAAAAAAAGTATATATTTAAAAGTGATTACAGTGTAGTGCAATATTCCAAAAGATATATATATATATATATATATATATATATATATATATATATATATATATATATATTTATATATATCACATCGATAACTCAAAAAATAACGGGCCGATTGTGATATATATATATATATATATATATATATATATATATATATATATATATATATATATATATATATATATATATATATATATAAGCATATAAAAAATGAAACTGACCCTGGATAAGGGTTCTAGGGGGCTTAGTTCGCAGTCATTTGAATAAATTTTGTCAAAATTCAAAAGTCGGGATCTCCTCATTCGTAATTTTTTTAAAAAGAAAATTCACTAATAACACAAAATAATTGCGTACCAGTGACCCCTAATTCACACTGATATGTAAGAAACAACATATTCTACATTGATACTGTGTATGTCTTTCGTTTTGTTAACGTCGGCCTATTTCCGCGACTATGGCAAATCACCGACGCCAGAGAGCAGTTTCACCTCACTATCCTGGAAATTTTGCCGAACCCCTGCCTTTCTGTAAGGAGGGTAGGGATCTTTAACGTGCCCAACATTGCATGGACACGGGACCGACGGCTTTACGGCCCCTCCAAAGGGGGGAACGTGTAAATCCCCGACCGCGAGGCATGGCGAGAGGAGATGCCGGGCACACCACGGGACGCGCTCGTCTGGTTCACGCACGGATCCGGCGGGGAGCGTGGGACGAAGGCAGGTGTTTATTAGGAAGGACTGAGGGTAAGTCATAGTATTTCCCTAGGAGTCCATGCAACGGTCTTTTAGGCCGAAATGCACGCCATCCTGCACTGTGTGCAGGAGAACAAGAGGAGGGGCTACACCAACAAGCGGATCCTCATAGCAACAGACAGCCAGGCAGCTCTTGAGGGCCTAAGTGGCCCACGGGTAAATTCCTGGCTGGTTAGTGAGTGCCAAGACGAGAGGAGCGACTTGACTGGGCAGAATGAGGTCACCCTCATCTGGGTGCCGGGTCACTCAGGGGTCAAAGGCAATGAAGAAGCTGACAGTCTCGCGAAGAGAGGGTCAGCAGAATCACTTATGGGACCAGAACCGGCTCTGGGCGTGACAAAGCGCACTGCCAGGGGAGCCATTAAGTCCTGGGTCAGAAACCAACACAAGGTGTACTGTGTAGACTGTCCAGAGCTCAGACATGGGAAGTCGATAATTGACGAACCCAGTTCAAAGTGAACTGTGGAGCTGCTAAATCTTAGCAGAGGACAGCTCAGAAAAATAACAGGTCTCTTGACGGGACACATGACCGTCCAGAAACACCTGCATAAAATGGGGCGGTTCGAGGGGGACCTCGGATGCAGAATCTGCGGCGAGGGGGACAAACCACACTAGCACATCTTGTGCGAGTGTAAAGCACTGGACCGCAGAAGACAACTGATCTACAGTCAGTCTAGACCGGAGACGGAGCATTATAAAACTTCACCCTACCAATCGCTCTGCAGACTAGTTCAAGGTACAGTATTTTGGAGTGGGTGGAGTAAAAAGACTAAGAACATGCACAATAAACCAAATGTTGCAGTGCTATCGGGGCGGCGTGGCCGCGGACGAGCCACGAGGGAGAAAAAAAATGGGTGGAGAGACGTCTGCTCACTCACCTGATGCGTTTGGCCATTGGACATTTAGGTAAAGAAACACAAATAAAGCTCACATTAAGTCATAAATGTATTTATTTAGTTTAAAATTTCAATAAAACTGAGTAGCTATTTACAATTCTATGAACAGTTTTAATTTTTAAAGCTTAAAAATAGTTTTAAACTAAATTATCAATATTGCCTTAATTAGAGAGCAAGCAAGTTTCAGTAGGTATTGATTTGATCACTGCCTATCTATGTACAAATTACTATAATACTAAGATATGATTATAACTTTATTAAAGATCACCTTATGTACATATCATATTTTAATTAAATCTTATTTTACATTTTTAGTTTTTAGAACTGTATTATATGACCTCTTATATAATTAAATGTCTATACATATTTAGTTGTTAATCCAACGAAGAATGCGTTGTAATCTATTTACTGTTAAATATTTTTTAGAAGAGAAAGTATCTTTATGGATAAAAGATTGCGTGGAATGTAACAAATTTCACTTTAAAAAGAAGTACAGTCCTTTAAAAACCTAAAACTGGAAAAAATCATTCAGCTCACTACTTTTCAAAATAGATATCTATTAGACGCTATAAGCCCTTTTTCCAAAAATAACACCCAAAACTGAGATCACATTAATTTGACAAGATATAAAAGGCATAATTAGTTTGCTTGGTAATATAAGAAGAAAATGTCAGATCTTCTAGTTAATTATCAATTGTATAGTCTTGTAAGAAATAGATCAGGTTCGATTTTGCGTGTCGTAGCTACAGGGAGTTACAGATTTTTTTGTTGTTGTTGGTTTATTCCAAATTTCTCCAAAGCTCCGAATGAAAGTTGAAGGGTAAAAGTTGTTTTAACCAGTACATAATTCACTACTAAAAAAGTATTCAGTTTCGCCAGGGCCGTGCGTATGTGCTTTCACTACAATAATTTTCTAAAAAACACTCATTTTTCTTTTGCTAGCACAGTTCTGTAGGTTGTTAAGTGCTTGCCAAAAATTACCGCTTGATATTTTGTCGATTTCAATTTCTTTTATAAGATAAATGTCATTGGCGTTGTATTATTAGCCTATTGAATATGTCCTGGGGTGTATAAAAAAACCAGGTTGTTATAGCCATTTATTTCCAAAGTGATAGATGCTCTTTATTGATTTAAAATGCCATTTCACAATTTTACCTTGGCTGAATTAACCGATATGTTATTAGTTTGTGATGAAGTGAGATAAAATGGAAGAGAAGCAGTGAGAATTTACCATGGCAGGTTTTCCGGACGAATAGGACCTAGCAAATATATTTTTGAACATATCTGCAGACGTTTGAGGAAAACCGGTACCAAAAAACAATGCCATAGGCGAAACCATGTGGTATATTTAAAATTTTCTTAATCTAGCACGATCTGCCCGAACTATTACGCGTGCTGGTGAGAAATAGTATGTGGTTCCAACACGATGGTGCACTTGCGGTTTTTGCGTTCGATGTTAAAGAGTACCTCTTGGAAACATACGGTCATCGATGGATTGGTTGTGGTGGTCCAGTAGCATGGACACCAAGACTGATTTTAATCCTTTAGACTTTTATCTATGGGGTCACATAAAGCAGCTTGTTTACAAGACATCATTACAAACATTTGAAGAATTTTTACAACGCATAGAACTAGGATTTGTAAGATCCCGGAAAAATCCTCGCATTTGTATCAGAGTAAGAAGATTTTTGCACTCACAATTGAGGGTTTGTAATGAAGCTGAAGGTGACCATTTTCAACAGTTGCTGTGATTGCATTCAGGTAGTTTCAACTAGTAAATAGTTTGCATTAATTTAATGTTAAAAAAATCAATCCACAATATAACACAACATAATTGCATTTATCTCATGAAATAGATACAAATCGACAAAATATCAAGTGGGTATCGCAGAGTGTCAAAATTTGGTAAGACATTGGCTTAAGTCTTATTAGACTTGGAAAAAACAAAAATAGTTTCGATGTCAATAACCGACATTATGTGAAAAATCATGACAATTGAACTCTTATTAAATTCCTTACTCTAGAAGATCCTCCATCTTAAAGCATCGAAGATCGGCTAGATGGGCTATACCGGGAAAATTCTCTGTCTTATTCTGTAATAAAAGATCGGCCAAAACGGTTTCGAAAGGAGCCGGAATCCTTGGTAGATGACGCAAGAACAAGAAGGACGGTGGAAGTAGTGACGGACAAGATTGTCCTTGTTGAGGATTTTGTATTAAGCAATCGACGCTTGAAAGTAAGATAATTACCAAAAATGTCGAAGCTTTCAGATACAGGCGTTCGCAGAATCTCTTATGGACATTAATGCATGAATAAAGTTGGTGCCAGGCGGATCCCCAAACATCTTTCAGCAGTTCAGCGCCTAAGTCACGTGGTTTGTGCCCGATTCTTTTTGGATCTTTGTGGAGAAAACCCTGTGGACGTATTTAAGACATGTCACTGGAAAACTATGGTTCACTACTATTTTTCCCTTAGGGCTCGTCCGCGTCTTTGCCGC
This sequence comes from Tillus elongatus, assembly GCA_964006375.1. NCBI lineage: Eukaryota > Metazoa > Arthropoda > Insecta > Coleoptera > Cleridae > Tillus > Tillus elongatus. Next base: position 93,639,387 of record OZ023263.1, on the reverse strand, counting down.
CCCGATAGCACCGCAGCCTTAGGCTTATTGTGCATGCTCTTTGTTTTTTCTACTCCACCCATTACAAAATCACTGTGCCTTAAACTGGTCTGCACAGAAATTGATAGGGTCCCATCAAGAGTCCCGTTATGTTCCTGAGCTGTCCTCTGCTAAGACTTAGCAGCTCCACAGCTCTCTTAAAAATGGGTTCCTCGATTACTGACTTTCCATGTCTGAGCCCTGGACAGTAAACCTTATCTTCTTTTCAGACCCAGGACTAAATCGATCCCCTGGCAGTGCTCTTCGTCACGCCCAGTACCGGTTCTGGTCCCATAAATGGTTCTGCTGACCCTCTCTTTGCGAGACTGTTATTTCTTCATTGACTTTGACCGCCGAGTGACCCGGCACCCAGATGAGGGTGACCTCATTCTGCCTAGCCAGGCCGCTCGTTTTTACTACTATGGTTCTTTGTGCAGAAAGTAGTCGATGGAATGGAGACGTAAAGGAGAAGAACCGAAAAGAAGTTCAAGGTCTGTCAGTAGGCAAAAAACTGATGGCTACGATTTTTTGGGATTGTAAGGGTATTTTTCTCATAGACTTTAAAGAACACAACACCACAGTCAACGAGGCATATCATGAAACACTCATGCATAAATTACTACATAATATTCGGGGGAGAAGACGTGGTAAACTAACGAGAGTGCGTTTGCTCCATGACCATGCACCTGTGCACACTGCCGGAATTGCACATGCAGTAATTTGTGACTGAAGTTTCAAATAAAGTAATCACGCATCCTATAGTCCAGATATGATCCCCAGTGACTACTACCTATTTGGAAATTTTAAAAACACCTTTGCGGACGCCATATCAGTGCGTTGATGTTGGGAGGGACTGTATTCAAAAACAAAATTTAATTTTGAGTCTACGCCGTTTCTTACATGGTCAGGCCTGGAAATTTTGGCGTTTCCCTCGTACGTCGGCTGCTTTGTGTATATTTACAGTGTGAAAGAAACTTTCTACATCGTACTGACAAGTTGTGGCGCTAGTGTATTCATTTGCATTTTTAATAGTGGAGTTGCTGCTAATTTAGGTACGGAACTGATGAATAGTAATAAGAACGAAACCCGTCTTTGTCTTACACTTTACGCACAGGATAAATTTTTCAACATTATAAGAGGCTTGTCCTTTCGAAAAAATAAGAAAGGTAATTTTTTACATTTCACTAGTGTTATAGTCGCCAAAATTACAATGTTATTTGTGGAGATATCGTACTTTTTATCGCTGTATTCTAAAAACCTTATTATTTAATATTAGAATTTATTCTAATTATGTCTTTATGCTCTATTATACAAGTCTACTATAAGAATATTCTATTTGCTTTTTAGACTAATTGGAAATAAAATGTAAATTTTTTTTACAAGGTATAGTTCTTGAGCTAATTTTTTCCTAGCGTCTAACATTCAAAAAATTCATTTGATTAAATCTTTGATGATATCAAAATGAGTATGAAATGATCCAAGATATGTAAATTCTGGAAACGAAAGCTTTAAAAGTCATATTTATATTGTCCATTACTTTTATCCTGATAAGAATAATAATAATTTGTTCTCTCACTAAAAAATCTTTAATGTCACAAGGGCATAGAGCATGTTACAAATGAATGACGATACGGTGTATCAGAAAAAACACAAAGCAAGGGAAACTATGATATTTGCTTAACATCTTATAAATAATTATTTCATATATTACATACATCGATGGATAAAATATACAAACATTTCAATTAAACCCGCTATAAATAAATAGCCTGTCCACCGATCATTTAAGTAGTCCGTCACCTGGTAGTAAAACTTCACAGCCAAATGTTTACTCATTTGTTTCCTCATCCTTGCCAAAGATTGTTATTTAATTATTACTGGCAAGTTATTATATATATATATATATATATATATATATATATATATATATATATATATATATATATATATATATATATATATATATTTGTAGCGCCTGCACCACTGTATTCCTTGTTCTGAAAAACGTCTCAATAAAGCTGATATGGGTTAAGGGTCACACAGGGATACAGGGCAATAAGGATGCGGATGAGGTGGCGAAAGAGGCTGTTTCGCAGGTAGAACTGACTTTTGTTACCGTCTCTTTACAGTGATTCGCATAAAAAGTTGAGAATCGGCTGGGAGGAAGAATATAGTAATTATTCCCTAACAACAAAAAATTCGCATTTGCTGATAAATCCAACATTACCAACAAACATAGAACATATTGCTAAATTTGATTGTCCCAGATTTTATTCAGTTATAATTACAAGGCGGAGATTCAATCATGGTTGCTTCTCAAAATTGACTCCCAGTTCTGCACTTGTGACAACTCCTCAATCGATGACCTGTACTATATATATTGTTTGCATGCCAGAAATATAGGAAACTGTCCAGTGTTTTAATGTGGAAGCTACTCAGACTGGGCTGTGAGCTTCCCCTTAACTTATTTTTGCTCTTGTCGCCCAACAAATGATCTTAGATCTGCTGGTGAGATTTCTAAGCAAGTGAAACAAAAAAATATAGCTTAACTTTTTTTAGTTTCTAAATTCTGTGGCCAAAGGTAGTCACCATAGCTATTTTAACCCAAAAAAAACACACACACAATTATGTACTAACAGGATACCGTTAGTATATTAGTAATTTTAAAAGTTTCTCTGCAAGACACTCTAACACTTAGGCTGAAGATACTGCGAGCACAAGACCTCTGTAATCTGAATATTCTAGCCGCCTAAACGGAGTTCGTCCAGAATATTATGGCATATCGTGTCCGAGAGTTCACAGAGGCATAATATTCAGTATGACTTGCAGCGATGTTGACCGATCCTGAGAGCATCTTCAATGCGTAATTGCAGCCTGATATCCCTACAACTAGATTACCAATGTGGGTTTTTTAATTTAGCAGTTTCACTTGTTGTGGTTGATATATCTTCGTTACATGATATGTTTAGCTCTTTATCAGCAAAATAGCCAAATATAATAATTTTTGTTTGCTTAATGTTTATTCTTAGATCTCTGTCTTTAATCCAGTGTCCAATGAGAGTAAATATTCTGAAACTTTGGAAATCAAAACATTATCTATTCTAGCTCTTACAATAAGTGAAGTATCATCAGCCAGAAGTATTGTTTTGTGTGGTAGTACTTCACCCGGTAACTTAACATAAAGCGAGAAGACGATTGGTCCCAAAATGGACCACTGTGGTACTCCTCTTTTTATTATCATCCAAGCCGATGTAATTATATGGTCTTCTCTATAATAGTCGTCGTATATTACGCACTTCAGTCCATCTGACAGTCTGCAAATTTGACGTATTTACGTCGGCTTTTCTGCGTATTTTTATAGTGCGAAAAGAACTTGCCTCGATGGACTAAAACGTGATGGCGCTACTGTATTCAGTTCTCTGTTTAATTGTTAAGCTAGTTAATTAAGGTACACAACTGACAAGCCCAACAAGAACAAAACTCATGTCTTTGAACCAGTGTTCCAGTGAGAGTAAAGATTCTGAAACTTTGGAAAATTAAAAAGTATCTCTTCCAGCTCTTAGAACATGTGAAGTATCATCAGAAAAAAAGTACTGTTTTGTGTGGTAGTACAAGCGGCAACTCACTATCATCAAGCGACAAGAGAATAGGTCCCAAAATTGACACTTGTGGTACTCCTCTCTTTGTTGCCATCAAAGCTGATGTATTATACATTATGATAGTATTATGTATGATAATCGTCATATACTACACATTGTAGTCTTATTGAATACGATCTTATTAGACTCAGAGGTTTCCCTCTAAAACACATCTGTTTTCATTTATCAAGAAAAAGTTAGGTCCAAAAACGTACATGATATAGGTCCAACAACAACATAACATACATAATACCAGTATACCAGTGATAGTGGCATTGCCGCTAGTTACACCTGTTATAAGGGGGAAAATGTAATAAAAATAGTATGTGCCCAGTGTGTATAGCCGACTTGGAATTTACATACATGTTTTGTCATTTGCTCAAACGTCACTACATCATGTTCAAGTAGCGGTAGAACTAATATTCGTTGGTTGTATTTATAATTATATACCTTGTCTCGCGCGTTTATCCCCTTGTCTCCTTGCATTGACTGTCTGCTATATAATCTAGATTTAATCTTCCTATATTATTCTACTAAGGCATTGCAACTTTGATCAAATAGCAAATTAATTTCATCAACAATATTAATGATGTGACTTGAAACAATACTCTGCTAATGTGCGATGAAATAGTAAATAATAAACAACTCAATATGTGTTTAGCTGTGATAGGTATAGATTTTGTTGACAAAGGTATGTCCTCTCTTTAAATACTATTCAATTGTTAATTTCTAAGCTTTTGATAACTAACTATATGACTTTTGAGCTTTCGCTAAATATGTTTTGAAAATTCTCCTTTTACGACTTATACATACATCTATAAACTGGATATTTTATTCTCTTAGCATATTAGCTATTCACTAGCTCTTAGTTCATATGCCTCTATATATTTTTACATAACTGCTAGGTGTTTTTAATTTTTTTTCTATTTGCAAATTTCCTGAAGAAATAATAAGCTATACAATATATTTTTCTTTTTTATACCTTAAGGTACTTTTTACCCTTTAACAACTAACAAATTAACAAAAAAGAAGTCTGTAAAATTTATAAAAAACTACAATTAATAGGGCAGATCCTTATGCACCGCCCCATAGGTTCTCTAAGGTTATTATGTTTTAAAATTTAAATGCTAGTTGAGTATTGACGTTCTTTACAAAGTATAACGTTTCTAGGTCATATTATAATCAATTGGCAAGTGATTAAGTAATGTGGTTATACGTTATTAGTTGAAAAATAGACAATGTCGAGTGAGTGGTAATAAATACGTGCAAAAAGGCTGTAAGCCCAGCTAAAATGCAGAAAGACTAGATTAAAACATTGGAGAGAAACTCAAACGTTGGCATCGAGAATTCAGACGTGGTACGACTCTTTGCAAAAGTCAACATACCGGTAAGCCTCTGATAACACTCACTATTTAAGAAAATGTTGATGAAGTCCATAATCATGTGCTGATCACCAGGGAAAAATAGGCTTAGCTTACCAGAGGAGGGGGGGGGGGAGATAGTATTTGGCCGTTAAATTTACCATAAAACATACAATACCATATTAGTTTAGCGACAACTACTGATGAACACATTGTTGTTGTCAAAATACGTCTCTAGCGCATAACATTCTGTTAGTATTTTGTGAATTTTTGTTTTAGTTTTCCACCACAGTCTTCAACTTCGGTCGTTTACCCTATCACAACAACCTGGTCCGAAAGAAATATCTGTAAGATATGTTCAGCGGATGTTAGCAAAAAGTTGGGGTGTCTTTTGATTTGCCAACATTTTTTAAAAAGGTAAATACAGGAACTTTATTGACCAGTTTTTAATTTTTGATGATTTTCGAGTTCATCGCTATGATCCTCAGACAAAATGCTAGAGACACAGTCCTCTCCTTTGCAGGAAATATGATGCTCACTATTTTCTCGGATGCTCCAGTTATTATTCAAACTAATTATTTAAAATAGACCCCGCAGTAAATGGACAGTACTATTCCACTTTAATAACTCAATTACTTGAAGGACTAAAAGGAAAACATTGAAAAAACTTGAGAAAAGGGGTAGTCTTCCACTAAGACAGCGACTGAGTTCACCAGGCGCTAACAGTTACCAACAGTTGAATAGTTGTGTCAATATATGTGTTCACCAGTCCCCCTGAGTTTCTGCTGGAAATCAAGTGTTGCCGAGTTGCGAAAGCGGAATGACAGGCGAACGTAACAACATAGTACTTAAAGTTAACAGTGCATTCATCAGTCTTCAACGGCTGAAATGTATCGGTAATCAGCAGATGGACGCTTAAACTCAGCTGTTGGCGCTTGGTAAACTCCGCCAATGCTTCAAACTACAGGTCAGTTATTACAATCTCCACCATTAGCAGCGGTGAGCTAAAACGTCTAGAAATCACATCTCATTCGCCAGATTTGACTACAGACTGTCTTGAAAACTTAAAGAATACTTGAGAGAAAAAGATTTTTGACAGATAATGAAGTTCAAACGGCTGTAGATAAGTGGTGAAAAACAGTCGGGTTCTATTTTCAAACTGTAAAAATGCTGGAGGATCGTTGGGAGAAGTAGTTCAGAGTTGAGGGCACTGAGTAACGATTTGTAAGTGTGATAAGCACTGATAAGTACCCTGTGGGGAGCTCAATATACCACAACACATTTTATAGATCTGACGGTCGTTTCGCTAACGATGTAAGCGTCATCGTAGGGATCAATAAACTAAGCAGGTAAGGAAATATATTTATTTTTTTTAAATTAATTTATTGTACCTAGATCTTTATCATAAGTATAAATCAGGGGCAGGCATAAGGATCAATCTTCGTATGTTTGAAGTTATTCGACTGTCATCACAATTTTTTGTGAGCATTAGTAGTATACCTATGTACAAATAACAATTTAATTGAGTGTGTCTAAGAAACTATGATATTTTAGTACGAGAGTTACGACTAATCTGTTGAAAATTACACTTTACAGGTTGCCATAGTCACAAAAATAGACAAACAATAAGTAAACAGAAAAAGAAACAAAACTAAGAACGTAGGAAATTTAACACATTAGGAACTAATAGCTGGTTGCATATAGTTTTCTACCCTAAGTCAAATAAATCTCTGGGTGAAGTTTTGAACCTGCGATGGGCCTGCGCACATCGCTCCAAATTGTACTTATCAGTATAAGTACAATTTGGAGAACCCAATTCATCACAATATCATACCTGACGATCGTTTCGCTAACAAAGTTGGCGTCATCGGGGGGATGAATAAACTAAGCGAATAAAAACTAGAACTCCTATTTAAATATCAGTTGACAAGCAATGGCGAACAGCGTCCTCTACGAAGGTATACAGCCAAACTCCCAATGTCTACTTGACAATCCTTGTATTTAAAATTTCATTATCTGCTTTGGTAAAACTGTGTTTGAACACTCCTTCTAAAAAAGAGACACGACGAATGAACGAACTAGACAGAACGTGCAAAACCTCTTTTCATGGACATACCTGTATTGAAATTTGTAGCGATGATATATATATATATATATATATATATATATATATATATATATATATATATATATATATATATATATATATATATATCGTGTGCGTCTAATTCTTGAAATGGTCTAAAAAATTTTTATTAGCTCAATGGTCCTTCAAGTCGGATTTAATGCTAAGAACCTAGGTAACATACACGAGGAGGTGTATTATTGAGAGTACTCTGGATACTGGGATATCGGAAGATATGAATAGTTGTAAGAACAGCACTTCATAGGAGGTTCAAACAAGTGGTACAGATCAGCTATAAAGCAATACTACTAAGTGGTTCAAAACAAAAGGGATTTATGATAATCTTCCCGTAACACCAAACAGGAGACCTAATACTGATAATTTTTTAGCATGACAGTTAGATTTATAATGACTGATTGTAGGTTCGTAAATAATACGCTCTTCTTCTTGAATTTAGTCAGGCTGCTACATATCTGTCTCAAAACATACATAATAGTTGGATCTATAATATAACCGTTTTCATGATTTTTCTCGATTGATATGATGTCAGTCCTTCTGGTTTCTGAGAGGGCATGAACTTCTTCTTCTGCCTGGACGCTTTTTAGTGAATTTTCTTAGAAAAAATTCACTAATGAGAAGATCTCGACTTTTGAATTTTGAAAAAATTTCTTCAAATGAGCGCGATCTAGGACCCCTAGAACCCATATCCGGGGTCAGTTTCAATTTTTATATGTTTATATATATATATATATATATATATATATATATATATATATATATATATATATATATATATATATATATGTATCACACCGATAACTCAAAAAATAATAGGCCGATTTTGATAAAATTTGGCATGTACCTTTCTTTTGTAAATGGCTTGGATAAGTTCGATAGTCAGGAAAATCGGACGAGGTTTTCTGGGAAAATTTTGAGTTTTCATTCGAAAAAAATTCTGATCTCAAAAAGTAATAAGCCGATTTTAATAAAATTTGGCACGTACCTTTCTTTTGTAAATGGCTTTGACAAGTTTGTTAGTCAGGAAAATCGGACGAGGTTTTCCGGGAAAATTTTAAGTTTTCATTCGAAAATAATTTTTATCTCAAAGAATAATAAGCCGATTTTGATAAAATTTGCTATGTACCTTCCTTTTATAAATGACTTTGACAAGTTCGTTAATCAAAAAAATCGGAAGAGGTTTTCCGGAAAAATGTTGAGTTTTCATTTGAAAAAAAAATTATCTTAAAAAATAAAAAATCTATGATAACCAAATTTGGTACGTAGGTTTACGATATAAAAAGTAAACTATACACCAAAATTTAGATTTCTATGTTACAAGAAAAAAAAGTTATAATAAAATATTTTGTGCCAGATCATTTCTATGAAAATTCACTACCATAACGCACTTGCTGCGTCCAGGCTTTTTCTATAAGGATACAAGCAAGTAGCCCACTACCTTTATGATGATGCCTGTTTAGAAGCAGCTTTCCTAAAAGTAGTACCCAGGCACATGCGCAGTGCAAGAGTTTCATACTTGTTACAGTGTTTTCAACGGGATGTGTCGATACTGCGACCAGAAATACTCAAAACAGGAGCCACATAACATGCCATTTCCAAACAATCGCGATATTCAGATGTTGTTAATCCTTTATGATTGTATCTCCAAGTATTTGCTTGTTTAACCTGCTGGTAAATTACTACCTTTTAGCCTTTTTCTTTCTGAGAGCACTATTGTGTATACATTCTTTTGCTGAGAGTAACTCTAGCTGACTTGCTATTTACGGATTCCAAATTTTTTGGTAAATCGTTATTGAGATCTAACTTATTTCAACATAACGTTCGTCTGTCTTGAAATAATTATGATTGGTTCACCAACTAAATGCAGATTGATTTCAGTGGGAATTTAAATTTATCTAATTGGTGCGAAATGTTTCCCAAAACGTTTTAAAAATTGTAATACCTTTTACTGATTTTGGTGAATATAAGAATCCATTAGGTGTATCACTTGGAATTTGGAGAATTCCTTTAACTAAGCTTATTATAATTTTGTCAATATTAAGAATGTTTTTGTTTTGTTGTTCAACAGTGACTGTTTGAAAAGGTTAAATTAAACATAAATACTGACTCAAGGCAGACATTTTTTGGTCACAATTTAGTAAATTTGATTTTGTTAGTGTTTCAACTTTTCCAGAAAATTTCCTATATAACCTTTTAATAAAAAATCAATTTATCAAAAAATTCACTCTTAGACATTTAATTTTTTCATTAACAGTTATATAAGTTATCGAGTCATTTGAATTCAGAACTAAAATTTTTTCTTTCAATTTACCCCTTTCGATTACGATAGCTGATGGAATGATAGTTATAGATAATTATAGTTCTTCAAGTTTATTTTCAGCAGTGTATCCGAAATTTTAAACAGGGCGTGTATCTTTACCATCCAAACAACATCATCTGCAAATCCTAGCACCGAAACTGGTTCTGTGTTTGAGCGCAAGTAGAAACCATAGTAAGAAGCAACTTCTTTTTTGCACGTTCATCAAAAACGTGGTTTATGCATTTATTAAATAATATTGGAGAGAGTGGAGCCTTATGCGAAACAGCTGTATTAACTTGGAAACATTTCGATTTTTGAGATCCTAAACCAATAAATGGTTTATTTTCTATTTGCAAGTTAACAATTATATTTTCGAGTTTTTCTGGCATTTATACATTTTCTAAAACATTTTCCAAACGATAGTGCCCAACTGGATCTTCTGCCTTAAACGTGTCAAAAATATAATCAAAGCACTCTTCGGAAAGGTTATTATTATTTTTATGGGAAACAAATGCACTGGGTAGAGTTAAGGATGGAAAGATTTAATAAGGAAGCAAGATTAACCATGTCAAAATTTCAGCAGCCAATGTCATCTTACAAGTTTGGATTAGACTACTTTGGATAAACCTATCAAATTTGTGACTTGGACAAGCACAAGTTATTAACTTATTTGTTAAATGTTACAATGTACAATTATTGAAATAAATAATACTATTGCTATTACTTTGGCATCATTGAGAACAGTTTCGAGAATGTCAACCGGGTATTTTCATGAACCTTCTCTGGTTTTCGTTTATAATTATAAAATTCCGTAAATGTTTTTTAAGGGCTCTCTCAATGATTTTTCTAAATAATAAGTAAATAGTAGTTGGTGTCCAGTTTTTTGAATCGTTTTTACCTCCAGATAAACAAATCAGGACTGTTCGGCGGTTATAAAAATTTCAGGTACTAAATTATTCCGAAATATGATTGTAGCTATTATGCTGATAATTCTGAGATTTTTGGATGGGCCTCAACTGCTCTCATGACGATTCTATTTGATCTTGGCAATGATATCGATAGCTATATGTTTGCTAGCTGCCTGCATTTCTTCATGAGTAACTTCATAATTGTAGCTCTAATTGATATTAGTGAATTTTCTTAAAAAAATTCACTAATGAGGAGATGTCGACTTTTGAATTTTGAAAAAATTCCTTCAAATTAGCACTAATTAGGCCCTCGAGAACACATATCCGGGGTCTGTTTCAATTTTTATATGTTTATATATATATATATATATATATATATATATATATATATATATATATATATATATATATATATATATATATATATATATATATATATATATGTATCACACCGATAACTCAAAAAATAATGGGCCGCTTTTGATCAAATTTGGTGAGTACCTTCCTTTTGCAAGTAGCTTGGATATGTTCGTTAACCAGGAAAATCTGCTCAGTTGAAATAGATTAAATAATGTTTTCTTTTAATTACACAGTCGGATTCCCCCTATCGGTCACAGTTCTGAGCCAGCCTTAAATGTATGGAATTTAGACCACGAAATTATAATGCATGTTTGTAAGAAAATAAATTCGGGACTCAGCAAGTGCGTTATGGTAGCGAGTTTCTATTGAATGCCTCAAATTTGAATAGGTCAATTTGCTATTAACCTATAAGGTTCGTTGGCCAGGAAACAAGTTTTTTCGGGAACATTTTAAGTTTATTTTCGAAATTTTTTTACATTTTCAAACAATAAAATTATTTTGATGAAATATGGTACATTATTTTTACTATATATGTTATACTGGTAACCAAATTTGATGTCTGTTTTCTTAAAAAAACACATATTTGCTATTTAAAACATTTTTATGAAAATTCACTATCATAACGAACTTGCTGCGTCCAGGCTTTTTTTTAATTTTCACCTTGAGTCAATTTTGAATAATAATGGTTTCGAATCGTGATATTGGATCTTTCGAAAATTCCGAAAAAATAATGACGAGCTTCTAAGATTTTTAAATTAGAGGAATTTTGTTTGTCACTTAAAAATTAGAGGCGCTGCTCTTCGTCTCTGATTATAATAATAATATTGTGTGATTTCATATTCATAGTTAGCCTTTCTACTATTTTTTTTACTAGTGGCTTCATATTCGCAATTTTATATTAGTGAATTTTTATTAAAAAAATTCACTAATAGAGAGGTATCGATGGTGAGACATTGCAAAAATTTTTTCAAATGAGCGCGAACTAGGACCCCTAGAACCCATATCCGGAATCATTTTCAATTTTATATATATATATATATATATATATATATATATATATATATATATATATATATATATATATATATATATATATATATATATATATATATATGTATATATATATATATATATATATATATATATATATATATATATATATATATATATATATATATATATATATATATATATATATATATATATATATAGGTATCCATCCGATAACTCAAAAAATAATTAACCGATTTCGATGAAACTCGGTAAGTGCCTTTCTTTTTATTAATGGCTTGGACGAGTTCGTTATTCAGGAAAATATAACAGGATTTTCCGGGAAAATTTTGGGTTTTCTTTCTAAAAAAAATTTTTTCTCCGAAAATTACATATCTGTTTTAATCAAATTTACTAAATATATTTCTTTAAGAGAGGCCTTACTACGTACCAAAATTCAACTTTCTTAGTTTATAGAAAATTGAGTTATTCAAATTTTGAGTTTTCTTAAAAAAAAATTTTTTTCGCCGAATATTACAAAGCTTTTTTAATGACATTTTGGCGGATATTTTGCCTTAGGAAAGGTCCCCCTACGCACTAAAAATAAACTGTCTAAGTTTATAGAAAATTGAGTTTTTCAGGGTTGCAACATTTAATAAAAATTCACTACCATACCGCACATGCTGCGTCCCGAACTTTTTTATCTGTTTAATGTGTTAACGTCAATTTTACTGAAGTACGGTATATTTACATAGTTATATTTGTGGTTTTGTTGTTGATTTTTTGTGTGCTTTATATCAATTAATTGGTTTCTATTTATATACCTCATGTACCTGAGCTAAAAAATTTCCATTTATCTATCTACAATTAAGTGGTCATTTTAACTTTCTTTACTGAATAAAGTCTGCTACAAAAACCGACATATAGCATATAATGAAGTAGTGATTTACATACCGTAACAATGTAATAAGAATCTATTTAAAGTAAGATATGAAAAGTCTTATTCGTGTAAGTTGTTAACACGGTAACTGACGATGACACCAGATTTCAGGCGTTTCTGTTTAGCATAGGAATGTATAATTTACATAATTTTTCAATAAAATTGTGAATATAAGGCTTGTTCTAGGATAATGTGGACACATTATATGGAATGTATAAAAATGGTAGCATAATATCGATTTACTATCATCCATTTATATACTAACTTCTAAATTTGAATTCGGCAGAGCTATTTTGAGTAGGCATTAACGATTTTGAGATCCTGAAGGATAAATGAAATACGGACTATTATCATAAAGTTAGGTGACATTATTACAACTGTCTTTTAGCAGATAAGTGGTAAAAAATCTACAAAATAAAGCAACAAGCAGGAATAAAAAAATATACAGGCTGGTCAATCAAAACTATGCAAACAGGTTTCAGAGAATTTTAAGTTACATCTTCGAAAATCGCTTGGACAGGTCGATTGTGTTCTCAAGTACAACACATTTTCGTGCGAATATCGAAGCTGCTACTTCATCATCCTAAAATGGCTAGCTATCCTCTTCAAAATTTGAAACAAGTGGGGTTGAGAGACACATCGTTCGAAATATTGTTCAATTATCTATTTAATCGTGTACCCACTTTTCAAAATGCCTAAAATTTCTGTGGAGAAAATTGAAAACAAACGTTGAAATGTATGGCCTAAAATTTAATAACATTTAGGAATCAACAAGGATTTATTGAAAATTGTTATACAGAAGTATAGATTTGCCTAGTAACTATGATATTACTTCAACAAATATTGAAAATGGTCTCTACCAGCCTCCATACAAAAATAAAAATTTAGATGGAATCGACTTCTCTCTTACTGAAGCATGTCAGGTGTTATCACGTGGAATTAAGCAACAATTCGCTGGCGCTAATCCTACACTTTCCTAGGCTGTGTGGCATAGAGCTTACTTTTTAGATATTCCCATAAAAAGTCCAATGGTGCTAAGTAACCATCTATTTTAGGGGGACGAAGTAGCAACTTTGACAATCTGGCAAAGATGTGCCCCCCCCCCTCACTAAAAAAATTTACCTGTCCGGATTTTTTTCAAAGAGATAACTTTAAAAACTCGAAAAGCTTCTCTTATAGTTTCTGATGGACCAGCCTGTATATTTTAAACGTTTGTGAGAAGTACCGTGATGTATATAGTAGAAACCTAGACTCTGACAGAAGGAGAAAAGAAAGGTAGCCTCCATCAGAATTACGTGTCAGAGAAGATATTTAAAAAAAAAGCGAATGCGAGTAATACATAGATTACCAGATCAGGGAATAGCAAAAAATGTTACGTTCCAAAACAACTGCCAGGAGATAAAATATGCAACTAATTTGGTATGGATACACGAGACGAACAAAAAATATGGAAGTGAAAATAAATCAAAGGGGATAAGAAAAGGAAGACCCAGAGAGATTTATATTAAAAAACTTACCAAAGCTCTAATAGAAATGTCTAAAGAAAACCTCTGCCCCAGAAAATATTTTGAGATAAAACGGCTAATAAAAACAATTTTCCTCTAACAACACTCCTTCCGACCTCTCCTCTCTAAAACAACAAACTATTACAAGTTTAGTTAATTATAATTAGGGTTCAGTGAAGACAACGCGAAATCATTTTTCAAGATTCTTGGAGCAAAACTTGACAAAACTAAGTTAAACCTTGGCAGAACATTTAATGTAGACAAAACTGGCATCACTACCGTTTAAAGAGAAAATGTACAAGTGCTTTTTACGAAAGCGAAACTAACAGTCTACAAAATGTTATCAGCAGGGAGAGAGAGAGAAAGAGAGAGAGATCTGAGTAACATTGTCACTTGTACGTCTAATATCGGGCAGTATGTGACTCCCATAATATTTCACCAGAAAGAAGAAGGACTTGAAGCTAGCGAAGAAAGCTCTTCTTGAGCTATTTCAAGATTTCAGCCATGAGGTTGGATATGATTTCTTCCGTAAGTGAATGAAACATTTTCCTCATTTGTTAAAAATACAACAGAAGACCCAATGGCATTAATCCAGGATGGCCACTATAAAATCTGGAACTGATCAACTTTCCTTACTTGCCAACTCACAGCACGCACTGGATCTTGCCTTCCTTCACTAATTCATTTAAAATTTTCTACAACAAAAAAAATTGGTTTACAGCAATAAGGTACATAATTATGGAGCAGTATGAAGTTGCGCAAATCATGGGTGAAGCGACATTAGAGCAGCAACCATGAGTAATGTTGTTAGTGGTTTTCGCGTAGCTGGTCTTTATTCTTTTAATGACTGTATTTATTGAGGTAGATTTCATTCAAGAAGTGAACGAAATTCGCCCAGAAACTATTTATGATGCAGAGTGTGTGTCTCATTTACTTTTGGATGCGGCTAGATTTGATCCAAGAATTTTTTTACGTATCGTCGACGGCCACTTTCAGACAGCTGGTCAAGACAAGCTCACATCTAAATCGCGTTCCTCATCTGGCTTTGCCCCGTTCTGTGTTGTAAAAATCTCATCCAAGGACATAATAGCCTTACCAAAAGTGGGACCACCAGTTTGCCAATGAAAAGGTAGATGGTGCGTTGTGTTGACCAGCCCGTCTTATAGGAAAAACTGGAAAACTTTTATACTGCTAAATTCCAAAAACATTATATTCAGGCTTAACTAGTAAGAAAGCACAAAAGAGGAACACTGTCGCCAACAAGAAAAAAGTTAAAGGAAGGAAGCGCACTGTTTCAAGCTGTTCTGACTGCGGAGATATAAATAAACCCCCACTAGTGGATACAGACAATGTTCCAGATATGGACGACGACCCTGATCCTATGGATGCCACCTGTACGTGATGTAACATAAAGTTTTCAGAAGATTTCAGTGGGAAGAACTGGCTTATGTGCCCTTTATGGTTCAATTGGAGCCACCAATTTTATGACACAATTGGCGAGCGGAAAAAAACACATCTTCGTATTATCTGAATGGCTGAGTTTCTTGTAGTAGATTATGGTGTAAGTGTACCTACTAATCCTAAAGAATCATTTAAGTTTTTGAATATCTTTGTCCGTGTTTTTATTTTAAGTAATTCTTCACAAAAAAAGTTTCAAATTAGTATACAATAGGTAGGTGTCCTCTACTAGCAACTTGTTTTACTAGGTGCTCTTAATTAAGACAGGTGGGCGGTAATAGACAGAGGGGTAGGTGATATTATGAACCCAGTTTTAAAGAACCCCTTGAGAAATTCTGCTAGTTAACTTAACCCGACACAGGTTAAAACACGATTTTACCTCTGAAAACCAAAGGAGCATATTTGCTTGTGTTATTCATTTACTTTTCAGTTTGAGTTCCCAACCTAGATTATTAACCTACAGAGAAATGGAAAGAGTATGCAATATTTGGGACACTTACCCTAATAACAAAATGGCACAAATAATGCAGCTTAAGTGAAAAAAGACTGGTGGTAAAAAATATTATTCGTAGTTTAGTGGAAAGGCAATATTTGTTAAAAGCACTTTCAAAGTTTAAATGTATCAAAATGGAAATCAGCATCCTGTTATAAAATGGGTAAATATTACTGTACAGATCGTGTACAGATGGCATCCAAAACAAGAAGCGGCACAAAATGTATGAATGATCCGACGACCGTAGGTATACAACACGACAAAGTGTACACACACCTTAACAGTTTTTGTAAACTACTCCTTTCCTTCATACATTAATTCAAGACGTTGGAAGATTGGCTTTAAAAAATGAATCATATTCCTTTTAACTTTATGTCAAAAACCTAAAAGATATTCCATTCATAAAATTGGCTAAGTACCTACCAGTATTTAAACATAAACAATAATACATCATATATCTTTTATTTCTTAGTTTCGGTTTGCAATCGAGTACCAATTATTTGTTTCAGAAAGCAAATAATTTCATGTCTCCACCTGTTGTATGTGACCTAGTCA
Source organism: Tillus elongatus (assembly GCA_964006375.1). Lineage (NCBI taxonomy): Eukaryota > Metazoa > Arthropoda > Insecta > Coleoptera > Cleridae > Tillus > Tillus elongatus. The sequence continues at coordinate 93,622,719 of OZ023263.1, read as the reverse complement.
AATACTTGTAGTTATGATGTGCAATGACATGGAGTTCCGCTGTAGCAAGCTGAATTGGTAAGCGACTTTCATATCAAGTAAACATAGAAAATCCCCATGTCAGCACACGCCGCTAATCAGCGAATATAAAACTGTTTTTTGATCAATTAATTAAATTAAATTAAATTAAATACACAATAAAACCGTACCCATTGTTTTAGAACTAATATATATATATATATATATATATATATATATATATATATATATATATATATATATATATATATATATATATATATATATATATATCCAAGTGCTGTTAAAATGGTAAATACTTAGTTCTATAACTATATATATATATATATATATATATATATATATATATATATATATATATATATATATATATATATATATATATATATATATATATATATATATTTCATTATATTCTTAATAAAATCACCTTTTCTTCAGAATATTTAGTGTGTTATTACAACATAAGGTTAACTATCCCAGTAACCAAGTTTCCAAGTTACCCTAATACCGTTAATCCTTCGAGGCCTTTTGAACTAGTGCTTTACAGTACTATTCTCCTTCCGACCAGTAACAAGTTTTTAAATTTACATGCGTGAGACTGCGAATCTCTGGTTATTACCCATAAAGTCCTTCAAATCAAAGCAAAAAATACAGTCCGAGGGATGTACTTTTTTTAATCAGCAATAAGACAAAAATCAGAGGCCAGATAACTAAACTTAAAAAAATAGTCGGAGAACTGTACACGTATTTTTTAAGCAAAGAAAGAGAAAAAAATACTGTGGCTAAAATCAAATGTTTACGAACATGAATAAAGACTCAAAATATAATATTTCAGAGGATAAAGAAACCTTCTTTCTTCTTCACCTGTCGTCACATTACACAGAAGAAGGGCAAGAGCAATGTAAGGGAAAAATTGCGCTGTGGAATATTTTAAAAATTTAATCAACATGGCAGAGTTTGAAATACAGAAAACAACTTCAGTATGCATATTCCAGTTATACACGACAGATATAGTAAAACAATGGGAGACAATAAAAAACAAACATAAGACCATCAGACACAGAGGAAAACTGTGGAAAAAATGTTGTGACATTATGAAACAAATAGATTTCAAACAAGGTATGAAAATACGTTAAAACAAAGCAGCATCGAAGACCACCGTTAGACATTTCATTCTTCACCGAAGGGCATAAAGAATGGACTTCAGACAAAAATTTTGAATTGCCAGCTCTAGTAAATGAGTTAGACGAATTGATTGAATTGTCGGCTCTGCTGCATGAGCCAGGCAAAATTTTTAAATATGTCGCTTCTGGTAGATGATTCGGATAAAGGTTTTGAATTTCCGGTTCTACTTTCAGACGAGTCAGGTTTCGGAGAAAAAGCAGAAAAAGAAGCCTCTAAAGAAAAATGATCTCAACAAACTACCCAGACTGCAACCAATGGAGATTCAGTCAAAGACATCATTGAAACCTTATGGCAATTGAATAATTCAGACTCAAAACAGTTACCTGTAAATCAGCTGCGGCGATATACCATCAGGGGCGGATTTCGAAGAAGAGGCATTAAATTTACAAAAGCAGCCTATCGAAATGTTGAGACAAAACGGCTTCAATCTGCGAAAATGGTCTAGTAGTAAAAAATCATTAGTAAAATGGTCACCCAAAAGATTGAAAGACAGCATTCAAGCTACTAATAATCTACATATCTGCTCACAAAGTAGGGTGAGAGATACAAAAAATAGTTATATATATATATATATATATATATATATATATATATATATATATATATATATATATATATATATATATATATATATATATATATATATATATATTATCAATAGTGTACAAAGGCCTAAAAATGAACTATGCAATAAGGTCAGAATCAACATAATTATTGTAAAAAAAAGATGCTATTGATCACCGGTTTGATATTTTTGGTTGACTTCTTATACTTACAGCATCTAACATATGCTCTGACTCCAGGTGTACATTTATATATCAGGCATAGATGTACTTGTATTTGTATACAGATAATGATTCTAATTATCAACAAAAAATTCTAAATGATCAAATATAACGGACATCGTCATACGCCACTACTTTATGTCTTAGCCCTGTGTCGAATATGATAGTTTTAAAATGAGGTACTTTGCGCGAAATAATAAGCAACCACTGTTAACGACTAACCGGGAAATAAAAGCATAATTAACTTCTAAATACAGACGTGAACAAGATATCTTCAAATTTTTTTCTACCCCATGATGCCGTAAAAAGCGAAACTAGTCGCAGATACTACAAGATGTAATTCAAAAGTTAAAGGAGAAGTATCTAATTTTATATTTAGTGTGGCACAGTGTTACCAAATAATAGTAAAAGGAATTAATGCATAAATGACGCCAAATAAGTACACTCGGAGAACCCAAATCACCACATAATATTTTTAAAGACCAGACAATCATGCCACTAATAAAGTTAGGGCCATCAGACGATCAAAAATTCTAGAAGCCAAAGGAGAAGCATCCAATTTTATATTTAGTAGATATATTTCTCTTGGCTTCTCGCATTTTTTCATCCCCTGATGACGCTAACATTGTTAGTGAAACCATCGTCAGGTCTTTATAAAAATATGTTGTAGTGATTTGGGTTTTCCAAGTTTACTTATCAGTGCTTATCACAGGTTCCAATCTTCACTTAGTAAATGACTTCACTAAAAAACAGAGACAAAGACACTCAAACATTTTATAACATTGGCAAAAGATCTAGAAGAGATTTTGCATTTGCAAAAAACTACCCTTAGTATACTAATATTTACAAATTAAAATAGTTACTACATCGATATGTTCATAGGAGAACTTGATAAGATACTTGAAGAATCTTGCATCATTATTTACATTCTCTCCTAATGTGGCGATTGTTTGAAGCAATTCTCGTTATATAATCAGTCTGTAGGAATGTGATCCTTGTTATTATGTTTCAGGAATGTATAGATTTGTTTGAAGGTAGGCCTTTCTGTGTCGTCCCTTCGCCAACACTGGCACATCATGTCGTAGATCTCTGCAGGGCAGATTGTTGGTTTATTGAGCAACACCTGAAATTATGAAATATATCAAAATTAGTAAGCAGACAATAAATTATTTTAAAAGTTTTTGTTCATAGAACAGAAAACTATCCAGGAGGGCATTCCTAATCGTGAAAATATATTTAATATTAAATTCATATTACAATAGTTATACGAAAATTAGCTAGCATAAATCCAAATAATAGCGTTTATAATTAAGTAGGTCGCATAGAAATTATAATTATTGACCTGGAATTGCTTATATTACATAAATGATAAACAAGTTGGAATTGCAGAGTACAGTATAAGGAATGCTGACTGATTAGGTTTGCATTTTGTGAATCATGTAGACGAAGCAAAGGTTATAAGTAATGGTGTTGGTAAACATTAGCGAGACTTTTTGATTTTAATTAGGTAGATATAAGTAGAGACTTTAACTTTTGCTTTTAAAATGTAGACGCTAATATCAGAGATTTTTGATTAGATTCTTAAAATGTGAAGATGCGAGAATTTTAATTTAATTATGTACATATTTGTTTTAAATTTATTCGGTTAAGTTAGTTTTGAAAAGTTGTTAATTCGTTTTATTATTTATTAATTTTTTTATTACAAATTACATAGTTACCATGTCCATCTTATCCCAATTATGAAACCCTTAATCCCTAAATATCCTCCGCACCTTAGACAGTTTTTGTTTCCATAAAGCCCAACAGTGTGCAGGGTGGGCAACTAAGGATGGTCGTTGGCCATATCTCCGGAACGGTTTACTGTACAGCTTCAGGAAAAAACTGCCACGGGGAACGTGGCCATGATAAATCGGTGGAAATTATTTTAAAATTCCTAAAACACCAATATAAGACGTAAGAACCACTGTTGGTCAGAAAATTGCGATTTTCATCACATTTTCGCCAATTAAGTGGTACCTTTGACACACACATAGTAATGGCAGAGCAACGGATGTTATTTATTGCCTGGCATATTTTTTGACATTTTCAAAAGTAAAGTGATCGGGGGACGTTGAATGTATATTTTTCAATTGATAATTACTCTGGTTTTCTTGATGAGTCTATTCTCGTTAAAAAGAAGTTTTCTTGGTCTACCATTTGCGCTCATTCCAGGTTTTCTCTGTATCTTACATACACCAAGAGAGGGCGTTCTTTGAATAATTAGGTTATGTTGCTGTTTTTCTGAAGAAAATGGAATAGAATGGTATATCAATAACAACATATTAGAATAAGCTACAAAAGGCTGAAGCCACCAGTGATAATCGCAGTTCGATATCATTTGTCTAGCGGTAGATATTGGCGATCAAATTTGGAACTACGAAATACCACATGTTCATAACAAGGTATCAACAACAATGGAGTTTTCCACCATTTCTAGATATAACTGATCCTGAAAATATTGAAATAACTTGAGAAGAAAACCTCTACCACTTATAGGAATGAAAATATCAAGCTATACCCCCTCAGAAATTCATTCCGATAGGTATAACAAAACATGGTACAGTATAACGGAATTTCTAAGAAATAAAGCATATTGTGAAAATGACAAAGTGGACAACCAATTGTCAAAATCATTAGAATGTCATTCACTTGTTATTGGTGTGGCTAAATACTACCACAGGATGATTTTTACGACTGAAATAGCATTTGACATGCTAGATGTATACTTTGAATGTACGCAAAATGCAATCCGGGAAGACGCCGGTTTTCCAAAGGAGTTTTTGAATGAACTTTTGTAACTGATTATTGGACATGCTGCAAGAAGATGTCGGAGTACTTTCCAGGAATTTGTGGTCAGATGACGACAAATTTCACAGTGACCCTAGACTGAGTAGGCACAATATGCACTATCAGCCTCCGACGAATCCGTTGGATGAACGAAGTGCAAATCAGGGCCGTTGGTTTGTTAACATTAGGTGTGGAATTGCCAGTGGACAGCTGGTTGGACTTTACAGTTTCAATGCACCATTGAACGGGCAGTGATACCTCGATTTTTTCCTGAAGCTGTTCAGTTAACCGTTCCTGAGATATGGCCAACGAGCATTTTAAGTTGCCCACCCTGTACAACCAGTAATATGGCCACTATTTGAGCTGGTACATGAAAATCAGAATTGCAGAAATAAAACACGGTATTTATAAAAGTGATGAAAATAAAACTAAATCTATCAGTACACAATGAATTTCAGACAAAATAACAAAAAAATTAATCAAACTCAAATAAACTCGAATGAAATTAAATCCAAACAGATAGTCAGTCAAATTAAATCATAGACTAAGATTATATAACTATATTATTATTGAACAGTAGTGGTTTTTTTAAAGGTTTTACTTGATTTTAAGTCATTCTTAAAGACACCCGCCTTCCTCTCATGACAATAATTACAGTCGTGACAAATTCTACTCAATGATGACCATAATAACATGCTGGTTCTAGCAAGTGGAAGTGCAAGCAGCCTCTGTGACCCTAAAAACAGAGAAAAAACATTGAACTGCAGCTTCACCAGAGCTCTGTAGTCCACACTATCGTGTAGCAGTCCATTTCAAATTTCTATTTCAAATAAACCTAAAACTACTACCAAAGCGAAAAAAGGATCCCGGACGGAAACAGTAGCGATATTGTATGTCTGACAATATAGATTTAGAAGATGATGTGATTTTGAAAGTTAGATAAAATATCTAACGAAGAGGTGAAAATGGCCAAGATCCAAGTAAACGCATTTTTTCAAATTTTTACGATATGGAACGAACTTTCTATATCCAAACATACCTGATTATAGTACAGTGTCAAAAAATAATGCAGTTTTTTCTCTGTCACAACTGAATAATGCTGGAGGAATCATTTGAACCCTAAGTTCAGTTATTTTTCAGTATTTATCATTTCAATTTTCGTTATTATTATTTTTTTTTTGTAAAAAAATGTTTACTCATTCACTTCGTAAAACCTATTTCTTTTTCAAATATTTTTATCTAATAAAGTTATTAATAAAGCGAACCATTTGACATTGAGTTTGTTATTGAACTTAACTTGGCTTTCTTAGAAATTGTATTTAAGCTCCTCGTAATTCGCGGATCAAATGGTAAACAGACAAGGAATTACGAGAGGTTCTAATAGAATTTTTAGGAAAGCCAATTAACAGCTGACAGGTCCTACAAAAATACATTAAAAAATTTGCTAGGTAAAGATAAAACCACAGAAGTGTCGGGAATCTATAAAATATGTTGTGGAGATTGTGAACTTAAATATGCTGGGCAAACTAAACGAACTATTGAAACTAGATTTAAAGATCATCTAGCGCAGCTGGAACTTGGCACTGTTGACAAATCATGTATTGCTCGGCATATCTGGGATAATAACTATGTAGATAAAGAAAATCTAAAGTAAGTCAAAAATGTCTGGCAGTCTCGACAGTTAGATGCTTACGAAAGTATTTATATATCATTAGAAATTTGAACAAAAATGTTTCGATGAATGGAGTAGGTCCGGTTCTATGTAGTCTATTGTTCGAACTGTTATCTTAATCAGTGTATCCTTAGAAAGATTATTCGATAACGACACACAATTTTACAAAAGCAGGTATGCAATTTTAATTACAGTGATTTGAGAATCAACAGTGGAGATCTGCTGTATTCCTTCGTAGAGGACGCTGTTCGCAACTGCTCGGCAAAAAACATATAAATAGGAGTTTTAGTTTTTCATGACTTTAACTTTGTTAGCGAAATGATCGTCAGGTCTAAAAACTGAAGTGTGATGGTTTGGGTTTTCCAAATTGTATTTATCACTTACAACAGGTCCCAATCTTCATTCATTAAAAAAGCTATGATTATTTTGTTAATCCATATTTGGTTTATATAAACAATGTGTGATTATAAGGCACTCACTTGTCAGTATTGTTTGCAACAAAACGTATTTCAATATTTCAATTTATTTATTTTTCTTAAGTATTTTTGAGAATGTAGCCTGTGTACAAGTCCCACCCCTACGTACCAGAATACGATAAATTTCACATCTTGGCAAACCAAAGAAAAACCTTTAGCTTCCTCTTATTTTATCTGATGATTTAGCCATTGTCCTTATCTACCATAAATGTCGATCATTCCACGAAACCTTCTCGCTCGCAATGCTCTATTATTTCATCAAAATCATAGATTTGGTGTGAAGCCAAAAAATGACATAGTCTGATAAGTACACTTAGAGAACCCAAATCACCACAATACATTAAAAAAAAGTTTATACGCATCGAGTGCGTTATGGTAGCGAATTTTCATAGAAATGACCTGGCACCAAATATTTTTTTCTAACTTTTTTTCCTGTAACATAGAAATCTAGATTTTGTTATGTAGTTCCCTTTAATGGTACTAACTGGTGTTCCAAATTTGATTACCATATCTAATTTGTTATATTTTGGGATAAAATATTTTTCCGACAGAAAACCCAAAATTTTCATGGAAAACCTGGTTAGATTTATTGGATAACGAACTTGTCCAAGCCGCTTACAAAAGGAAGGTATGTGCCAAATTTTATCAAAACCAGCCCATTATTTTTTGAGTTTTCTGTGTGATACACTTTTTCAAACTTTAAAAGTCGGAACCACGGCATTAGTGAATTTTTTTGAAGAAAAAGACAATCGTTTCTCTAACCAAGTTAGCGTGATCAGAGGATGAATAATTTTAAATACCTTACATCTAAAGCTGTTCATATTTTTGTGCAGGTTGTCGGTCTATAACGATCGAGGGTGGTTCAGCGACACAAAAATTAACATATATCGTTTGGCGGAAATAACTGAATTATTTTATTATATATCGGACGTACTTCTGCCGGTCTTTTCAGTAAAGTGATCGATCAATAAACCTCCTATAGGCGGCACAGCCAAATTCATACATATTTTATTATTACTATATTTAGCAATATATATATATATATATATATATATATATATATATATATATATATATATATATATATATATATATATATATATATATATATATATATATATATATATACTTTCAAAAGCATGTAGCTATCCTGGTTGCCTAATTTTTTTATTAATTTTAGATTCTCCTTATATGCGTGCTAATTATTATCCAAGATATGCCGGGCAACGGAAGATCTATCATACCGTAAGCGCCGCCGTGGCTGTGTTGGAATGTCGACAGAAACTTCCCAATTCGAACTCGGGGGACGACGGTTCGAGACTTACCGGCAGCGAATGATTTTTCAAATCACTTCTGTCGTTGAGATCGAGCTTAAGGTAGGTTAGTTTATATGAGCATTGGCCTAATTTCCAGTAAGCACCTTACCTTTACCTTTTACCGTATGTTGGTTGTGCGAAGTGTTTTTAAATCTAATTTAAACAGACTTTTTGTTTGTCCGACGTATTTAAGATCGCCGCCTTTACAACTTGTTTAATGAATTCCCTACATTTTAGTGGTACTAACTTAATGTCTTTTGGGTTACCTGGCAAGTATTTAAAGTATTTTTTGTCGAAAACTTAGCTGAAAATTGGCTTTTTTAAAAATAAGATATAGACCGTCCGTGATTCGACGTTCAAATGGGAAACAAATAATTTTTTTGTGGCTTTAATTCTTCTAAAAGTCGTTGATTCTGCTAACATTTTGTTTGTTTTCTGTGTGTTAGTTTCTCTAATAGGCAAGCAGTGTATCGGTTATATTCGGCCACGCTTTTTGGCAATAAAATCGCCTATTTTGCAAATGCTTCTGTTAAGCACTGAGAAGATATCATCCACATAACGAAAGCACACTCTCGGAAAATACTCACTGTCACTTTTAATATCTGTTTCAAATCCTCTCATGAAAAGGCCCACAATAAATGAAAAAATGTGGCCAAACATAATGGATATACTGCTTGTCTAGTGTAGAAGTTAATTAACGAACAGAAAACAAACAAAATGTTAGCCCAATCAACGACTTTTAGAAGAAAAAGAGTAGAAAAAACTTTATCTGCTTATCATTTGAACCTCGTATTACGAGGCGTCTAAATAACATCTGAAACAAGCCAATTTGCTACAATTTTTTTTCAACAAAAATACTTAGAAATTTTTTTTTTTACTAATTAAAAAAGGTAAAGGTAAGATGCTTACTGGCATTCAGGCCAACGGTGACCCTTTTTGCTTATATAAACTAACCACCCCTCCACCTTAAGCTCGATCTCAACGACGGAAGGAATTTGAAAAATCGTCCGCTGCCGGTTAGTCTCGAACCGTTGTCCCCCGTGTCCGAGTTGGGAAGTTTGAGTCGACTTTCCAACACGGCCACGGCGGCACCTTTTTTACTAACTAAGTAACCCAAAAGACAAGGATAGTATCGCTAAAATATCGGGAATTTATGAAATAAGCTGTAACGATTGTGATCTTAAATACGACAAAGAAAAAGATCTATTGAAATTAGATTTAAAGAACACTTAGCACAACTAAGATACGGTACTATAGTTAGATCTTCCATTTTCCGGCATATTTGGGATAATAAGCACCACGCAGATAAGGAGAATCTAAAACTATTTAAAAATGTTAGACACTAAGGACAGTAAACTTTTTCGAAAGTATATATATATATATATATATATATATATATATATATATATATATATATATATATATATATATAGCTAAATATAGTAATAATAAAAAGTGTATGAATTCGGCTCTGCCGCCTATGGGGAGTTTATTCATCGATCACTTTACAAGAAAGACTGCCAGAAGCATGTCCGATAGATAATAAAATAAGTTAGGTATTTCCGCCAAGCGAAATATGTTAATTTTTGTGTCGCTGAGCCACCCTCGACTGTTATATATCGACTACCTGCAGAAGAATATAAACATAGTTTTAGATGTAGGGTATTTATAATTATTATTCCTCTGATGACGCTAAGTTGGTTAGTTTCAGGTTTTTTAAAATATGTTGTGGTGATTTGGGATCTCCAAGTGTACTCATCAATGCTCATTACAGGTTCCAATCTTTACTTAGTGTAGTCTTTATAATATTACAGTGACACCTTGCAATTTTAGGTCCTTAAATGTTTAAAAATATTATTAAATTAAAATTAAAAGGAAAGTATTTTGGATTATAAAATGATTAAGAAGTTCAAAGGATGTATAGGAAATATTGGAGGTGCTGATAACTGAAGATTGCTTGAATAAATTGTAAATTTGAAATATCGAAATTTTATAGCAATAAATGGCAGTGTCAACAGGATTTTGATATGTTTCAGTTTAATATTTTAACCAAATCGCACCAATTACAGCCACAAGTTTGCAACTTCTATGTAAGATACACTGTATAATTTTAATGCATATAAATAAATAAAATAAATAACATAAATATGCAATACTTTGTTATTGAAGTTAACTTATGATTTTATTGCATTCTTTGCAAGTAGAAATGTATGGCAGGGGTGGCATCGCAGTGTTGTAAAAAATAATATAGTAAAATGATCAAGGTTACCAAATGTCTTGAATATAAAACATGAGGCCATACAATTGAATTGCCTACAAAAATTCGTGCCACTTAAAATATATAGTGAAATAATTTGGATACAAACCTGTAATTCTCCACCATAATACATATGTTCAGCATTTTGAATAACTTTCTCGTTGGATAAAGTACTGAAAGGTCGTTCGCAGGCAAAGTTGAGTATTTCCCATAATGTTACTGCGAAGGCCCACACACTACTTGAGCATGAGTAACGGTCCTGAAAAATAATTCAATATACGAATATGGAATATACAATTTTCAGAAAGAAGCGTGGCGTATAAAATCGACTTTAAAATATAATGTTATATTTTCATGTTCTTTGTTTTTTTTTACAGAAGCAGTAGAAGAAGCCGACTCGAGTCAATTGATTGTAATATTTGTGTTGCATAAACAATAGCTTCGGCGAACTAATGAAATCATTCTATCCTACTTATATAAAAAGCCTGGACGCAGCAAGTGCGTTATGGTAGTGAATTTTCATAGAAATGATCTGGCACAAAATATTTTATTATAACTTTTTTTCTTGTAACATAGAAATCTAAATTTTGGTGTATAGTTTACTTTTTATATCGTAAACCTACCTACCAAATTTGGTTATCATAGATTTCTTATTTTTTAAGATAAATTTTTTTTTCAAATTGAAACTCAAAATTTTCCCGGAAAACCACGTCCGATTTTTTTGATTAACGAACTTGTCAAAGTCATTTACAAAAGGAAGGTACATGCTAAATTTTATCAAAATCTGCCTATTATTCTTTGAGATAAAAATTTTTTTCGAATGAAAACTCAAAATTTTTTCGGAAAACCTCGTCCGATTTTCTTGACTAACAAACTTGTCAAAGCCATTTACAAAAGAAAGATACATGCCAAATTTTATTAAAATCGGCTTATTACTTTTTGAGATAAGAATTTTTCTCGAATGAAAACTCAAAATTTTCCCGGAAAACCTCGTCCGATTTTCCTGGCTAACAAACTTATCCAAGCCATTTACAAAAGAAAGGTACGTGCCAAATTTTATCAAAATCGGCCCATTATTTTTTGAGTTATCGGTGTGATACATATATATATATATATATATATATATATATATATATATATATATATATATATATATATATATATATATATATATATATATATATATATATATATATATATATATATATATATAGATCTCGACTTTTGAATTTTGAAAAAATTTCTTTCTTCAAATGAGCGCGATCTAGGACCCCTAGAACCCATATCCGGGGTAAGTTTCAATTTATATATTTATATATATATAAAAGCAATTTATAGTTTCAAAACTCAAGTAACTTTGCTACCATGTTGTTCTTGCTGTGTTCAAGCCTTTTAGTGAATTTTCTTAGAAAAAATTCACTAATGAGGAGATCTCGACTTTTGAATTTTGAAAAAATTTCTTCAAATGAGCGCGATCTAGGACCCCTAGGACCCATATCCGGGGTCAGTTTCAATATATATATATATATATATATATATATATATATATATATATATATATATATATATATATATATATATATATATATATATAATTGAAACTGACCCCGGATATGGGTTCTAGGGGTCCTAGATCGCGCTCATTTGAAGAAATTTTTTCAAAATTCAAAAGTCGAGATCTCCTCATTAGTGAATTTTTTCTAAGAAAATTCACTAAAAGGCTTGAACACAGCAAGAACAACATGGTAGCGAAGTTACTTGAGTTTTGAAACTATAAATTGCTTTTACAAATTTAGAAGTAGTAATTTATTCCTACAAAAAGTCACTGATCCAAAATTTACCCAAAGAGCGAATTAAAAAATACTTCTATTTTATTTTAAAGACTTACTCTTGGTTATGTAGATCTATTAATTAAAGTGGGAATTGCTACAAGTCAAGTGTTGTCAGTGGTTATATGGTAGCGAAATTTAAATTTATTGCAATGAAACGGGAGTTTCATTACAATGTCATCTGTCAACTGTCATGTCAGTAACTCTCAACTGTTATGTCGGTAATGCAGAGCCCATACTTAACCACATGACAACCAGTGTTACCAACTACAACAAAAGTCACTAGAAAAGTCACTAGAACTGTCTGGCCACGGTGGCTCAATACCTGCTATTATCAGCAATTTGAGAAGCCACTAAAAGTCTGAGTTGTTCAACCAGCTCATTTATATTATTCCAATGTTTGATAGGAATGACATATTTGAGAGTTTTATGTGTAAAATAACAGTGTAAATATTTTCTAACCCTGGCATTTTATCATAAAACGCCCTGTATTCAACAGATATGTTATTAGTGAATTTTCGCAAAAAAATTCACTAATGAGATCGCGACTTTTGAATTTTGAAAAAAATTCTTCAAGCGAGCGCAAACTAAGACCCCTAGAACACGGGTAAATTCCTGGCTGGTGAGTGAGTGCCGAGACGAGACGAGCGACCAGGCTGGACAGAATGAGGTCACCCTCATCTGGGTGCCGGGACACTCGGGGGTCAAAGGCAATGAAGAAGCTGACAGTCTCGTAAAGGGAGGATCAGCATAACCATTTATGGGACCAGACCCGGTTCTGGGCGTGACAAAGAGCACTGCCAGGGGAGCCATTAAGTCCTGCGTCAGAAACCAACACAAGGTGTACCGGGCACACTATCCAGGGCTCAGACATGGGATGTCAATAATTAACGAACCCAGGTCAAAGAGAGCTGCGGAGCTGCCAAATCTTAGCAGAGGACAGCTCAGAAACATAACAGGTCTCTTGACGGGACACATGGCCGTCAAGAAACACCTGCATAAAATGGGGCGGTTCGAGGGGGACCTCGCATGCAGACTCTGCGGCGAGCGGGAGGAATCAGCCCAGCACATCCTGTGCCAGTGTAAAGCTCTGGACCACAAAAGAAAGTGATCTACGGTCAGTCTAGACCGGAGACAGAACATTATAAAACTTCACCAATCGCTGTGCAGACTAGTTCAAGGCACATTGATTTTGGAATGGGTGGAGTAAAAAGACTAAGGGCATGCACAATAAGCCAAAGGTTGCAGTCCTATCTGAGCGGCAAAGCCGCGGACGAGCCCCGAGGGAGAAAAAAAGACCCCTAGAAACTAGTGTGCATATATATATATATATATATATATATATATATATATATATATATATATATAGATATATATATATATATATATATATATATATATATATATATATATATATATACATATTAGAATCGAAACTGACACTGAATAGGGGTTCCAGGGGTCTTAGTTAGCGCTCATTCGAAGAAATTTTTTCAACATTCAAAAGTCGTTGTGTTTTCTTACGGAAAATTTTTATATCTCCGTAAATAACAAAGTAAAGGCAACCAAGCTTGGCACGCTGATTTGTGCCACAAAAAGTAAACTATGTACTAAAACTTAGACCTATACGGTGAAAGGAAAAAAAGTTATAGGCATTTAAAGAAAAAAATTTGGGTGCCACTGACGACAAGATAAACGCACAAAAGTAAAATATTTTGTGTGGATAACAAACTCCGTATGTTGCAGATAAAGACTAAGCTTTTTGTCGCAAAAAGATCAAATGCCACAGAATTACTTTAAAAACTTGATAACTTTCCTCTTAAAACGTCAAAGTCGCGATTTGGGCGTCAAGCGTCAAAAACGTCAAAATTGGCCACTTTTAGGCAAATAACCTGAAGCTAATACGGGCTTTGTAGAGAAAATGTTGCAAGAAATGTGTCCTTAGGTTTCAGCTTCAACCGTCACTGTCTTTCATTTTACTAAAATGTTACCAGAAAATTAATTTCAGCTTCAACCGCCACTGTCCTTCATTTTACTAAAATGTTACCAGAAAATTAATTTGAAATAGACTCTTTCGCTGATGCTTTAGCAGTAGTTTTAGTTATAGAGTTTATGGTTTAATTCTCTATTATTTTTAGCAAATTTTTTGCAACTTTTCATATTTTTGGCACATAGCAAAAATTGTGATACGGCGTTCTACCAATAAAAATCGGAGTCTCATGCAAACGACGCATTCAGAGAGGTTTGTGTGTGTATGTAAAAACAGGATTGGTATGGCTTCAGGCGAGTACATTCAGAGAGGTTTTTGTTTACATTATTTCATGAAAAAATCGAGACGATTCCTCCTCCTCGGGGCAGACTCTGCATGTGAGGTCCCCCTCGAATCGCCCCATTTTATGCAGGTGTTTCTTGACGGCCATGTGTCCCGTCAAGAGACCTGTTATGTTTCGGGGCTGTCCTCTGATAATATTTAGCAGCTCCACAGATCTCTTTGAACTGGGTTCGTCAATTACTGACTTCCCATGTCTGAGCCCTGGACAGTCTGCCCAGTACCCCTTGTGTTCATTTCTAAACCAGGACTTAATGGCTCCCCTGGCCGTGTTAATTGTCACGCCCAGAACCGGTTCTGGTCCCATAAATGGTTCTGATGACCCTCTCTTTTCGAGACTGTCAGCTTGTTCATTCCCTTTGACCCCCGAGTGACCCGGCACCCATATGAGAGCGACCTCATTCTGCCCAACCAAGTCACTCGTCTCGTCTCGGCACTCACTCACCAACAAGGAATTTACCCGCGGGCTACTTAGGGTCTTAAGTGCTGTCTGGCTGTCTGTGGCTATGAGGATGCGCTTGTTGGTGTAGTCCCTTCTCTTGTTCTCCCGCACCTAGTACAGGATGGCGTACATTTCGGCGTGAAAGACCGTTGCATGGGCTCCGAGGGAAATACTATGACTTACCCTCGGTCCTTCCGAATAAATACCTGCCCCCGTCCCACGCTTCCCGCCAGATCCGTCCGTGAAACAGACGAGCGCGTCCCGTGGTATGCCCAACGTCTCCTTCCGCCATGCCTCGCGGTCGGGGATTTCCACTGTAAAGTTGTATTCCATGCAGATTCGCGGGCTCGCGAAGTCTGACCTCATCTCAAGCATGGACTCCTTCACGAACTCCTGAATTTTGCAGTGGCCCCCGAAGCCTGGGTTGATCTTCAGTCTACCATTGTAGGCTAGTCTGTATAGTCCTAGCCTTACCTCCCCCATAATAACTAAGTACAGGGGGGGGGGGCGCAGATCCAGCAACACCTCCATGGCGCCTGCTGGGGTTGAAAACATGGATCCTGTGATGCCTAGGCAAGCCATCCTTTGGATCTTGCCTAGTTTTTGTTTGGCACTGGATTGTGTCACCTTAGGCTCCAGACCAGTGCCGCGTAAGTTAACGATGTTATGACCACCCTTGTGTACAGCCAGTGGGCCATACTAGGTCTTAGTCCCCACGTTTTTCCATATAGCCGCCTAGTGACGGCTAGGGTCATGACCGCCTTACGCAGTAGTTTTTCAACGTGACCATTCCCGGTTAGCTTAGAGTCCAATACGACCCCAAGGTATTTTACCTCCCTGACCATTGGAATGTTCCTACTGTATAGAGTGAGAGTTCTGTGGCTCTCCCACTTCCTCCTGCTCGTAAACGGTATGACGGTTGCTTTCTCGGGGCTCACTCCGAGCCCTTAACCAACAGTCCAGCTTTCCACCACTTTCAGTGCTGTCTGCATGCGCTCCCACACTGATTGTGTAACCTTTCCTCGGTTTATGATGACAATGTCGCCGCCTAGCCCTGTACCTCATACCCCCTCCCAAAAGCCTCCCTAGCACGCCGTCCACGACTAGGCACCAGAGCAAGAGAGACAGAACGCTCCCCTGCGGACACCCTGCTGCGACCCCCGCCGGCAGAGTCCCTGCTGTATGCTGCTATTGAAATTCTTAACTTCAGTTTCACTAAGAACCCTTGTAGAGGGTAGCTTTTTAAGACTTTTGTGAAAGTTTTTAGATTTTTAGATTTATTGTGAACTTTTAATCCTCGAGACAAATTAACGTTTTTTTACGGTTCAATTTGACTTGTGCTTCCTTTTATTGTATGTTGTAGATTGTAATTATTCAATTGTAGTCTTTGGTAGTTGTTTAGTTAGACAGATTTTTAACTTTCGACTTGTTGAGGTCAGCTCTTGTTGCCTAATTATATCTTTTATACTCTGTGTTGTATCCTCGCAGAAATAACCTACCGAAAAACTCAGTTTTTCTGACAAGCCTTTTTGTAAATTCTAGATTTCCCTGAGGATGATTGGTTAACAGGTCGAAACGCGTCGGGACTAGAAATAAACATTTGTTTGGAAAGAAAAAGTCTTTTTATTCAACTCACCCCAAACATTGTATATATTTCATTATGTTTAGGCTTTTTTCCCATTTGGTGACACATGTCTGTATATGTTGTTTCCCCGATAGTTGTTTTTATCCAGAATGCAGATGTTTGATGAAATTGAAAGTTTTCCAATAAACAAAAAATGTAAATTTCCGCCAAATTACTCCCCATTCATCGCCTATCCCCTGAAGCGATTTTACTCAAAAACAAAACGAAGCGCTCGTTTGTCGGGTGCTAACTGTATACCAACTTTGAAGACCATATCTCAATTTGTTTTAAAGTTATCGTGGCTACAAGCAGACAGATACAGAGACCGACAGACACAAATAATCTTCGTTCCCAAATCATGTTTTCTATATGTCTTGACACTTTTTACGACGTTTAAGCGAAAAAAATTTTTTGTCGCTGATGCTATACTTCTACACGTATTGACGATGTGAAAGTGTGTGTGTGTGTGTGTGGAAGGAATTGGCTTCGGACATTACGTCTATTGGCTACAAAATTCTGCAGTGAATTTGTACCATTGTTATATCTATACATTGTTATAAAAAGCGATTCTCCTTCAAATATATTTATAATTTGCAGCATGGATATCAATACTTACAGCAATAGGGAGGGTTAAAGCGACAGACGTACCTTTATGTGTAAGCTCTTACAGATTATGATTATTTCTAAATGGCTATAGCATAAGCAATATTTATCTCCTAACATATCAATTTTGTCAAAATATAAATGTTTGTGTTCTTACTTATTATTAAGGATAGAAACAAAGGATACTCGCTTCTCGCCCAGGTGTCCTTCAGGGCATTTTTTTTAACAAACAACACTAGACAGTTAATGACATGGGATAAAAAACAATAGGTGAGACAGTAGGAAAACTAAATTTATATTAATATTATTCTTAACTAAGGCTAATACTGAAATACACATATAGGGAAACGGCAAACCTAAATTTTGATTTTTGTATGCCGAATGAATTTCATAAGTATATTATAGATTTTCAGGCTATTTGTAGCCAGAGTTGTTTACGTATCGGGTTATACAAACTGCACTAAAACATGGGGTGTTCTAAAGTTCCTAGGTAACCGTTATCACATGTACAATAAGGATTGTTACTAATACCTGTTTTATGTAGATGTTGTGGAAAGCAGCCGTGATTCAGCCTCATTCTTGTAATTATAATAGTATAGTACCTTGGCATAGTAAATTCGTCAATATGTGGAATTTTTTTAGGCAACATTGGATGAATAAGTGTAAATCGATTAGTTGTTTTGTTAACAAATTCATGCCAAACAATTTCCCACGTTTCCCTTATTTCAAATTTAATTTTTGATTTACATCGTCAGCAGTAATCCAGTTTATTATTTTGTTTGGACTTTCTATAGATTCTTTAGCTAGTTTGTCAGCTATTTCGTTGTTATCCACATAAATATGACTCGATTACCACCATCGTCTATCGACTGATACAGACTGATAATGTCACATATTACTGGATTTTTGCCATGTTTGGTGTAATCTTTAAGTGAAAGCAAAACTGATTTGGAATCTGATATAATTAGAGTATGTTTAATTTTGTTTTCAATTGATCATTGAAGAGCGTCATACAAGGCATATGCCTCCGCAGTGTAAATAGATGCTATATCGATGTGAAAGTAATAAGTGTAGTTCAATTTTGTGTTTCTGTTGCTATTATTTTACTTCCGTTAATATTATTCTGTTATTCTTGTACACGAATTGTAAGTTGTAAATTGTTAATTTAGAGTAAATAAAACAAATGAAATTATACACAGGCTTGCGCATAAGTAACGCAACAAGGCCATCACTTTTAAACCGAGAAAGTCATCGGACTTAAAATATGCAGAGTTACATAACAGATTTTTCCGACTATTTGGTGGCACTATCGACATTTGTAGCACTTCTTTTTGGAGAGTAAGAACCCTTTAATTTGTTAAATAGCGACATGGGTCATGCAACACATTTTTGGAAAGCGTATTCAGCGTACCTTTTGACGGTTTAAAACTTATGGCCTTATTGCGTTGCTTCTGAGCAACCTGTATATAATTTTAGTTGCGTTTACGTAATATTCTCGTTACTATTTATTTTTAAGATACACATTTCTTAGAGTTAGTTCAGCCACACAAAAACTCTTTGGATATTTTCTCAGCAAAACACAAACAGATTTTAGTTAACGAGTGTTACTACCAATATATAGACATTTTATTCTGCTGGTACATACTCTATATATAAGGTTTCAAATAAGAAATTCGAGGTGCTATCTGCACTGCAATGTAAATGGCACATATCAGTTTCTTTCCAATAAAACGATGAAGTTACTGCATGTGAAAATTCAAAGCATGCGAATGTTCGAAATTGGCAGACTCATTTTAATTTATTCCAGGATCTCCGATGCAGAAAAGAATCTCGACGGGTCTGATAGAACTATTTTGTTCAACATGTTACCACTGCTTTGAAAGCTCTACATTACAGTTTTTACGTGCCGTACTGATCTGCGAAACCGAAGTAATACCTCTCAAAAGTTTCAATGTTCTTGAGAGGATTTTGCATACGTCAGGGTTCTTACAGACTTGGAAGAGCTTCAGCCACATGGCTCTTTGGTGAAGATATATTACTTAATATTATCGTGTCTCTTAGCTTCCTCAAATAAGACACTCTACCATATGGATATTATGAAATTTATATTCCCCTTAATGTGCAAGTTTTTCTACGACTTATTTAGCATATATATGTTGAGTAAATTTTCGTTGATAAGTGCAAAACAAAACAGTATAATATTTCTCCGTATATTTCGTGATTTTCGCGCCTAAGAGAATTACTAGGTAAACGCCCAATCATATTCATACTATGAAATTTATTGTTATCGTAATGTGCATAATATGTAATAGAATTTGGAGTTAGATGTTTAACATTTAATTAAATAACACATAACTCATCTCCGGTTGACTTACTTGATTTTTATTGAATGATTTAATAACACTTCATAGGTCTATATTTCATTAAATTATTAAGTTAGCTGTTTATTGTATAGAATATACCAACAGCACCGTAATATCTTGAGGAAAGTTTTTACGACGAGTATTTCGTCTCAACCCGACCACTTTTTTTATTGCCCTACACTGGAATCAAACCTAGGACCAGCTGTTTATATACCAATGCGGTAGACGCACCATATAAAAGTGGCTTAAGTTACGAGTTTGCTTATTATCCTCATATTATGGAATCGAAACCTATATTGTTTTGGTAAAGTTTTTTAAGTCATCGTACCGAAAAATGTTTATGCAAAAATCAATTTCAGAATGTCCCGAACCTAAAAACTGAGGGACTATGCGCGCACGTGTGTGTGTGTGTGTGTGTGTGTGTGTGTGTGTGTGTGTGTGTGTGTGTGTCCTCTTAATAAGTTAGAATTGAGGTTCTTAACAAATTTCGCAAATGAGCGCAAACGCAAACATTTTTTTAGTAAATAGGTGAATACGTTTGCTTTTCAGTAAAAAAAATGTTATATATACAGTGTGTCCACGAATTGAGTGTGGGTAAGGTATAAGTGACAAAAAAATTCGAATTAGATTATGATATTCTGGGAATGGCTCCTGCTTTGTCTTAAACTGAGATGTTGAGAAAATGAACAAAATCAACTAATATACAGGGTGCTTTATAACTGATGTAATGAAATGTATTAGGAGTAAACTACCTTCGTTTATGAAGATACCGCAAAAAATTATTAACAAAAATTGTTTAAAATTAAAATTTATGACAGGCTCTCAATTTTCAAACAGATCAGCTTACTATGATTTTTTTTAGCTGCGACTTTATTTAAATGACGTTCGACGGCTTCTGTGATTAGGTGTACTTTAAAAAATACTTGAAACTGTATTAAAAAAAGTATTTATCATAATTAAACTTGGGGTAGGTTTGCTTTCATCTCAACCAATAAAAAAAGTAAAGTAAACGCACAATTGGACATTCGAAGCAATAATTAGCGAGTCGCATGGCTACTTGAGCTCTGCCTTCTTGTTCGTTCCCGGGATATTACTTATTTGGAAAATTGAAACGTCAATTTTATTTGTCCCGAACGGCGAGCTTCTGTATTTGAAAATGTTAACAACAGAACAAAAAGTGTTTTATTGTGCAGTGCTATGGTTTGGGTGAAGAACATTCTTATCAGGGAGTGGCTAAATTATTTGGTTTCCGCTACTGGTGTAAAAAAAGTTGTTACAAAATTTTTGCGTACTGGGAGTGTTTTAAATGTTAAGAAGACAAAATCCGACATAAATGAAGAAGACAATGCTGCAGCTGCATTAGCTATGGATTCTGTTAGGCGTTTTCTGAAATTATCATTAAGAAGAAGGGCATTAGAAATTAGCAATACTAGCAAATCGCGTTTGCAACAAATTTATCGTACCAACAAGATGAAACCTTTCAAATCAAAACTTATACACACTTTGGAAGAAAATGACAGTCAAAACGATTAGATTTTTGTTTATGGTACGGCGAGCAATATCTACAAAATCACAATTTTGGCAGAAGTATTATTTTTTCAGACATCTCCACTTTCACCACTAATGGGGTGGTAAATTCCCAAAATGCACGGCATTAGTCAATGGAGAATCCAAATTATAGAGTTAATTGCAGAAGACAATGCCATAAAAAAGTAAATGTGTGGTGTGCAATTTCTTACACTGGGATAATTGGGCCATATTTTTTGAGCGGAATATGAACCAGTACAGTTATCTGGAAATGCTGGAAAATATTCTTCAAGACCATTTGCATAACATGTCACTAGAAGATAGACAAACAGCATACTTTCATCATGACGGCCACCCAGCACATGCAACAGGAATCGTTCGAGAATGGTTGGATCGCGAATTTCCTGGGCGGTGGATTGGTCGATATGGGCCAATACCTTGGCCTCCGCGAAGTCCCGATCTTACCTTAATGGACTTTTATTTATGGAGCTATCTCAAACAGAAAGTCTACGCGGCTCCATTAAACAACGATCTTAATTTGTTGAAACTGAGGTTGAGAGAGGCGATTGACGGTATTCCAATTCAACATATTCAAAATGCCTACAAAGCATTTACTAAACGGGCTGAGTTATGTGTATCGGTTGTTGGCAGCACATTTGAATAATTTCTTTATTTTTCGTTGTTCGTTTGATTTTTGTTAGCAATAAGTGTTTTGTATTTTACCAATAAATTATTATTTAACATTTCATGGTTAATTACTTTGTGCACCTGCGTTCAGAAAACCACAGGTAAAAAGCTTCATGTTGATAGGGAAAAAATGTTAATAATTTACTTGAAAATTCAGAGTAGGTCGATCTGGTTGAAAATTGACAGCCTGTCATAAATTTTAATTATAAACAAGTTTTGTTAATAACTTTTTGCGGTATCTTTATAAAAGAAAGTAGTTTACTCTTAACACATCTAATTAAATGAGTTCTAAACCACCCTGTATATTAATTGATTTTGTTCATTTCCTCAACATCTTAGTTTAAGACAAAGCAGGAGCGATTCCCAGAATATCATAATCTAATTCAAAAAGATTTTGTCACTTATACCTTACCCACACCCAATCCGTGGACACACTATATATATATATATATATATATATATATATATATATATATATATATATATATATATATATATATATATATATATAGCAGATAACAATCAGATATACTAAGAAAGTGGACAAATATAACGGATACACTGCATGCCTAGTGGAGAAGTTAATAAACAAACAGAAAACAAAGAAAATGTTAGCGGAATCAAAGATACTTAGAAAAGAAGAGAAGAAAAGAAGACAAGCGGAAAAAACTTTGTTTGCCTACCATTTGAACGGTGAATCATAAGGGGTCTAGATAGCATTTTTAAGAAAGCCAATTTGCAACTAACATCTTCGACAAAAAATACTCAAAAAATTTGCTAGGTAACCCAAAACACAAGGATATTACCACTAAAATGTCGGGGATCTATAAAATAAGTTGTAAAGATTGTGGTCTTAAATTTGTCGGTCACTCAAAAAGATCCATTGAAATTGGATTTAAATGACATTTAGCACAAGCAAGATACAGTACTCTATATAAATCACGCGTGGTCCGACCTAGTTGCGATACTAATTACAACGTAGATAATGAGATCCTAAAATTAATCAAAAATGTTAGACAGCCAGTACAGCTTAACGCGTTCTACAGTATACATACACACACACACACACACACATATATATATATATATATATATATATATATATATATATATATATATATATATATATATATATCATTAAGTATAGTAATAATAAAAGTTGTATGAATTCAGCACCTCCGCCTACGTATAGTTTATAGACCGACAACTTTACAAGATATGGTGACAAAAGCATGGGAGTAAAGATAAGAGAATTCGGATAGGGAGAACTGTGAAAGTTTGTTTGTGTGAACCACCCGCAAGGCCGGATAGCTGCACATAATATAAACAGAGTTATAGTCGTCAAACCTTTAGAATTTTTCATCCTCTGATGACTCTAACTTGGTTAGTGAAACGATCATCACGTCTTTTTAAAAATGTGTTGTGGTGATTTGGGTTCTCCTGGTGTATTTGTCGTTTCCTCTTTATAAGCGAAATTCTCTCTATGAAAATTTGCAAAAAAACGGCCAGCATGTTGATGTTAACATTGGGACCATATTATTGCAGGCATATCTACACGCCTTCTGTATATTTTTATTTGTTTCATTTTGATAATGACTTTATTTTTGATTAAAAGAGTAAATTTTTATGAAAGTTCGCTACCATAACCCACTTGTTGTTTGGAAAGCTTTTATTTTAGAAAAATTCAGTAACGACTACTTTATCAAAGTAATTTTCAGAACAGCCTGTATATGGTTTTTACTTTATATTCTGTTTTGAGTTATATAAGTGGATGATAAAAAAATTCAATTTTTTATTATCCGCAGCAAGTGCGTTATGGAAGTGAATTTTAATCAAAATGTTTTTAATAGTAAATATGTTTTTTTTTTAAATAGAAGCAGGACCCAAATTTGGCTACCGGTATAATCTATATAGTAGAAACAACGTATCATATTTTAACAAAACATTTTTATTGTTTGAAAATGTACACAAACCTTCCGAAAATAAATCTAAGATATTTCGTAGAGAACTGGTTTCCTAGCTATCGAACCTTAGATTTGGGTTATTGAAATTTGAAGCATTTAATGAAAATTCGCTACCACAACCCACTTGCTACGTCTCAAATTTTTTTCTTACAAACATGCGTTATATTTCGATAAAAAATTCTGAAATGCAATAATATAAGGTATGTTCGAAAAAAATGTATCACCAAAGACTTATGGGCCATCTTGTGATTGTCAAAATAATTTCATAAGATGCAGCTCAAGACACCCTATAATTAACGCCTTCAATTTTTCTTGTATCTTGTATAAGAGCGATTATATTGAGCTTTACCGTAGAAATGCGTCACCTGTATATATTTAAACAGATAGAAACTGAAACTAACGCCGGATATGGATTCTAGGTGCCTAGCTTGCGCTCGTTTGAAGAAATTTTTTAGAAACTCAAAAGTCACGTCATCCTCGTTAAGGAATTTTTTTCACGAAAGCTATATAAAAATCATAGACCATTAGACCATAATGTAACAAAAACTACTGCCAAAGCATTAGAGAAAAGATCTATTTGAAATGCATTATCTGGAAATTTTTCACTAAAATGAAGGACAGTGACGGTTGACGCTGAAACTTAAGGGTGTGTGAAATACTCTTCTTGCGAAATTTTCTCTACATAAGCCGTATTCGCTTTAGGCTCTTTGCCTTAATGTTGCCCATTTGACATTTCAAATCGCGACTTTGCCGTTTTGAGGAAAACCCCAATTTTGTTTCCTTTAAATGCCTATAACTTTTTTGTCTTTTAACTTACCGACCTAGACTTTAATACATAGTTTACTTTTTACGATTCAAACACGTCAAATTTGATTGCCCTAACATTGTTATTTTCGGAGAAAAAAATTCTGAAAGAAAAAACAAAATTTTCCGGGAAAAACTGGACCGATTTTTTTGGCTAACGAACTCCTCCGAGCCATCAAGCCATTTGCAAAAGGTAGGTACTCGCCAAACTTGATCGAAATTGGCTCATTATTTTTTGAGTTATCGGTGTGATATATATATATATATATATATATATATATATATATATATATATATATATATATATATATATATATATATATATATATATATATATATATATATATGGTGGCGCATTGAAAACGAAACAGACCGATTTGCGTCCAGATAAGTTTTTTTTTAAGAAACGCTGAAACAAGTATATTTTAATATTAAGGGGGACATGTTTTGACATAAAACTCAACTTTGTCACATCAACCCTTTAAGGGTGGTGATAACAACCCTTATATTTTAAATAGGGAACATGGGTCGATTGTTACATCATTTGAAAGCTCTTTCTTTTCTGAATTCAGTACACAATTTTTTTTGAAAGCTTTATCAACTCGTTTAAAAATTATTCACAGTTGGAGTTACAAAAACGTATTTCATTCATTGTGATAAGAAATGCACTAATTAGTCAATTTTTCGTTAAAAAAACTAAAAAATAAAACCAAACGTTCAAAAATGTTTATTTAGTTAAGTAAGTGTTCAAATTGTTGACCACCAGCTTCCATACAAAAGTACAAATTATGTACAAAACGAACACTGACATTCTGGAGCATTTGTGAAGTTATTAGACGACATTCTTCAACAATGCCTCCGCGTAATTCTTACATAGACTCCAGTTCTGTTGCGAAAATTCTACTCTTTAAATGGCCCCATGGAAAGTAGTCTAAAGAAGTTAAATCCGGTGATCTAGGGGCGCACCCAATACTCTACGCCCAATTAATTGCTCTGAAAACTCTTTGTTCAAAACTCCCTAACGCGTTGTGAAAAATGCGGAGGAGCTCCATCTTGTTGAAAAACTAATTGATTTTCTTGAGAGCGATTATCATTTTCAACAATGTAAATTAGTAGAGGGTAAACGATATTTTCTAGTAACTCCAAATACGTTTCGCCACTCAAGTTACCATCAAGAAAATTTGGTTAGATTAAACGGTCTTCAAAAATGCCAGTCCAGACATTCAATTTCTGTGGAGTTTGAGTGTGACTTCGTGAAAATTTCTTCGATTATTATCTGCCCAATAACGACAATTATGACGATTGACTGTAGAGTTTAATAAAAAAGCAGTCTCTATACAACGAAATTATTGACATACATCAACTCATTATCTTATTACAACCTTTTTGAAAGAATAGTTAAATTTATTTTCTTTGACTTATTTAATTAGAAAGAAAAATATTCAAGAAAGGGGAATTCATTAAATCAGTTTGCTCGTTTAAAACAAGATAGCTATTGTCGTGTATGTGCTTTTTGACTTCGAAAGCTTAAAAAAAGTCTACTTTACGTTTGTCATAAAAATGTAGTGGTTGTATGCGGTTGTTTACTGTAGGTCTATATTCGGTATCGATAATATGTTTTGCAAATGTAGATTTATCAGTGTGGTTATTTATAAATGCAGAAATATGTTCTTTGGATCGGGTGTTAAAATTTCTTGAAGTTTGACCTATGTAGATTGCGTTACAATGTGTGCAACCTAATTTATAAACTCCAGCTTTTGTCAGGAAACAAGATTTTTCTCTCGCGTTAAATAGTAACTCACGCGTCGTGTTGTAAGAGTTAAAAGCTACCTTTGTATTTGTACACGTATTTAAAATTTTTGAAATGTTTTCTGAAATGGTTCCAAAATAAGTTATCGAAATGTACTTGCTCTCTTTTTTGTCTCTAATATTTGGATAAATTAAATTAACACTAATTTGTATTCTTTTCTCTCGATCATTTTTATCTACTCTTTTAACAGAGTAGCCATTATTAAATGCTGTTTACTTAATTATTGAAATTTCCCTTTCAAAATCGTTTTGTGACATTGGTATTGAAAATGCACGATGTATCATATAGTGGTAGGCTGACAGCTTTTGTGAAAAAGGGTGACATGAAACGTATGGTATGATTGTGTCAGTGTAAGCTGGTTTCCTATATATTGAAAAGTCAAATGAATTATTTTCTAACTTTCTAATTGTTAAGTCTAAAAAATGTATACAACTGTTAGCTTTTTCTTCTAAAGTAAACTTAATATTGGTGTGAAAGTTATTAATAAAATTCAAAAGCTCATTTAATTCTGTATGACTACTTTGAAAACATGCTAAAATATCATCTACGTATCTGCACCAAAAGATAATATTATGCGAAAGTTCTGATGTTAAAATTTGGTTTTCTCAGTTTTCCATAAATATGTTGGCTAATAAAGGTGACAACGGACTACCCATAGGCAGGCCTTCATTTTGAATATAAATTTTATTATGAAATTTAAAATAGTTTATAAATTAGCTTGTACACATTGTAACGGAATCTACATAGGTCAAACTTCAACAAATTTTAACACCCGATACAAAGAACACATTTCTGCATTTAGAAATAACCACGCTAACAAATCTACATTAGAAAAACATATTATTGATACCGAACATAGATCTACAGTAAATAACCGCATACAACCACAAAATTTTTATAATGACAAACGTAAACTAAACTTTTTTCAAGATTTAGAATTCAAAAAGCACAAACACAATAGCTATCTTGTTTTAAATGAGCAAACTGATTTAATGAATTCCCCTTTTTTTGGATATTCTTCTTTCTAATTAAATAAGTCAAAGAAAATAAATTTAACTATTCTTTCAAAAAAGTTGTAATAAGATCATGAGTTGATGTATGTCAATAATTTCGTTGTATAGAGACTGCTTTTATAATATTATTGTTTAGTTATTTTATTGTTGTAACTGCTATCATAGTTATTATAGGTTAGTTCTATTTTTATGTTAAATATTGACATACATCAGGTAGACATTTTGAAAGCCTCATCTGTCATCTGTGTTTCATTTGATTTTAAATTTGATAAAAAATTTTTTGATCAAAACATCATATCATAACATAGCAATAGATATTTATTTGTAGTTGTCATGATTTCATACTAATTCAATTTTTATCTGTCTGAGAATGCTGTCAAGCAGCGAAAGTAGTCATAGAAACGTTAAAGAACATCCTAGAACATCCAGAATTCATAAGGGCCACTTGCTTCAGTTAGCTTACGCGCTGGCTACGTCCTTCACATACAAAAACGAAAACCAACAGTGAAGCCAGAGAAGTAGTCTCCAAGTCTGTATGTAGTATGGACAAGTTTCACCAAGTAAGGGCAACAACAATCAATGAAATAACAATATAATTTATAACCAAAAACATGCCAAGTAAACTAGATAATTTTTACCTTAAAAT
This sequence comes from Tillus elongatus, assembly GCA_964006375.1. NCBI lineage: Eukaryota > Metazoa > Arthropoda > Insecta > Coleoptera > Cleridae > Tillus > Tillus elongatus. The sequence continues at coordinate 93,594,540 of OZ023263.1, read as the reverse complement.
GCGCTCAAAAATTCACTTATACGCTTGATATTTTATATTGATTTTCAAATGTATTGTGCAAATTTTTATTTTGGTGAAATATCATACATGGTTCAAATGTCATATCGATTGCATACTATTGGATTCACGAACAAGAATGTAGCAACAATGTAGATGCCAACAGAGCTTTGTATAGAGTTTATTCCAGTTCCAAAATTACAACGTAAATACTTTTGTTGAACTGAGTTGGAAGTAAATATTTCTGATGTATTGAAGAGCACTGAATGCCATGTATGATATTTGAAGCATGCTCAACTGTTGAGTTTGTTATAGGGCCGTTAAATACCAGACATTGACTTTATAAATAAACGTGTTTTACTCCATGCTTAATAAAACAAAAAAGTTTCCAGAAAATGTTTGCATGAAAAGCATTTTAAATTCTGTATTTTCATACAACAATCAATGAATACCTATTCACTTCAAAATGTATGAATACAGGACCTTTCGATGAAAGTTGACCTCCTAAAAAATAACTAATACACACAGGTTGCCACTAGTAGCATCGTATAATAATAATAATAATAATAATAATAATATATATATATATATATATATATATATATATATATATATATATATATATATATATATATATATATATATATATATATATATATATATAGGGTGGCGCATTGAAAACGAAACAGACCGATTTGCGTCCAGAGAATTTTTTTTAAGAAACGCTAAAAGACGTAAATTTTAATATTGTGGGGGACATGTTTTGACATAAAACTCAGCTTTGTCACATCAATTCCATAAGTGTGGTGATAACAACCCTTATATTTTAAATAGGGAACATGGGTCCAGTGTTACATCATCTGAAAGCTCTTTCTTTTCTAAATTCAGCACACAAATTATTTTGGAAGTTTTATTAACTCGTTTAAATATTATTCACAGTTGAAGATGCAAAAACGCATTTCACTCATTCCGATAAGAAATGTGCTGATAGACAATGTTTTGTTGGTTTGTAAACAAAAAAATTGACCATTAGAACATTTCTTATCCGAATAAGAGAAATGTGGTTTATTATTTCAGTTTATCGGTTGGTTTGATAATTGATGGTACTACCGAAAATTAATTTCACAATGGTGTATTCTGCAGAAGAAAGAGTTGAAATATTTACTCTTTTTTTCAAAAACGATGACTGTGCCAACCGTACCGCAAATTTGTTTAATGAACGACATCCGAACAGACATGTTAACAGAAAATACATTTTGGACTTAGTTGCAAAGTTTCGACCAAGTGGTTCAGTAGCCAACAAAAAACGGGATCCTGAACGTGAATTTCCGGTTAGAAATGGGACTACTGAGATTGAAGTTTTAGAACAAATTGCTGCAGACCGAACTTTGAGCACGAGAAAATTGGCCACTGTTTCAAACATCAAAATAAGAACTATTCAGTGAATATTGAAGCAACATAAATTTCACCCGTATAAAATTCATCTTGTACAACAACTGAATGAAGATGATTTTGATCGGCGGCTGGAGCTTTGTGAAGTTATGACTGCACGAATAGCTAATAACGGGAACTTTCTGTTCAATATCTGTTTTTCAGACGAGTGTACGTTTTTATTAAGCTCTACAGCCAATCGTTATAATTGTCCTTATTGGGCAGATAATAGTCCAAGAAATTTTCACGGAGTCCACGCTCAAACTCCACAGAAATTGAATGTCTGGACTGGCATTTTTGGACACCGTTTAATCGGATCAATTTTTCTTGATGGCAATTTGAGTGGCGAAACGTATTTGGGGTTACCAGAAGATATCGTTTACCCTATACTAATTGACATTGTTGAAAATGATGATCGCTATCAAGAAAATCAATTAGTGTTTCAACAAGATGGAGCCCCTCCGCATTATTCACAACGTGTTATGGAGTTTTTGAACAGAGAGTTTCCAGGACAATGAATCAACGAATTGGGTGTAGAGGTGCTATTGAGTGGCCCCCTAGATCACCGGATTTAACTCCTTTAGACTTCTTTCTATCGGGCCATTTAAAGAGTAGAATTTACGCAACAGAACCGGAGTCTCTGGAAGAACTACGACGACGCATTGTTGAAGAATGCCGTTTAATAACTACACAAATGCTCCAGAATGTCAGAGCTCGTTTTGAACAAAATTTGTACTTTTGTATGGAAGCTGGTGGTCAACAATTTGAACACTTACTTAACTGAATAAACATTTTTGAACGTTTGGTTTTTTTTTAGTTTTTTAACGAAAAGTTGACTAATTAGTGCATTTCTTATCTCAATGAATGAAATACGTTCTTGCAATTCCAACTGTGAATAATTTTTAAACGAATTGATAAAACTTCCAAAAAAATTAGTGTGCTGAATTAAGAAAAGAAAGAGCTTTAAAATGATGTAACACTCGACCCATGTCGCCTATTTAAAATATTGGGGTTGTTATCACCACCCTTAAGGGGTTGATGTGACAAAGTTAAGTTTTATGTCAAAACATGTCCCCCTCAATATTAAAATTGACGTGTTTCAGCGTTTCTTAAAAAATTCTCAAGTCGGTCTGTTTCGTTTTTAATGCGCCACCTTGTATATATATATATATATATATATATATATATATATATATATATATATATATATATATATATATATATATATATATATATATATATATATCTTTTGGAATGTTGCACTACACTGTAACCACTTTTAGATATACACTTTGTTTGTTGTACTTTTTGTCATTTTAGTGAATTTTCTTAAAAAAAATTCACTAATGAGGAGATCTCGACTTTTGAATTTTGAAAAAATTTCTTCAAATGAGCGCGATCTAGGACCCCTAGAACCCATATCCGGGGTCAGTTTCAATTTTTATATGATATATATATATATATATATATATATATATATATATATATATATATATATATATATATATATATATATATATATATATATATATATATATATATATATATGTATCACACCGATAACTCATATTGGGCCGATTTTGATAAAATTTGGCATGTACCTTTCTTTTGTAAATGGCTTGGATAAGTTTGTTAGTCAGGAAAATCGGACGAGGTTTTCCGGGAAAATTTTGAGTTTTCATTCGAAAAAAATTCTTATCTCAAAAAGTAATAAGCCGTTTTAAATAAAATTTGGCATGTACCTTTCCCTTGTAAATGGCTTTGACAAGTTTGTTAGTCAGGAAAATCGAACGAGGTTTTCCGGGAAAATTTTGAGTTTTCATTCGAAAAAAATTTTTATCTCAAAGAATAATAGGCCTATTTTGATAAAATTTGCCATGTACCTTCCTTTTGTAAATAACTTTGTCAAGTTCGTTAATTAAAAAAATCGGACAAGGTTTTCCGGGAAAATTTGAAGTTTTCATTTGAAAAAAAATTTTATCTTAAAAAATAAAAAATCTATGATAACCAAATTTGGTAGGTAGGTTTACGATATAAAAAGCAAACTATACACCAAAATTTAGATTACTATGTTACAAGAAAAAAAGTTATAATAAAATATTTTGTGCCAGATCATTTCTATGAAAATTGACTGCCATAAAGCACTTGCTGCGTCCAGGCTTTTTTTATTTGGTTACGTGGACTGTAGTTTCGAACCGTGCCGGTTTATCATCAACATTCTACTGACTATGATCGTTCCGTGTGGTCTATGTCTGAAATTTTACGTGACGTCTGCGCGTTGAGTTTCTATTGATCGGTTTACTGTTCCCTGGTTGATTGTGTTTTCGGACTGTGTCGAGTGTATGGGTTTCCTGTTTTGATTATTGTGGTTTGATAATTTGTCTATTTGTATGGCTTTTATTAAGTTTTGTTTAAATGTTTGTATTTGGATTTGTTGTAAGACGAATTGTTTCTTGTTTGTTTGATGAATGTAGTATTGTTCCAAGATTTCTATTTTTTTGGGTTCTTTAATATGTTTTGTTAGTTGTAATTGGTTGATATCTGGTTCTTGGTGTTTTCTGTCGTGAATGTGTGTAGCTACGTTTGATTTGTAGCTAGGTATGTGGATTTTATCTAATGCTATGTTCCTTGAATCTTGTTTCAATTGATTTTTTTGTCATTCCTATATATTTTTTATTGCATGTGTTACATTCTGTTTGATACATTCCGTTTAATTCGTGTAGGTTGTGGTCGTGTCTTTCAATTTACTTTGTTTATTATTTTGTTATTCGTTTTGTAGCTCATTATTACCTCATATTGTTTATGTTATTTTTTTGATGTGGTGGTTATAAGTGAATGTTGTGTATTTTGTGTTTGTTTCTGGTGTTTTGTTTTCGGTTTTGCTGATTTGTTTGTTTTTGATTTCTTTTACTAGCTGTTCTATTGTTTTATTGTGGTTCGTTATTACACACATTCACAACTGAAAACACCAAAAACCAGATATTAACCAATTACAACTAATAAAACCTATTAAAGACCACAAAAAATGGAAATCTGGGAAAAATATTACATTAAACAAACAAACAATAAGAAACAATTAAACCCAGAACAAATCCAAATACAAGCATTTAAACAAAACTTAATAAAAGCCATACAAATAGATAAATTATCAAACCACTATAATCAAAACAGGAAACTTATACACTTGACACAGTCAGAAAACACAACCAACCAGAGAACAGTAAACCGACCAATAGAAGTTCAACGCGCAGACGTCACGTACAATTTCAGACTTAGACCACACAGGAACGATCATAGGCAGTAGTGTGCTCATGGTGAACTTGAATGGTTCGAAACCGCAGTCCACGTAACCAAATAAAAAAATCACAAAAAGTACAACAAACAAATAAAGTATATATATATATATATATATATATATATATATATATATATATATATATATATATATATATATATATACAGGGTGATTGCTGAGAATTGCTCATTAGAAGTTTATGACCTTCTCATCCGATTTGACAGCTGAAAATTTGGATTCGGCCATTATACGATATTCCCATTCTGATTAAAATAGTTGCACTACTCCAGCACTTCCGGTTATACCGGAAGTCGCTACCAACTTCGTTATTTTAAATGAGACACCCTGTATATTTTGCATTTTCAGAAAGACGATCCAATTTGGGATAGATTTTATATAATACTTTCCGCACCTAGCGATATTAGTTTTTGAAATATTGGCGATTTTTGAAAAATATTTGTTATCACAGCTCTTTTTATAATTTGATATATCCTTGTAAAGTGTAAATCTAGAAAATTTATTTTTGGAAACAGATTGCTGGTAACTATGTCTTGCAAAATTTTTTAAATGAAAATCTATTTTTTATACAGGGTGTGCGATAACAGCCTGACAAAATATCGAAATTCAAGCGGGTATAACTTGATTTTTTCAAATGGAACACCCTATATATTTCTATTCCAAAGCATTTTACAGACATAACTCTGCAACTTTTCATACTATGTCCTATACCTAAATAGCATAATTTCTGAGATATACACCACTCCAACGGGGAATCTATATTGGAATTTATACATGAGTTCTTTTATGGAAATAGGAGACTTTTGTTGCAATGTCAGGCGAGAAAACTGAAATTTAACACATAGTTTAATTTAGTGACAGCAGAAAAATTAGTGGCTTGGTTCTTATATAAGTCGCGATGGGAAGTAGAATACGCTTCAGTAATGAAGATATCATAAATATATTCATTATTCACGGTGACTGCAATAGAATTATTGAAAGAACATGTCGTACATTCAATGAAAAGTTTCCTAACTCGGCACCTTTGGACAGACACCGGTTCAAGAGGCTTCAATCAAAGTTTTCCAGGTATGGAAGTATAACATCAAGACGAGTAATTTGTAGAGGCAAACTTGAAGATGAGGAAACATGCCAAGTCACAGTTCTTGCATACTTTCATGCAATGCCAACAAATTCTATAAGAAATGCGTCTAGTGACTTAGAAATGCCTAACTGGATCATTCAACGAATATTGAAGAAGCACAAAATGCATAATTTCTCTTTTATTCCCGTGCAACACCTCCGTGTTAGCGACTACGAGATGCGGATAAATTATTGCGAACACCCACTGATACGAGTGCAGGAAGATCCTACATTCTTGAGCAAAATAATTTGGACTGATGAGTCTAACTTTGGCAGAGAGCCTTTGCGAAATATGAAAAATCAGCATTACTGGGCAGCTGAAAATATGCATATGACACGAACTAGGAATTTCCAGCAGAGATTCAGTTGTAATGTTTTCTGCATGATAATGGACGACCGAGTGTGTTTTCATATTTACGATGGCACGCTCACGTCTGAGAAGTATATTCAGATCCTGAGAACAGTGGTGATGCCATTTGTGGAGAGTCTGTCTGTAAATTCATCACTCAATTGTTGGTACCAGATGGACGGGGCTCCAGCGCACAATACAATAGGTGTGTATCATTAGTTGAATGCTATATTTGATGACAGATGGATAGGCAGAAACGGCCCTTGGCACTGGCCAGCAAGATCGCCGGACTTGACACCTTGTGATTTTTATATGTGGAGTATAATAAAGTCCAACGTTTATGAGGTGCATGTCCAATCTAAAGAGGAACTAATCCAACGCATAACGCAAGCTTTTACAGAGTTAAATCCAGACGAGATACGAAGAACGACCACCGCTGGAGTACATTCAAGAATTTCAGAGTGTTTGAACCAAAACGGAAGTCACATTGAACAATTACTTTGAATTTTTTAGCTCTGGTTCCATCACAAGTTGTTTTCTTTTCCCCGTTCGCTGTATATAATCTAATCTAGCGTAACTTTACTCTATACATAAGAATTAAATTCATTTAATGTTAGTGTATGATTGTCATGTTACTTTAATAGTTCTGCTATTACATTTTTTCAATGATAAGGCCATAATAAGTTGACGTTCTTTTTTTAACAGAACTTGCTTAATGTTTGAACTAGGAGGAATCTGACAAGTGCGTTGGACTCTGAAGGACAAATTACACAAGGGCGTGTGGTTTTTAATAAGGGTCTTTGGCCAGGAAACTGGTTTTTTTGGGAACATTTTAAGTAAATTGCGAAACATTTTTGTACATTTTCAAACAATAAAGTTATTTTGATGATATATGGTATATTGTTTCTACTATATAGGTCATACTGGTAACCAAATTTAATGCTTGCTTTCTTTTAAAAAACACATATTTGTTATTTAAAATATTTTTATGAAAACTCACTACCATAACGCACTTACTGCGTCCAGACTTTTTAATATTGATCTCAGATTGTCAGCGTGTCATCATGAATATAAAAAGAAACTGGATAATCCAACGCCATGAAAACATTGGAATTAAAATTATCTGCTGCGATATTAAATATATCACTTCAGGAAACTAACAATATCTCAGAAATTATGCTATTTAGGTATAGGACATAGTTAATAAAAGTTGCAGAGTTATGTCTGTAAAATGCTTTGGAATAGAAATATATAGGGTGTTCCATTTGAAAAAATCAAGTTATACCCGCTTGAATTTCGTTATTTTGTCAGGCTGTTATCGCACACCCTGTATAAAAAATATATTTTCATTCCAATAATTTTGCAAGACATAGTTACCAGCAATCTGTTGTCCAAAAATAAATTTTCTAGATTTACACTTAACAAGGATATATCAAATTATAAAAAGAGCTGTGATAATAAATATTTTTCAAAAATCGCCAATATTTCAAAAACTAATATCGCTAGGTGCAGAAAGTATTATATAAAATCTATCCCAAATTGGATCGTCTTTCTGAAAATGCAAAATATATAGGGTGTCTCATTTAAAATAACGAAGTTGGTAGCGACTTCCGGTATAACCGGAAGTGCTGGAGTAGTGAAACTATTTTAATCAGAATGGGAATATCGTATAATGGCCGAATCCAAATTTTCAGCTGTCAAATCGGATGAGAAGGTCATAAACTTCTAATGAGCAATTCTCAGCAATCACCCTGTATATATATATATATACATATATATATATATATATATATATATATATATATATATATATATATATATATATATATATATATATATATATATATATATATATATATATATATATATATATATTACTAATTGTACAAGGTACCATTTGATAAATACATTTTAAAATATGCTTATCCAAGTTGCAAATGTCATAGGTTAGATCCAAATTTTTAGAAGACCATAACTTTTAGCATAATATTGACCACTTAAATTTCGATATCGCAAAGTAATATTTTTTTTATCATTCTTAGTAAATATTCTTAAAAAAAATTTGCTATTATAGAGGTATCGATGGTGAGACATTGCAATAATTTTTTCAAATGAGCGCGAATTAGGGCCCCTAGAATCCAAAACCAAGGTCTGTTTGATTTTCCATATATATATAAGTATATACAGGCTGTTTCAAAAAACATGCACCATCGCTCGTAGGGCAATTCCTTACTAAAAATAACAAAAAAAGTTACTGTGCACATGGGCCCGGAAACGCATAGTTTCCAATATACAGGGAGTTGAATTTTATTTTATTTTTTAATTTTTTATAAATAATTTCAAAACCACTGGATTGATTTTAATGAAACTTGGAACTTGAAAGTGTATTATGAAAGTGCATATTGTCAAATGAGAATCTGCTTACAACTGCGTCAGTGGCGTGCGTACGGGGCAACTGTAAAAATTCATTTGGGGAAAAAAAATGTGCGCCACCGTCTTTTTCCAATTTTGATACATCAGTTATGAAGCCTATTACATAAGCCACAAAAGCTACCTCTTGGTATTTTTTCGTTCAGGGTATCCCCTAGGAGATATGATTAATTTTATAAAAAGGGGCAAAGTACCGATTAGTCGGCGTAATAATAATAATAATAATAATAATATATGTTTACTGCAACCATAAGAATATGAAAAACAAAACATACAGTAAACATTACAGCAATAAACGTGCAAATAACTAACCTACGTAAAACTTATTGGTGATAAACATTGAAATGAATATTACAAACATTGATAAAAAATGATAAATAAAAAATAAAAATCAAAAATGAAAAAAGTAATCGTAAAGACACCATGATTTTTCCAAACTCTTGTTTTTTGTACATTACTCAATTGACTTTAATAACAAAGCTAAAGAAAATGTTGAAAGTGACCACCATTAGCGTCGTTACAATTATTTAACCTTCTGCGCAAAGATCTTCTTACTCTTCTGCAAATATTTTGATCTTCTCTAATGCTGTCAAATGCATATTCTATTCTTCCCAACAATTCTTCTCGTGTATTTACTGGTGTTTTATACACTATTTCTTTTAAATGACCCCACAAATAAAAATCGAGAGGATTCAGGCCCTGGGATCGAGGTGGCCATGACACCGGACCTCCACGACCAATCCATCGGTGACCGTATGTGTTGGCTAAATATGTTCTTACAACTGCTGCAAAATGTGCGGGCGCACCATCATGCTGGAACCACATTGTACCATTTCTCATAAAAAGCGGTAGTAACAACGGCAAATCATTTTGTAAAAAGTTTAAATATGATTCATGGTCAAGACGATTCGGTAGAACAACAGGACCAATTATGTGATTTTCAATAATAGCAGCCCAAATATTGATGGAAAATTGATACTGCGAATTTGCAACTCTTAGAGAGTGTGGGTTTTCATCGGCCCATGTATGTAAATTGTGAAAATTTACGATACCTTTTCGCGTAAATGACGCCTCATCAGTAAATAGTACACGTTTAGAAAAATGTTGGTCGTGCCTAAGTTTGTTTAAGAACCACTGACACGCCTCATCAGTAAATAGTACACGTTTAGAAAAATGTTGGTCGTGCCTAAGTTTGTTTAAGAACCACTGACAAAACATTACCCTTGGTTGAAAGTCTCTAGGTAGAAGTTCCTGGACACGTGTAAGATGATAGAGATATAAACTTTGATCCTTCAGAGTTCTGTGAACTGATGATGCCGAAATATTACCCAGTTCGGTGGCAATAATTCTCGTACTTGTACTAGGATCACGTTCAACTCTATTTAATATTGCCTCTTCCACTCGTACAGTTCGGCGGTATCTTCTGCGTCCAGAGTCAGCTTTTAAAGGTTTTAAAGAACCAGTTTCTCTCAAATGTCTTACAATACGTGGGAAAATATTTTTGTCAGAAATTCTTCTTTGCGGATAAGTTTCCTGATAAACTCGCACAGCTTGTCTAGCATTTTGATTTGTTTGTCCATAAATTAACAACATATCACGGGGCGGCAAGGCCGCGGACGAGCCCTGAGGGAACAAAAAAAAAGCTTCATAACTGATGTATCAAAATTGAAAAGACAGTGGCGCACATATTTTTTCCCCAAATGAATTTTTACAGTTACCCCGTACGCACGCCACTGACGCAGTTATAAGTAGATTTTCACTTGAAAATATGCACTTTCATAATACACTTTCAAGTTCCAAGTTTCATTAAAATCAATCCAGTGGTTTTGAAATAATTTATAAAAAATTAAAAAAAAATTAAAATTCAACTCCCTGTATATTGGAAACTATGCGTTTCCGGGCCCATGTGCACAGGAACTTTTTTTCTTATGTTTTAGTAAGGAATTGTCCCACGAGCGATGGTGCATGTTTTTTGAAACAGCCTGTATATATATATATATATATATATATATATATATATATATATATATATATATATATATATATATATATATATATTGCGATGAACTCCGGCTCAGCAGATGGCCCGACGGATAATTTGCCAATCCGTCATTCGGGCGTGACTAACGTTTTTAAAATTAAACTATCCTCGGGCGCCATCTTTATTCCCTATTAAATAGGACGGGGTCAGATCCCCGTGAGGACTTCTGCTAAGGCCCTCGTAGAACATCACAAAGTTACTGTTTCATAACAGCCTTGTCCCATGGTAACTCGAGTGGAGATGAAAACTATAGCCAGGGGTCGTAAGTTATTCTGTCCCGTAGAGTTCTCGAGGAGTAAGTGGGTTTTAGTCACTCACTCCTGAATAATGGCTGTTTTCCCTAACATATAAAGTTGGAAGCAGAAATATTCTAAACAGGCAACTATCGACTACGATATGCCTACGCTAGTCGCAATCCGTCACAGGATTCTAGCCCTCACACTTTTACACTAGTACAAATACCTACAGGCAGTGCAGTGAAACGCAACTAGTTACATGAAAGCTTTCTAATAACATTCTAGATATTTACAAAAATGAAATCGGCAATAATAAAAATCAATCAAATAATTAAAACTAAAAATTCGCTACAAAGCATGCCAATATCGAGAAACATATCTCAATTCAGATAGTGTTATCTCTGGCAAGACATTCTTTTACAATTGATACCACAAATGTGTACCATTTAAAAATACAGTGATATGCACCTAAAATAATACGCCTAATAATTAATGCTAATTAAGCGGGCGGCTAGCATTCACACAGCAAACAAAGCATAACAAGGCACGGCAAGCGTAAAACAGGATACCCTAATGGAGAATGGATCCGCGCCGTGAGCAAACAAACGGTTCCCACGCTTTCACGACCCTAACTCACTAATGAATACCACTAGGTAATTTGTTACCTAATATGGAACATCCTAACTCGCCTACAATGCCCTCCAGCGATTGCACACCATTCTGGATTGATCTCTGCTTCCTCCGAGGACTTTTCCGTCCCTCAAAGCAAACATAGTCGCACCAATACAGCACACGATGCCGGGCACACTAAATACTACCCTACCTCAGCACTGTCCGTGCTCCCATTTCCCTTAAATGGGTACAAAACGTGACCAGCTTGGCCCTTACCTAGGCTGGACACTATAACTAATTAACCACCTAGTTCAGCGAGCGCATACCCTCCAGAATAAATACACGATCTCTCAAAGGACGTACGTCCCTTCAAGATATCGCGGTTCACCCTGTATAGTACGCTTTGATTCGCTAAAACACCCTAATTCCACTACAGTACGGCATAATTATTTACCTTACTTAGATCTCCCTTAGATGGGCAATCGTGACCATTTAGTCACCACTAAATCTAGTAGACTCTATCTACACATGAAATCCTAACTCCGCTGTTAATACTTCACGTAGAACAGCATTAATAAAACACAACAAGTTTAACCATTTACCAATTATACTTCTGCACGTTTCCCGAAGTGATAACTAACCTGATAAACTGATACCTTTACAGAACACAGCCCTCCTAGACTATTATTCTCTACTAACAACAGACCAATACACGGCCTCTTCGCTACTCTATAGCGATACGGGACAATCTTCCCTCAGGTACTATTACACCTAACGCTTTAACAAACTTCCACGCGAGATACGGACGACGGAGACCTGTTACCACGGCAATCATTCAAAACCCTCTGTCTCGCGTTGCACCTGCTCTGTCCTCTCCGCTTTTCCGACATGCGCCTAGGACACATCTTATTGCGCGTGTCAGACTGGCGTACAGCGGTCCGTTCTACAAGAACTGCGTTTGGATTCTGGCGAATTTTCATACTTTAAAATGAATCAGATTTATTGTTCAACAAATATCCGTTATTTATACCGCCTAAACGGCTCATTAATTATTCAAATAACTGCAATAAATCGGACTTCATTACACCCCCCCTTCTTCGGTTAACAAAAGACGCAGTCTTTTGTTACTACTCAACCTCCTCAACATCATTCGTTGAGTAGACTACTGTGATAACGCCAACGCCGCGCAAAGGAAAGAACAAATCAAAAATTAAAGGTTCCTAAAATTAACTGTACATAATCCTTAACCCCTAAGCAACGCTTGGCCACAAGGCCAAAACGGAGCGATACCTAAAACTAACTTAATCCTCAAAGCCACGCTTGGCCACAAGGCCAAAACGGAGCGATACCTAAAACTAACTTAACCTACTTCACTGTCACTGCACAGTTTCACCTTTCACTTTGCACAAGTGTTCAAAATGGGGGAGGGAGAAAGAAGGCACAGGCATGGAGAACTGGCTGAAGACACCACTAGCAAGTGGCTGGAATTCCACCTCGAACACGTTTTTCACCAGCTCCATCAACTCCCACGCCGAGCTCCATCGGCGAGCACTGTATGCCCACGGATCGGGAACCAGCTCCTACACAGGAGGTTAGTGCCTGTTGCGAGACGTTTTCCCTCTCTTCCTGGTCCTGCGGTTTCTTCCAACAAGGACATCTTCGGGACAGCGTTCCTCGCTTCCCACATCGGTAACAGAATATGCCCGATCGCCTTGCGCATTGCGACCGCATGTGACCTGATTGGCCACAGCGCCAACATAACTTGCGCTTATATACAGGCTGCATTTCTTCGGCCACACTTGCGACGGCCTCTGGATCCGCCATACAATTTCCAATGCTAACCTTCTTCTTTGCACGCTGACTTTTTCGGTGCTCTGTCCTTCCTGCGAATCTATCCTGTATAGCTGTCGTCAAGCAATTGCCTTTGGAATATCTAGGCCCTGGACCAAGCAGGTCTATGCTGACAGCTTTACAAGGTTCATATTTCTGGGACAGTCTCTTTTGGGACACTCTGTAGCTTCGACAATCTACACAGCTTCTCACATATTTCGCAGCCTCGCGAAACATACCTGGCCAGTAATATCTCTGGTCCAATGAAGAAATTGTTTTCGCAATTCCTAAGTGTCCAGCTGCCGCAGCATTATGGTACTCTCCTAAAATGCGTCTGCGCAGCTGTTTTGGAACACACAGCTTCCAGGGATGGGACAGCTTCCGTGTGTTACATTCACGTGAATTTGGAAAGCTACGGTACAAGCGATCACCACGGATGCAATAATCGGGACAGGCATCTGGATGCGTTGACACCTCTTCGAACTTCTTGTCGTACCAGTTGTCGGTTCGCTTGCCTTCGGCACCAAAATCGGTCACCTTAGCATCTGCGCCCTTCCGACAACTCACATCCAGGTTGGCGATTGGGGAGGAAATCTGAGCAGGCAACGAAATACTTGCCTTATGCCTACTACTCCCTATATCATGCCTCTGCCTAATCTTATTTTCATTCAGCTCTTGTTCTCTCGGGTCCACCTCTATCTGAGCTAGCGGTTTATAAAATTCTTCCATACTTGCCACTTGACCCGCTGTTCGTTGTGATGGGTCGACTCGGGCTTGGGTATCCAAATTCTTGATCACGATGGTGCCACTTCTCAAATCGAGAACCAGGTCATGGACTCCTAGCACGTCCATCCCCAACACCATATCCACGGACAGAGTCGGAAGGACCAAGCATCTTGCTTGCAAAACGCCAGAGTCAATACCCAGACTCAATTGGAACATTTCCAAAATGGGCGTCGTTGTTCCATCAGCCACTCTCGTAGACAGACCTTTTTCTTCCCAGGATACCAATCCCACTTGTCTGCACCATGCGGTCACAGACTCACCAATAAACGACCTTGTCGCCCCGGTATCTATCAGTGCATTGAAGTTTCTTCCCTCTACCTTGACCAGTAGGAAGGGCCTTGTGTCAGAACCATGCACCCATTTGTCTTGCGGGGTTTCGGTCTTCGGGGCCGCCAATAGGTTCAAGCCTACACTGCCCCCTCTCGAGTTTTCCGACTGGGAACAGGGGCAATCTCGGGACCACAGACCTTGCTTGCCACATCTGGTACAGCGCGGCTGTGCAACAGATTGACACTGACTGCGGTAATGTCCCCTTTTCCCACACTTGCGCTGCGCTATCCAGTCTAGAAGACTGAGTGGTAAAATGAACCTTCTTTTCGTGTCCCTTCGGCTGCGAACTCGACGAAGACTGTACTTGTCTTCCGGAGTCTCTTGCCTCTAGGCTAACACCCGTTCCAACTTTGGAACCTACCGAGTTTTCCGCCCGTGTCGGGCCGGTCGCTTTTGAATCCACCTCGTACAGAACCTCTTCCACGGCAGTGGCAGACTCTACAAAAGCTTCCACAGTCGTGAAATCTTTTTGCCAAAGCATTTGCTTAAATTCAGGCAACAGGTTTCTATAAAGCCACGACAGTTCCTGTTCTTCGGTCATCTTCCCATGACGACGAATCAGGGTGCGTATATCTGTTATATACTGCAACACCTTTTCGCCTTTGCGGTGCAACCTGCGACTCACTTTTGATTCCAGGTTAATATAGTAATCCCTGGGAAAATAGAATTTGCGAAAGCTATTCACAAAGTCCTCCCAGGTCAACCACGATGTCTTGTTATTCCGGTACCATAACAGGCATCTGCCTTCTAACAGCAGCGGTAACACGCGGAGCAGACTTTCAGGGGTCACATTATACAACGACCTCATTTCCTCTAGCCTCTCCATGAAAGTTTCCGGATCGGAACTACCATCAAAATGAATGTGCCATGCGGCCACATTCGGAATTTCAACAATCGGTTTCGCCATTGTATTCGTAAACACCGGAGGGTGCTGTAAAGTTATCGGGTTCGGAGACGATCGACCCTCCTTTATAAACTGAACTAAACGTCGCTTTTTCTCATCGACTGTACCAGAGCACACCAACCTAAACTTGGCTAACTCAACGTCGACCTCGCCTTTCTTCAGCTTATATACCCAGCTGGTACGACTATCAAATGCATCCGGGTCTAGGGACAACTCTGCCTTAACGGCTTCCCCTTCCCCTTTATCCTCAGTATCCATATTTACTGTCAGTGTATCCGCTGACACATCACAGTATCCACTTCAACACCCAGTATATGGAATACTACTACGTAGGCACGGCACGAAATTTCAACAATATTCGCAGTTTCCTCAGCCTAACATCCAGGGCACGGGATAACCCTTCCCTACAGGACACCTCGGTCCTTCCAACCAGGATATATTTATCCAGAAACCAGGACTCCTAAGTCCTTACCCACTAAAACACAGGACACCTATGTCCAAAAAAAACAACAGGACAATTTCGTCCAATATACAGGACCAGTCCACGTAAAACAGAATATCTCAATTCAAAAACCAGGACTACTAAGTTCCTAACTGACTAAAACAGGACCTAAGTCACTACAACACCAGGACAAATTCCATCCAACATACAGGACTCACCAGCCCACTTCCAGAACACAGAGGTTCCCTTTTACAAGACCTTCCGTTGGTCCAGTCCTCCAGGACACCAACTAGTCTTAAAGTACAGGGCATATTTAAATCCTGTCCCTACGAAACTTCATAACTAAGTCCATGCTCGGGCCGCCATCTTTTTGCGATGAACTCCGGCTCAGCAGATGGCCCGACGGATAATTTGCCAATCCGTCATTCGGGCGTGACTTAAACGTTTTTAAAATTAAACTATCCTCGAGCGCCATCTATTCCCTATTAAATAGGACGGGGTCAGATCCGCGTGAGGACTTCTGCTAAGGCCCTCGTAGAACATCACAAAGTTACTGTTTCATAACAGCCTTGTCCCATGGTAACTCGAGTGGAGATGAAAACTATAGCCAGGGGTCGTAAGTTATTCTGTCCCGTAGAGTTCTCGAGGAGTAAGTGGGTTTTAGTCACTCACTCCTGAATAATGGCTGTTTTCCCTAACATATAAAGTTGGAAGCAGAAATATTCTAAACAGGCAACTATCGACTACGATATGCCTACGCTAGTCGCAATCCGTCACAGGATTCTAGCCCTCACACTTTTACACTAGTACAAATACCTACAGGCAGTGCAGTGAAACGCAACTAGTTACATGAAAGCTTTCTAATAACATTCTAGATATTTACAAAAATGAAATCGGCAATAATAAAAATCAATCAAATAATTAAAACTAAAAATTCGCTACAAAGCATGCCAATATCGAGAAACATATCTCAATTCAGATAGTGTTATCTCTGGCAAGACATTCTTTTACAATTGATACCACAAATGTGTATCATTTAAAAATACAGTGATATGCACCTAAAATAATACGCCTAATAATTAATGCTAATTAAGCGGGCGGCTAGCATTCACACAGCAAACAAAGCATAACAAGGCACGGCAAGCGTAAAACAGGATACCCTAATGGAGAATGGATCCGCGCCGTAAGCAAACAAACGGTTCCCACGCTTTCACGACCCTAACTCACTAATGAATACCACTAGGTAATTTGTTACCTAATATGGAACATCCTAACTCGCCTACAATGCCCTCCAGCGATTGCACACCATTCTGGATTGATCTCTGCTTCCTCCGAGGACTTTTCCGTCCCTCAAAGCAAACATAGTCGCACCAATACAGCACACGATGCCGGGCACACTAAATACTACCCTACCTCAGCACTGTCCGTGCTCCCATTTCCCTTAAATGGGTACAAAACGTGACCAGCTTGGCCCTTACCTAGGCTGGACACTATAACTAATTAACCACCTAGTTCAGCGAGCGCATACCCTCCAGAATAAATACACGATCTCTCAAAGGACGTACGTCCCTTCAAGATATCGCGGTTCACCCTGTATAGTACGCTTTGATTCGCTAAAACACCCTAATTCCACTACAGTACGGCATAATTATTTACCTTACTTAGATCTCCCTTAGATGGGCAATCGTGACCATTTAGTCACCACTAAATCTAGTAGACTCTATCTACACGTGAAATCCTAACTCCGCTGTTAATACTTCACGTAGAACAGCATTAATAAAACACAACAAGTTTAACCATTTACCAATTATACTTCTGCACGTTTCCCGAAGTGATAACTAACCTGATAAACTGATACCTTTACAGAACACAGCCCTCCTAGACTATTATTCTCTACTAACAACAGACCAATACACGGCCTCTTCGCTACTCTATAGCGATACGGGACAATCTTCCCTCAGGTACTATTACACCTAACGCTTTAACAAACTTCCACGCGAGATACGGACGACGGAGACCTGTTACCACGGCAATCATTCAAAACCCTCTGTCTCGCGTTGCACCTGCTCTGTCCTCTCCGCTTTTCCGACATGCGCCTAGGACACATCTTATTGCGCGTGTCAGACTGGCGTACAGCGGTCCGTTCTACAAGAACTGCGTTTGGATTCTGGCGAATTTTCATAAATTTTCATACTTTAAAATGAATCAGATTTATTGTTCAACAAATATCCGTTATTTATACCGCCTAAACGGCTCATTAATTATTCAAATAACTGCAATAAATCGGACTTCATTACAATATATATATATATATATATATATATATATATATATATATATATATATATATATATATATATATATATGTATATATATATATATATATATATATATATATATATATATATATATATATATATATATATATATATATATATATATATATATATATATATATATATATATATATATATATATATATATATATATATATATATATATATATATGTATCACACCGATAACTCAAAAAATAATGGGCCGATTTTAATTAAATTTCGTGAATAAATTCGATTTGCAAATGGCTTGGATAAGTTCGTTATCCAGAAAAATCGGTCCAGGTTTTCCCGGAAAATTTGTGTTTTCTCTCGAAAAAAATTTATATCTCCGGAATTAACAAAGTAAGGGTAACTAAATTCGGTACGCGGGTTTCTATCTTTATATGTAAGCTACATACCAAAATTTAGCTTTGTAGGTCAAAAGACAAAAAAGTTATAGGCATTTAAAGAAAACTAAATTGGGGTTTTTCACAAAACGTCAAAGTTGCGATTTAAACGTCAAAATTGGCAACTTTTAGGAAAATAACTTGAATCTAATACGGGCTATGGATATAAAATGTCTCAAGACAAATGTTTTACAAACCCTGAAGTGTTAGTTTCAACCGTCATTGTCCTTCATTTTAATAAAATGTTTCCAGAAAATTCATTTCAAATAGACCCTTTCTCTGACGCTTGACAGTAGTCTTAGCTATAGAGTTTATCGTTTAATGGTATATAATTTTTGTAGTATTTTCGTAAAAAAAATCAATAAAGCTCAATATATCTGTTATTATACAAGATATGAAAAAAATTTGTATATATTAATTATAGGGTGTCTTAAGCTACATCTTAAAAAATTATTTACACAATCACAGGGTGGCCCATAAGTCGTTGGTGTTACAAATTTCTTTTTTTTTAATCAAACACGCCTTATGTTATTGCATTTTCCATCGAAATATAATGCATGTTTGTAAGAAAAAAAATTCTGGACGCAGTAAGTGCGTTATGGTAGCGAATTTTGATCAAATGCTTAATATTTGAATAGACCAATTTGCTATTAACCTATAAGGTTGACCAAGAAACTAGTTTTTTCGGGAACACTTTAAGTTTACTTTCGGAAATTTTTGTACATTTTCAAACAATAAAGTCATTTTGATGAAACATGGCACATTGTTTTTACTATATAGATTATATTGGTAACCATTTTTGATGCCTGTTTTCTTAAAAAAAAAACACACATTATTGCTATTAAAAAATAGTTTTATGAAAATTCACTACCATAACGCACTTGCTGCGTCCAGAGTTTTTTTCGTTTTTGTAGAAAAATCATGAGCAATACGACAGATTAAAAGAAACTTTGGATATAAGTGTACAGGAATATGTTTTATTTTTTGATGTCCTCTATGGCGTGGTACTATGCATTGCACTTTTTTAATAACACTCTGTATATATATATATATATATATATATATATATATATATATATATATATATATATATATATATATATATATATATATATATATATATATATATATATATATATATATATATATATATATATCAATCGCAAAGAAAACTATTTTTCTGTAGCTGACGAGACAAAACAGGTATACCTACTAAAGCATTTCTAAAAATTTCAAATTCTCAATTGTGCTCTGTACCTTCTAAACAAAAGACAAGTTTTTAACCTTGTTAACATTACGATAGATATGTCCAAATTGAGTTTATAAATATCGTTTTAATTTTTAACATAAGGCACTGGTTACCTTCTAAAAGTATTGAATTGGTGATATCTTGTACAATTTTAATGTCATAGAATAGCGTTATAGATATCATATCATGCATCTTGATTTTAGTACACTAAATATGTTTTATCAAAAGAATAAGATAGCATCTCTTACCAATAGGATGCTTTCCCAGGGCAGCCACCGTATCGGTGCAGGCGGCCGTCCACCAATCTCTGCGTAGTCTTTTCTGTATTGCGGCTTACACATGGCCACATCAGCTATTTTCACCACATAACCTCTTCCGACCAGGCAGTTCCTGCATGTAACATACAACCCCATATTAAATTTTTAACACAATCAACCTCAATCAGTCAATCAATTACCTAGCGGCCAAATCTTTGTGCACTACGTGTCTGGATTCCAAGTACTTCATTCCGGATGCTATCTGGGTCGCCATATATAGCAGGCTACCGACACTGGAAAGAAAAATATTAAGGTTTAGGTTGAGGAAATCGACCAATAAACTAAATAAAAAATTGTGGAAATTTATCACATCACATATACAGGCTGGTCTCCAGATTTTACTTTCGATACTTTAAGAATTGATAGAAAATGTGAAAACAATTTGACTTTTAGTGAATTTTCTTTAAAAAAATTCACTAATGAGAGGGTCTCTCGAATTTGAGTTTTGAAAAAAATTTCTTCAAATGGGCGCGAATTAGGCCCCCCAGACCCCATTCCAGGTTTTCTTAGCGATTGAAGAGAATCCACAGATAAGTACAATACAAATTGAATCTATTCAGGGTATAAGCAAATCTTCAGTTAATTATAGGAGAATTACAAAACACAATTTTCACCCCTATCATTTATTTCTTCATTAATATATATATATATATATATATATATATATATATATATATATATATATATATATATATATATATATATATATATATATACAGTCTGTTCACTAAGTACTTGTACAAAAGGAAAGATTCTAAGCCAAAAAGTTTCTATGAACATAGGTCCAAATATGATTGGTTTTGGAAATACGGGGTGTTAAATTTATTGAAATGTTGAAGTTCCTTAAACTTAATTCCTACATTTTTAAGATAACGAATCTAAACTTAACACAAATAATTCTCGCCAAAGTGCTTACAAAAAGACCTGCTTGGATTTAGAAACAATGTACAGAACGATAGTTCTTTCAACGTCACGTTACCTCGCTTTTCCACTAACTTTTTTAACATAGGCTAATGACCTTTGGTTTGCGAAGAAACAACTTTCCTGTTTCTAAATCTAGGTCATTTTGTGAGCACTCTAGAGATAAGTATTTGTGTCAAGTTTGGATTCCTTATCTTAAAAAATGTAAGAAATAAATTTAAAAAACTTTAAAATTTTGAGAAGTGAACACCATGTGTTTCGAAAATGAAGCATATTTGGACCTATGTCCATAAGAACTCTTTCGCCTAAAATAAGCCATAGAATCTCCCCTTAAAGTTTGTGCAAATATATATATATATATATATATATATATATATATATATATATATATATATATATATATATATATATATATATATATATAGTGTGAAACACACTTATTGAATAAAATTCATGATTCGGCAAAAAATACTTTTTGTGGAAAACCCTGAGACACGTGAAGTTTAATTTGTCGAGCATTATCTTACAAACATAGTTAAAAAAACAAGCTCCCACCATTTACCCCCACCACTTTATCAATTTTGTTAAAAATAGCAACCCTACATTTTTTCATCACAATTAGATGGATCACATTTTTCTGAATGCAAAGATACCCCATATCTTTGGTCTAATATTACAGTTTTCAATACAGGGTGGAAATTTAATACCGGAATATTAAAACTAAACAGCGTACTCTGTAATTCAAATTTCGAAAATAAACTCAATAAAAGCGTCCCTTAGTTATACTAAATGTTCAAAATGTTCTCTATTCACTTGCACACAACGAAATAATCTGCTCTGTAATTCTTCCCTAACGCTGTTCAACACGTCAGGCGTTACGTTCCTAATTTCTGTTGTTATTTTCATTTTAAAATCATCTAAATCAGTAGGCTGCGTTTTATACACTCTGTTTTTAAGGTATCGCCATAAAAATAAATCAAGAGGTGTAAGATCTGGTGATCTAGCGGGGCATTCTACGAAACCTCTTCGTCCAATCCATCTGTGTGGAAAGACTTCGTGTAAATAATCCTGTACTTGAAGAGCAAAGTGGGGCGGTGCACCGTCTTGTTGAAACCATATCTATTCATGGGGAATATTAGGTTCCATTACATTTGGATACAATTCTGCTAATATTGGGACAACGTGTTCTCTTAGCATTTATAAATATCTTGGACCGTTTAGATTTTCTATAAAAACAGATCCAACTACGTATCACCAATGATATCAGCCCAAACGTTCAACTTCTGAGCACGCTGAGTGTGTGTTTGTCGCATCCAGTGTGCGGCAGCACAGTATCTAAAATTTTGCCTGTTTAGATCGCCATTTTAAAGAAATGTTGCTTTATCGGAAAACAGAATGTCAGTAGTAGAAATAACATTTCTTTGTAACATATCAAGCAGTTGTTCACAAAATTGCATTCTTCTTTTAGAATCACCGTCAATAAACTCTTGAACGTGTTGTAGTTTATAGGGATACATTTCTCCGTTTTTGACACACCTTAAAACTGTTGATTGACTAACATCATTTTCACGTGCAACTTGATGGGCACAAGTTGTTGGTTCTTCTTGAAAAGCCAATAAAATATTGTCTTTTACATCTTCTTAAACACACTTGGGTCTCCTAGACAGGGGCTTAACGTGTCCATACTCACGAAACTGTGCATGTATCTTGGACACCGTTCCCTGGGCAAATCTGGAGGTTTTTCATTAAATAGGTTAACAACTTGTGCTTGTGTTCTACACATATCACAATACCGAATCATCATTAATATTTCTGTTCGCAGAGTTTTAGTTAAGTATCGCATTATTACACCAAAAATTAATTGAATATATCGGAACAAAATTACGACTAATTTATTAGGACACCGTGCATTCAACACAATACATCACAAAATGAAACATAACAGTTAAATTTCACCTTTCACACTGTAAAGATTGGTAGTTAATAAATAACGATTGATGATACCAAGTACGTATTAGCTAAAAGGCAAGATAAGAAATTTAAGATAAAGAGTCAGTGAAGAATTCCAGAGCAGATTATCTCGATGTGTGCAAATGAATGGATAACATTTTGAACATTTATTATAAGAAAGGGACGTTTTTACTAAGTTTATTTTCGAAATTTGAATTTCAGGGTAAACTGTTTAGTTTTAATATTCTGGTATTAAATTTCCACCCTATATTGAAAACTGTAATATTACACCATACATATGAGGTATCTCCGCATTCAGAAAAATGTGATGCATCGAATTGTGATGAAAAAGTAGAGGATTGCTTTAAAAAAATGGATAAAGTTATGGGGGTAAAATGGTGGGAGTTTAATTTTTTTAACTATGATTATAAGATAATGTTCGACAAATTAAAATTTACGTATCTCAGCGTTTTCCACAACAACAATTTTTTGCTGAATAATGAATTTTGTTCCATAAGTGTGCTTCACACTATATATATATATATATATATATATATATATATATATATGTATCGTTCATTGTTCGAATTGTTATCTTAATAATCAGTGTCTCTTTCTTAAGGGGAATATTTAATATCACTAAGCGGTTTCACAAAAGCAGGTAATGGAATATTAATTGCAGAGATTTTGGACTAAACGGTGGGCGTTTGTCTATATACCTTCGTAGAAGAGACTGTTCGTAATTGCTTGTTAACATATAAATATTAGATCTACTCTTTATTCGATAAATTTATGCGTCCCTCTGTTTACGCTAACTGTATTAGCGAAACAATTGTCGGGTCTGAAAACTGTATTGTGATGAATTTGGTTCTCTAAGTTGTGCTTATCAGTGCATTACGGGTCATCATGATCCATCGATAAATTATAATGTATTTTTATCAAATATCTGTAGAGTCTATAAAATACTCAAACAACATCAATTTACATTATTTTAATACACAGCAATAACATTTGAGGAGCTCTTCAAACAAAACAATATAAAGTGAAAATGTTGTGATAGCAAACATTACCCAGATAAAAGCTCTTCACCTTTTAGATAAACATCATATCGAGAAACCCTTTATTTATTGAAAAGGTCGAGCAAACCTATACTCAATGTATATCAATTCTATAAGGACAACTTTCGTCGGTGAACAGATGGTATCATCGAGACATACGGAGAATCTCTTACCTTATAGGCTGATCCGTGGAAGCCCTAACATTTCCGTTCCTATTGACCAGAAATTGCAGATACTGAGCCAAGTCGCCCATCTCGCCGTATTCGATGACGGTCCAAGGCGGCTGTTCAGCCGTACAAACTCCCAGAACTTTACAAATATTCGGATCAGATAAAGTGGCGAGGAAACGGACTTCTCGGAGAGATTCCATTGAGCCTGTCGCCGCATCACTTTTAGCTCTTTCCGGGCTGGGGGTCCTCACCACCACCAGGCGACACACCCCGGGAATTATGTCTTCCAGCCCTTCCGTTTCATGCAGGGTAATCTGAAAATGCACGAGGAAGATTAGGATGTTAATGAAATAAGACCCCAGTAACGGGCTAATATAGATTTTAGGTGTCGGCGGGGATGATTCAATAATTTGGAAAGGGTGTTAAGTGGTATTGTAAAGAGCAAATTTAGCGCGATAAATGTATTTGCAGGGATAAAGTTCAGGTGAATATAATTTGAATGAACAAGCTGATTACCACTAACGGTCGGACTAATTTATGGTCCACTTTCAAATACGAAAAAAAGTTTGGAACGCTGCAAGTGCGTTATGGTAGCAGATTTTCATAAGAATAATATATTAGTGATTTAGTCTTATATTAAAAGATATAAAAAATTACTTTATTTCATTAGGAACAGTAAAAAATAAGGTAAAAATCTCTGGAAGCAGCAAGTGCGTTATGGTAGCGAATTTTCTTTAAAATATTTTTAATGGCAAATGTCTTTCTTTGATGAAAGCAGGCATCAAACTTGGTTTCCTATATAGTAGAAACAATGTACCATATTTCATCGAAATAAATTTATTGTTTGAAAATATATAATCATTTTTCACAAGTCTTGATGCAGCAAATGTGTTATGGAAGTGAATTTCCATAAAAATGTTTTGAATAGCAAAATCGAGCAGGCATCAATCAGATTATCGGTATAGCATATGTAGTAGAAACAATGTACTATATTTAAAAAAATTACTTCTGGTTTGAAAATATACAAAAAATTTCCGAAAATAAGCTTAAATGTTGGTTTCCTAACCAACAAAGCTTACGTTAATATCAAATTGAGTTATTGAAATTTAAAGGATTTAATAAAAATTCGGTAAATTTGCAGATTAACTACCGAACGCTTTTCAAAAAATTGTTTTCAGAAATATTACTAGAACCCCACCTGGATGCACAAACTACAATAAAAATTTTTTGTTCACACCCCCCAAGGAAGTTACGGGACTGAGAGTGAATAGTGGTGCTGGGCGGGGTAGGTAGTAAAAAGGAAATATGAGCAGAAAAAGCAAAGAAAACTGCTTAAAAGCTGTCTGTTTGAAGCCATATCCCTATTAAACCCCGCCTACCTCGCACAGCACCCTATTCGCCCCCAGGTCACGTATCTTCTTTGGGAGGCATGAACAAGAAGTTTGCACAATATAATACTATACTTTCAGCAATATATATTACTAAATTAATTAAAATACTCCTGTTTCTTGTGTGTGTGCTTTTTTTGGAGAAACAAGTACTGTTTGTGATGTCTCATATTTTGTTGTAGACTTTATCTGGCGCTTTATTCAAAATGAGTGATAGGAATTCTCGGGCACAACGTATCTTGACTCTCGCTTTAAATAAATGCCAAGCAGAGAAAATATCACTATTGCGATCAGTTTTTTCAGAGAAAAAGTGAGATAAAAGTGATCCTGACCCAGATTATAACTTTTCTACCTTGGATGAAATCTTTAGTAGTAGTGAATCGAACAGTAGTTTTATGTATCGAAGTGAGCAAGCAAGCTCAATAAACAATAAAGATTTAAACAATTATGTTGAAAAATCTGAATCTACAGAGGTAGCTACATTTATATTAGAGTTGCTGTTGGATTATGTCATGAACAATTTTACAAAACATGGTGAAAAAAGAAAGAGAATGAAACACGTGACATCGCTCGCGGAACGGACGAGAATAAGACATGAGAATTTAGTGAAGAGGCATGGTCCCAAATTACCATGTAATAAAAACTGCTTGAAAAAATGTTCAAGCAAAATTCCTGCTGAAAGAAGATTACAAATAAACCAAGAGTTTTGGTAACTTACACCAAAAGAACAAAAAATATATTTTTTTAATAATGCAAAAAGAATACCTGTCAAAAGACGAACTACTATTACAGGTTCTAATTCACGCAGAAACTTTACAATCAAATATAATTTCAGAGATTTTAATGGCATAGATCAAGAAGTTTGCAAAAAATTTTTATGACTACGTTGGGCTACAATACAAAATGTGACAAACGAATACGTACTATTCTGAAAAATTCGAGCAAGACTTCTTTACAGGCTACTCCAGATCTTCGAAGTCAACACAGCCCTACAAATAAGATCGATAATACTATCATTAAAAACCATATCAACTCCTTTCAGCCCTGCATTTCACATTACCGTAGGGAACATGCTCCCAATCGAAAATATTTACCTACAGATCTTAACTTGCAAATGATGTATAATAATTTCAGGGATCAAAACAAAGAATTTAAATGCTCATATGAATTATATAGAATAACAGTACGAGAAATGAACATATCTTTCGTCAAGCTTGGTCACGAGGAATGTTTTGCATGTGAAAAGTACTTACTACACGAAAAAAACTCTACACATACAAGAGATGAGCCACAACTCGAATGTACACATTGTATAGACTATAGAGTGCATAAAAAAGGCCAATGAAGCACGTGAATTCTACGAGAAGGACAAAAATGATCTAAATGGTGCTGCTATATATTCTGCAGATTTGCAAAAGGTATTATCTGCGATTTTAAAAACATACAAATATTAACATTATTTTTTCTAATTTTATTTTAGGTTATAATGCTCCCAAGATACGAGTCACTGAAGGAAGTTATTTTTACCGGTAGGATCATAGCCTTTAACGAATCTTTTGTACCAGTGGGTACCAAACAGAAAAACAAGAAACCGATAGCAGTAATTTGGCATGAAGGTGTGGCTGGACGTTTAAAAACCGATATTATAAGCACGTATCATTCATTTTTTCTACGACACAGAGATGAAAAACATATAGTTTTATGGCTGGATAATTGCTCGTCACAAAATAAAAACTGGCCACTTCTAGTATTTTTTATATACATTGTAAATGCAGACTTTTTTAATATTGAAAATCTTGAAATTAAGTATTTTGAGCCCGGACATACCTTTATGTCGGCGGACTCATTTCACCATCAAGTCGAAATGTCCCTGAAGAGAAAGGAAAGGTGTACGATTTTGAGGAATGCGTTCAGAATTCAAATAGTGGTAGAGTTCTCATAACTAACATGAAATGCAGTGATTTCTATGACTGGGAGGATTTTACATCTCTCTACAAACTAAAGAAGATCACGCCCAGACCATACTTAAACGAAATCGTTTATCTAAAATTTTCGAAAGTAAACTTTAATATGGTTTATAAAACTACATTCTCAGGTGAACCTATTGAAGTGAATTTTCTTAATGCTAAAGCGCTAAAAAACTGATTTTCCTCACCTGTTTCCCGAAGTAAAGACAGAGGCATACCTGCTGATATAAAAAAGTCTATTGTGTCTAAGCTTGGGAGTGTAATTCCCAAAAACAGACTGAAATTTTGGGAAGATTTACCTCTGTCAACAGAAGACGTACGCCTATGAAGAAGAAGACGGAAATTAGAATACTTTTCTGCATTTACCTACTTAGTTTTTTTGCTTTTAATATATTTATTTAGTCTAATACGATGTGTTATAACCTCTTTCTTTCAGAATATGTTTTTATAGAATACTTTTATTTGTTTTATTATGTTTTAGTATTAACATTGGCTTGAAAATTCATTACAATATTTTCTTAAGTATTTTCTAGTCTTTGCTTTAACCTCAACTAAAATCCTAAGGATTGTGGGCGTATCTGCTATATATTGCAGTTACGACATGTTCTCTTGAGAAATCAGGTGAAATCATTAAGGAAAAAGGGCGTATCTATCATAATTAAAAATCTGTGACAGGTACCATGTTCTAAATTAATTCATTAAATTTCTGAGAAAATTTACTATTGTTTTGTACCTTTAAAATTTATTTATGTCTATAATGAATGGGTGACATTTAACAAAATACAAAACCTTTATTTTCTCAAAACTGTGTTTTTGCAGATATGCCCATTAGGGTAAGGACGGCAGTATTCTCGTTGCATAAACCACAAGAAAAATTTCCTGTTCATACCTGTCACGCAAGTTACGGCACCTGGGTGAATAGGGGTGCTGTGCGGGGTAGGCAGGTTTTAAGCGAGATATGGCTTCAAGATGTGAAAAAGACAATTTTTAAGCCCGTTTTATTCGTATTTTCTGCTCATATTTCCTTTTTACTACCTACCCCGCCCAGCACCCCTATTCACTCCTGGTCCCGTAACTTACTTTGGAGGTGTAAACAACAAATTTTTCTCGAGGTTTGGGGATCCAGGGGGGGGGGGGGCTCTAGGCAGGATTCTGAAGACAGTTATATATATATATATATATATATATATATATATATATATATATATATATATATATATATATATATATATATATATTTCAAGATTCACAAGTCTTCTCATTAGTTAATTATTTTAAGAAAATCCTATTAAATAAGTGAACATAATTTCTTTAAATAAAGTGAATGTTATAAAAATACAAGTTGTCTTCCACTTTCCGAGATAACTTTAATTTTTACTGAAATTTCCATTTTTATTGCCACTATGGAAATAATGATCTTATTGTCAATATCAAATAAATAGTTTCAGTTCACTTGGTACATATAAATTAGGATCCATATAAATAATTCTAGAATGTAATATAAAACTCTGGACGCAGCAATTGCGTTATGGAAGTGAAGTTTCATAAAAATGTTTTTAAGAGCAAATATGTCTCTTTAATGCAGGTAGGTTCAATTTGCTTCCTGTTATAACCTACGTACTTTATAGGTTTCTACTGAAGAAATGTACCATATTTTATCAAAATAACTTTATTGTTAAAATGTACAAACTTTTTCCGAAAATAAACTTAAAATGTTCGAGAAAAAACTGGTTCCCGGACAACGAACCTTATAGGTTAATAGAAAATTGAGCTATTCAAATTTGAGGTATCTAATAAAAATTTGCTACCATAACGCACTTGCTGGGTCCAGAATTTCTTTTCCTACAAACATGCATTTTATTTCGATGAAAAATACAAAAAAGTCTGGACGCAGCAAGTGCGTGATGGTAGTGAATGTTCATAAAAATGATCTGGCACCAAATATTTTTTATAACTTTATTTTCTTCTAACATAGAAATCTAGATTTTGGTGTGTAGTTTACTTTTTATATCGTAAACCTACATACCAAATTTAGTTATTATAGCTTTTTTATTTCTTGAGATACAAGTTTTTTCGAAAGAAAACTAAGAATTTTTCTGGAAAACCTGGTCCAGTTTTCCTGGGTAACGAACCTGTCCAAGTTACTTACAAAAGGGAGGCGCATGCCAAATTTGATTAAAATCGGCCTATAATTTTTTTGAGTTATCGTCGTGAAACACAGACACACACACATTTTCAAGACGAAGCCGTTTAGGACCTACATTTATAGAAGTTTTTTGCTTTAAAATAAAGTGAGCTTTCATTCCCTAAACTTCGCGTACATACTTAACAGACCCCATTAACACAGAAGGAGGAGAAGAAAAAAATTGAAATTTAGGTTTTAGACATGATACAATTACTATAGAGATATGATAATGCCGCTACCTAGTTTTGCACTGTCACGCGCATGTACATGGTGTGAGTAATATAGTAATATATTAGTTGCAAATAAATTATACATCACATCATACATAAAACAAGGCTTGTGCATGCACATAATGCAATTTTGAATACAAATGTCAAAATAAAGATAGTTTAGTCGCAACATAATAATATTATGCTAATTCTGAGATATAGTGAGCTTGAGGTTTCATCACATCTCATTTTTAAAATTTTATAAATGTATTTCACTAATCGTTGTGTACATACAGTTAGAAGTATTTTTTATGATCATAATTTATGTTTGTTAACGCCGTCTGAATACCCTCTGTACTTTTCAAGTTTGTGTTGCCACAATGTTAGCACAATGTTAGAGGTCATGTTTTACTGCCCCTTTTTAGCGATTTTTTTTTAAAATTAGCTGACAAGGAGATCTCTGTTTATGTTTATATATATATATATATATATATATATATATATATATATATATATATATATATATATATATATATATATATATATATATATATATAAATACAGATCTCCTTATTAGCTAATTAAAAAAAAATCGCTAAAATGGGCAGTAAAACATGACCTCTAACATAAATATTTATACAGTACGTTGGATACAAAGCTCAAACAAAGAAATTGATGAACAAGAAATATACTCAACTCTCAAGAAGATTGTTTTACAAATCCTGAAGTCTTTGCTTCAACCGTCACTGTCCTTAATTTTACTAAAATATTTCCAGAAAATTCATTTCAAATAGATCCTTTCTCTGATGCTTTGGCAGTAGTCTTACCTATAGAGTTTATCGTTTAATGGTATATAATTTTTTCGAATTTTCGTAAAAAAACAATAAACCTCAATATGTCCGTTATTATACAAGATACGAAAAAAATTGTATACATTCGTTATAGGGTGTCTTGAGCTACACCTTAAAAAATTAGTTCTACAATCACAGGGTGGCCCATAAGTCGTTGGTAATAGAATTTTTTTTAAATCGAACACGCCGTATGTTATTGCACTTTTGCATTTTCCATCGAAATATAATGCATGTTTGTAAGAAAAAAAAATCTGGACGCAGCAAGTGCGCTATGGTAGCGAATTTTCATTCAATGCCACAAATTTGAAGGGCTCAAATTGCTATCAACCTATAAGGTTGACCAAGAAACCGGCTTTTTAGGGAATACTTTAAGTTTACTTTCGGAAAAGTTTTGTACATTTTCAAACAGTAAAGCTATTTTGATAAAGTAGTAGTAGCAGCAGTGGTGTGGAGGCTAACGCCAGGCAAGTAAGCCACAAAAGGCCCTTTTTGCCAACTCCGGAAACCCAGCAACCATGATCTACAGTTCTTCGGTTCCGTCGCCAAACCGCCTCGACCTCGAAATGAAGGCCGTGACGGTCCTCAATTGGACGTTACTTACCTGATTCCTCCACAGAGTCCTCGAACCGAACAATTCTGTTCGAAGACTCCTAAAAGCCTCACATTCACACAGGTAGTGGTAAGACGTCTCTTCATTATCGCCGCATTCCTGGCAAATGGGATCCCTCTCGACACCTATCAATATGAGGTGTCTTCTAAGAGCGCACTGTCTTGTCTCTGCCCGGCCCCTCCACGAAGTCCCTCGCCTGTCTACAGCCACCGGCCAGCCCCCAGTGCCTCACCATGGCCTTCTCAGTCCACCTGTCTAAGGCGACAGAGACCGTCTTCCTACTAATGCATATCGCAGGCTCCGGGCCACAGAACGGCCGCCGGGAACCAAGTCTTGCGAGATTATTTGCCACCTCATCCCCGGTTCGCCACAGTGTCCCGGAACCCACATAAGTTGCACCTCCTTTGTCCTGGATAGTCCTTTAAAGGCATCAGCGCACTCCTAAACCTAATTTATATAGGTTATACTGGTAATCAAGTTTGATGCCAGCTTTGTTAAAAAAAAAAACAAATATTTTGATATTAAAAACAATTTTATGAAAATTCACTACCATAACGCACTTGCTGCGTCCAGACTTTTATATTTCCCCTCAGCATCACTATTTAACAGCCAAAACTCATAGACTAAAGTACAAAATTTGTGAGGAACAACAAACCTTCTATTTAAGTTTATGTTACTGTTTCACCACTGGTCGTGTTGCCGTTTATAAGTAATAAGTGTATGATCTATTTTTGATTAAAATGTATATTGTATTAACAGCCGGTATAATATATACATACAAGGATATACATACCTCACCAGCATGGCTGCCTCCGAGTTTTTCCAGTGGCCTCAAAGCATACCTAGGTATCGGCACTAGCTCAGCTTCCCGGCAATTGTAGCTGTGGCCCATGCTTGGAGCTATGTTCCAGCACACCACTGGCGGCGGTATCTGCAACACACATTTATTATTACATCTGGGCTCTCTGATTTATGGAGGATGCGCGAGAGATATACTGTTGTATCTAACAAGAAACAGAACACAATGCCAACTATCTTCCGAATAATAATCAGACATTTCATGCTTCGAATCATTTAAATTATATTAGCTAACGGCGGTCTCTCTCTGTTGTCGGAATATCTTGCGGTAATGCTACATACATAAGTGCATAAATTCTACCCCTCTAGATACGAATATGCTACTTATAGTGATTTCCTGCATATTATTCCTTTAATTATGCACACATAGGTATGCTTTAGTAGTCAAATATATTCTACATCACTCAGAATTTGACGTGTTCAATTATTTTAGAGAAACGTGTATTTGTTAGACCTACAAAATACCAGTGCGGATCCTTATGCCTATCCCCTGACCTATATAATGGTGGGCTGTACCTCCCATAGATTGATACTACAATGTCTCTTGACATTCCTGTCAAAGTAGGTACGGCATTTTTAAGTCAAATAAGCCAGACAACAGAATTTTCTTTAAAAAATTTCCTCAAATGAGCGCAAACTAAGACTCCTAGTACCCTATTTTCGTTTATATTATTCCTGAAAAAAAGGTTTCGTATAATTTTTTTTTGTGTTTCCATAGAAATCACTGTTTGTAAAGTTTTTGTAATAAATAATAATAAATGTTAAATAAGTTATTGCGAGAAAATATTTTCGGATTTTCGTGAAAACATTTTTGTGCAAATTTCCAGAAAACTTTTTATTGCAAGATTTGTCGAAAAGCTTTTTGTGAATCTTGGCAGGTGTATAAATAGCTTGAAGAAGTTCGTTGGCCAGGAAAATCGGACCAGTTTTTTCGGGAACATTTTAAGTTTATTTTCGGAAAATATTTGTACTTTTTCAAACAATAAACTTATTTTAAGGAAATATGGTACATAGTTTTTACTATATAGGTTATACTGGTAATCAAATTTGATGCTTGCTTTCATAGAAAAAAAAGTTGTCTATTTAAATATTTTTATGAAAATTCACTACGATAACGCACTTGCTGCGTTCAGATTTTTTAAATTTGATTGCCGCCATCAAATTAAACTCTGTTAAAAGCGTTTGCAAACCCATTTTTTTCACTATCAGTCCATTGTTCTGTAAAATAACAGGTAATTCACGTAAAGTTTATACAAGGTGTTGAATAAAACATTGAAAATTTTCTAAACCGCTAATAATCTCCAGTTTGAAAAGATATCTCTTTTCAGAAACTTGAAATTAAAACCTGCTGAAATAGGATCGAAGCAACAAGATAGTGTTTGCGTTTTCCATTTATCATTTTTATTTGCAGAAAAAAACTGCTTTCTCTGTTTTCGGGTATAACTTTTTTTCTTCGGTTTTCGTATTAGAGGGCTCTTATTAAACCAAAAGTTTCAGACAGGAACGCTCAGTTAACATAATCAACGCATAATATTTGAGCAATATATAGCGCGGCATCAAAAGTGATCCAATGTCATTTGAGTAGTGCGCCTACTTCCAAAAATGCATCTTTATTAAAATTAAAGTTGCAGTATTTGACAAACACGAGCTAATTACTCATTCTCAAAATAATCTTTGTCTTTAGCAGGTGCAAATACTTGAAAAGAGCAGTCGGCCTATTTCCGAGACTATGGCCAATCACCGACGCCAGGGAGCAGTTTCACCTCACTATCCTGAAAATTTTGCCGAACTCCTGCCTTTCTGTAAGGAGTGCAGGGATCTTGAACGTGCCCAACATCGCATGGACACGAAACAGACGGCTTTACGGACCCCCCCCCCCCGAAGGGCGAAACGTGCAGACATTCAACTTGCTCAAATACAAAGCCAGAACCTCGGTTGGTGTTAATTGTACAGTTGTACTGAAAAAGTGAAAGGAGTACCCTGGGATCGAACCCAGCAACCTTCGGTTTATAGGCACACGTTCTTACCTCTGACGACCGAGGCTCTAATTTGTAAGCTTAAAACATGTTTATTGTTATACAGTGTTACTTAGCTTCAGCTCTTGTAAATTGATTACTACACTACTCAAAACTCAAAGCGTCGCTAGCGAAAATTTTACCTTTTTCAAAATTTGATCCAACATTCAATTGCGACCATCAAATTTAACTCCGTTAAAATCGCTTGCAAGCATGATTTCTTTTACTATTAGCCCGTTGTTCTGTAAAGTATCAGGTAATTCACGTAAAGTTTATACAGTGTGCTGTATAATTTTTTTGGGTATGTTCTGGCCTCGAAATGAACTCATTCAGCCAGGGTCATGAATAAAATATTGAAGATTTTCTAAACCATCGATAATACCCTATTTATAAAAAAAATTCGGTCTTGAATTTCAAGCAGGAACATGCTGAAATAGGAACCACGCTATTGGTGTTTGAATTTTTCGTTTATACTTTTTATTAACAGGAGGAAATCAAGTTGCTTATGAAAGAACCATGAACCCATTTTTGTTTGACAGGCAGGCTTGTATGTCGGGGAATCTAAAGCTGAAACAATAGGTCTCATCAATTTTCCGAGTTTGTGGATTTTCGGGAGGTAATACTTTTTAGGAACTTTATGATTTGAAACTTGTAACTTTTTCGTAAATCTTTTGTAATAAGATTATGACATCTCTTTAAATTGTTTTTAACTTCTAAAGTCATTTTCGGGGGGGTGGGGGGTGGGTGTTGTTTCTATTTAGTTTTTTATACGGTCCTGATTCTATTGAGTTATTAACTTTATTTTTATAATCGTTTTTGTCTAGAATCACAACCTTATTACCTTTGTCTGCTAATATAAAAACATTCTTTATCTCGCAGTCGTTTAATTATAATAATTTAATTAACGTTTTTGGTATCAATTGGCTTATTTTCATTCAAATTTTTAGTTAATTTATCTTCATATGCTTGTCTAATAGTTTTTTGAAAGGTCAGGTGAATGTTTAATAATTTCAATACTGGCAATAACATTTAGTACATCGTCCTTGTGTGATCGCAAACCGAATTTTAGCAACTGAATTTAGATAACCATAAAACAAAGAAAATGTTAGCGGAATCTACGATTTTCAGAAAAGACAAACCAGCCAAAACTGTTGCCTGTTTACCATTTGAACCGCGTATTACGAGAGGCTTTAATAGCATTTTTAAGAAAGCCAATTTACAGCCAACATGTTCCCGAAAAAAGACATTAAGAAATTTGCTAGATAACCCAGAGTATATATATATATATATATATATATATATATATATATATATATATATATATATATATATATATATATATATATATATATATATATATATATTTCGATGAATATAGCAGGTCCGGACTTAAATCACCCTGTATAATGTTGTACTGATATCTCGTGTTAGTATAGTAATATGCTGGAAGTTGTCGTTCACCGCGGAAATAATAAAACTGCTGATTAATTATAGTCAACATAATTCTTTAGTTTAAGTTGTTGTTTTTATCATGTTAGCTAAGCACATTCGAGTTTATATATATACAAGTAAGATACAATATTATGGTAGAATATATCACCAGTGTTTCAACATTAAACATCGTGTATTTCTCCTTTGATTTAGAATTATAATTAAACTTGTAATTTCGAAATAAAGTTTTTTGTTTTGAAGTGCCAAAAGGGCATTATCCACACTCCGGTTCTATGTAGTCCACTGTTTGAACTGTTATCTTAATAA
The DNA here is from genome assembly GCA_964006375.1 of Tillus elongatus. Lineage (NCBI taxonomy): Eukaryota > Metazoa > Arthropoda > Insecta > Coleoptera > Cleridae > Tillus > Tillus elongatus. Next base: position 93,558,488 of record OZ023263.1, on the reverse strand, counting down.
TCAGTGTTTCGTTCGCAGAAGGGATATTTGATAATAACACACAGTATCGGGTCTGCAATTTTAGTTATAAGGATTTAAGTGTCAACAGAACAAGCTTTTTCTTAGTTTCTTTTTAAAAATAGGCAGCTTATATAGATTAAGAAAAATTCTACTGTCTTTCCATGAGCTAATACATATGTTTCCCGCGGCCTATGTGTGGTGCCGCCATAATAGACTCTATAACGTGAAGAACGTCCCCGTTGCTATTTTTAGGCTAATAATATTTTATAGTATGGATAAGAGGGTAATATCATATATTAATGATATATATGCTCATTTTACAACATGTAATATATTGTCTAATATGTGTTACTTTATATATGCATGTGTGTATGTATGTATATATGCTTGTATTATATATGTGTATATATATATATATATATATATATATATATATATATATATATATATATATATATATATATATATATATATATATATATATATATATATATATATATATATATATATATATATTTGTTATTTTGTATGCAAACATCTCAATCCAATAGATATCAGTGCTCACTTACATGTGCCGCGGTATAAATTGAGCATTAATGTAATACTGTGACCAAGTTGTTTGAGAATCTGATGTTACACAAGTAAAAAAAATATTATGGAAAACCGACTTCATTAAGGATAACTCTAAAATGCATATTAGCGCTGCCACCATTTGTTAAAAGTGTTTTCGGGGTTAATTAGGGTAAAACTAAAAAACTACTGGTCAGATATTGATCATATTTGTATGGGACCACACGAGAAGCACCAGCTTTCAAATAAAAAATCATCCAAATCGGTTCACCTAAAAAAAGTTTTGAGGTAACAAACATAAAAAAAATACAGTCGAATAGAGACCCTCCTCATTTTTTTTGAAGTCGGTTAAAAAGGACCGTGGCTATATGAACTGGGTTATCAGCCCGAAGCTAAAAAAAAAAGAGTCAACAGTGGGGGTCTGCCTGTATACCTTCGTAGAGGACGCTGTGAGCAATTGTTTGGCAATAACATACAGGGTGGCGCATTGAAAACGAAACAGACCGATTTGCGCCCAGAATTTTTTTTTAAGAAACGCTAAAATACGTGGATTTTAATATTGAGGGGGACATGTTTTGACATAAAACTCAACTTTGTCACATGAACCCCCTAAGGGTGGTGCTAACAACCCTTATATTTTAAATAGGAAACATGGGTCGAGTGTTACATCATTTGAAAGCTCTTTCTTTTCTGAATTCGGCACACAATTTTTTTTTTGAAGTTTTATCAACCCGTTTAAAAAGTTTCCACAGTTGGAGTTGCAAGAAAGTATTTCATTCATTGTGATAAGACAGGCACTAATTAGTCAATTTTTCGTTAAAAAAAATCTAAAAAACAAAACCAAACGTTCAAAAATGTTTATTCAGTTAAGTAAGTGTTCAAATTGTTGACCACCAGCTTCCATACAAAAGTACCAATTTTGTTCAAAACGAGCTCTGACATTCTAGAGCATTTGTAAAGTTATTAGACGGCATTCTTCAACAATGCGTCGTCGTCATTCTATTGCGACAATTCTATTCTTTAGATGGCCCCATAGAAAGAAGTCTAAAGAAGTTAAATCCGATGATCTAGGGGGCCACTCAATAGCACCTCTACGTCCAATCCATTGCTCTGGTAACTCTCTGTTTAAAAACTCCCTAACACGTTGTAAAAAATGCGGAGGAGCTCCATCTTGTTGAAACACTAATTGATTTTCTTGATAGCGATCATCATTTTCAACAATGTCAATTAGTAGAGGGTAAACGATATCTTCTAGTAAATCCGAATACGTTTCGCCACTCAAATTTCTATCAAGAAAAATTGGTCCGATTAAACCGTCTCCAAAAATGCCAGTTTATACATTTAATTTCTGTGGAGTTTGAGTGTTGACTTCGTGAAAATTTCGTGGATTATAATCTACCAAATAACGACAATTATGACGATTGACTGTAGAGTTTAATAAAAACGTACACTCGTCTGAAAAACAGATATTGAACAGAAAGTTCCCGTTATCAGCTATTTGCGCAGCCATAACTCCATAAAACTTCAGCCGCCAATCAAAATCATCTTCATTTAGTTGTTGTACAAGATGAATTTGATACGAGTGAAATTTATGATGCTTCAATATTCGCTAAATAGTTCTTCTTTTGATGTTTGAAACAGTGGCCAATTTTCTCGTGTTCAAAGTTGGGTCTGCAGCAAGTTGTCCTAAAACTTCAATCTCAGTAGTCTCATCTCTAACCGGAAATTGACGTTCAGGATTCCGTTTTTTGTTGGCTACTGAACCACTTTGTCAAAACTTTGCAACTAACTCCAAAATGTATTTTCTGTTAACATGTCTGTTCGGATGTCGTTCAAACAAATTTGCGGTACGGTTGGCACAGTCATCGTTTTTGAAAAAAAGAGTAATTATTTCAACTCTTTCTTCCACAGAATACACCATTGTGGAATTAATTTTCGGTAGTACTATCAAGTATCAAACCGACTGATAAACTGAAATAATAAGCCGCATTTCTCTCATTCCGATAAGAAGTGTTATGATAGTCAATTTTTTGTTTAAAAAGCAACAAAACATTGACTATCAGCACATTTTTTATCGGAATGAGTGAAATACGTTTTTGCATCTTCAACTGTGAATAATTTTTAAACGAGTTGACAAAACTTTCAAAAGATTAGTGTGCTGAATTCAGAAAAGAAAGAGCTTTCAAATGATGTAACACTCGACCCATGTTTCAGCGTTTCTTAGAAAAAAATCTCTGGACGCAAATCGATCTGTTTCGTTTTTAATGCGCCACCATATATAAATAGAAGTTCTCGTTTTTATTAGTCATCTATCTGACGACGATAGCTTTGTTAAGAAAACAATCGTCCGGTCTAAAAACTGTATGGTGATGAATCGGGTTCTCCAAATTGTACTTTCAACTTTTTATAAAAAACTTGCTAAAAAAAATATAGAATTGCAATTACGCACCTAATCTGTAATTAAAAATGAAGAAAAAACAAACAAGAAAAATTGAACCATTGGAAGTAAAGAAAGATATAAGCCGGAAAATGTCTATTTGATAGTTTACTTAATTCGTCTAGAGGGTCTGTGAATAAAGGCGATTATTAATATTATTATTATTGTAATTATTAAGTTCTCATATTTTCATGATACAAGCTGTCCAAAATAAGAACGTTATGTAAGTCGGTCACGTTAAGTTTCATGTGACTTTTTTGTGAAATCATTTTGTCAAGTACTTATATATTATGAAAATGTAAATATAGATAAAGAAATTACTTATTTCTTACATTTTCTGTACCAAGGTTAATTCAAATCTTTAATATTTCTCTTCAAAAATTCGGATCATGGCATGCGATTATAAATCCAAATATTTTCAAAACTAGAGATATTATACAGTCAGCAGACGGCATGCCGATCACGTTCAAAACATAAAATGTAGGCTACTCCATTTGAAAAAAAAAAAATGTTACGGCGGTTTGAATTTTTTCAAATACAGCCACTATTTCAGAGTGTCATGTATATGCCATCTCGATTTTTTGACGAATAATAGAAACTAAACCTCAATAAATGCGTTATTTTCATGGGACTCTGATTCCTATTTGTAAAAACGCCGTATCACAATAGTTGATATGCGCTAAAGTTTGAAAAATTGCAAAAGAAGTGAAATAACTTTAAAACGATGGACGATGTCAATTTTTCTTACTTACAAGCATGCATTATAATTCAATAGAAAATGAAATAGTGAAATAATAAAAGAAGTGTTCCATAAAAAAAAGCTTGTATCACCAACGAGTTATAGGCCAGCCTGTGATTGTCAAGATAATTTTATAAGATGTAGCATAAAACACCCTATCAATAACTTTTATAATACTTTGCCGCAACTTGTATAATAACGTATATGTTGAGCTTTCTCCGTAGAAATCCGCCACCCTGTATATATGTAAGCATGTTAAAACTTAAATTCACCTCAGATAATTCTCCGAGAGGGCCTAGTTCGCGCTCATTTGAATAAAGATTTTCAAAATTCAAAAGTCACCGTCTTCTCAATAAATAATTTTTTCCACAAAAATTCGCAAAAAATGCTAGACTATTAAACCGCAAACTCTATGGCTGAAACTACTGCCAAAGCATCAGAGAAATCTTCTATTTGAAATGAATTTTATGCAAATATTTTAGTAAAATAAAAGACAATGATGGGTGAAGCTGTAACTTATGGCTTTGTAAAATACACTTCTTGGGATATTTCTTCTAGATAACTCGTATCTATTTAAGGTCTTCGCCTAAAATTTGCAAATTTTGACGTTTCACATCACAACTTTAACGCTTTAAGAAGAAAAAAATAAATTTTCACAGTAATTTTTCTGCTATTTATTGACTTTTTGCGTGAATAAAACATAATCGTTGTCTGTAATATAAAATAAATTTTATTATACACACAAAATATTTTGGTTTTGTGCCTTCCTCTGGTCAACACTGGCACATATCTGAATTTCGGCATTCATATTTGATAGTGTAAACTTGAGTACCAAACTTGTTTGCCGTACTTTTGTTATCTTTGGAGATACTAAAATTATCTGAAAGGAAACTCAATATTTTCCTGGTAAAACTTGACCGATTTTCCTGGATAACAAATATATACAAGTCACTTTCAAAAGGAAGGTACCTACCAAATTTTATCAAAATCGGCTCATTATTTTTAAGTTGTCGGTACGATATATATATATATATATATATATATATATATATATATATATATATATATATATATATATATATATATACATATATATATATATATATATATATATATATATATATATATATATATATATATATATATATAAACACATATCTCCCCCCAGTGAATTTTTCGTTCAAAAACTAGGATTAATTTAAATTTGTGGAAGCGAAGGATAGGGAAGAACAGGCACTTAAGTACTTAAGAAGCAAATCTCTTAGATTTAGTGACGCAAAGTAAGAAGGGAATCTTTGTTAAATTAAAAAAAAATTGTAAACGAAAAAACAAGAAAGCTCTGAAAGCCTTTAGGGGGGTTTTTCGTAGAGTTTTTAATAACAGAAAAGATTAAAGCTGTGTTCAGCTGGTAAAATAACTTCTGAAAAAATACCATCAACTCGGATGCAATATGCCGCTTAAAGTCCATTTTCTCCACTCTTACGTTGATTTTTTCCCCAAAATTGTGGACACATTACCGAATGTGCACGGAACAATGTTCCATCAGAAAATTTATTAAATGCAACAAAGATATGAGGGCGATTGCAATGAAGCAATACTTGCGGACTACTGTTGGTCTGCGTTAAGGTATACTCCAGAACTGATCTACAAGGGGCAAGCCAAAAGACAAGGTACTTTTTAAACTTCGACATGATTCCCTTCGGACCTGATCACCTAGCATTCTTCCATACACTAAGATTTAGAATGTCGCTGTTATTAATAAAAAAAATTAATATTGTTTGCACATGTAACATTATAATGTTGCTCTTTCCTTAAATCCATCAAAATTAAATACTCTTGGCTACAATGTATCATGGAAACTAATGCTAGTAAAATTTGTTCAATGTAAGAGTAGTTTTTTGTCGACTCAAAGTTAGTGCGATTTGACCGATCGAATGACGAAAATGTACAAGAAGTATTGTTTTGTTGTGTCGTGTAATACGTTATTGGTTGCAACTCTAAAGTTAAGTAGAGAATTTTGATTAAGAATCTACAAAAAAATTGATAAGTGCAGCTTAGAGTCTCAAAGATTTATTTGAAACGTTGTGGGAACTGCCGTAGCTTATGGTCAAGTGAACCGTTAGCACCAGGAACTTGAATTTGGTAGAATTTATTGCGGGGATGCAAATTCCGGTGGCCGTGCTATAAAAGTCTCCACTCAGGAAAACGTTAAAAAGTCCTTGATTTTGTGGTACGCGATTAGCGCATTAGAACAAGGCAGATAGCAAAAGAAACACGCTTGCATTACCATACTGTTTGCATGATCCTATTAAATATGTCTGCCAAATGAGTTCCACAAATGTTTACAAACGACCAAAAGTGAAACCGTCCTTTGAATTGTTGGCGGTTATTTGCTATAGACAGAGACCAAATGCCAGCGTACGAATTATATAGTTCAGTAGCTTCCTTCCTCATTGAAAGGTTAAAGGCCAGTTTTGTGCAGGGAACGTGGTGCTTGCTTTTTTTAAACGCTGGAGTTGTCATTTTAGCTGACTATTGATAAGATATTACAACAAATGGTCATAAATATGGCAATTTAAGACTTAGATTGCGTGAAGCTATGAAAGAAAACATCGTGTAAAGTTGAGGAAAGGAATAATCTCTCATTCAGATAATGCATCAGGTAACAACACACTTGTTTTTATTTATTTATTTTTTATTTTTACCTCAACAACACACCAGGGGGCTTACAGCCTAAATACTATCGTACCGTGGGTGTCGACAAAGAGGAAAGAGGCAACTTGTTAATTCTGTAATTGCAGGTTTGGGGGTTCGGAGGAGAAGGAAAAACATGTGCTGGTAAGGAATTCCACAACTTGGAAGTCCTCGGGACAAAAGAGCGGGAATAACAAGATGTTCTATGTCTGGTGACCTGGACAGTAAAAGGGTGCATTCGTTCTATTCCCCTGGTAGATCTATTGGGGACAGCAGGTAGAGGAACTATGGAAGAAAGCTCCTCTGAGCAGTGCATGTGCAGATATCTATAAAAGAGAGAGTCGTCACCAACGGCACGTTGGTGGGCAAGGGATGGCAGCCTTTGGGTAAGGGTAGGGTCACCGATGAGACGTATAGCTCTGTTCTGAATGAAGTCCAGGATAGCGAGTATAGAAGCGACGAGCCCGGAAGAGGAAACTTAATTTTTTAGCAGTCGCTTCTGCAATTGATGTGACATGTTCGTGCCAATTAAGATTTCGATCCACAGAAATGCCAACAAGTGAAATGGACTCATTACTATGAATAACTCGGTTGTTCATTGTGATGGATTTAGGGCTGGTGTATCTCTTATGAGAAAGAGAGCAAGACTAAGATTTGGTGGGATTGAATTGTACAAGATTTCTACTTCCCCAGTCTAATATTTTTTGGAGATCCAAGGAGACAGAACCCTCCATGAGTCTACGATCCTCACCTAATTGGGCTAAAGATACAGGCTTGGAACATTGTATATTTGAGTGGAGGGTGCTTCGTCCGCGTAATTGTGAACTGGGTTGGATGTGCTACAGAGGAGGTCATTGATGGAGAAGAAACAAGGTAGGGGCTAAAGCTGAACTTTGAGGAACACCTGCATTAATTGGATATAGTTTAGAGGAATGGCAATCCACGACAACAGAAATGCTCCGGTTGGAGAGGAAATTTGCTGCCCAGGTACAGAGTTTTAGTGGTAGGCTATAGGCCAGAAGTTTATTAGGCAGCGCTGCGTGTCAGACCTGGTCGAATGCTTTGGATATGTCTAGAGCGACAACAACCTGGGATTCACCTTGTTCCAAGAATGGGTGAAAAGGGAAAGGAGGTCGGCAGTTGATCTGCGCTGACGGAACCCATACTGTCTGTCGTGGATTAGACTGGGTTTTTCAAGAAATTTTAGTAATTCGGTGTTTACATACTTTTCCATCACAGAGACGACTGAAAGGAGATAAATAGGCCTGTAGTTGTTAGGAAGTGCTTTGGGTCCTTTCTTGGGGACGGGTTGTATTCGAGGAATTTTCCAGTTACTAGGGAATATGCCTGTATTGTAAAATGTCTGAAACAGACGAGTCAGGACGGGAGCAAGTTCTGGTGCGCATTTTTTGAGAACAATTGCTGGGATCTCGTCAAGGCCAGATGCTTTCCTGGTATTAAGAGAAGAGAGCATCTGTCGTACCTTTTTAGTTTTGAAAATAATATCCATCATTTTATGCGCGACATTGGGGACTATTGGTGGTTGCACATTTTGAGGTCGGTTGAGAGTAGAATTGCTTGCGAACAACGAGGCAAAAAGTTTAGCCTTGCCCGGGGCGGTAGAAACAATTTCATCCCCTGAAACAAGAGGTGGGAACGAGCTCTTGCAGAAATTGTTCCCAATAGATTTATCAAGAGTCCAGAATGGTTTGCTGCCGTTGGAGCTTAAGAGGATTTTGTTTTTGATGTAGTTATTAAACGAGTTTTTTGCCTCAGAAAGAATGCGGTCATAGCGGTTTCTTGGTCGTTAAATGGTTGACGATTTTCTTGACTGGGATTGTGTAGAAGCGTTTTGTGAGCTTTGACCTTTTCATGTCTGGCCTTGTCACAAGATTTGGAGAACCAGGGCTTTTAGGTGGCTGAAGAGGGTTTCTGTGTACGTGGAATAAATAATTCTATGCCGTCTTGGATAATTTCGGTGACGTTTTGTGAGTTAACAGAGGGGTCAGGATGAGGTAAGCAGACAGGCGCCCATGGAAATGAGGAAAAGTAATCCCGCATTTCGTCCCAGTTTGCGGAGTTGTGGTGCCAAACGATATGTGGGTGTGATGACTGTGTGATCTTGGGTTGTATTGCGCAGGAAGCAGTAAGGGAAGCGGTGACTGATATCTTATAACATTCAGGTTTTGTAGGAAGAAGGAGATCCAAGGGATTTGAGCTGTGTGTTGGGATGCGAGGAAAGTAAGTAGGTTGCTGAACCATATTGGCTAAGGAATTGCTGACTGCAAAGGCCTCCGCTGCTCTCCATTGTGGATCGGTTTTTGAAGATCCTAGCCATTCCTTATTATGGATATTGATGTCATCAAGAATAGTGATCTCGGATGAAGGATATTCAGAAATCAGATGGTGTGTTTTTTCAGAAAGGTGGTCGAAGAGCTGGACAAAGTTGTTGTCAGAAGGTGACCGGTAAATGCAACAGATGAATTTAGTTGCATCCCTGAGAGAGTTGTATCCACAGTATGTCTTTTCTTCCAGCTTCTAAATTGAGGAGTCTGGTGCAGGGTAGATTGCTACGGACGTATGCGCACACACCTCCATGCAATCTAAAGGAAGTAAGGAGCCAATACCCCGGGAAATTAAGGTGATTAGTGGTTGTTTTGGCACCGATTTGGGTTGCGGTGAGGAAGAGGAGTTGGGGCCTATTAGCCTGGAGTAAATGGCTGACGGAGTTCAGGTTAGAATTTAGGCCAGATATGTTCGAGAAGGATATGTTAAATCTTGATGCTGGCGCCCCCTGTACACCCCTCTCCCGGAGATCCGAATGGAGTGGTATTTTACCTCCGGAATCTTTTGTACAAGAAGGAGCCATCATCATTTTTATTATAAGGGAAACCGACTCATACACCAGAAACGGAAACGTCCGTTGGGACTTCACCGGCACCTTGATGTAAGGTGTGGTACCTCCTCGGGCGGAAAAAAATCATTTACTATCAGGTAAAGGAAAAGTCCACTACCACCTGCTTGACTCCGATTAGTCGCCTCGTACGACATGAAGGAGTTACCATGGACCTATACTTTTAGTCCGGACCCACAGGGGACAACGTGGGTCCGGGGACAACAATGTCTAATGTCATCTTATTTGCTAGATTTGATTTCAAGCGACTATAAACTAAAGGAATACCTTAGTGTAAAGAACTACGTCTCAGATGCCGTAATAACCTTTACCATCTTTTAAATCTGTTTTATTTAAATTCTACTAGGTGCCTAAGTTTTAGCAAGTTTTCGATCTTAACAAAGCTGAGTCAAAACATAACATATATGAATTTGGTCTTTACTTTAGGATAGGTATGCATCTTCAGTAGTACTTGTTTGTGTAAACCATACACCTATATATCTTTTAGTACATAAAATTCAATCTTAAATTACTACAGCAAATTTTAAAATCTCTACTTGACCATCAAATATTTTATAGTGTTGACAGATAAGAACTCGTCAATTATCAGCTTCTGTTTTTTTTGCCTTTTCGATCTGACGTTTGTAGTCGTGCAGACATGGGCTGTTGTGGCATAGTTTATTCGTTTATTCGTTGATTCTCAAATAGTGCCATGTGTGGCCGCTGATAGTGTTGTCTTTGGCGGTGAGCAGCAGGGCAGAGCTACCGGTGGGGATCATCTTTCTCTTCACATGTTCCTTACCAACGAGACCAAATTTTTCAACATAAAAACCTACCGTGATTTTTTTATTCCTTCGGATCTCATAGCTACTTGCATATGTAAGATGAAGAGACAGCATTGAGCTGGACTTTGGCTAGATGTTTGAGAGCGACGTAATCGTGATTGAGTTCCTTCTTTAATCTCAACGCCACCAACAACGCTCAGTATGACCAAGTCTTTTATTTCTAAAAGATTAGGCTACTGTGCGCCGACGCCGTTAAATAAAATAGACTTAAATAATAGCGAAGCTCTACAGAGCGTTTGGTTTGTGACACTACATGTTAACCCCTGTTGTATACAGCATTAGTTTTTTTATGAAAATTCGCTACCGCGATCCATTTGCTACCGTAATACTTAAAATATCATGACCTTATCACAACACAATTCTTCTCTATTAATATGATCTAAAATAAACATTTTCGGAACTCCAAATTGTTTCTATCATCACCAACCTAACGTAGAATGTAAAAGTTATGAAAGATATATAGCTTAATTCCTTTCCGGCACAATTTTTCTTTTATACTTTTGAACAACCTGATATTACTTCTGGAAATAATCTAAAAATCCCTTAAAATCACTAAGTATTAATTCAGAAACGAGATTTCCATAAAGCTACCGTCAGAGCTACCCGAAAGCGGTCTCGTTTAGATACGAGATAACGATAATACGTCAGAATTATATGGAACAGAGAGAAAAAGTCATTAATATCGGAGCAGTGGAAATTAATAATTTCTCAATAGACCAGCGGCTAATAAAATACATTTATGACGTATTAACGTACCCTGTGTTTCTCTCGAGGCGCCGTATGATACCGTTTCCGATTTGGCGGATCAGACGCTACCCTCGGAAAGTAATTTCCCAAATTAATCATCTTCGACTTAGGACTTATAGCTGGCGTGTTTTGTAAACTTCTATAATAGAGCGGAGATGACTCGGCGCTTATGGGGCTCTGGTGGAGGGTTGGCGAAACGGCCGGCAATGGCGGAACTTCCGGGGGTTCTTCCGGTTCTTCCATGGTGGATGAACATCTCAGTGTAGCGTAGTTAGGTGCACCATAATAACTGCTGACCAACGGAGATCGATACTGCTCGAAGGACGCTGATGACCGCTCGCTGGGTGGCGGTTCTTGGCTTACAGGTGTGGGATGGTTGCTTGTTGACTGATTGTTGTTGCTTGACAGATTCATGAGTAAATCCTGCAAAGAAGAAAGTGATATTTTTACATTTTTGAACATTCGTGTACGTTGATCTTATACGCGTGTACTGTAAAACATCTGGCAGTTCACATAAATTTTATACAGGATGTTGAATAAAACGTTGAAAATTTTCTAAACCGTCAAAAAGCTCCGGTTTAATTTTTTTTCGAATTTCAACTAAAAACATGTTGAAATACAATGCAAGTTACAAGGTAGTTTTTAAAAATTTCGTTTATCCTTTTAGTGAATTTTCATTAAGAAAATTCACAAATAGAGAGGTATCAATGGTGATATTTTTAGAAATTTTCTACAAATGAGCGCGAATTAGGGCCCCTAGAACCCAAATCCAAGGTCAGTTAAAAACTTTTGCAAACCAAATCGCCTAATTAAGTTTTAAACAGATGAGGCTACGAAAATATGTCACAATCAACAATTAGCGGAGTTGCTATTTACGCCAACTCTCATCTAAATCTGTAGATATAAATTTTTTAAATAAACAGAAATGTTAATGAAAGTGATTTAATTTGTTTAAAAGCAACCTAGAACTGTGTTTTATTATATTATATTTATATTATACATATAAATATAAAGTTTCCGATTTTCGTGGTATTTAAAAGCCATCTCCATCTCTATAGTTTAATCTGACAACACCACTATTGGTGATTTGTTAGCTGACAGGAGCCATGAGAGAAACGTGTACGTTCTGCGCATAACCTCGAATTCGACTCCGCTAATACATTAGAATCTCAGAATATAAAACAACTATCTATATTTATAGGTTAATAGAAATAGTAGGTAAATAATAACCCGACTTCTAATTTTAACATAACTTTAACAAATGCCTTCGGGTGTCACTGTGACTGTAGTATATTATGATTCTAACATCCAATAAAACAAATAAGAAAGTGGTTATGTACATCAGATTCAGGTTCTTAATCAATGCATGTAGGTACTGAGAGAAAATTATTTCAGGAAGAAATATACCTACCTCAAACTAATATAAGTATAATACCTAGGGTACCTAGGTACTTATGGTTTCTTTACTCTTAGATTTTACTCTTTATGGAACATTTGAAGTAAATGAAACTACATAATATGATAAAGCAGTTTAAATTAGATATATAATGACATACACATACAGTGTAAATTATTAAAATTAAAATTTCAAAATTTTACTGTATATGTTTATTTTATTTTCAGAAAGTATGGATACAGTAATAGTAAATAAGTGTTCAAAAAAGTTTAGATGCAGCAAGTGCATTATGGTAGGGAATGTTTGTAAACATATTTCAAATAGTGATGACTCAATTTCCCATTAAATTAGAATATTCAGTTTTGATCAATAGTTAAACCCATATAAAGGCAGCGTGGGTACTAGATTTGCAAAATAACTACAAATTTAGTAGGAACATTTCTTTTGGAAATAAAAAATAAATTTTCGGTAAATTAGCAGTTTAGCACATGGGTGACTTTTAGAAAAAAATTTGAGAAACGTGCTGAGAACCCTTTCTGGATGCACATACAACAAGATAAATTTCTTGCAAACGGCCCCTAAGAAAGTTACAGGACCAGGGGTGCTGGGCAGGAAGAAGATAAAAAGGAAATGTGAGCGGAAAGTTAAAAAAAAAACAGATTAGCTGGACCTCTATAAGCTACCTTTTACCAATTTTGCAGCTATACTTCCTTAACATCCTGTTTACTTCACCCAAAGCCCTTATTCACCGCAGGTGCCTCAACTTTCTTGGTTGTTATTCCGAAGAAATTTTACCTGCTTAGATTGTTCTTGTTTATGCATTGAAGGTGGTTGTAGACATGTAGAGAGGAGAACTCCCGTGACGAAGCCGCGAACCAAGATATTCAATTAGTGTTTAAAATATTTTGTTTGTCAGTCTCACATAGAGAGCTACAATATTATATTATATCATTTAAAAAAGTATGGATACAGCAACAGTAAATAAGCCGAACTTTTTATTTATAAGATGATAACAAAAAGGGCTTTTTTTGTTTTCGGATATAACTTTTTTCTCCTCAACCGATTTTCGCAACTACGGGACTCTATTGAAGCCAAATTTTTGGACAGAAAACCTAAGTTAACAGGTTGGACGGAGAATAAATGATAGATACACAGCGCGGCATAAAACATGATCCAAATCTCAGTCGTTTTACAAAATTTGTTTGACAGCAAAATTGACAGGAAAGTTGCTTATGAAAGAACCATGAACTGTAAGCACTAAAATTTGTTTATCGTTTGCACAGGTCAAAAATTGCCATTAAAAGAATTCAATTACACACTCATTTCCAAACCAGACTTATTCAAGCTCTTATCTGAAAATGCTTTTCATTACCTTAGTTACGAGCGTTTTCAGATGAGAGCTTGAATGAGTCTCCTTTGGCAACAAGCCGTTTGTAATTGCGTTCTTTCAAAAACAATGTTTGACCTATGGAGACTAGAAGCAATTTTTAGTACCCACATAAAATGGTTATTTCATAAGCAACTTGACTTTTAGTTTATAGTCAATTCTTCTGGCAAATGAAGTTCCTAAAACGTTTAAGATTACTTTTGTTACCGTGCTGAATGTCTCCACCTGAAGTTTAGGCTTCAATATGAGCTATCTATTATGAAAACCGATTGATGAGTAAAAAAGTTATATCCGAAAACAGAAATACCTATATTTTTTTTGTAACTATCCTGTAAATAAAGCTTTCGTGACAACATACTACCTGGTTCCTCACCAAAATGATGAGCCCGTCGTACCTCTTGCAGTGTTCTAAAAGGCTGGCTACCATAGCCGTATTGCTTCATAGGTGTGATCTCGCTGTAATTAGTATACCGTACTGACGAGCGCTCATTAGAGCGAGACCGGTCTGCGGTTCTAATTATGGTAAGAATAAATCGAGCCTTGCATAGTATATTTTGAAAATTTCATTAAACACCCCACTTGAGAAACAAATACTTCACAAACTCAAAATTTCATGTCATCTGCCATTCTAACGGTCGCCATAATGTGCCCGCGAGTACAAAAATATCGATTGCGAATCGTGCTTAAATATGCAATACTTCAAGAAGAACTATACACCGTATTCCCATGAAAGATTTACGTCTTCATGCCCAAAAGTCCAGTTAACCTAACAACTCAAAACTACAGACTATGTACCATTAAAGAGGTTTTGTTAAATGGGTACTTAAACAACAAGTGAACGGTGAGTCGTTTAATTAAATCATCTTTAGCGATGAGGCTTATTTTTTTGACGATGGCTTCGTAAACAAGCAGAATTGTCGCATTTGGAGGGACGAGCACCTACATGTGTTTCGCGAGAATCCACTGCATCTCTAAAGTGTCACTGTTTGGTAAGGGTTTTTATCTGCGGGCATAATTCGGCCATTTTCCTTCGAACACGCTGCCTCAAATGCACAAACAACAGACACTGGAGAGTGTAATCGGGACACGATAACCAAGCTTCTTTACCTCAAATTTTAGAGACGTCCTCTAACAGGACGGAGCCACTTGCCACGCATCACGTAATTCAATGGAATTATTAAACGGTGCCTGCTCTCGTACTGTAATCTACTGTTTGGGAGAGCATAATTAGTTGCATACATCATGCGATTCAAGGACTTTGGATATATTTCACTGAGTTTTTTAAGGTCAAAAGTTCAAGCCAATAAAACCACAACCATTCAAATTTTTAAGAAGGAGAGTAGACGCGGCATGAGTAAGATTGAGCCACAATTATGACAAATTGTGATTTAAAATTGCGTCCAAGGAACGCCAATATTCCAACAAAGCCGGTGATGGCATCTACCAGATGTGTTGTTCCATATATAATTGCCACATGTCTAGTTTATAATTGAGTCAAAATTTCAAGATGAAATAAAAATAACTTCTATTTTATTGGGAATTTAAGTTAACCGCTCTTGCTGGCTAATATTAATTTAATTTTTTTTACTCGGATTTCTACTTGTAACCGATTGAACGGAGTCACGCATCCTCCCCTAATTGTTACATCACTAACTTGAGCTAATAACTTTACCTATCAGGAGGCCATATTAAGACAGCTGTGGCAAATTATTCAAAGTTGTTCCTTCAACTATGCCGTGAAGTCTGTTATTAGGAAACATTCACGCACAAGTTAGTTTATCAATCAGCACATTTAATGAAGAAGTTCTCATCGTGCCCTTGAACCGCTTGACAAACTGGGTTAATGTACTGTTTTAAACGAGCCCTTTTGTACCAGAAAAACATTAATTTTAATCAAAGTAATAAATCTGGCATTTCAACTATTTGTACAACATTCACGCCTGCTGTTTCTGATTGCTTTCTTGACTATGATTGATACAACGAAGACCATTTTCTTAGCTTTTCACCAAACTGATGGTTCTCTAGTGCGGTTTTCTAGAACTCCGACTATTCAGGAGGATAAATTGAGGTAAAAGCCATCATTTTAGAATAATGCACGTTTCAACAGGCTAGACCCGGACACTTTTTGATTTCTATTCACAGCATGAATTTTCAACTACTTATATTACGGAGAAAAGGTATGAAATACGTCAACTAAATTCAGCATAGCGAAGTACATGGAATTTGTTGAAAATAAGAGTACCGTAGCTTTGATGTACGACATTGACGTGAAGTGAATTTCTAGAGCTACAAAAATAGTACATATTAGAAAGTCGGGGCGCAGTAAGGGCGTTATGGTAGCGAATTTTCATAGAAATGTTTCTAATGTTGAATATGTTTTTTTCAATGAAAGACATCACATTTAGTAGAAAGTACAACGTTTATAGTAGAAAGCATGTACCATATTCCAACAATATAAATGTATTGTTTAAGAAAGTACAACAAGCTCCTGAATAAACTGGTCTGACTTTCTTGACCAATGAACCCATCTTATCAATTTACACAAAAAATACACCTGCCAAGATATAATCATCTACATAAATCTTTTTGAAAGATTATTAAAAAAAATACATGAAAATATGCAGTTTGGCAGTTTGTTTCACAAAAATTCACCATTATTTTTACAAATATTGGTTGAGTAATCTTACTTGATTATATAAAAAAATTTACGAAAATTTAAGAAGTTTTTACACAAAAATTTGACAATCAAAATTTTATCACCGGAATTCGAAAACAATTTTTGTTCGTAAATGCGCAAACACATTTTTTACAATAACTTTTAAATTCATAATTAATAGCATTTCATAAAAATTTGACAGGAATTTGACAAAAACATTGAAAAAAATTTCCGAGAAAAGTTGGCTGGATATTTCCTATACGAACATTTGGTGATAAACAGAAAATTTTCAAATTTATATACCTAAGTTAAAAGATCATCGTTTAAGAGAAGCGGATAAATATTACAATTTGCTTGTTAATTCATTAGCATACTCTTTGAGTAGTAAAATAAGTAAAATTCCGTAGATAATTTTAGCAACGTTTGTCAAAACCAGACACAATTGTGGAAATCAGATCAATCGCAGTGAGGTTGCTAAAGAATATATCCTAAATCCTGTAGAAGCAGATCCTTTAACAAGTATCCGGAAATTGACTGCTCAGTTTAATTTATCGAAGTCTACGGTTTCTATAATTCTGAAAGAGCAACAATTACATCATTATCACTTGCAGAAAGTCCATGCATTTCTTGCAGAAGACATTCCGGGAAGGATGGAATTTTCGAACTTGGTTTTAGATAGGTATACAAAAAAATGCAAATTTCATCGGTTCAGTTCTTTTCACGGACAAAGCTGGGTTTAGAAAAAATGGAATCACAAACTCCCATAACCTGCAGAAGAAATGTTATATGTTTCTATTGTGATGCACCGCCAGCACCACTCTAAACCCATTAACGTGTGAGCCGGAATCATCGGGATACATTTCATTGGACCATTTGAGTTGCCAAGGAGGTTAACTAGAGAACTTTATTCGAAAATTTTCCAGAACAACTTGCCACAACTTTAAAACGACATACTTTTGGCAAAACGACATGGTATGTGGTTCACGCATGATGGGGCACCACCTCACTTTGGTCTGACAGTTTGAGAATACTTAAACAGAAACTTTAAAAATCGTTGGAAAGGAAGAGGAAGATCGGCTGCTGGGCCTGCTCGATCACCTGATTTAAACCCATTAGATTTATTTCTTTGGGGATATTTAAAAACATTAGTCTATTTGAATCCAGCTGACATTACGGAAAACTTATTATAAATGATTATTTTTCATTGTTACGAAATAAGGACCAATGTTTAAACAATCTTCAATTCATAGAGCTAGGAATGCATAACATTAGAAGGAAATTATGTAGTAAGATCATATTAAACAAAACTAGTTTTTTCTCGAAAACAGTTCATTTTATTAACATCAACGAGTATTTTTTTAGCTTAATGTTCAAGATATCTAAAAATATAATCTTTGTGCCTTTATCGTAAACCTCTTTGTGCAGAGATTTTCATGAGCCTTTTTGAGAGGCACCTGGTCTTCAGAGACTACAATCCTTTTTTAAGTCACATTTCTTTTTGGTCACGCTATGTCGATGACATACTTGTGGTGTGGTCGGGTACCACAGAGCAGCTTCATCTGTTCCTGAGTTGGCTCAACAATCTACATGTCAACATCAATTTCACCATAGAATTAGAAGTCAACTCTTCCATAGGTTTCCTTAATCTGAAGCTGAGCAGAAGTAGCAGTTCCATTGTTTTCGACATATACAGAAAACCAACTCAAACAGACCGCCTTATCCCGTTCAAGTCATGTCACCACATCTCTCACAAGTTAGCTCCAATCATATTTCTGGTCGACAGACTGTTCAGAGTCCCACTGTCGGGGACGAATTTTATTAAAGATGTGAACCTCATCAAGCAGCTCGCAGTCAACAACGAGTATCCAATCAGTATCGTCGATAGGACGGTCAGTAAAAAGAGTTGTCAGCTCTTAATAGAACTTAGCACCAGTTTACCTCTCGCCCAGCCAGAAGGAGTCTCATATTTCCCTTTCACTTATTGTGGGCCTGTGTCCAACACTATAGTTAAAGCCCTTAAGAGAGACAATGTGAAGTTTTCATTCAAATCCATAAACACAGTTAGTAATATGTTCATCCACAACAAGGACAATATCCCAGATCTTAAGAAGTCAGCTGTTTATCGTTTAATGTGGTGCCCCCGATTGCAATGCTATTTACATCGGGAGAACAGGAAGATCATTAAGCAGTAGGGTGTCAGAACACCTCAGAAGTAGAAACCAGGTCAACAATGACACGTCAGTCTTTGGTAGTCATTTAAGAGAGAGTGGTCACTGCTTCAATAAGAACACTGATGCCAAGATTTTACATCCCTCAAGTTTTGGAGTAGAACAATTCATCTTAGAAGAATTGGAGATTTTCAAACATGTCAAATGTTCCAACAAATAAGTTTTGAACCTGTCCAACACCGACAAATCGAACTTTCCTTCACTGTATAATCATTTAGTGAACTAATGTTACCAGTAGTCTATGGTTCTTCTATGGCCAAATGATGACGTATATGAAGATGGCTGTTCTGTGTCCCCCCTCCTCACCACATTTTGTCTCTAACATTTCCAAAATTCTGTCCCTGTTTTTAGTTCGCCGTTTTGCCGTCTAACCAGCACCATCTGCTATCTTGCGTTTTCATAAATGGCCGACATTTGCTCTCGTCTTGTGGTTTAATTACCGTTTTATATTGACTGGATCACACCATGAATCGATTTTCCGGTACATTCGGGTGCGCTGTTGTTGGACCTCTAGTACAACAGATGAAAATTCCAACCTTGTCAACCTGTGTATAGTTTTGAATCTAATTTTCAAGAATTAGAAAGTAAGTATTGTTGCCATTTTGTTTTTCTTGTATAACTTCATTAAGAAAGTTTTTCAATCTCCTTAAGAGATCTCATGGGGTTTCTGCTTGACTGTGTGGCCTCCTCTTACCTTTGCTCTGTCAGTTCACTCCACTGCTTTTCGATTTGTAGATTCAATTTCACATTTTGCTTTTACACTAACTAGTCAGCTTTTTAGCTTTTATTCAGTCTGATAATTAACCTTTAGCCTACTTTGACTGCATGTTTTTGACTATAATGTAGCTTACGTAGCTTGTTTAACTATAGCCTGTAGTTTTTTTACTGTGTTATTTGGCTTGTAATGTTTCTTTTTAACCTATTTTACTGTTTGACCGTAGATTTTAACCTTGATGATGTATGTAAAGTTTAAATTGAGATCATTGTGCTTAAACCGGCACAATTGCCTACCAGAAAACAACATTTTCTGACAGACCTTTTTGTTGCATTTTAGATTTGCCCCTGAGGATGGCTACTAGGTAGCCGGAACGCGTAGGGTTTTTAACAATAAATTTTGCTATCTGGAAGAAGCTGTTCATTTAGTATTTCAATGTTATCGTAAAGGTTGTAAAAAAATTACATTATAGTGCAAAAGCTAGTCCGTCCCTGGCAGACAAAATAAGCCAAATCGTTTTCATGGGTACCTTTAAAGGAGTCTTATTTATTATCTATCGTATTAAAAACAATGAAAAATTAGACAAAGTATTTTAAATGTTATTTAAAAAAATCGAATTTTCAGGGCGTCCTTTAGGGGCCTGCATCTCAGTAGGAAAAAATTATAGAAACTTGGCGTGCTATTTTTCTGTGTGCTCTATCCGAATATGAGAGGTCATCCACGTATTCTGGGACAACCTGTATAACTATGCATTATCCTTCACTTTTCACGACATTTCTGTTATTGATATGCCACATTCACACATGCCTTGTGAAACGTAGTACATGTTTACAAAAGCTCAAAACTTGCAATCAATGTACTTGTTTTTACAAAAACTTGCTAAAACAAATAATTCTCTCCTGATTGGATTAACATATCCAACCAAACGGCAACGGGATAATAAAATCACTAAAAAGTGATATTCTTTCTTTGTGAAACTAGAAAATAGTTTATTTGCTATTTAGGAAGCAACATACTTTTTTTGTTTGTTTTTTGATTAGAGTTTTGACTTTGAGAACTGTCTCATTAAGTCACTGTCAATCTTCAAAATGAACAAGGATGTATCTGACCTTGCTTTTCATTATAGAAAAACCTGTATTAAGAATGTTAATCTTTTTAACTTTTTTCTTTAACCTTCTTTTATCTCCCTATACGCTTGCTGTTTACTAAAAAAATATCTTAAAATTAAAACTTACATACTCCACTCACATCATACTATTAAAGTATATTGTTATAAAAAACTTAGCTTTTTGTTTGTTTTGGAGTCATGGTAAGTTCATTTTCGCAAATCTTGAAAACCTTTATAATAAAGTAAAACTTGCTAATTTCTTTAAATCTAAAAGGTTACAAAATGTTCTTAGAGAAAAAGTTTAGTAAATATTTTTTATTCGTACTAAAACAGTGTGCGTAATTTTATATAACAACGATATGTATAATGTATAATAACAATTTGCCAGTTATTTTTTATGACTCTTTTACAAGGTGTAATAAAATGAAACTCACCTTCATGTTGATGGTTACACCAAATGGATTTCTCAGTAATGTGGGAGAACCCTGCAGCTTGTTTCTTCTGTTTAGGACGAGAATTATAACGAACACAATTAGCAGTAGTAGCATGATTGCCGTTAGAACACCAATTACTATTTCTATATAGGCATCTCCATGCTTTTGAGCTGAAACTAAAGCAGTTAATTAATTTAAATCATTGTGAGTATAATACGATAATATAATCTATTTATGCGCAACATATTTTTTTACAAACGACCTACTCTTGAAATTAACCTTACAAATCAAAACATACTGTATATCTGTTTAGGGAAGGTAGAAGTTACGTGGCTAAAACCAAATACTATATAATGACAATACGGGACACTCCTATGCTTTAGCATTGGTGATATTTGTGACAAGTACACTAGCGCCACCTCGCGTGAAGTACTGACAACTGGGCGAGTAATTTGAATTGTATATTCATAATTTAGACAATTTGTTCATTATAGATGAATATAAAAACTTGTACATGACAAAACAGTGAAAATTTTCTGAATATATAGTTATAAATAGAACTTGTATCAACAATCAGCTTGATACCTAAATGAATTCAGCATGAATAATTATGAAAATTTCTCTTACCCATAATCTTATTTCATCATAATTTAATGTAATACCTTGAAACCGTCGTTAAACTACTATTTCAAGTGTATGTATAGGAATATACTGAAAGCTGTTTCTGGGGATATTAAGTTACAATCTGTACTTACCTATAAATAATTGTTCTAGGTATAAATGGTAGCACAGTACTCAATCTGCTATATCTCTATATGAAAACTGTCTTATTAATTTTATATTTTAAAATATGTAACTGATATACTTAGTACATAATTAAGAAATTGTGCAGATGAAAGGTGAGACTAACTCTTACTTCCGTGAATAAATCTATTATAGGGCTGTATCTGCTATTTCTCTTTAAAAACTCGTCTGATGAAGATAATTAAAAGTCTTTACCAAGTAAAATAATTTTAAATGTGAAAAAATGTGACAATTTATGCCATACTGAAATAAAAAAGGATACAGAAGAATATAGAAAAACAGTTTTCTAATATCATTTATTATTAATGCAAAACTTTTTTTGCCTTCATATTTCTTTTTGATGCACTGGAAGACAAGTTATGAATGAAGTCTTTTAACCATCCGTTTACAAAGTTTATCTATAAATAGGTACATGATGGTAAATATTACACAATAAATTATCTTCTGCGAACTGTACATA
Source organism: Tillus elongatus (assembly GCA_964006375.1). Lineage (NCBI taxonomy): Eukaryota > Metazoa > Arthropoda > Insecta > Coleoptera > Cleridae > Tillus > Tillus elongatus. The sequence goes on along the minus strand of OZ023263.1, from coordinate 93,536,375 downwards.
TTGGCATAAAAGTGATTCTGAATTTGTCTTCTGCTTCAAATCATATTCACGTTTCGCCATCCTTTGGAAACCTATGAAATGTCTTTGATAAATTTAGCACGTTATAATTCAAACAACTATAGATTGCACACACCCAATCACTAACATTCATTGTAAAAAACACAGCTCAAACTTAATTATACACAGTTAAACACCAGCAATCACTAGTGTTACACGTTCTCGAACGACGTAACATCAGTACTATCCGCTAGAGGCGCTGATATTCTTGAAACACGAAATCAGCCGGAGTGTCCTGTATTGTCATTATATATTATTTGCTAAAACTGAGGAAATTTTAAACATACTGTATCTAAGCATTGAACGATATGTTGAGAATAATGAATAAATTAATGAATGCCTAAATTTAACAAAACAAAAGAATAATAAACTTAACTACATACTAAACAGCCTCGGTGGTTTAGTGGTAAGAACGTGTGCTTCTGAACCTAAGGGTACTGCGTTCACATTCCCAAAAACCCCCAAATTTTTGGAGGCGCAACTTTAGCGGACTTGAACTTAAGCTTTTCGGTACTTGTTACTGAAAATGAGGTATTGTCATATCTCAGGAACTAGTAGAGATAGCATTTTAAAAAATTGTTCTTATTAAATTTTAGACACCCAGTTCATTGCAATGCCAATAAATGGAGCATTTCGTTTAGGATAAGAAAGAGAATACGTGTAGCGCAAAACTTTGAAATCTGGCAAAAGTACCAATATCACTGTTTAATTGCGAATGTCCAGAAACACCAAAATGCTGATTTTTATAGGAGTAACTCTAGGTTTGAAGATATTTAAGCATTCCGGTACTTTTTCCTAACCCGATTAACATCGACTACATACAAAATCTCCTAAATGTCAGATCTAATTACACATATAAATAAGTACAATTGTTTTTGAAATATTGCATACTTCGTAAACATAAAGATATAAAGAATATATAAAATTTCTCTTGAAACTTGCAGAACTCCTAAACATTGGGAATGAAAACAAATACAAATATTCATAAAACTCGCATATTTATTTAGCACATTGACAACAACGCAAACGGTGAACTGCATTGTCATCGACTTTGCCCTAATACAGTCACATCAATAATTAAGTATTTTTGGGTCATTTATGTTCATAATTCAATGCTTTTAAAAATACTATTAGAACGGCCATTTAGGCAAGCTTTTGTTCCTCAACAATATCCTTGTATGTCGATGGATAAGTTATAGAAAAACAAATCCACATTAAATGTACTAAGTGCGATTAATCACAAGTAGTGCACATCAGTAGTGTCCACACCTACCTATGTTCTAAGAAGTAGGTACTCGCCATATCCACGATGGATACAAAGTATTTCCACCTAGGCTTTGTAGAACATACCAACGGTTATTAAATCGGTGGCGCTAGTATTACTTGTCCTATGCTAAGAAACCAGGATACATAACTTTTTATAAGATACTTTTTGCCATCATTATAATTTTTTTGTGGAGCGTAGTTGGCGCATCTGCTGACCAAGATAATCGCTCGCCAAAACGGTCTCTTACATCCTGGTACTATCTTGGCGACATATTTTCACGAGTGTAGAGCTCTCTGACAGCTAGCTTAGCCTTCTCTATTGTCACTCCCCCCGCCTCATGCAGGAAACATCTTTTCTCCACTAACAACAGGTCTATGGGTACGACGCCCATCAAAACCTGAATTACTTGCGTAGAGATGGCGCGGAACCGGCACACTATCCTTAGCAACACTCTCCGCTGTATACTTTCCATCCTCACTCTATATGTGTGTATCTTTATTGTTCCATTCCATTCCAGCGCTTTGTACAGTATAATTGAGTGCACTACTCTATTGAGCCGTGGCCGCTTTGCTGTTATTGGTCATCCCACGTTGAGCATTATTGTACTTAGTGCTGCTGTTCTTGTTTCAGACTTTTCTTTGCCATTCGTACATGCTGGCCGAAATTGAGTGACTAGCCGATTGTTATCCCTAGATACACCATGGTTTTTGCTGGTTTTATCATGGTGTCTTTTAAGCGGAACGAAAAATCGCCCCCGATTTTGGACCCTTTCTGATGATTGGCGCTATCTTTTCGGGAGCCAGCTGGAGGACGCTGGCCGTTATCCATCTGCACACCCTTCCTAACGTTTCGTTCACTTGAAACATAAGTTTGTCTTGTTCTAATGCGTCTAGTGGGACTGCAGCATAACCAACCAGAGAAGCACCTTTAACCATTTTAGCTTGAGGATGCCATCATAGATTATATTCCAGAGGATATAACATCATAAGCAGTTACTTCTCATACAGAAAGATCAGCATTGCGAGGGGAGGAACGATAGCCGTCCTGACGGGAGACCCGAAAGGATCCATGGTGGGGCCTACCATGGACCCTGTCGGTAGGTCCATTCCCTCGCAATGCTGATCTTTCTGTATGAGAAGTAACTGCTTATGATGTTTAACAGGTACTCAGAGATGCTTCTTATTTTCAGTTTTTCTATGATTTTACCCCAGCTAGCAGCGTTGATGAAAGCATTTTTCACAACGAGAGTGATTAATGCACAAAATTTCTCGCTTATGTTTTTCGCGACTTCCGTAACTGCACTACTGTTTAGTTCATACATGCCTTATTACTACACAGGCTTCTGTCATCTTTATTTTTTGAGATGTCGCTTACAACATCCGTCAGAGCTTCCACATGTTATTTTGCCATCCACACGCTCTCTATCAATTATTCATTTGTTCTATGACATGCCATTTAGACACACTGCGTTCGTATTTACAAGGAAGCGCAAAAACTCTAGGTCTGACTATAAAAGAAACGGAGGAGACTGACAACTAAATATTATTTTTCAATATAGTACCTCCTACCGTAAATGCATTTATTACATCTTTTCAGCGACAATTCAATACCCCTAAAAATGTTAACGGTTTGTCCTTGAAATGTGCTCAAACAGCAGCTTTCACCCATTTGCTGTTACTGAAGTGGCACCCGCGAAGGTCCTTTTTCAAATTTATAAATAGGTAACAGTCAACGGGGTCCATATCTGAACTATACGGAGCGTGATAAATTTGTACGAAACCGCAGTGCGAATTGGAAGGCCGATACCCGCCTTGATTTTAGAAAACAGACGTAGGAAAATCGCGAAGTTTTTCACGAAAATTTAAGAGTGGTGTCTACGACAGATTTAAGTGGTTAGGTGGGTGTCCTAATAGAAACAAACTGTTTTGTTTTATTTGTTTAGTGATGGGTGACAACCTAAGTGGAAGATGTTAGTGCTTTCTTAAATTTTCTGAAGGAAAATAACCTTAACGAAGAATTTTCCGGAATTTCTGAACATTGTAGTATTGTAGCAACGATTTCAATGATCATTTCAGAAAGAGAAAAGTCCTTTTCTACCTTAAAACGCGTTAAGACATTTTAAGAAGTACCATGAGCCAAGAGAGACTCACAGCATTGGCCATGTTGTCCATCGAGAAAAAGATGGTGAAACCAATCCGGGACTTTAATGAAAAAGTGATAACATTTTTGTGAACAATAAGGAGAGGCGAGCTGATTTTCTCTACAAGTAACGCTAAGATACTTGTATCAAATTTTTTTCACATGTTGCCACCCATTATTAAAATTTATTGATGTCCTATCTCTAGCCGTGATTAAATATTATTTCAAATAGCTACAGTTTTCCAAAAAATAGTCTTGTAAAAGTCTATATTTTTGTATAAAATAATTATTCCTTAAAATTCTGAAGTGTCAGGAAAACTGCGGCAATCCTACTCATGAACCCTGTGCCCACCCACGTAAGGCACCTACCAGCCGCCTCTGCAGGAGTGTGGTGTTGCGTTCTCCAACTCTTACCAAAAATCATCACCCCCACTTTTTTTGTCGACTGACAGGCGCTGAATATTCTTGGCGATGCTTCTTCTTTACGCCTCCATTCCATCGACTCCCTTTTGTACAAAGGATTGTAGTAGAGAACCATAAGTTCTTCCACAGTGACAATTGTCTTCAACACACCCACAGGGTTTTCTGCACAGAGGTCCAAATAGAGTCGGGCACATTCAACACGACGCTGGCGCTAAACTGCAGGAAAATGTTTGGGGACCCACAACGCACTAATTAGTGAATTTTCAGTAAGAAAATACAAAGGTAACGATGGTAAAACTTTGATATTTTTTTTGTTGTAATGAGTGCGAATTAGGGACGCTAGAACACATCTCCAAGGTCCGTTTGAATTTTTATATGATTATTTATATATATATATATATATATATATATATATATATATATATATATATATATATATATATATATATATATATATATCCAACCGATAACTCAAAAAATACTGAGCTGATTTGAATAAAACTTGGCATATGTCTTCGTTTCGTTACAATCGTGGACTAGTTCGTAAATCAGCCATAGCGGATATATTTTCCCCCAAAAAATATACAAAAATACCCTATATTTTTAAAAGTATTAAAACAACTGGAATGAGACTTTACATGTGGCTCAAAATTGTGAATTTTAAGTAATTTGGTTTACAAAATGTTGAGTTTTTCACAAATTACAAATAAAATCGGTAAGCCATGAATTGAAACAACTTAAGTGGTTAAAGTGTGATGCCAGAAGGACCGATTAGCCACCTGCCACGCGTAGATTGATACACCTATACCATAGGCATACATCATAATGCAGTGATAACCAAACAAAGTAACACAACGTTCACACCCGAACTGTGGCGATCCCACCCTAATGACCGCCTTCGGGTATATTCGGATGCGCGAATTTGCAAAATCTGAAAGTGAGAGGGGAACAATAAGGAAGTTTTATATCAGATACCTAAAGTAAAAACAAGATGGGATAATGTGTTTTGTTTGTTTATTATGATTTAACAGTTCTGTTTTGAGGTTAAGTGAATGATTGTATAGTGCTTTTAAAATTTAAAACTAAAGAATAATAACGTGTTTTAATTATTTATTATCGTTTGGCAGTTCTGTTTTGACTTTAAGTAGTAAATGATCTTCACTGAAATATATATATATATATATATATATATATATATATATATATATATATATATATATATATATATATATATATATATATACACACAACTTGTACCTATATTATGCTTTTACAATTGGAAAACAAAGAATAATAACGTGTGTTGTTTATTTATCATGATCTGAGAGTTCCGCTTTAAGGTTAAATAGTAAATAATTGTATAATATGTTGGTAAAAATGGATATCAATAAATGAGAATATTAACGTTATTATTCGTTATAAATTGTTCAAGTTATTTGAATAATGAATCGACTTCTTGGGTATGAATTAAATTTTTTTCCAATAAGCTTTTGTAACTTTGATGAAATTTGTAATAGTTTCCTTTAAGGATAATTAGAGTACCTAGATTCACCAAATTTTAATTTTCTAGCGTAATAGAAAATTGAGTTGTGGACATTCAAAGTTTTTTCTTAAAAAAAGCCAGAACACAAGATTTGAATATTTTTTATGATAATAGAAAGAGAGAAATTCTTCAAATGGGCTTATATTATTACCGCTAAACCCGATCTTCGACGTCTTTTTAAATAAAAAGTATCACTTTTAGTAATATGCCGTACTAATACTGTAAAATTCTTATGAACATTCACTATTATAACGCACTTGCTGCGTCCCGAAAAGTTTTTATTTATGCCTAAATGCTAGTGAAGGATGAGGCAAACGCTTTTAGCTGAAAGACCTGACATTTTCCATAATTCTTTCACTTTCAAGCTTCGATCGCTTAATACAAAATCCTCAACAATGACAATCTTGTCGCCGGTCACAACTTCCACCGACCTTACTGTTTTTGCGTCATCTTCCTAGGATTAATGCCTCATTTGAAACTGGTTTGAACAATCTTTTACTACAGAAAAGCATGGAAAATTTTCCCCGTACACCCCATACAGCCGATTTTTGAGGCTTTAAGGTGGAAGCTCTCCTCAAGCAAGGAATTCGATAATAGCTCTATACTCATTTTTACTGACTTCTGGCATCGTAATCAACCAGTGTCAATTATAAGAAAGCAAATTGACAACAAATCCATTTTTCTTTTTTCTACGGACATTAAGATTTGAACCAATGTCTTACCAAGTTTTGACACTCTGCGATCCCTGGATCTATGTCAGGCCGGGAAGTTTTGGCACTTAGCTCATACTTTCAATAGAAATTTTTACATTACATTCGTGCAGAACCTATTAATTCTGTTTAATCTTCTTTTACCCACCACTTGCCTTGGGTAGTCCAACAGAATTCAAATTTATTACTTGCTTTGCCTGACACAACCAGCTGTGGCCGGTGGCTGTTTATATACAGATGTATTAGCCTCTCCAGATGGACATTCAGTTCTACAATTGTTATAGCTCCCAGCACATTTTCACTTGCATAAAGCCTATTTTGCACCTCTTCCTTTTTTCTTCCGTCGTATGAATAGTCTTCCTAAAAAATATCTAAATTCTGTTACTTTCTTTGCCAGACCACCATATATTTGGAGACAGCTAATACTTGTACCACCTTTATTTTATTTGTTACCGTCCCCATTCTCTGTTTTTGCCCCAATAATATTGTTTTCTCTGGTTTGTGTTGCTCTTTTCATTCACTTCAATTTTCTTGGTGCCAAAACCCGGGAAGAATGCCATTATAAGAAAACGAATTGACAAAAAATCCATTTTTGTTTTTTCCAAGGAAAATAAGACTTGAGCCAACGTCTTACCAACTTTAGACACGCTGCGATCTCTGGATCTATGTTAGGCTGCGAAATTTTTGCACTTAGCTCGTACTTTCAATAGAAATTTTTACATTGTATTCGTGCAGAACCAATTAATTCTGTTTAATCTTGTTTGAGCCAACACTTGCCTTGGGTAGTCCAACAGCAATCAATTTTATTACTTGCTTTCCCTGACACAACTTGCTGTGGCCTATGACTGTTTATATACAGATGCATTAGCCTCTTAAGATGGACATTCACTTCTACAATGGTTATAGCTCCCAGCACATTTTCACCTGCATAAAGCCTATTTTGCATCTTATCCTTTGTTCTTCCGTCGTATGAATTGTCTTCCTAAAAATAACTAAATTCCCTTAGTTTCTTTACCAGACCACCATCTATTTAGAGACTGCTAATACTTGCACCACCCTATTATACTTGCACTTCATCAAACGCCATAACTTTAGTCTTCTCTGTGCTCACACGTAGATTATTTTTGTTTGTTACCGTCCCCATTTTGTGTTTTTACCCCAATCATATTGTTTCTTCTGGGCTGTGTTTCCCTTTTCATTCGCTTCAATTTTTGTTGTGCCGAAACACGGGAAGAGTGTTCAGACCATAGATAACGTATAAAACATAAAGGTGCTGATTTTGCATAGAAAAAAGGAGTGAAGGTGAAATTAAAAGAGACTAAAAAATTGGCATTACGGGCACAAATAACACTACAAGTAAATGTGGCTCACGAAAAATTGGACGACGAAAATGTTAAGGTAAAGGGTGTAATGTCTTGCTTGTCAGAAATTTAGGTTGTGGAGTTTGTCTTATGTGTTGTTCTTATTGCCATTATCGTTGAAATAAATTTAAGCAGAATCGCCCGAAAACCAAAAAAGTTATAACGAGGTATCTGTCAATCACGTATTTTGACAAGGAAGTTGTCTTTATATCAGTAGCTGCAGTAAAGCCATTTACTGATTTGGACTACGTCGTTGTCGAAATACTGATCTAGCACATGACTCCCTTTTATCAATGAGTCACTTCGGGTGAGAGTATCATCTGGTTAGCACAACAGGGGTACTGAAACTCTAGAAGAAACCTGTTTGCCAACATATGGGTAAAATCGTTTGGGATTGTCAATGAGACCAAACTTATAGGATATGACCAAACGAATACAGGCGCTAAGCAGATTAGACAAACTGTGATGCTGCCAACAATCCTGCGCATCACGGGTACGCTGACACCCCTTCCAAAGTTGTGTCTTGAATTTAACCTCTTCAACAAGCCTGTGAGACAAGCAATGTTTGAGAGGACTCCTGCGACGAGTGAAGACTCGAGTGTTCGCACTTATCACAGATTGCAGGGTTGACCAGAAGACATGACACGGATTGTTAACGGCATCCAAGGCCACAAGAGGAGTCCAATCGACCATAGACATACCAGCCCCACGTCATCCCAATCTGTTCTGCTATGAGAAGAGGTGAATTATAACTTATTACGTTTCTAAACAAGCTTTTAGCAAAATACGTTAGTCTTGGATATGCTTAAGTCGCCAAAGTTTAAATTACTCAAGAGGATTCAAATTCGTTTAACTCTGCCATCAATTTTCCAATTAAAGAAAAGACGGGTCTTCTAAACTGCATCACAAAGTCCAACTATCTATACCTAGCTAAGTTAGTTGTCCAAAGTTATAAGCCTCATTCAATATAGCAGATAAGGAGTACTCCCATTATATATTTAGAGGGAGATGCAACATAAATATCAAGTTGTTGATTGTAGACTTCTAACCCTGTTACAGAACTGGAAAGTACACAAAGCTGTTAGAAGTTCATGCCGAGGCACAAGAAGAAGTTTACCCATTTTAAATTATTATACTTGCAAAAGTCTGATGTAAAGTGCATAAGTAGATGCCACTCGTAACACAGATTTCTTGTATATTTCCCAGCATCGTTAAAAGTTTGTGTTTACGATAGATTATGTCATCAGTATTTACATAAACTTTCAACGTTTAGCCCTAATGGCATTGAGGAAGAAAATCTAGTCAGCTATACTGACATTAAAGCAACAAAATACATGCTTGGAGATTGCAGTTTGAAGATTAGGAGTTTTGGCGCAGCAAGTGTGTTACGGTAGCGAATTTTCATACAAGTATTTTATATTACGAACTGTAAGTTAGGCAGTTAATAAATGTTAAAAAAATGGCTAAAAATTATTCGTAGCCCTATGAGCATCAGGCTAACAATAAAAACATAATCATATTTGCATGTCAGTGAATTTTCATTTATAAAATTCACTAATTGACTGGTGACAATGTAGGCAACCGAGAAATAACTTAATAACTAATTAAACGATTTTAAGCGAACGTAGTAAATATATTTTTTGTGTAAATCTCTTGAACGAGTTCGATATCTAGCACAATTGGACTAGTTTTTCGCAAGCAAGTATTTTGCACCTATAAACTTATATCTTCGGAAGTAGTCAAGCTATTTTAATGAGGTTTGGTATACATGTTGCGTTGACAGAAAATTGTGCACATACCAAACAATTTCGGGACGCAGCAAGTGCGTTATAATAGTGAATGTTCATAAGAATTTTACAGTATTGGTACGGGATATTACTAAAAGTAATACTTTTTATTTAAACAGACGTCGAAGTTCGAAATTAGAAGTCCTAATACAAGCACATTTATTTGAAGAATTTCTCTCTTTCTATTATCATCAGAAATATTAAAATCTTGTGTTGTAACTCCTTTTAAGAAAAAAACTTTGAATGCCCAAAACTCAATTTTCTATTACGCTAGAAGATTAAAATTTGATGATCTCGGTACTGTAAGTCTCTTTAAAAGAAACTTGTATTTTCCGTACGAATTTCATTAAAATTACAAAAGCTTATTAGAAGAAAACCTAATTCGTACCCAAGAAGTCAATTCATTATTCAAACAACTTACCTACTTGAACAATTTATCAACGAATAATAACGTTAATATTCTTATTCTTTCATATCCAATTTTACAAACATATTATACAATCATTTACTATTTAACCTCAAAACAGAAGTGTCAAATCATAATAAACAAACAAAACACATTATTATTCTTTGGTTTCCAATTTCAAAAGCATAATATAGGTTCGAGTTTTATATCTATTTCAATGACAATCATTTACTGCTTAGCCTCAAAACAGAACTGTCAAAGCATAATAAATAAACAAAGCACGTTATTATTTTTTAGTTTCCAATTTTAAGATAATCTACAATCCTGTACTTAACCTCAAAGTAGAATTATCAAACCATAATAAATAGGGAAACACACTATTCCATCTGGTTTTTACTTCATAAAACTGATATAAAACTTCCATATTTTTCTTCTCCCGAAGGCGCTCATTAGGGTGGAATAGCCAGAGTTCGGATGTGAACGTTGTGTTATTTTGTTTGATTAACGCTGTATTATGATGTATGGCTGTGGTGTATGTATCAATCTACGCGTGGCAAGTGACTACTCTGTCCCTATCTGGAATCATACTTTAACCACCTAAGTTACTTAAACTCATTTCCTTCCTTTTTTTTTTGTAATTTGGGAAAAACTCATTTTTTTAAACCAGGGTACTTAAAACTCACAACAGAGCTGTAGTTACTTCATTTATAGCTACATGTAAGGTCTTTCATTAAGAAAAGTTTCAATGTTTATAGGAAACTAAATTTTGAAATTTGAGATAAATTTATTGTTATAAAGCACTTGCTGAGTTTGGACTTTTTAGGTAATTTTCAGCAAGAATGTTCACTAATAGGAAGGTCACGATAATGAAACTTTCAGAAAACCTTTTCAAACGATATTTCCAAAATTTATTTGATTTATATATATAAAAAAAAGTTCACATAAACATAGGTGCTAAAATGCATTGTTTCCAAGATAGAGGGTGTTAATTTTTTTGTAAAATAACGATTTTTAAAAAATAATTCAAATATCTCCTCACCGATTGTTTTGAAATTTGGCAGCGTTGTTTGTAGTAATAATGGGCTGATTTGGCCCTAATTAGATACGGATTGTTAAGTCCATTGGCGTTAGGGGGGGGGGGGGGGGGCACCTCAACAAAATTTAGTGACATAAAAATGTATGCCACTGATTGCAATATGATTTGTATATTATTTTGAGATAAAGAAACTAAAACTACAAGTTTTTTGTCTCTCGAAATATACCCGTATCTTGAATCGTTTACACGATAAAAAAATAAAACCTTCTTATCGCAAAGCCCTATAATAATATCTCAAACTTGCGATGAATACAGACGTCAGAAGTAGACCACTTTTTTACATTTAACTCCCTGTAGTTAGAGAATGGTCGAAAATAACACAAAACAGTATGGTATGAGTTTAATCAGCATCGACGTGGCCTTGGAAAAATGTCATAATAGATAGAGTGTTCTAGTTGAGAAACATGATTCTGGTGCAACACTCGGTTTAGCAAAGGTGTACGAAATAATTATGGGAGATAGGATGGAGAGCTTCCTGAGTAAGTTTAAAATTTTGTCAGATAGGCACTATGGTTTTACAAAGGTAAAGTCCGCAGATGATGCCATACTACTCCCAACAATCAGCAGCTACAAGGCCCTTTATAGCAAATAACAAGTCGAGGTTGTGTTTGTGGACTTGAAAAAGGCGTTTGACACAGTAGACCATGACCTTTTGCTTAAGATCTTGAAAACATTAGATTCAGAGGCCCATCCTATCGACGAATGAAGGATTATCTTTCAGCTGGACTTCAAAGTGTATGTGTCGAAGAGACTTTCATCAGAGAGAGGATCATAGAATGTGGGATTCCGAAAAAGATGGTGTTGGGGCCTCTCCTATTCAATATCTATATAAATGGTTTGTTTAATTTGGGTATCGAGGAAGAAGATGACACTGTTTTTATTTTCAGCGGTAAAACTTGGGAGAAAAGTATATCGTTATGCCAGCTAGTGGACCAGCTTTTCACAAAAAAAGAATTTTTTTGGAAAAAGAAATATCTCAAAACTTAACCTCGTTATTTTAATAAAGTTTGGTAGGACATAAACCGATGAATAATTTACCGTATATCAAAATTATTTTTTTAGATTTATAGCCATTTGAGTGATTAAAATTTGAAGCACTAGTGAAAATGCGCTACCATCTTGCTTGTTCTCTGTGTAATAGTTTTAACAATTATCTTGTTTTAATAACAAAGAAAATTATAGTTTTCTGCAAGTATATAACAAGTCTAAAAAGACAACAATGACAGTTTCTTTTAAGTAGAAATATTTTTATCTTCTAAATTGTACTGCAACTTTCTTTGGATTGATCTTTGCTTTACACTAAAAGAAATAAAAAGCAAGCGCTCCGAACAAAACTTTTAGTTTGCAGGAACAAGAAATAATTGTTTTGAAATCTTCTCCCGAGTGCAGGCGGTAAATATAATGCGAGATGATTTTATCAGCACTTAACATGACAAGAGGAGTTACGTGTTCCTATGCGGCAAGTTGTGTCAAGATAGAATTGATTGTTTGGTAAGATCTATAAGAAATTGGATTTTTCACTTACTTGTTTCAAATGCATCCAGTGTTTTGTCACCGCTCGAGCTGATTATGAGCTCGCTGCCGTCCAGATCGAGCGTTTCCTCTTCAGTTGCATTCGAGCCTTCTGTAACTGAAACATATAAGAGAGGTTGCAAAACGCTATGCTTAATGTCCACCTTAATATTATGCAAAAATCAAATTTATTTATGCGACTTAACCGCCACACATACGGTAACATAAATAAAATCTTTATTAAATACAGACGTAGAGACTATTTGTCTGGCTTCACAAGGGTTTCTTTTCTTTTTTATGGCAGTTTTTGCTGTTTGACAGCATCACCAGCCAGGAAAAATTGAACTAACTTACACGGATTCATGACAATTACAAATAACAATCCGTTGCGACGCTTTGATGTTCTAATCAAACAATTATAAAAAAAGAAAAACCAAATGTAAGACAGACGACCTCTTCAAAATGTCTACGTGATGTAGTCAATATTTTATACGAAAATAGAATCAAACTGTACCACTAACTATAACAATTACAACAATAAAATGACTAAACAATAACAGCAATAAAGTAGACTATCCAACATAAATATGCAGGTCTATGTTCAGTATCAATAATATGTTTTGCAAATGTAGATTTGTCAGCGTGTTACCTCAAAGTGCAGAAATTTGTTCCTTGTAAATGGTTCACCAAATAAATAAATAGAACCTGTGATGAGCACTGATAAGCACACTTGGAGAACCAAAATCATTACAATACACATTATAAAAAAACCTGACGATCGTGTCACTAACCCAACTAGCGTCATTAGAGGATAAATAATTATAAATATCTTACATCTACAACTCTGTCTATGTTTTTGTGCAGGTAGTCGGTTTATAACGATTGAGGGTGCTTCAGCACAACAAAAATTAACATATTTGCCTTTGTGGAAATACCTGAATTGTTTTACTATCTATCGGACGTACGGTCTCTCCTGTAATGCATGTATTGCGATCTCCGAAACTGTTAGAGATAGGAAAGCGGTTAAATAGTGAAAGTTTTAGACAATTCTGTTTGTAATTGAATGCCGTTTAGTTTACTATTTTATCTCTTTTGGTTTTTACGATATTTGAAAAAACTAAAATTACGCATTTTCGAAAATACCCTGTATTTTCTTTATTTATAAAAACTTCTGAAATCTGTAAAAACTTTTTCACAGCAACTTTTTACGTAGGAAATGCCGGTGTAGTCACATTTCATTTCCAACGTCTGGATAGTTTGAAACCATCATCAACTTTGTTTTTTCATATGGGCGCCATATTGGATTTTTACAAAAAGCACCTGTTTTTACCTTTACAAATATGTATCACAATTAGTGTAAAAAGTTAGGTTATGGGTTGAAAAACGAAAATATATGATTTTGTTACGAATTTGGCAACGTCGCATGATGAAACACTCACACTTAAGGTGATTCTACTGCATTTAATCTCTTAACTACAATTAATAACAACATATCCTTATAATTAATAGTTTCTCATATGTGAAATTTTTTTCAAAACATATAAATGACCCTTTTTTAAATTTTAACACAAAAAAGAAAGGAAAAAACAATGTGTCAAATGACATAATAATTACCAAAATAAAATGTCTAATTTAACGTTTAAGATGCGACCCATTTGCTTCCATACATTTCGCACATTTTTTATCACCGATTTGGTAACACGATGAATTGTGTCACGGTTAACATTGGACAGAACATCCCGCGTTCGTTGTTCGAGGACTTCTCTGCTTTCTGGGGGATCAAATTCATGTGTTACAAATAGACTAAATAACGCTTTGTTTCAATTAGAAGGACGGATTCCCAGTCTCAGGTCTGAGTCCACGGTTAATATACAGGGTGATTCTTTACGAGTTTCTAGCACACATTTTGGAGAAACTAGATTGATTTGGATTCTGATTTTTGTAGTATGAGGTTCGATTCACACCGATAACTCAGAAAATAATAGGCCGACTGATCCGGAAAATCGGACCAGTTTTTCCTGGAAAATTTAGGTTTCCATCCGGAAAATGTATACCTCTGGAAATCAAAGCTATGGCAACCAAATTTGGTACGCAGCTTTATATTATAGGATGTGAAATACTCACGACAACTTAGATACATATTAGGTATACAGGAAATTTTAGTAAAGAAAATGGCAATTTTCGTTAACGAAATTGCTTTCAAGCTTTCCTGCAAACATTTTTTTTTGAATTTTTGTCAGAAACCTTTTTGTCGATAATAATTTCTTAGCAAGTGTGTAAATAGCTTCAAGAGGTTCGTTGCCCAGGAAAATCGGACCGGTTTTTTAGGAAACATTTTTTTTCGGAAAATTATTGCACTTTTTCCAACATAAAAATTATTTTGATAAAATAAGGTACATTGTTTCTACTATATGTAGCTTATACCAAATTCCATGCCTTTTATTTAAAAAGACATATTTTCAATTAAAAACATTTTAATGAAAATTCGCTACCATAACGCGCTTGCTGCGTCCAGATTTTGTTTAAACAATTTTGACGAAAGTATCATAATGCACTTATTTTTATTTATCAACATATAGGTTAGTCCAATTTTCTTCTGTCTGATGATCCCGACAAACAGTGCAGTAAGCAAGAAACAAAGAAGAAATCTGTGTAACCAGAGAAATAGATCGGTTTCACTAAGTAATGTTAACAATAATTAATGAACATCTTTATTAACTACCTGAAAACTTGTTGGATTTTTATCTATCTTCTCAGTGTAAGACTTTAAATCTTTAGTAAACACTAACACCTTGAAGAGACCACAATGCTGATTATAGTCTTTTCAAAAAAATTAATAATTTCGAACCCAAATCAGCCCAATCAGTTATTGAAGTTATATTCTACTTGTCTGTCTAGATAGCTTAATTATTAGTATTATTTAAATTAACAAAAATGATTTTCACTGGTACAAATCAACATTTTATATAATAATAATAATAATTTTCAACTAAAGATCGTCCGTTCCTGGAACGTATCTCACAACACATCTAGGATGTAAAGAACTACTAATCTTTAAGTAGTTATACAAAAAAGAGGTCCTGGGGATAATCTTAGATACCCTTCTGCGACTTGCTAAGACTCATACAATTGCAGGAACAAGAGCATTACTGTTCAAGGCAGCAGGCAGATAAGCGGGATAGCTCGGACTATGCTTTGACCACAGGTCGGAAAGAAGGCAAGGTGATCGCCCTTTGGTCACTGAGTTTGACATTCAGACGACCGTAAGAAGTAAATTTGGAGATGCCACATAAAAATATTTATTGGGGGAACGTTGACCAGCATCTGATCGGAATGTTTTTCCTCCGGCATATGAAAGAAGACGGCTTGTCAACGAGTCTGACATTCTATTCTTTAAAATCAGCGTGACTCAGGCCGAAGACTGAAGGGTTTATCGTGGCATATCAAAATGGTGATACAAATACCTTGGTCAACCGCAAACGCATAATGCAGATGGACGTAGCAGACGACAGCTGTAAAATCTGTCACCAATCCGCGGAGACTCTTCTGTGGATCGAAATCTCAATTGGCACCAACATGTAACATCAATTGCAGCTAATCTCTATACCTTATATACTTCACAAATAAGGCCAAACCTCGAATCATCTGTGGTGCCGCTGCCGCTTCTACACTCGTATCCTGAACTCCATTCAGAAGAGAACTATACGTCTCATCAGTGACGCTACCCTCACCCAAATGCAGCCATCCCTTGCCTACCGACGTGCCGTTGGTAACCTCTCTCTCTTTTGTAGATATCTGCACGGGCACTGCTCAGAGGAGCTTTCTTCCATAGTTCCTCCACCTGTTGCCCACAACAGATCTACCAGGGGAACATAGCGAACTCACCCTTTTACTGTCCAGATCACCAGACATAGAACATCTTGGTATGCCCGCTCTTTTGTTCCGAGGACTTCCAAGGTGTGGAATTCCTTACCGGCACATGTTGTTCCTTCTCCTCCGAACCTCCAAACCTTCAAGCACAGAATTAACAAGTTGCTTCTTTCCTCCTTGTCGACACCCACGGTACGATAGTATTTAAGCTGTAAGCCCTCGTGGTGTGTTGTTGAAATAAAAAAAGCATCACTGAGATGGATGTTCGATGAGGGCATCTGCCCCTTACGTGCATCAAGATGATGCGGCTATTTGAGTGTTGCATTACCATACTCGACACTCGAATGGGTTAGACCAAACACCAGTGCTGTCTTACCAATCAAAGGATAGTGAATCCGCGGTGGAGAACTATAGATGACGCATATACTGGAATTTCTTGGTCTCCGATGTCAGGCCGGTGTATGCTAATGTGATTCACATTATTATTCCCAACCAACAAAATGAAATACTGTGTGTTATAGAGTTTTAACACCAGCTGAGATAAAAGTTATGAGAAAGAAGGAAGTATCGTTATACAGGACATAACATACGAGTCATCGTTCAAATTATTGGTTGTTTAGGGGGTGTACCTATTTCGCTGCTTCAGGAACTCTATAAAACTCTTGAATGCCACGGCGCTGTATATTCTCCAGCTTGCAGGATGCAAAAATCTGTCGTCCTTGGGTCTTCACGTTTTCTCCATTCTCTAAATCTACTACTATTTCGAGCCCCGTGCTCTCTTTACACCGAGGATCGAGACGAGGGTTCGGAAGTAATGACGTTTTGTGAATATCAGAGTATATTGGAGCCTAGGGTGGTTGCCAAGCATATTTTAGTAAAAAAATCATTACCTTGTAAAATATTACATTTATAAAAATGCAAGAAAATAGCAAATAAAACATATATTGTCGAGTCAGTTGACTTGTTCAATGAATGTTTGACCGTAGCCTATCCTATTGTTCACGATACTCTGATGACACAAGACAGCAAGGCAAAAATTATCAACAAAATGGTAATCACCAAAATCCATCAATTACAGTTATTTATATAAAAAAAGCAAGAATGGTAATTTACTCTCCAACACAGTCACCTACAGTACTAAGTATCTTTTATTTCTATACCCTTATGTATCTGCTCTCGGATTTTATCCAAAGCAGTAGTTTTTTTCTAAACAGCGTAGTGCCGTTAACCTTCTTAACTCGAAGGACATAATATTATCTATTTTTCGACCTAAATATCATCAGATCCTCTGTGTAACCGTCCTCTCTGCTAGAGGTACACTGAGTTAAAAAAATGTATTACCTTAAGTAGAGTAACCATGTCCCACACATTCCATGGTTTATTTCTTCAGATGCTGTTCTAATGTCACGGCATAGAAAATTAACTCCTTTGCGTCGAAAACGGCGCTCATAAAATACAACCCATCTATTGGGTAATGTGTATTTATTGTATAATTTCTTAAGCATCCACTCGTTCTACTAAAACATTTGACTTAATAGATCTTGACTCAACTAACTATACTGAAACCGAGGCAGGTAGTGTGCGTTGTATATTATCTTAAGCATCTACTTGTGCTTTTAAAAGAAACTGAATTAGTAGACCTCTAGCCGACTAATTACACTGATAGCGAGGCAGGTGAACGAAACATAATAAATAAGACAAGATTTACGACAAACGGTCACATAACTCAGGTCTAGGGTTGAACACACTGAGACCTTAGAAACGATATTCAGCAAGATTTGAAGAGTGGGCAGATGGAGGCACCGTAATTGAGCTACAACAACCAAACTTACGCTCATTCACTGCTCTAAGGTGTGGGCAGAATGAGGCTTTAGGGTTCATTTTATTCTATATTTCCTCAACCTCTTAAAAATGGCTCCAAAACAGGAATCGAAAAGTCGAGTTAATAAGGTAAATTCTGGAAGAGGTTAAACCCGAGAAGGGATTGACAGGGAAGATGGGAAGATAGGGAATAATATTACATGTCGAAAGGTGTGAAATAATTATGACCATTAGATTTGAAATAAGAAAGTTACTGGCATTTCAAGTGATAAAAAAGTGAACGGAAATACCAGACACCCTGTATAACATTTTATAACACTATTAATGGCTCCTCAGAGGACACTCTTTTGTTAACGCACCTACTAAAAATAAAATTTTCAACGTTACAATTCTTCATAGTAATGATATTTTAGTTAGTCACCCCATCTGACAAAATAAAAAAAAAATCTCAAGAACAGTTAAAAATAGGAAAACAATTTAAAACGCAACAGCTTCAGAATTTTTCGTAGAATTTAAAAATGCAATAATATTTATAGGGTTCTATTAAAAAAAGTTAATGTCACTTCCGGTTCAACTGGAAGCGACAGCGCATTCAAAATATTATGGGAAAATAGATCGCATAGAGGTATCGATATCGAGACTTTGCAAATTTTTTTCCAAATGAACGCGATTTAGGACCCTTAGAACCCTATATATATATATATATATATATATATATATATATATATATATATATATATATATATATATATATATATATAATTATAATTTTTTTATTATATGTTTTCGAAAAGTTCGTTAGCCAGGTAAACACGCGAGCATCCACGGGAAGTCTCCGAAAATAATAGTGCTATGGCAATCAAATTTCTACTAAAAAAAGGTATTCTACATATCAAATTCAGATCCCCAAGCTTAAAGAAAAGAATTATTATCATTGAAAGAAAAGAAAAAAACTGGTGATCAACGAAACGCACAAGAATGATATATTTTGTGAGGTAACAATGTATCAAATGTTACCGACAAATATTGAGTTTTCTTGGTGTCAAAAGGTCAAGAAGTACCAGTAAATTTACGTTTCAGATTTTATAGTTTTTCTCCTTAAAAATTTAAAGATGCGATTTTAAAATCAAAATTTGGAATTTAGACGACAAGATTGGCAGTTTCAAACCTCAAAATTGGCGATTTTAAATGATGAAATTGGTGATTTTTGAACAAAAATTCTGAAACGAACGCGGATTTTGTAGAAGAATTAAATATGGCACGAGTAAGACGTGTGTTTTACAAAGCTTTGAGTCTCTGCTTAACCGCCGTTGTCCTTTATTTTACTAAAACATTTGCAGAAAATTTCATTTCAAACAGACTTTCTGTGTGATGCTTCGGCAGTAAATATTAAAGGTAAATAGTTCATGGCTTAACAGTCTCTTATTTTTTGTGAACTTTTTCTACAAAAATTAGATCGCTACTTCAGCAAGTGCGTTATGGTAACAACTGAGATACGGACTTAATTACAAACGAAATATAAAAATACAGGCGCAGCATGTGCTACCGTAACGAATAAGATATCAATACCTATAATATGAAAGAAATTTTAAAGCACCAAGTGTGTTACGGTAACAAATATGATATCAGTATGTACTAAAATTGAAATACAGACGCAGAAAGTGCATTTTGGTAGCAAAAAGGTATAAACGTAATAAAAAGAAACCTACTTTAAAATACGGACGCAGTAAGTGTGTTAGGATAACGAAAAATATATCAATACGAATTATTAAATACATACTGACTCAGAAAGCGTGTTACGGTAAAGAATAAGATACCAATATATATTATGAAAGCAATATTGACACCAGTGTATGTTGGTAACGAGCAAGACATCGAAACCTATTATGAAAAAATACTAGCGCAGTAAGTGCGTTAGAGTAACGAATAAGCTACCATAATATAGACACACACACATTCATATATATATATATATATATATATATATATATATATATATATATATATATATATATATATATATATATATATACCTTTATTCAGTCCTTGCCATATATAAGTCTTACGAAAATCCTTAAATGACCTATTTATTTTGTCGCAAAAACGAAACGTGAAACATCTAAAGCATGTACTTTTTTAACAGCAGTTACAGAAAAATTAAATTTATTCTAAATGCAGGATTTTCTGCGTCAATTTTTTTATGAGAGTAATAAAGTAACTATTAAACAATAGACTAGATATAGTTTACTGCCATTTAATGATTATACGTATTACAGTACCCTATTAAGACGATATAGAGACAGGAAGTGGAGACACTGCATAAACTCGAACTAAGAAATTCGTGTACACAAGAGTCTGGCAGCAGGTAAGAAGAGCTAAACTATAGGATAACCGTGTTCAGTTTTATATATATATATATATATATATATATATATATATATATATATATATATATATATATATATAACAGTGTAAAACTCGCTACCATAACGCACTTGCTGGGTCAAGACTTTTACTGTTTGAGCTACTATCCCTTTTTAATCTACACTTCTTTTTTTTCTCTAAACATACCTCCATTTGATTTCACTAGCTATACTGGAACTAAAATACATTGGATTTAACAGCTTAACAGCGGGGGTCAATCCCGATTACCCTGCACTGTAACTGTCTGTAGCAAAGGACCATTGAATGTCTTTATGAACACGTATTCCCCAGTTACTTATGCGACTCATATGCGAAATCCTATGAAGGCTCTTGTCCTAGATGACTAGCGAAGATAGTGCACGTCGTGTATTATAGTGAATATGCTGTTCGCAGCTATTTCTGTTCCACTTCTATTTCGGTTTGAGTGTTTGAAATTGTTATCTCTTGGAAATAAATTCTCGATACACGTATCGCTGTACAAATGAAATTTTCCTTCTCAGCAAAATTAAAATTCACGTATGAATGTTTTAGGAGCTTGTCTGCTATAACAGACAAAATGTGGAATGTGTTGAGCAAAATAAGCACTAGTTTAAATAAATAATACGGTATCCAAATAGTACAGGCAATAAAGGAGCCCGTTACTCTTGACCATAATGCACTAAACTACTAGTTTTTTTTTTTGATACATAGGCTCAGAATGACGTACTGAATGTAAAAACACAAAATCCTTACCAATTAGGAGGGCGGAAGTGCTGCCATTTTGAGAAAAAACGTTTCGGCCCATGTCTCCGTAACCGTGCACTTTAGGCCAAAAATGGTAATAACCGTTATTGTAGACAATTGGATTTATCATGTTTTTTGTAAAACAATTTTTTTTTGTATCACTTACCGTTTATAGCTTATACGACTATTAGGATTCTTTTATTGACTTTTTTTCCGGTATCTTTGTTAATAATTGTTTAAACGATAAAACGCTTATAACTTAACTTTTCAATAGACAGATTTCCTACAACTTTTACCTTAAACTTTTTTTTCTCAAATTAATATTTTCAAAGTTATAACGCGTTAATTTCAAAAATCCTGGGCCTAGACCGTTGCAATTATCTACAATAAAGGTCATTACCATTTTTGGCCTAAAGTTTACGGTTACAGAGATATAGGTCGAAACGGTTTTTCTTAAAATGGCGGCACTTCTGCCCTTCTAATTTGTAAGGATTTTGTGTTTTTACATTCAGTACGTCATTCTGAACCTATGTATAAAAAAAACTCCTGTAGTTTAATGCAGAAACAAATTCTTTATTGCCTGTATTAGAAAAATAACAGGGTTGGTCTAGAGTTACATCAAAAGGAACGTAATTGGATTTAAAACGCAATTTGTATTTATTTGAGCATAATTATTAATAGTCTGTACAGGGTTTTTCAAGCAACAGGTGCGCCTCCGTGGCCGTGCGGGAAAGTCGATTCAGACTTTGCAATACGAACTCGGGGGACGACGGTTCAAGACTCACCAGCGGTGGATGATTTTTCAAATCACTGTCGTCGTTGAGATTGAGCTCAAGGTGGAGGGTAGGTTAGTTTAGATGAGCAAAAAGGGTCAGCAATGGCCCAATTGCCAGCAAGAATCTTACCTTTTTACCTTTTTCTAGCAACAGGTTCGATAGACGTTTGCGTGGTTAGGGTGAGATTTGGTTGCTGATACTTTGGACACCTAGGTAACCGATTGTGTTCTACCGAAATTTCCTAGAAGAACCAAATCCTATTTTGCATGTGACTACATGAAAAAATACTTATTAGAATTGTTTTAGTAGAAGTCAGGGTGAGACAAATAGGGAAATTTGACTGTTTGTTTTTGTTACCGGTTCGAATGGAAGAAGCGATACATATTATGTTCAGGAATTGATAAAGCTGATAACAATAAATATATAACACACAAATGTTACTTTAAAATTAAATTTTGAATTCTGTGTATTTATACAAATAATTTGAAGAACCCAATTCATCACAACACAGCCTTCTGACCTAACAATTGTTTCGGTAACAAAGTTAGCGGCATCAGACGGATGAATAAACGAAGCGCATAAAAACTGGAAATACTATTTATGTTTGTTGACAAGCAATTGAGAACAGCGTCCTCTACGAAGCTAGACAGACACACCCCCACTGTTTCGTCGAAAATCCTTGTAATTAAAGATCCATTATCTGCGTTTGTAAAACAGCTTATCGTTATTAAATATTTCTCTTAAGAAATTATTAAGATTACAATGCGAACAATGAACTACACAGGACTGGATCTGTTCTATTTATTGAAACATTATTATTTTATATCGTATATATATATATATATATATATATATATATATATATATATATATATATATATATATATATATATATATTCATAAGCGTCTAACTGTCGCGATTGTCTGACGTTTTTGATTAACTTGAGATTTTCTTTATCTACATAATGATTGTAATCGCAAATATGCTGCGGAATACATGATTATCACCAGTGCCGTATCTCAGTTGCGCTAAATATTCTTTAAATCTGGTTTTAACAGATCTTTTAGGTTACCAAAGATATTTAATTAAGTTCGCAATCCTTACACCCTGTTTCATTGATTCCTGACATTTCTGTAGTTTGGGTTACCTGGGAATTTTTTAACGCATTTTTTTGTAGAAAATGTTACCTATAAATTGGCTTTCTTAAAAATGCTTTTAAAACTTCTCGTGTACGCAGTACAAATGACATGAAATGATTTCCTCGGTTTTCTCCTTTTTGAAAGTCGTAGATTCCGCTACATTTTCTTGGTTTTATGTTTATTAACTGATTTTTGCACTAAGTAGAGAGAGAGAGAGTAACCATTATAATTCGCTACATTCTTATTATATTCCAGTTCTCTGTTGTATATTTTTTTTATTTAAGGGAAACTGTATCAATCTGGGCAGTAGAAAATTCAAACTAACTGTTTTTTTTGTCTGTGGAAAACTATGGTGTGAGTCAATAGAAATGTAACTCACAGAACTGGTTACTTTTCTGTAGATATAAATTTCTGAACTGTCTCTATTTTTGATGACTAATACAACAGGAAAAGGTAGTTTGTCATTGATTTTTATTTCACGGGTCAATTTAAGGGAGTCAAATTTACTGTTTAAAATGGCAATAAAATCACCTACTTTGCATACAGCTGTATTAAATACTGCGTAAACATTGTCCGCATAACGAAACTATGCTCCATGGAAATAGCCATTTTCATGTGCTAAGTCTGTTTCAAGTCTAGTCATGAAAAGGTCTACAATGAATGGCGAAAAATAATTATCTTATTCGTGACCGCAACACACTTGAGCGACAGCATTTCTTTCACATTACATGTTAATAACTGATTTAGTGTAATAACACATTTGCTGCTTCCATATTTGCAAATTAAGTTTTAATTAAGTCCTTAACTTATTCGTTATTGATACCCTATTCGTTGCCGTAACACACTTGCTGCCGCAGAATTTTTCATCATTCGCGTTGATAGCTTACTTGTTAGCGTAACAGACTTGCTGCGTTAGCATTTTTTTCATAATACATATTGTCTTATTCGTTTCCATAACAGACTTGCTGTGTCCGTATTTTAAAACTGAGTGTCTAATAAAGTCCTTAAATTAATCGTCACCCTAGCATACATCCTGCGCCAGTATTTCTTTCATAATGCATTTTGATACTTGACCACTTGAACTTTCTGCGTAAAGTTTGTTTCGTAATTCAGTCCAGAGAAGTAAAAATTCAAAAGTCGCAATTTTCTCGTTAGCGAATGTTTTCTACGAAAACTCGCTAATAATATACTAATAAATTATCAACTCTATAACTTAAACTACTGCCAAAGCATCAGAGAAAGAGACTATTTGAAATTAATTTTCTGTAAACATTCTAGTAAAATCTAGGATAAGGGCGGCTGGAGCAGAAACCTAACGCTTTGAAAAACACACATTTTAGCACACACCGTGTACATAAGCGTGTTCGTTTCAATATATCTGTTTTCACATCGTCTATTTTGTCGTTTCAAATAGCGATTTTGACGCTCAAAGAACAAAATCATTAAATTTTGAAAGTAATTTTTTTGTACTTCTTGGTCCTTTTGCGGCAAGAAAATTTAATCTTTGTTGTATGCAATAGATTTTGCTAACCAGGCAAAGTGATTTGGTCTTGTGCGTTTCTCTGATCACCAGTGGCACCCATACATTTTTCAAACGCCTATAACTTTTAGTGAATTTTTATTTTAAAAAATTCACTAATCGAGAGGTATCGATGGTGAGACTTTGCAATTTTTTTTCAAATGAGCGCGAATTAGGACCCCTAGAACCCATATCCGGGGTCAGTTTCAATTTTTATATGTTTATATATATATATATATATATATATATATATATATATATATATATATATATATATATATATATATATATATATATATATATATATATATATATATATATATGTATCTGTCTGATAACTCAAAAAATAATCAACCGATTTAAATGAAACACGGCAAGTGCCTTTATTTTATTAATGGCTTGGATGAGTTCGTTAGCCAGGAAAATCTGACGGGATTTTCCGAGAAAATTTTGAATTTTCTTTAAAAAAGAAATTTTTTTTCTCCGAAAATAACAAAACTGTTTTAATGAAATTTACTACATATGTTGCCTTCGGAAAGGCCTTACTACATACCAAAATTGAACTTTCTAAGTTTATAGAAAATTGAGTTATTCACAGTTTAAATTTTCTTTCAAAAAAATTTTTTTCTCCGAAAATTACAAATCTATTTTAATGAAATTGGGTGGATATCTTGTTTGTATTTGGTTACCTGCGACTTTGACCGTTAAAAGCTTTATCTATGGCTAAAATCCTTTACATGTACTATTTTAAGATTTCTCGCATTGTAAACTGACGTCCAAACTGCGACACATTACATAGAGCAACACTTATAAGAAGTAACTTATATGTTGTGTATTGTGTGTTGCCTAAGATATCATACTAAGTTCAGCAGGTTCCGTTCCAACACTATAGGATTAAAAATGCATTGCCAAAAAAAATTGCTTATCCTTTTACCAAAATATTAGTGAATTTTTATTTAAAAAAATTCAGTAATAGAGTGGTATCGATGGTGAGATTTTGCACAAATTTTTTCAAATGAGCGCTAATTAGAACCCGTATATATATATATATATATATATATATATATATATATATATATATATATATATATATATATATATATATGTATGTATCCAATAACTCAAAAGTTAATTAACCGATTTCGATGAAACTCGGTAAGTGCCTTTTATTTATTAATGGCTTGGATGAGTTCGTTACCCAGGAAAATCTTAAAGGCTTTTCCGGGAAAAAAACTTTCCCGAAAATTACAAAGCTGTTTTAATGAAATTTAAAGGGTATGTTGCCCTGGGAGAGACCTTACTACGTATCAAAATTCAACTTTCTAAGTTTATAAAAAACTGAGTTATTTAAATTTTGATTTTTCTTTCGGAAAATTTTTTTTTCCACAAATTACAAAGGTATTTAAATAAAATTTGGTGTATATGTTGCCTTAGGAAAGACCTTACTACATACCAAAATTAAACTTTCTAAGTTTACTTGCTGCGTCCCGAACTTTTTCTCCTTTCAACTTAGATGTCTAGAACTTGGTACATAGTTCACTTTTTATAACGTTAACGTGCCTACCAAATTTGGTGCCATAGCTTTCTTATTTTTGCAGGAAGAAAATCTTCTGAGAGAAAATCCAAAATGTTCTCTAAAGAACTGCTCCGATTTGCCTGGTTGGCTTACAGACGTATCCAAGCGACTTACAAAAGGGGGGTACCTCCCAAATTTCATCAAAATTTTCTCATTATTTTTTTAGTTATCGGTGTGATATATATATATATATATATATATATATATATATATATATATATATATATATATATATATACAAATAAAATTTAAAACTGAACCCGACTAGGGGTTTTAGAGATTCTTGTTCACGCTCATTTAAAAAAATCCGCGATCTCCTTATTAGTGAATTTTTTCTACGAAAACATACTAAAAAGCTGTTATAAGTAAATGTTATATTATTGATTAAAAAATCTAATACAAAACACATAAGAGGATGCAAGAGTTTTTAGTCTGTTTGCCTCAGTTAACTTTCAAGCTTTTGAAATGCAAAACTGTTTTGTACCAATTTTTAATAAGCCAACTTTTTTACTTCTCAATTCTAATTTCCTTATGTCTTTGTCGAGTCTTCCCACGTAAATCGATAATTAAATTTCCTATAAAATAATATATTCAGTGCATGTTTCAGTTTCTGTATTTAATATTCTCTGAAGTTATTCAACTTTATGAAACTGCGGTTGACATTCGTTCATATCGATTAATAAAGGGGACACAGAGCGGCCCTGCTCTAGATGCATATGTCTGTGAGACCGCTGTCCAAGTTCACTGTTCTGTAACAAGAAAGTTTCCCATGAGTCTAGACGGACTTTGAAACAGAAGTTTTCATGTAATTAAGGAGTTCCAAATCCCCAGAATAGCCGACCTCTGCTCTAACCAAACATAAATATATCGATTATCTCTATAGACGTCTTTGTTTATTTAGTTTGCAAATTGATATGCTTTTACTTAGATTAATTACTTGAAAATACATGGGCTAGAAGGTTAGAGGTACAAGCGTGAAGAAGATGAATGGAGATTGCTTATCCAACTTTATTTTACACAAGGATATTAATGGGGTAGTTTGATTTATTTAGACGTACGGATTGGTGTATACACAAGGACTTAAGTTATTTGAAGATGTGACACAAGCAGACCCATTTATGTTTGGTCCCAATAGTCTGAAGCAACAACAAATTATTTGACACTATAATCAATAAATAACGCAACTAGATAAATAAAGTATAGTCCCAGTTTTGAAGCAACGTGGGCAACATATAGATCAGATAAACGAACACTCGGATAATGCGAATATACGTATATTTATGGTTATAGTTCATTTTCATCAAAAGAGCACTACACAGAAATGCTTTTTACATATACAGGGTCAGTAAAAAAAAGGGTTTTTCGACAAACCTTTTGCTACAAACTGTCGATATGCAATTTTTCCTACCGTGAACAATTTCGCTGATATGGCAACTAATTACTTCTTCAAGCAGTTCTGCCAAATTTTGTTGAAAAAAATTTAAATACAGCTGGTAATGTAAAGTGGGAGGATGTTTAAAATGTCCAACAAAAATCTCCAATTACACGGCACAAAATTTTCAGTTTAAATTTATGTTGGAAGTGACTTACTTTTATACCATGGGGATTCTCAAAGTGTCACTAATTATTATTTAATCAGTTAAATACACCAGGGAGAGTAAACGTCGTCTCATCTCTAGATAAGATTTTTTCTGAAAAAGTAGGATCGTTGGTTTCCTGTTCTTTTAAAAAATGGGATAAACCTAGACAAGCAGGGGGTTCATGGGGCAACACATTTTGTACAGGAGTAAAATAAAAGGGATGGAGTTTTTTCCAACTCAGAATTCTCCAATTCGTAGGCTGGGTTATATGCCTGTCGCAGTACTCGACTCATACCTCGATTTTCGGTCACTTTACCCAAACTTCGTCTTCCTGCCTAACCAAAATACTTTTTGGATCGGAGTGATCCTGTTTCGCCTAGGTGATTGTACAAATGTCCAAATAGTTTGTGATTTGGCTCTCTTCGGTTGGGATATAATTTGGCATATCTTCGAGCTAACGCAAGGCCATTGTAATTTTCGTGCGCAAAAACACAGACCATATCCATCATTTCGTTATTTGAAAACTCGCTGTGAGGTTTTTACAATTTTATCATAAATAATTATTACTACCAGTAAAACTACACAAAATAATTATTCAGTTGATACGATTCGTTAACGTTTACCGGTTTCTATGACGTAGAAGACCATTTTTATCTAATGAGACAAATAGCCTACTAAATCAGTTTGGTCGTAAAACGAAAAATTTACTAATGAGGAGATCTGTTATATATATATATATATATATATATATATATATATATATATATATATATATATATATATATATATATATATATATATATATATATATATATATATATATATATATATATATATATATATATATATGAATATATATATCGTACTGATAATTCAAAAAATAATGGGCCGATATTAATGAAATTTGGTACGTATCTTCATTTTGTAAGTGGCTTGGACAAGTTCGTTAGCCAGGAAAACTAGATCAGTTTTTCCGGGAAAATTTTGGAATTTTTTCGGAAAATTTTTGTACTTCCGAAAATAACAAAGCGATGACGACCTTTTGGTATATACATCTCTACTATCAAAGTTATCCTACGTGCCGAAATTTAGATCTCTAAGTTAAAATAAAAAAGTTATAGGCATTTAAAGAGAATAATTTTGGGTGCCACTAGTGATCAGAGGAAAGCACATGAACAAAATATTTTGTGTGATTAACAAAACCAATTTAATATTACATTACATACAACGGTCAAGTTTTCTTGACGCAAAGAGATCAAGAAGTAGCAGAAATAGTATTTTGATAATTTTATAATTTTTCTTCTTGAAACGTCAAAGTCGCGATTTGAAACGTCAAAATTTGCAATTCTGATACAACGGATCTAAAACAAATATGGATTATATAGAAGAAATGCCGTAACCAGTGTGTTTTACAAAGACTTAAGTTTCAGCTTCAACGATCATTGTCCTTCATTTTACTAACATATTTTAGGAAAATACATTTTAAATAGACCCGCTTTGGCAGTAGTTTCAGCTATAGAGTTTTTGGTTTAATAGTCTATATTTTAGCAAATTTTGGTAAAAAAGAATCGTTATTGAGAAGACCGTGACCGGAATTTTAAAGAGATTTCTTCAAATGGGCGGGAATTAGAATCCCTAAAACCATATACGGGGTCAGTTTAAGTTTTTGTTTGTTGATATATATATATATATATATATATATATATATATATATATATATATATATATATATATATATATATATACAGTGTGATGCATTTCTACGGCGAAGCTCAATATATCCGTTATTATACAAGATATAAGAAAAAATTATAAATAAAAATTATAGGGCGTCTCGAGCTGTATTTTATAAACGTATTTTGACAATCACAGGCTAGCCTATATAGTCGTTGGTGATACATACTTCTTTTTTAATAAAACACCCCGTATGTTATTGCATTTTGTATCTTTCATTGAATTACAATGCATGTTTGTAAGGAACAAAAATTGATCACGTTTTTGGCATACATATCACAAATTGTGATACGGCGTTTTTAACAATAGATAGCGGAGCTCCATGGATATGACGCATTCAGAGAGCTTTTTGTTTATTTTACTCGTCGAAAAAGTCGGCCTGCCGTATAAAGGCACTTTAAAATAGTGGCCGAAATTAAAAAGTCTTCGCAGAAATGTTTTAGTGAATTTTCTTTAAAAAAAAATCACTAATGAGGAGATCCCGACTTGAATTTTGAAAAAATTTCTTCAAATGAGCGCTAACTAGGCTCCCTAGATTACATATCTGGGATCAGTTTCCTATATATATATATATATATATATATATATATATATATATATATATATATATATATATATATATATATATATATATATATAACACACCGATAACTAAAAAAATAATGGGCAGATTTTGACAAAATTTGGTGAATACCTTCCTTTTGTAAGTGTTCGTTAGACAGGAAAATCAGCCTAGGTTTTCTCGGAAAATGTTGTGTTTTCTTTAGAAAAAAAAATCATATCTCCGGAGATAACAAAGTAAAGGCAACCAAATTTGGTACATCGTTTTATATCGTTTTAAATTTAGCACTGTAGGTCAAAAGACAAAAAAGTTATGGGCATTTAAAGAAAAATAAATTGGGGTTTTTCTCAACACGTCAAAGTGACAATTTAAAACGTCATAATTCGCAACATTTAGGCAAAGAACTTGAATCTAATACGGGCTATGGAAAGAAAATGTCTCAAGAAGAATGTTTTACAAACCCTGAAGTCTTAGTTTCAACCATCATTGTCCTTCATTTTACTAAAATATTCTTCTCTGATGATTGGCAGTAGTCTTAGCTATAGAGTTTATCGTTTAATCGTATATAACTTTTGTTGAATTTTCGTAAAAAATCAATAAAGCTCAATATATCCGTTATTCTACAAGATATGAAAAACAAAATGTATACATTAATTATAGAGTGTCTTGAGATATATCTTAAAATATATTTATACAATCACAGGCTGGCCCATAAGTCGTTGGTGATACAAATAATTTTTTTTTGTCGAAAACGCCTTATGTTTTTGCATTTTCAATCAAAATATAATGCATGTTTGTAAGTAAAGAAGTTCTGGACGCAGCAAGTGCGTTATGGTAGCGAATTTTAATTAAATGCTTCATATTTGAAAAGCTCAATTTGCTATTAACCTATAAGGTTGACCAAGAAACGGATTTTTTCGGTTACACTTCAAGTTTCCTTTCGGAAATTTTTGTACGTTTTCAAACAATATAGTTATTTTGATGAAACATGGCACATTGTTTTTACTATATATGTTATACTGCTAATCAAATTTGATGCCTGCATTCTGAAAAAAATTTGCTATTAAAAACATTTTTATGAAAATTCACTACCATGACGTACTTGCTGAGTCCCGAACTTTTTAGTGTTTCCGTAGAAGTAATTTTTTGTAAAATTTTTGTGATATATTGATAATTATTAATAAATGGCGAATTTTTGTGAAAAATATAATTTAGTGTATCATTACTGAAGGCAATTTTTGTAACAAAAAAAGGTGAATTTTTGTAAATTTTCATAAAACATTTTTTTTTTCAATTTTCGTCCTAAAGCGGTTAGTAAATAATTATAACTTGGCAGGTGTATAAAAAAGCTTGAAGAGGGTCGTTGGCCATGAAAATCAGCCCAGTTTTTTCTGGAACCTATTCAGTTTATTTTCGGAAAATGTTTGTACTTTTTGAAGCAACAAAGCTATTTTAATAAAATATAGTACATTGCTAGTACTATATAGGTTATACTGCCAACCAAAAGTCGTGAATTAAAGACATTTTTACGAAAAGTCGCTACCATAACGCACTTGCTGCGTCCAGACTTTTAATTTCTCGCATTATCAAAACAAAATGTTTGTTAAATCGATATTTCTCGAAAACGGATCGAGATACCCAAACGTGAAAAAAATACATAATTGAAAAATGATTGCTCTTAGCTTTCGAATCAAATTTCATGTAAAACATACTGGGTGAAGAGTTATTACCTGTAAATGTCAGTGAAATTGGTCGTTACTGGCGCCTTCTATAAGCAATGCGATATTTGCACCACAAAACTTATGCGTCGCCCAAAAAAATATAACCTCACAAATTTTCAAGTTAACACAAATATTTTCAGAATAATGACAAAAAAAAATTCGGATAAGGAATGTTTGCGCCAATAGTCACAATCTGACGTGTAGTATCTTCAGCTTTCAGATTTCCCAATGTTAATGAACCACCCTGTGTATATGGTGTTTCAGCTTGTACTTGACATACTTTTGTGAGTGATTGGAAAATCCAGCTGATTCTGGAAGTGTACATAAAAATGTCATTGTGTTTTTTATACCGGGTGATTTGTGCTTTTTAGTAAATTTTCACAGGACTATATCTTAGACTTTATTTAACTTAGCAGATTCAAGCTTTACAGGCATAGTGAGTTCATACAACACAAAATTTTTGGTTGCTAATAAAATCTCTATTTTAGTGCCGGATTCGCATTCGCTTTTCATTTAGTGCCAGAGCGGAAAACACCCAATATGGAAATTGTAAAATATGTATTTATAAATGGAAACTGCATATAAAATTTGACAGAATGAAGGACCAGCAGAGTTGCCGCATTTACCAATTTCTTTCAGCATCGGGCTGAAATGTTGACTTATGCAAAAAAAAAATGGAATTCTTGGAAACAATATTTTTTTCAGGATCCTCTTACGGTTTTATGCTTTTTATTTTCGTCATTCATAATGATGCTCATGTCATTGTGTATTATTCAAAGCACGATTTCTTTATAAATATCGTTTCACTAACGATCGTCACATAATGAACATCCTCTGATGATGCTAACTTTGTTAGCGAAACCATCGTTAGGTCTTTTAAAGATATGTTGTGGTGATTTGGGTTCTCCAAGTGTACTTATTTTATCATGAAATTTATCTTACTATTCACCCGAATAAATGTCACCATTCTTTTTTTAAGAAGTCGCCATTTTATGTAGGTTGCTCTCTGTACAACCAGCTACCTTGTTCTCGGAGGGACACAAATTGTGCAAAAAATTTAGAAAACAACTGATGGTTGCTTTGATTACTTTTTATAGTTTGAGCGAATTTAATGCAGCTGCACTGTGAACCTATGTTTTTTGTTATGATTCTAAGTTCGTTATATTTTAGATTTTTGGGCACGTACCCTTGTGATAAGTTGTGATACGTTTTTTATCCTGTAAGCTTTATAACTTGTAATAAATAAATATTATTATTATTATATCGAAAAAACACTCCTCTATACCGGATTGAGATAATATTTTAAGTTCTTATCAGGAACGGCTCCATGAAATGTACTTTTCTTTCCATAATTGCATCTTCTCTAGGAAGAGCCACATGCAGTGCCCAGATGTTTAGATGGCCGGAAAAATACGGCCCAAAAAATCCATAATCTCTTCATTGGGTATAGCTGTTGCAGATGATCTTTGGTAGCACTTACATGTTTCCAATAATGGTAAAGCAACAGCAAAAAATCTTGGGTTTCTGTTTAGGGTTAAAATTTTGTTTCCACCCCAGTAGGTTTTGACACTGTATAGAGCATAGATACGTCCACAGTTGGAATACGATTCTCATGTCTGGGGTGCTGTTATAAAGACAGCATTGTCCCTCCTAGATTTCATTCAGAAACGAGCTGTTATACAAGATTCCTCCATCAGAGTCAATCTGATTCTTCCTTCGACTACAGGAGGATGGCTGAAAATCTCTACCCCATCTGTCATTATTACTAACGACATTGCTTCCTAGAAAATGCTTCGTTAGTACCTCCGCTTGCGACCTTTAATTGGCCAACTCATTTTAGTCGAAAAGCAAACGCTTTTAGTATCAAGTTGCCCACTTGATCAATGGTTCGTTATGAATCTTTGTTCTTTCCCAAAGCAACTAATCTTTGGAATGCCTTCCCGGGGGACATATTTCCGAAGACACTAAATCTCCAACCATTTAAGAGGCGAGTAAACACTCATTTGTGGCACAGCAATCACGATCATAATGCGTTAGAAATAGATACGCCTTGCCTTTCATAATTATATAATAAAAAAAAGAAAACTTGGGTGCCTGAAATTTTTCCTCAATCAAATTTAAAACGATAAAAAATTGGAATTGAAAGAAGCAATGAAAAACAAAGAGCAACACATTTAAACATTGTTCTGTTTAGTCGGTGTCTGGTAGAAAGTTACACCACAAGAAAAAACCTGGCCGCAGCAAGTGCGTTATTGTAGTGAATTTTCAAAAAATGTTTTTAATAGCAAATATGTGTGTGTTTTTTTTAAGAAAGCAGGCATCAAATTTGGTTACCAGTATAACCTATATAGTAGAAACCATGTGGCATGTTTCATCAAAATAACTGTATTGTTTGAAAATGTAAGAAAATTTCCGAAAGTAACCTTAAAGTGTTCCCGAAAAAACTGGTTTCTTGGTCAACCTCATATGTTAATAGCAAATTGAGCTATTCATATTTATGGCATTTAATGAAAATTCGCCACCATAACGTTCTTCCCAGTAGTGAATTTTTTCTACGAAAATTCACTAAAACGCAAATTTGTATCACGACTTATGCGCCCCTCTGTAATTGTAGAAATAAATTTTTAAGATGTAGCTCGAGACACCCTATAATTGTATACCTTTTGTTCGTGTCTTGTATAATAACGGATATATTGAACTTTTTGGTTCTTTACGAAAATTCGCTAAAAATTATATACCATACCAACGATGGTATAATAGCTAAAACTACTGACAAAGCATTAGAATAGTAAAATGAAGGACAACGACGGTTGAAGCTAAGACTTTAGGCTTTGTAAAACATTTTTCTTAGGACATTTTCTTTCAATAGGTCGTATTAGTTTCAGGTTCTTTGCCTAAATGTTACCAATTCTGACGTTTTAAATCGCAACTTTGACCTTTTGAAGAAAACCCCAATTTATTTTTCTTTAAATGCCCATAACTTTTTTGTCTTTCAATCTACAGAGCCAAAGTTTGACATTTAAGACATTTTCTTTCAATAGCTCGTATTAGTTTCAGGTTCTTTGCCTAAATGTTGCCAATTTTGACGTCTTAAATCGCGACTTTGACGTTTTGAGGAAAATTCCAATTTATTTTTCTTTAAATGCCCATAACTTTTTTGTCTTTCAATCTACAGAGCCAAAGTTTGTAGATAATTTACCTATACTGATATAAACCCGAGAACCAAATTTGGTTGCCCTCACTTTGCTATTTTTGGAGATATTTTCCGGGAAAACCTGGGCCGATTTTCCTGGCAAACAAACTTATCCAAAAGAAAGATATGCAACAAATTTTATCCAAATCGGCTATATATATATATATATATATATATATATATATATATATATATATATATATATATATATATATATATATATATATATATATATATATATATATATATATATATATCACCGATAACTCAAAAAATAATGAGCAGATTTGGATTAAATTTGTTGAATAAACATATAAAAATTGAAACTGACCCCGGATATGTCTTCTAGCGGGGCTAATTAGAGCTTATTTGAAGACATTTTTTCAAAATTCAAAAGTCGTGGTCTCTTTATTAGAATTTTTTTTAAAGAAAATTCACTAATATAAGGGAACCACAATGTCACAAGGAATCATCTTTTCCCATGCCACAAGATAAAAAGCTGTTTGTGTTTTAATTGTTTTTGCATTAGCCCGTTAATAAGATGCAGCAGTGCCTTAACATGTCGTTTGCTCAGTCTGTAGCTCTTGCTCAGTATATTTTAAGTTTCTGGTTGCAATTATTGTTCTTGTGGGGATCAATCCCTGTTATACTATTTAATAAATAAATTATAATTAGATCGGCTTCATGCCCGGGATCTTATATTCAAAGTATACGTAACAATTAATAATAAAAATTAATAGAATTACCAGTGAAACACATCCCGCGACTGTTTTGATCTCATATGACGTCTTATGTTTAAGTTTAAAGACAAAAGATACTATTTTAGAATCATTTTTATAGACCTGGCTTTATTTTGTTTACATTTAACTATATTATGCGACAGCATAATATATCTATGCTGCGATAAAACTGTATTTGAGGCGGTTTATAAAGCTGCAAATACAGTGTCTTTGAATAATTGATTGAATCCCCCAGTTAAATAACAATCACTTGGCAAATTTTTAAATTTCATGTCTTGTAGCACTTTCCATAATTGCGGTCAAGATTTCATGATTGTTGGTTCGGGTAGTATGATTTATGCCTGGTATATATTTAGTCTGGTTACCGTTGATGTATGGTTTATGCCTGTTGTATGAATACGTGTGGCAGTTAACTACTCTGTCTGTCAGGCATTGGACTTTAACCACTAAGTCGTATCAACGCATGTCTTTGGGATTTTATTTTTAATTTGGAAAAAACTCGAAATATTGTGCACCAAATTACGTAATATTCACAACATTGGTTTATTTGCATTATTTCTAGCCAAATATAAAGTCTCATTCCAGTTACGCTGATACCTACAAAAATATAGCGTGTTCAAAAAGTTTTATTCGATTTTCCACCGGAAATACTTAAGCATAAAGGCTGATAAGCGAAGTCGACCTCGGTTTTCGCACAAGCAAGATTTTTGCCAAGCTTTAAATCAGGTTAGTACTTTTTAAGTTATCTTTTGGATACACACACACACATATATATATATATATATATATATATATATATATATATATATATATATATATATATACATATAAAAAATTTGGCTTGACCTTGATTTTGGGTTCTAGGGATCCAAATTCGCGCTCATCTGAAAATTTTTTTCAAAAGCTTTTCATCGTGACCTCCCTATTAGAAAATTTTTCTCAATAAAAATTCGCTAATTAGATGCTACATGAGGTATCACAAGACCAGACAAAAATCTGGGAGTTGCGACTGTCACACCAAGAGGGTTGAATGAAAGTTTTCGCGTTGCAGGATGTGATTTTTTAATACCAAATTGAGTTTCTTTTTTTATAAACATGCATAGTATAAATTTTAATTAGTAGGCCTATATTTTTAATTAAAATACAACACTTAAAGTGGCTCGAAAATTAGAACCAAATTTACAATTTAAATGAACCAATTTATGTTTTAACATTTTAACGAAACTGTCCCATAACAGTCTAATTTGCTAATTATCTGTCACCCGAAATGAAGCCATTCATTCTGTCAAACAGTAAGTTTGTATACAAAGACAAGCGACAAAAGGTTAACATTTACCCGAATCAAACGTAACTTCGCTGAGCATTATCCATCGGTCTGCGAAAAACAAGCGTAGTTTGATGAAACGGGCCAGCCTTTGATGAAGATTGATGGTGACGTTCCTGGCATTCTCCAATACGAGGTCCGGCATGTATGAATACGACAGCGTGGCTCCGTTGTAATACCGCCCGCCGATACTGAACATCACTTTCGCCTTAGAGAAAACCTGCAAAAAATGACAAGACAATGTTAGCGATTACCAGTCAAATATAAATCGATCAGTAGTTGATGGGATCAAATTCTTCTTTTTCTAGAATTATTTTATACTTCATTTCAAGTAATCACTAAACTATCATCGAATACTTTACACTTATGGCAATGATTAGTTTGAAATACCATTATCAGGAGTACTTTAATAAGAGTGTCAATACAACAACAAGCATAGCTTATTTATAAGATGAGATGTATAGTTCTAATAAGAAATAAATTAATATAAGTATAAGTATAATAAAAGTCTAGACGCAGCAAGCGCGTTCTGGTGGTGAAATTTCATAAAATGTTTTAAATAGCAAAGACAGATTCCTTTTCTTTTAATGAAATTAGGCGTCAAATTTGGTTTCTAATTATAATTACAAATAAATTAGTATAAGTATAAGCATAATAAAAGTCTAGACGCAGCAAGTGCGTTCTGGTGGAGAAATTTCATAAAATGTTTTAAATAGCAAATACAGATTCCTCTTTTTAATGAAAGCAGGCGTCAAATTTGGTTACCAGTATATCTATCTATATAGCAGAAACAAACAATTTCATTAAAATAACTATCGTTTGAAAAATTACAAAAAGTTTCCGAAAATAAACTTCAAATGCTCCCGAAAATCCTAGTCCGATTTTACAGGACAATAAACCCCTGCAGGCTATTAACCCACGTACTAAAATATAATTACTGTTCCTAAACGTCAAAATGTTTGGGGTTGACATCTTTGGGTGATGAATAAAAGGCTTTTTCTTTCCAAACAAATACTTTATTCCTTGTCCCGACGCGTTTCGACCTTACCTAACAGGTCATCCTCAGGGGAATCTATAATTTATAAAAGGCTTGTCAGAAAAACTGAGTTTTCCGGTAGGCTACTTCTGCGAGGGTACAACGCAGGAATATATAAGATAAAATGAGTTAACAACAGCTAACCCCAACACTAAGTCAAAAAAGGTTAATAGTTAACATGTCAAGCTACAAAAGCTATAAGAACACAAGTATATGGTCACTAATTACTACATGCAATAAAACTGAAAAACAACTACAGGTCAAAAATTAAACTACAATAAAAGGATAATCTGTCTCTAGATCTTCAAACATTACAATATGTCTAATATTAAAAAGCTTAAAAATTCTCCAAAATTTAAGTTTAAGCTGAAGACAACAACAGGAGTAAGAGCAGACAGCACAAACATCAGCAAGCCATGCAGCCGAGAAGAAACTTTCTGAGAAAACAAAACCTATCAAGTGAATGGGAATTGAAACAAACGCGAGTTTTTACCGTTGTTTTAAACATGAAAAATGAAAAAAGCGCCAAGATGGCGAACTTACTTACTTGTCTTGCTAAACAGGACTTAAAAACTATACAGTTGAATGCCCAAGGAACATGCTTCATCTATTGTTATAGGATTGATCTATTTGGTATCATAAGTGCCAACAAATTGGAAAATAACAACTCTTGGAAATTAAGAAAGAATTTTTGTTTTAAAATTTAAAAAGTGAGATATAACGTGCATAACACGTGATGGAGAACAAAAGCCGGCAGAACATCTCAACGCAAGGTCGATACTTAAACTGAAACAGGGAAATGACAAGTGACATTTGACACTTGGCAGAAGTGACGTATCGACCACGGAAAACAAAGACGCTAAAAACGAAGGACAGGTCCGGAGTGGGCCAAAATGACCTGACGTAAGGTCGGCTTCCTGATCGAGAATGAAAACGGCAATCAACAAACTGACAGACGTGAGAAATCGACTCGAAAATATACAGACACTAAAAACAACAAAATGGCAGGTCTGGAAGCCAAGGAGCAGATCCCCTGACTAAGTTGTCTCACGGTCCACTTGGATGGTGTGTGGGCTGGTGATCTGCTAGTTGACTATATAGAGTTTCCAAGAGTTGTTATTTTCCAATTTGTTGGCACTTATGATACCAAATAGATCAATCCTATAACAACAGATGAAGCATGTTCCTTGGGCATTCAACTGTATAGTTTTTTAGTCCTGTTTAGCAAGACAAGTAAGTAAGTTCGCCATCTTGGCGCTTTTTTCATTTTTCATGTTTAAAACAACGGTAAAAACTCGCGTTTGTTTCAATTCCCATTCACTTGATAGGTTTTGTTTTCTCAGAAAGTTTCTTCTCGGCTGCATGGCTTGCTGATGTTTGTGCTGTCTGTTCTTACTCCTGTTGTTGTCTTCAGCTTAAACTTAAATTTTGGAGAATTTTTAAGCTTTTTAATATTAGACATATTGTAATGTTTGAAGATCTAGAGACAGATTATCCTTTTATTGTAGTTTAATTTTTGACCTGTAGTTGTTTTTCAGTTTTATTGCATGTAGTAATTAGTGACCATATACTTGTGTTCTTATAGCTTTTGTAGCTTGACATGTTAACTAGTAACCTTTTTTGACTTAGTGTTGGGGTTAGCTGTTGTTAACTCATTTTATCTTATATATTCCTGCGTTGTACCCTCGCAGAAGTAGCCTACCGGAAAACTCAGTTTTTCTGACAAGCCTTTTATAAATTATAGATTTCCCTGAGGATGACCTGTTAGGTAAGGTCGAAACGCGTCGGGACAAGGAATAAAGTATTTGTTTGGAAAGAAAAAGCCTTTTATTCATCACCCAAAGATAAAATATAATTATTCACTAAAAGCTTTTCGACGAAACTCCCCAAATTTTTTTTTGCATGAAACGGCATTTCCATTTTTTTGACGAATAAGATAAACGAAAATCTTTCTGAATGTGTCAACATTGTGGGACTCGGCTAACTATTGGTAAAATTATATGTGCCAAAAATGTGAAAAGTTGTAAAACAATTGAAATAACGCAAAAACGATGAACGCTATCAATTTTTTTTCTCCATAAACATGATTTATAATTCGACGAGAAATGAGAAAATGCAATAGCATAAGTGGTATTCGAAAAAAAAAAAACAAAAAAAAAACTGAACATCTGTAAATCTGTATCACCAACCACTTATGGGACTCCTGATTGTCACAATAAGTTTATAAGATGCAGTTCAAAACACCCTATGAATAAAGTATACAAGTTTTTTTCGCGTCTTGTATAATAACAAATATATTAAGCTTTACACTAGAAATGCGTCACCTTGTATATACGTAACCAGATAACAACTGAAACCAACCCCGGATATGGGTTCAAGAGGGCCTAGTTCGCGCTAATTTGAAGAAATCTTTTTAGAACTCAAAAGTCGCGGTCTGCGATTTTTTTCTATGAAAATTCGTTAAAAATTATAAAACACTTCTTGCAATATGTTCTCTACATAAACCGTATTTGTTTCAGGTTCTTTACCTAAATGTTGCCGATTTTGATGTTTCAAATCGCCGATTTTGATGTTTCAAATCGGCATGTTAACGTTTTAAGGGGAAACCCTAACATTTTTTCTAAATGCCTATATATATTTTTTCCTTCAACTTACAGGTCTAAAATTTGCTACACAGTTTACCTCTTTATGATATAAACCCACGTACTACATTTAGCTACTTTGTTATTTCCGGAGATATAAAAATGTTTTGGAGGAAAACACAAATTTTTTTGGGATAAACTAGTCAGATTTTCCTAGCTAACGAACTCATCCAAGTCAGTTGAAAAAAGTACGCAGTTACCAAATGTAATCAAAATCGGCTCATTACCTATTACTTCCACATCGTCACAACGTGTGGAAGTATCGCATCGGCGACACAAATTTCAAAAATTATTTTTCGCTTAAACGTCGTAAAAAGTATCAATACATATATAAAACATGATTAGGGGACGAAAATTTTGTTTGTTCGACGTCTATTTTTAGCCACGATAACTTTAGAACGATTTGACATATCATCTTCAAATGTGGTACCCAGTTAGCACGCGACAATGGAACGTTTCGAAACGTTTCAGAAGTTTATGGGAACAGAAATACGAATATTTTCTCTGTAATCAAGTCATGGACCCTAAATTCATTTCATGAAAATGTCTTTTTGAGAAGAGTAGATTATCACAGCCACATGGAAGTTTTGATTCAATTTGCAGCACTATTTTTTGAGTCATCGATGTGACATATATATATATATATATATATATATATATATATATATATATATATATATATATATATATATATATATATATATATATATGTATATATATATATATATATATATATATATATATATATATATATATATATATATAAAGTCTAAAACTGTCCCCGGATATAGGTTCCAGTTTGCGCCAATTTGAAGAAATTTTCACGATCTCCTCCTTAGTGAGTTTTTTAAAGAAAATTCACTAAAATGAAAAACATTAGGAGTATTTTGGAACGGTTTAATCATTGTGACACTGGCACGTGGAAATTATGTTTAGAAAATTATATTATAGGAACGACTACCTTGGCTTCTTATATAGTAAACATTCGAGACACAGCAAGTGCTTTATAGTGGTAAATTTTATATAAATTTATAAGTTTATATATATATATATATATATATATATATATATATATATATATATATATATATATATGTATATGTATATATATATATATATATATATATATATATATATATATATATATATATATATATGTATATATACGTATATGTATGTATCTGAGCCATGACTCAAAAAATACTTAACTATCTTAAACCAAAATTGGCACATATCTTACTATTGTTAATATGTTGGACGATTTCGTAATTGTAATTTAGTTATAACAGACATTTTCCCTCCCCAAAAACATACAATCATATTTTTGAATACGCTACGCTATACTTTTAAAAGTATTGAAGTACTTGTTGTGACACTTTATATCTAACTGGAAATAGTGTAAATAAACCCCTGTTGTGAATTTTAAGTAGTGTTTTTTACAAGATATGGATTTTTTTTAATTAAAAGGATAATCTGAAAGACATGAATTGAAACGACTTAAGTCGTTAAAGTCTAATGCCTGACAAAGACAGTGTACTGAGCTGCCATGCGTAGATTGATAAATACTACAGGCATTAATCATAATTGAAGGATAATCAAACAGTACAAATAACACGCGTAAAACATACTGCTTGCACCAGCGATTGAGAACTCCCGGCCACAAAAATCTCCAAAGACGCTTGTAAAGTTAGAATGACAGATGAGGCGAAATAATTTTTTTCTGTTGAATTGATTGTTTTTTAAGTAAGGATTCAATAAAATGTGTAAAGTACACTATGTTTGTAAATTTATAAACGGCCGTAGTTACATTTTTAGACTAAAAATAAAGTATATAAAACATCACGGTTTAAGGAAGGCAATAAGGAAATTTTGAAGGAACCATCACTTCTATAAAGAATATATGAGGTTTTCCATTTGACAGTTTTTTTGTCGCAGAATTTGCTCAAAAACACTGCTCCCTTAGAATTGATATCCAAAAATAAGTTTTCTAAATTTAAGGCCTTTTGGATTTTAAATAGAAACGTAGTAAACTAAAACGTAATATATGATATTCCTTAAATATTACTCAAAATGGTGCTGAAATTTTTGCAAATGCAATGACATTATGTATTTTATTCAAAGACAGGTGTCATTTAGAGGACTATGAGAAGATAAGAGAGATTGAAAGGAACCGCTCGCATCTCTATGAAAATGATTTGAAAGCAGTTTCTTTTTTAAACCTTAAACTTAAAAAAAAACGACGACATCCAATATCAGAATAGTCGAATTTGTCTCAACAATTATAGAGCTAGTCACATTTCAACTGATTCTCTAATTATCTGTGTACGAGGTAAGCGTCAAAATTTCCCGGCCAGACTATGAAATACACTCACAATTAAATTTTATTTTTCACTATATTTCTCCCTAACATCAACGCACTTTTTACACCGCTTATGCAGCAATTAGATAATCCTAAAAATATTCTTTCGGTTTCTCAAAATGTGCACAAGGTGCAGTTTTGACCTCTTCTTCTTCACTGAAATAGCGCCCGAAAAGATCCTTTTTCAAATTTCCCAGTAGGTAGTAGCCCTCTACGCCATATATGGACTATACGGACCGTGATCAATTTGTTCATAACCGCAGTCACGAACTGCGGCTTGCGCAATTCCAGCAGTGTGCATGGGTGTATTGCCATG
The DNA here is from genome assembly GCA_964006375.1 of Tillus elongatus. Taxonomy (NCBI): domain Eukaryota; kingdom Metazoa; phylum Arthropoda; class Insecta; order Coleoptera; family Cleridae; genus Tillus; species Tillus elongatus. Next base: position 93,493,018 of record OZ023263.1, on the reverse strand, counting down.
GAGTAAACGCCCGCTTCTGGTCAATTTTCCACGTCTTTTTAACCGACTTCAGAAAAAGAAGGAGGTATTCAATTCGACTGTATTTTTTTTCTGTTTGTTACCTCAGAACTTTTTTCTAGGTTAACGGATTGTGATGATTCTTTATTTATTTGAAAGCTGGTACTTCTCGTGTGGTCCCATATAAATTTGTTCAAGATTTGACCTTTGAATTATCCTTAATTTACCTCCGAAAACAGGTCTAACAAATGGTGGCAGCGGTGATATTTAGCTTTGAGTTATCCTTAATGAAGTTGGTTTTCTATTTTTTTTTAAATTTTTACTTGTCTTCCAAATATTTTGTCGTAGTTTAGTATTGCATGATATTCGCTGTTGACTGTGGTGTTGCATTTTTAAAGTCTAAGAGAAGAATGCCCTGAAAATCACAAAAAATCGTAGCCATAACTTCTTTTATCTACTCACAGATCTTGAATTATTTTGGCGCTACTTCTCCTTCACGCCTTCATTCCATAGATTCACTCTTGCACAAGGGATCATAGTAGGTAACCATAGTTTTATCCCCTGTGAAATATATCTTTAACACGTCCACAGGGTTTTCTCCACAAAGGTGCAAATAGGATCGGGCAGATTCAACACGACGCTGGCGCTGAACTGATGAAAAATATTTGGGGACCCACATCTCACTAATTAATTAATTTTAGTTTTGAAATGAGCGCGAATTAGGCTTTCTAGAACACATGTCCAAGGTCCGTTTGAATTTTTATATGTTTATATATATATATATATATATATATATATATATATATATATATATATATATATATATATATATATATATATATATATATAATTATTATTGTCGACACAGGTGTATGAGGAATTTTGTTGTATTGTATTGTTTAGTATATTTTGTATTTTTAATTTAGATAATAGTATTTTATTATATTTAGTTACTTAGTGTTATTATGTTTAATTTTATTTTTGTTATCTAAGTTTATATATATTTATAGTTTTAATAATGTATATTTTTGTATATTTTATAGAAAATAATTGTGTTCGTAATTGTATTTTATATTGAAAAATCTCGGGACGCAGCAAGTGCGTTATGGTAGTGAATTTTCATAAAACTATTTTTTAATAGCAATAATGTGTGTTTTTTTTTAAGAAAGCAGGCATTAAATTTGGTTACCAGTATAATCTATATAGTAAAAACAATGTGCCATGTTTCATCAAAATAACTTTATTGTTTGAAAATGTAGAAAAATTTCCGAAAGTAAACTTAAAGTGTTCCCGAAAAAACTCGTTTTTTGGTCAACCTTATAGGTTAATAGCAAATTGAGCTATTCAAGTATTAAGCATTTGATCAAAATTCGCTACCATAACGCACTTACTGCGTCCAGAATTTTTGTTCTTACAAACATGCATTATATTTCAATGGAAAATGCAAAAAATGCAATAACATAAGGCGTGTTTGATTAAAAAAAAAAGAGAAAATTTGTATCACCAACGACTTATGGGCCACCCTGTGATTGTAGAACTAATTTTTTAAGATGTAGTTTAAGACACCCTATAATTAATATATACATTTTTTTTCATATCTGGTATAACAGATATATTGAGCTTTATTGATTTTTTTTACGAAAATTCTACAAAAATTATATACTATTAACGATAAACTCTATAGCTAAGACTGCTGCCAAGCGTCAGAGAAAGGGTCTATTTGAAATGAATTTTCTGGAAACATTTTATTAAAATGAAGGACAATGACGGTTGAAACTAAGACTTCAGGGTTTGTAAAACATTCTTCTTGAGACATTTTATTTCCGTAGCCCGTATTAGATTCAAGTTCTTTTCCTAAATATTGCCAATTTTGACGTTTAAATCGCAACTTTGACGTTTTGTGAAAAACCCCATTTTTTTTTTAAATGCCTATACCTTTTTTGTTTTTTGACCTACAGAGCCTATAGAGATATAAACCCACGTATGAAATTTGGTTGCCCTTACTTTGTTAATTTTGGAGATATAAATTTTTTTCGAAAGAAAACACAAAATTTTCCAGGAAAACCTCGTCGGATTTTCCTGGATAACGAACATATCCAAGTCACTTTCAAAGGGAAGCTACTTACCAATTTTGACGTTTAAAATCGCGATTTTTACGTTTTGAGGAGAACCCAAAATTATTTTCTTGAATGCCTGTAACTTTTTTGCAATTCAACCTACGGAGCTAAATTTTGGTAGGTAACTTGCCTCTAATGATATAAACCCGCGTATGAAATTTGGTTGCCCTTACTTTGTTAATTTTGGAGATATAATTTTTTTTTCGATTTTTTTCGAAAGAAAACACAAACACAAATTTTCCGGGAAAACCCTGGCGGATTTTCCTGGATAACGAACTTATCCAAGACACTTGCGAAAGGAAGGTATGTGCCAAATTTTGTCAAAATCGGTCCATTATTTTTTAAGTTATAGGTGTGACACATATATATATATATATATATATATATATATATATATATATATATATATATATATATATATATATATATATATATATATATATAAACATATAAAGTCTGAAACTGACCTCGGATTTGGGTTCCGGGGGTCCTAAATAGCGCTCATTTGAAGAAATTTTTTTAAAATTCGAAAGTCGAGATCTCCTCATTAGTGAATTTTTTTAAAGAAAATTCACTAATAAATGTATTTTTATTATTATTGAATAAATGTGTTTGTAAATATTTTGTTTGTTTTATTGTGTGTTATGTTGGGCGCCTTTTATTTTTTACTTATATTGAATTAAATATTAATTTAAACACGAATGTCTGTTTATTTCAGGACACGCGCTGCATATGACTTTATAGCTAATGTTATAGTGCTTTTGAATGTCAGTATAAATTTTTAATTATATGTTTATTGTTAAAAGATTTTCTAACAATAAATATTTACATGGTCCTTTTATGGGTCTATTTATTTTACCACAGCTAGCTCTAGTTGAGTTTCGCTTTTTTTTTTCAACAGGGACTGTTTTATATATGGGTTCACCAAAGGCGAAAATTCTTACACTTGCAGCCTCTATATTTTATTTTCTGAACCTGTCTATTCAGTTGAGAATTGATAAGTCAATGAACAGACGTATTTTGACAGCGGTAGAAAAATGAAATAATGAGCAAAATACTGTTTAAATTTAAACAAAAACATTTATTCAGGTTATTATTCTGGTTATTAAAATTTCTTATGAACTTATCTTTAATTAATATTTACTTTATTTATCTGTTAAAGTTTAAAAATCATTATTGGGATCCCTTATATTTCTTAATTTTAAATATGCCAGCTTTTGTTAAGGATATTACTAATTTTGATTATGATTATTATCTTCAATACGATGCTTAAAATTTTGATTCTACTTTCTATAACGAATCCAATTACTTTCATTTGCAATATGTAATTACCATAGCAACCTTGCTTTTGGTTAATCAGGTAACCTAGGAGATTGAATCTTAAAATTGTTGACAAGGTTTGATATTTCTTACGTGATGTCCTGCGTAGCGCCCTCCTTTGGTTCTATCTAGTACTTCTTATATAGATTTGATTTATATTCTTAAACTTGGCAAAATTGCTTCTTTAAATGATATTTACTTCTTTTTTTGACATATTATTATTGTATTAATTGATGTTTACGAGCTTGTTTGGAATTATACTGCAGTTTTTATTAATTTTTGATGGAATTATCTGTATCTTAAACATGGTGTGGGTTAAGATTATTTTTTGTTATTTACGTTATACGTATTAAGATTCTTGCTAGAAGTTGTTCTGATGTTGTTTACTGGTAGGTATAACCTTTTTGTTTCACTTTAACTATTGTTTACGCGTTTATTTAACTCTTTTGAACATTTTTCTTCATCTGCCAGCTACTAACTTGCTGTCTTGATCGATTTCCTCCTAACAATCCCTTCACCCTCGCGGAAATTAAGATCTGTCTCGTTTTCGTTTCATATGACGAATCAAATTTGTTAATTATTAATTAAATTTGTTTATCAACCAATTACTGTTTCTGTTTCAGATAAGGCCAATAGCATTATAGATTTCACCAAATGAGTCAAAAGAGAGTCATTTCCTTTAGATAATTCAACTATTGCATTTAAGAGTCAGGTGAGTCAAAGTTGTTTGTTTTGAAAATTTCTAACCTATTATTTTCATCAACAAAAAAAAAAGAATCCTTAATCATCCTTATTATTGTAATTGTTAACAAACACTTTCCTTATTCACTAATTTGACATATTTACCCGTCCTTACATAATTTATCTTAATCATATTCAGAAAGTTTCATTAAATTTATTACTAAATACATTGCTTTTAAATTCACTAGTTTTTTACTTTGTCGAAGACAGTTTATGAAACTTGTCAATTCACTGGCTTGTTTTATATCTGTCTACAAAGTTTTGTCTCTGAGATTTATATAACTTTTATAACTTGGTACATTGTTAAGCAGTTCATTTATTTACTTGAATTGTTCAATTTATGTGCAATAAAAAAATTCTTTATGTCTTATCTGGCAACTTTAAAAGATGTCTTTTCATTGACGAATACATCTTAGTTAAATTATTTTAAATTTCAGGTCCAGTTAGATAATAGTCTGCAACTTACCCCCTGTATCTGAATATAGCTGAGCCAAGAAAATTGATTCTTACTTCCAGGTAATTATTTGAAAACTTTTAATATTAAAAATATAGCTAGGTCTGTGCATGCAATAATATATATATATATATATATATATATATATATATATATATATATATATATATATATATATATATATATATATATATATATATACGTCTGTGTGTGTATCTGAGCGATAACTCAAAAAGTACTCAACTGATTTGAACAAAACTTGGCACATGTCTTCATTTCGTTACAATGGCGGACCAGCTCGTAAATCAGCTATAACGGGTATTACATGTAGCTTGAAATTGTGAATTTTAAGTAATTTGGTTCACAAAATTTTGAGTTTTTCCCAAATTAAAAATAAAATCGAAAAGCCATGAATTGAAAGCTTAAGTGGTTAAAGTATGATGTCAGATAAGGACAGAGTAGTGACCTGCCACGCGAAGAAAGTACAAAACGAATCGGGCACATTCAACACGACGCTATGCACTGAACTGCTGAAAGATGTTTGGGCACCCACTTGGCACTCACTTTATCCATGCCCAAATGTGGAGCATTCAGCGAACGCTTCTATCTAAAAGTACCGAAATTTTTGATAGTTCTTTCACTTTCAAGCATCGACTCTGTTTTTATGTGTTTTTGCAACATGATATTTTTAAACGACTCTTTCGAAATAGTTTGACCAGGGCACGTGTTTCTTGTAAGACTTTGACAATATTTTGATCGTATTGCGCATTGGTTGTTAAATCAGATTTCAACTCGCAGTCGGCCATAGAAAGGTAATTGAATGAAAAAACAAACTTCAACGGGGCGCGCAGGAGGGATGGCACAAGTACAATCAAGATGCGATTTTTCGATTTCTCGACGTTTTTTTCCTCGTCCCGAGTAAAGCTAGATTTCCCGGGAATTGTCGCTTTGAGAAGTCTCGACCAGAACCCTACTCGCTAATCAAACTGTATATCGGTTTTATTAAAAATTCCAACAAGAAGAAAAAAAAACAATAATACCCATCTTATACAGTGCTCCATTATTAAAAAAAATGTAGCCATATTTTCTTTTTTAAAGGCACTGTGGGATCTCAAGTAATAATAGTCTTCAATCTGCTAAAGAATTAATTTGTTTTGAATTTTCTTTTGTGTCTGGCTTTTAATGAAACATAAAAAGTTTGAACAGTCTTGACAACTACATTAAAGTAGTCTGCATGTTTCATCTGAAACAATTATTCCTCCTATTTTAAGCTCAACCTCTGCTATTGTGATCATCTACAGAGACAAAACAATTTTATTTCAAGCGAGACCCCGGTCATCCCTGAAAAGACGCTTCAATCGATTCGGTTTTAAATGAAAGATACTATGCACATCTGCCGTGGTCGTTTTCAACGAAACCCAAATTAGAATTTATATCATCACTGTAATACAGTGGAACACAAAATCAATGTAACACCATGCGTTTGTTGTCATTGTCACAGTATAACGGTGACGTCAAGTTGTCGTCGAAACCATGGCCTTTTCTTTCTAGTAGTTCTTTCTATTTTGGTTAGTTTACGAACTTTGTTAGTCGGTCTAGGTTTTCTAGAAGCTTTTGTTTTCGCCTGTCTCTTCGTTCCCTTGCAGATATGTGTCGTTATATATTGTTGTCAAAAACTGATTGCTCGGAATATTTACAACAAATGTTGCATTCGTTTTCTCAATGTCTTTAATTAAACAACTTTTGTTGCACCTCTTCTAGCACATCTATTTACATCGGTTATCTGTGTCAGAATATATCTTGACAAAACATGTGTGGTCAGTTCCATGACGACCTGTTCTTTCCAGTAGCTCTTTTTATTTTGTTTAGTTTACGCACTTTATCAATGAGGCCAGGTTTTCCAAAAGTTTTGGTTTTGACTTGCCATTGCGTTTCTTTGCAGATATGTGTCTTTATAACATTGTTGTTAAAAAGTGATTTTTTGGAATATTTCCAGCAAATTTAACATTCTTTCTCTCAATGTCTTTAAATAAACAAATTTCATTTCGCACCTCTTTTAGCACATTTATTTACATCGGTTGTCTGTGTCACAACATACCTTGAATGCCGCGGTAACAACACATGTATGGCCATTCCCACTCAGTTGGCCTTTCAATAGTTTTTACTTTCTTAATGTCCTTAATCTAACTCCATTTTTCCGCCCCATATATTACAACACTCAATACGTGCGGCTTGTTGAACTATTTTTTTTTAGGTAAAGCTAAAATATTTATAAATTAGAAGTTTGTTTTGTCCACTGGCAGTTCGCTCTGCTATCACGATCCTCCCCCTTAGTGCTTTTCTACATGTGTCCTCATCAGTGAAAATTTTTTTAATGTACGTGAAACTTGTTTCTTATTTTTTTCGTTAGTTCCCAGTGTAACTATATGATAACGAAAAAAAATTCGTAGCACAGAGTTAGATAAATCTTACAGAAAGCACTTAAATACTGTACATATGTTCTGTTGTTATTTGACAAGTAACGTAAAATTTTGTCTGGATACACATGCGCTTTTGAGGTGAACTAAAAGAGCCGTTTAGAAACATCTGTCGCTAAAGAACTTGAGCTTTCGGGGCCAGATAATGAATTTTAACTAACTCACTTGCTATGAAAAGGTGGTGAAGTATTGCTTAAAAATTCGCCAATGGACGTCAATAAAGAATAAGTAAAATCATATATTTACTACAATAGTAGTAAATGCCATATTTTCTACGCAAAAGTTTAATGAACATACTAACAGCTCACCAGTAGCATATTCTATATATATATATATATATATATATATATATATATATATATATATATATATATATATATATATATATATATATTCATTTAGAGAAAAGATTTCTGACGACATATATTTGAAAACAGGCGTACCGCAGGCACCTGTCCTAAGTCCTCTATTGTATGCGATTTATACTTGTAACCTATTCAGCCACATCAAGTATTCACAAATTCACTCACACGCAGATGACACCTATTTGTACTACTCAATTATCTCTTCGGATATGATTGAATATTATCGGTGGATAACGAAGGATTTGAATACTGTTTACCAAGTGTCAGCAGCACATAATTTGAAATTGAATCCGGCGAAATCCACTTTACTTTTATTTAGTAGAAAGGTCGACAGACTCAAGGATTTCCAACTTGGATGTAGAAATAAATGTTGCTTCTTCAAGAGAGTGGTGAAAGTCTGGGATTGCTGCTGGATAGCGACATGAAATTTCAAAGTCATGTATCAAGATGCATTATGCTAGCATTTTAAAGGCTTAAGAAAGTATCTTCCTGCAGGCATTATTTAAATCATAAACGTAGGCTCTTGCTGTGTGATTCGCTGGTGCTGTCAGTTTTACTTATTCTCTATCTATTTACAGTCCCTGTTTACGTTCCTGTGATGTTTCAATAATTCAGAAGGCTCAAATCTCTTGTATTAGACTCACCTGTGCGATACGGATGTATCACAATATATCTGATGCTTTTGAGTCTGGTACATGGTTGACTGCAAGAGTTTGTTATCATTCAGGATGCCTTTTTTATCGGATCATTAAAACACATAAACCTCCCTATCTCTAAAACAAAAGAACTTTTAGAACTGACGTGCACAGCCTGAATTTGAGACACAGGTTTACGGTGACCCCGCTGTTACATAAAACGGCATTGTTTGAGGGATCGTGCACGTTCGGTGTGGCAAGATTCTATAATAGGCTCCCTGTTGAGGCCAGAAATATTTCTATGAACAGATTCGGTTGTTGGTACCGTCGGCAATTGTCTTGTCACCGGGCTACTTAAGAAGGTTCTGATGTAATCCCTTATGTGTTGGCGTTGCAATATCATGCAGTGATAAGATGGGTTGGATTGGGTTGCGCTTATTTTTTAATGGGTTTAGTGTGTGTTGCTTACTAGTATGTTTGTGATATTATATAATATTTTTATGTTCAAAAGGTTTGTACATATGTTTTTTTCCAATGTATGTTTAACTGTAGTAGCGGTGGAAGGTCACTGGCAGTGTTTGAGCGATTACGGCTAGTACGCTGAACCGTACGCTATTCCAGAATTATAAGTGGAAGAGTAGTATGTTAGAATATACTAGTGGACGCATGAATCTCCCTTTGCGCATAGATCTACATTTGCGAATGGATCTACCTTTTTGCATGGATCTACCTTTGCGCATGGATCTACCTTTCCGAATGTATTCACCTTTGCGAAAGGATCCACCTTTTCGCATAAATATACCTTTTCGCATGGATCCACCTTTGCGAAAGGACCTACCCTTGCGCACGAATCTACCTTTGCACATGGAACTACCTTTGCGCATGGAACTACCTTTGCGCATAGATCTACCTTTACGCATGAATCTACCTTTCCGCATGGATCTCCATTTCCGCATGGATAAACCTTTTCGCACTGATCTACCTTCACGTGACGCACTTCCTGCGTGACTATTTCTTCCACAATATGTATTAAATATATTACTGTTCGTTGCCGTCACACATCTGCTGCGTCAATGTTTCTTCCATAATACGCATTCACAATATTATTGTTTATTACCGTGACGCACTTGCTGCGTCAGTATTACTTTCCTCAAATGTATTAATCATATTGTTTATTATCGTAACGCACTTGCTGCGTCAATATGTTATTTTTGAGTTTTCCGTTTTGTTTGATAAATTGCACTATACTCTCTACCATAACGCACTTGCTGCATCAGTATTTATTCCATAATATGTATTAATTATTAACATTATTGTTTATTGCCGTAACTCACTTGCTGCAACAAAATAGATCCTATGAAATATTATTTAACATTCTATTGACAAACTGTTCCTACCGGATATCCAGGTTGCTCAGCTTAACCGACTTATCTTTGTAAGAAGAAAGGGAATAAAACCAAACTGCATTTGGGAATAGGTCTTCAAATTTGGCATTAAATTACAAAATTAGGGTATTGAAATTGGAAAGTAGTAGCCGCCGCGTGGGTAGAGTTAAATAAAGATTCGATTTATAGCCATATTCGCAGTTACACAATTACATAATTATCATACAAGATGCATTCATTAGAAGGTATCCCACTAAAAATGTGACAGGTCACTTAAAATGTATATTCTTTAAAGGACTTTCCCATTAAAATTAACTTCAAAGACTTAATGCAATGATATAAATAGACAATATGAACGTGCTAACATGTCGCGTGTATTTAATAAGCGGGACATGTCACACGTGACAACGCCGTTGACTTTTAAGCTTCGGAATTAACCCCTTTTGTGACGTCAGCCTCCAAGTCCCTTCAGTGACGTCAAACTCGGCGGTCGCTTGCGCTACCGCACTCGACTCATAGAAACGCGCCTCCGTACGAGCTGATTTTATGACATATCTGCGATAAGCGAGTCTTTATATACGCTTACAAAGCACGCCACGCTCTCTTCTGAATCGACCTGAAGATGGAAAAGTGCAGCTAAATTTTAGTCAGAGAACAGCATGTCTAACTAAATGGGTGAGTCTTACATCTATCCAATTACTCATACATTTTTTTTGCTAGATAATGATGGTAGATTGTTTGTTAATATATGTATATCGAAATTACTTTTGACGATTGTTTTCTTACTATAAATTTCATACTGGTAAACGGTGGCTTGTGGCAGCGTGAGTTCGGTAACTAATTGCTATTATACTGTTTTAAATGCGTGATAAAGAGGTCATTTGAGATTTTGTTTCGCATATGTTAGTTTATTTCCAATCATTGAAACAGTTAAATTTTGTAAGTAAACTTAACCTGCTACCAGCCGCCCTATGCAAACCATTAAGCCCTGAACCGTTATTCATGCGCTTCGAATTTTATAGCACCCCGTAAGTAAAGACACCATCGTAAGTAGAGGCTCCCTCAACACCACCGTGGGCAAGGCTCCCTCAACACCACCGTGGGCAAGGCCCCCTCAACACTCACGTAGGTAGATGCCTCTTCAACCATATCATGAAAGAGCCACTTCAACAACACCGTGAAGGAGCCCCCTGAATACACCGCAAGTGAACGGCACTTCAACAACATCATCAAGGAAGCCCCTTAAACACCACCGTTAGTAAAGCTCTCTTCAACCACATCATGAAAGAGCCACTTCAACAACACCAGGAAGGAACCCTTTGAATATGACATCATTCAGGAGGCCCCTTCAGCACCATCGCCAGGGAGGAACCCCCTCAACCTAAAGCTGAAAGTTAAGTACACTATTTATCCGTGGCTTTCTTTTTCTTTTGTAGAGTGTGCTCCACAATTCATTTTTACAGTGTTTAATCGAGTCATATTTTTTTTTCATTGAATTTATTAAATTCAATCTACTGCATTATATGGAGTCAATAACTTTTTAAATAAACTGATTTTATTCATAATGCCTGATTTTATTTGTACCTCTTAAAACCTACCAGCTGCAAGTGCCTAAACCCAAGCCCTGAGATAATTTGTGTCATATCATATTCTCAAATATATGGACGTCAAACAATAATTATTGTAAACGACATTGTCGACCTAAAGAACAGGTGAAAAGGATCAATTTAAAAACGTTTTTTTCAATAACAAATTCAATCAATTGACCCAATCTGTGTGTAAGCACTATATTACTTACGGACGCAACGTACACGTCCTGATTAGCTTGCAAAGTGTCGCAAATTTTGGTGTTTGAGCAAACATTTTTTTCACCCATTCTGTCAAAAATGCCACTGATGTGATGTGTTTAAAGTAGACTGATTTCACGCAAAACCAGCCGCTCTCCAGAAAGTTCTTCAACTTTGATGTTCAATAAAAAATATTCGATTGACTTTAAACGAATAAAAACCGGCCTAAAATTTTCTGGAGATTCCGTTTTTGGTAATGGCACGTTTCGCAGTGCTGTATATTCAGAGGAGATAAACCCCACAACCGGAGCACCTTTTTAGGTCAAAAATCTAGTTTTTGCTATTGTGTCGCCGACTTTTTTTTTCCCTAATATCGCCAAGAAAATTTTGCCTAGATAAATTTCGCCTCTTTACCTTCCAGATGAGCCGCTTTCTCTTGCAGCTTTCCGTTCGCTCCTGGCAAAGTTCCAAAAAGACGATTTCTTCGGGCCCCTGTGTCGTTCCTACCCGCTCGATCGCCCCCGTTCACCCCTCATTGTCTGCGTCCTTGATGTACGCATCGCTCACTTTTTAAATCACCAAAATCCAACCATTTTCAACAACATTATTCACATTCATTTGTGAATGTGAAAATCTTAAGCTTTTATCCGTGTTGCTTTAGTTATACAGCTGATGCATTTGCATCAGTTTACGTAACTTATGTATCATAAATGGATGTTGATATTATTATTATTGTTATTATGTATTTATCATTTGAGCTGTAAGAAAGTAACTAACGTTTGTGAAGACATCTTGTAGGAAAAGTGTAAATAAGTTTTTTATTATTTTTCAAGATGCAATGCTTGCACCGGATCTCACAGATCAGGAGGGGGAAGATGGAGAAAATGAGGAAGATATAGAGGTTTGTATTGCCCCGCCTGATGAAGTTGGTACTGCTGATAACTTGACTGGTAAACAGCTTAGAGCATATTTTTATATGTAGACAGCTTGTGATCTTAGTTAGTAAGATAGCTTATTGTACCTACATAAAAACATTTTCAGGTTGTAAATTATTGCAAAATGTATAGATTTAAATAAATGAATAATAATAATAATAACAATCACGCACACAAAACACACACACACTTACACGTACACACACAGGTACGTACTAACACGTCCACACACGTACGCCCACACGTTCACGCAACGACACGTACAGACACGCGCACGTATCAGCACGCACAGAAACAGGGACCCACACACGCACGCTTACGCAAAACACGCACAAATTTTTCTATTACAATACACCGGTTTAGACCTAATAATTTAGTTATACAAAATGTCACATTAATTTTATGATTCACTATATAAAACTTGGAAAGAAAGATTTGTACGATAATTAGCACGGTTCTAAAAGAATAAACAAGATGTAATTACATTAATTAAGGAAGTTTATTTGTCGCCTTCACGCAAAACACCGGGAGTATATTTTTTATTTTAAAAAGTCGTGATATTTTTTACGACGTAATGGTGAATTTGTTTAGTGAATCTAGAAGTTGTTTTAGCTTTGCACCGACTTGACTTAATTTTTCTTGCAATTTACCCACCATCTGCTCTACAATAAAAATACATAGACGTGTCGCGCATTAATTATTTTTGGAATTTTTTAAATTTTAGGTTAAAATCTATATTGCGATATCAGAGATCACCGACTTGAATTATTTTTTTTTGCAATTTACCCACCATCTGCTCTATAATAGAAATACATAGACGTGTTGCGCATAAATTATTTATGCAATTTTTTAAACTAAGGCTAAAATCTATATTGCGATATCAGAGTAATTAAACATAATTTGTTAGAAAATGTTAGTAGAATTTGACATTAAAAAGTAAAGCCGTAACTACTACCTGCGACCTGAAATTATTGTCATCACACGAAAAGTTGTTAAATCTTGTGTCATTTGAAACTGTAACATTTCAATTAAAAAAGTTCAGGACGCAGCAAGTGCGTTATGGCAGTGAATTTTTATTAAATGCTTCAAACTTGGATAACTCAATTTTCGATAAATTTAGAAACTTAAGTTTTGTTGTCTTTCTCAAGGCAACATATCCGCCAAATGTCATTAAAATAGCTTTGTAATTTTCGGAGAAAAATTTTTTTCGAAATAAAATTAAAATTTGAAAAACTCAATTTTCTATAAACTTTATAAATTAAATTTTGGTATGTAGTAAGGACTTTGCTAAGGCAACGTATCCACCAAATTTCATCAAAATAGCTTTGTAATTTTCGGAGAAATTTTTTTTTCGAAAGAAAACTCAACATTTTTCGGGAAAAACTTGTTCGATGTTCCTGGCGGACAAACTCGTCCAAGCCATTAATAGGGGAAAGGCACTTGCCGAGTTTCATTAAAATCGGTTAATTATTTGTTGAGTTATCGGTTGGATATATATATATATATATATATATATATATATATATATATATATATATATATATATATATATATATATATAATTAGGTTTTTGTGACGGCAATAGTGTTATTTACCCAAATAATTGTGGGAAAGCCGTCAGTTGCAAAATAAAACTCTTTATTAAAAGCCGAGCTTTCGGAATAATTTATTCCATTCTCAAGGATATAACGTGAGTTTTACTATGACTAATTATGCAATAACAAACATGAAAAAAGGTTTTTCATGTATAGGTTTCATGTAATAATTTTTTCCCGAAAGCTCGGCTTTTAATAAAGAGTTTTATTTTGCAACTGACGGCTTTCCCACACTTTTTTGAGTATATATACTCAAAAAATTGAAACTGACCCCGGATATGGGTTTTTGGGGCCCTAGTTCGAGCTTATTTGAAATTTTTTTTGCAAAGTCTTACCATCGATACCTCTCTATTAGTGATTTTTTTAATGAAAATTCACTTAAAAGCAAAAGGGAACACCTACAAAGTGTTATTATACATGTTATTATTACATAGCGAGCCAGCGTAGCCTAACTGATACATAACTTTATAATTTGTAGAGATACGAAAAACTTGTTTGCAGAAAAGATCTAGGAAATCATGTGCTGCATAACTAAATAATACTTTTATAAATAACGGATGTCACATACTAAAGTGACGTATTAAACTTATACTTTTTAAGGGACACCTATATATTATTAATTTTTTTTATAAAACTCGTTAACATATGCAAAACATTTATAAGGTAATAATAATTAATGCTGTAAATAAACAAGTTATTTGCAAACCAAGTGATGAAGCTGTGATGAACAACTGATAAGTACACTTGGAGAAACCCATATCACTACAACACATCTTTTAAATGCCTAAGGACCATTTCAGTAACGAAGTTAGCGTCATGAGAAGATAAAAAAATTAAAACTACTTAACTACTACACATTACATATATACTACGTGCTAGGTAAATGACCGATAACCTAGAGAGAATGACTTTCCAGCTTTCTGCGTTCATATTTTGATTGCCGGGAGACCTTCTGAAAATACCGTTGTCATTGTACCGATCGAATTTCGGAATATCTTTAACATCAAAGATGCAGAGTGAACAGTGAACTCATAATCAGTGGCGGGATACGCTTTAAGCAACTGTTTTTTTTATGGCTTTAGAGATATAAATAGTCTCACGTACTAACGAAATATCTTTTACGTTAAATTTATGTTCATTTAATTTTCTCTTCCACGTGAAGCATCTTAATACTTCAGTGTATTGTTTGTAGTTATTTTGTCGTTTAAGTTGATGCTATCTAGTTTATTTCTCATTTTTCATGTTCACATAAGGAGTTTTTCGAGCCAGGTGTTGTAAAAACAACTGGCATGCCCCTGTCTCTTTTACCTCACTTCTTTTGCACTGACTTTTTAATCTCCTACCTGGATTTACCGTTCTCTGGAGTTTACAATCCTTTACAATTTGCTGGTAATCTTCATCCTCTAGTCGTCCCTGTATGAATGTCTGAATTCAGTTTACGCCTAAATGAAGCCATACGAAGATTACATATTTACTGTTAGGTCCTTTCCTCTAAGCTTTATCTGTATTTGTAGTGTTCTTAAAAATAAGAATGTACCTATTGTATTTATTTACTATGGAATAATACTTTAACCAGTTGACCATTCTGCATTACTGACATTATATCAACGACGTCAATGAGCGCCACCTGGAAGCTCTATAAAAGCAGGCCATTCGCAAAGCACAGTTCAGTTCTATCACAGATCTCGTCCTCTTAGATTCTTGCGACCTGTGAGACCTCAATCTTTTACTTAAACACCGCTCGTGTGCTTAAGTCAGTTCAGTTCAGATTCCGTTCTTGTATTTTGTACGTAACAAGTACAGTGATTCCGTATATATTCAGTGTTTACCTTCTAAATTAGGAAGTATACGTAATATACTTCCATCATACGCGCATTTAAATATGCAATACACAGGTAGCTAATAAGGTTGTAAAATCTCCTGAGTAACTCATCAATCAAGTGTAAAACCGCAAATTGTAAATAATAGTTAAGTTAAAAAGAGTACATGGTGACAATACAACACATGTAAATATTACAAGTGTATGATTTAAATCGCCTGGAATCTAGTGCACCTAGAGTTAAATACACAGTGCACATACAGTCTACACTTCCAGGACATTCTTCAAACGCTAAATTAACAAAGCTGACTAATTAGCGAGGGTGGGATAAATCTACCTGCAAATCATTGGGGATAGGAAACAATCTCTTTCTTCCCCACCAGGTTTCCTTTTAATTTTAGCTCTATTTTAAACATTCTGTATTTCTAAGTTCGATTTGATTAAAATAACTTTTTTTTTTAGTTTCTTTATTCTTTAGCCCCAACAAACTTTTGTTTTGTTCACATTTATCTACAAAATATTTCATTATTTCTGTGGCGTAACTTGACCTGACCTAACTTGACCTGACCTTAACTGTTGACAGATAAATGAAATTTAAACTTAAATAGCTCGTTTAATAACAGTTTTTGAGAAATATACCTTTTTAAGAATTACGTGTATGTTGACAAGTCCAATCAACTGTTATTATAGTAAGCGGGGTGTTCTACGAGAAGAAATATAAGTTTAATATGTTATACACATATGATAAATCCTGTTTTTGTAATAGTACTACAAGGCGATGCAGCATGTAATTCCCTACAATTTTTGTGCATGTCTATAAATAACAGAGTTACTTCCCAGATATACTACGCTGGGCTAGACTGTATATACATGATATCCATTATAAAAGGTTGCCACAGGCTTTTTCCGAAAACTGCTCGGAGTTTAGAAAAACCCTAAACACGTCGATTTTGCTTGCAAAGGAGGAAGATTCATTGAACCCTAACAGAATTTCTAGCATTTAATCTCTAACTCGGGTGACTTTTATCCCCATTAATTTCAATCGGAAAAGTAAGCCGAGGGGCACTTTTTTGGAACGTATTTGATTTTCTATTCAGAAATGCAGTTAGTTTTTCAGATATTAGCTTTTAAAATTTAAGCTGCAATTTACAAATTTCGCGATTAGTTCTTAAGATATTTGATCTCAAAACTTCAAAATGAAAACGTATTAAATAGTAGCAGCTGAACAGGAAATTGCAAGTAAAAACAGGAAAATACTATTATCCTAGAGATTTTATGTAAAAAATTTGAAAGCAAATATGTAAAAAAGTAATCGGTAGCTAAAATTTCAGCAGCAGCTTTGAATAGAGAATTAAGTGCATCGCAAGAGGAATTGCCTGTTCCCCAGAAAGAGTGACCTGCAGGGCGCAGATGTTCAGATGGCTGGAAAAATACTGCTTACAAAATCCACCATCTCTAATTTGGTGTACGTGTGTAACAAAAGTTCGTTACGATAAATCTAATTTCTATTTCATAAAACAAAACTCTGCAAATATTTATTGCCAAGAATTCTAAATATCATTTTAAAACATCTGTATATAAGTAAATAGCCGTATAAAATATATTTCCAATCAGATTAAATCAACATTGGATTTTTTTCGCCCTGAAACCACTGCCGAAAATGTTTAAATTCACAAAATTTTTAATCTTGAATAATTTAATCAGTCCATAAGATATATAAAGACCCCAAAACTTCTAGAACTAATTAACGATGCATATATATATATATATATATATATATATATATATATATATATATATATATATATATATATATATATATGGCTCGCTGGCCAGTTGAGGGAACCAAGTTTTCCGATTTCTGTTTACATTAACCTGCGAAAGTTCGTTACTAATCGTCTTAAAAGACTGGGAACCTGCCGTCACAACGCCCATCTGGATATATATATATATATATATATATATATATATATATATATATATATATATATATATATATATATATATATATATATATGTATATATTTATATATATACATTGTTATTTGTTTCTCTTATATACATAAGGATCGTTGTTCTCGAAACTTATTGCATGAATTTAATAATTTTATTTACTTTGACGATTCGTTTGTACAGGTGCCCCTCCCCGCTTTCTTGATTGAAACAGATTTCCTTATAAAGTTAGAGTTTTCTTAACCAAGTTGTTTGTTTCCGGGCTTGCCAACGCATTTGTCAAATTACCCGAGATAATTTCTTGCTTTGTTCTTTTTAATTACAACTCGTTCCAACTATATTTTTCCATTGTATAAATAAGTAGAGAATTTTGCTAACCGAGAGACTACAAGCTTCCAAGTTTATAATACTCTAATAGAAACCCATTAAGCAGCCACACTTGAGGAATTAACTTGCGGTTTGGAGGCCTACAAATAGTCTACGATATCTCATCCCCAAATACGACCCCAGGAGCAGCCAGGGAGACGTGATATTATAGAGTATCGACATTTTCCTGTTTATAGCCTAAACCCACAAGGGTGCAGATCAGTTGAAACAACAGTAATTCCGCGATCTAAATCCTCATGCTTAGGCAAAAGTAAGACTACGGGGTAATACCCACGGTTTCATTTCTCATACCTTATCGTTGTCTATCAACCCTGCTGAGAACCTTGAACTAAACAAGATTGCCTTAACCTGTTGTTTATGGCCCATTAAAATAAATTTCACCTGTGCATATTCTCATTAATTAAGTAAATATCTATTTTATATATATATATCATGTTTATCTACAGTAATATCCACTGTAAGTTTATCAGACCCCTCGACAATACTCATCTCCACTAGAGTCTACCTAGGTGTCCTGCTTCCACGGGGTGGTGCGTCTCTAAGTCCTCTGCGACTTAGGTGCTTTCACTTTCCCCCAAAATCTTAGATATTTTTAGAAAGTGGTTGAGCTCCAGTTAACTTTATTTTTCCGACCGAACACTCTACCTTTCGGAAGCAGACGGTTACAACTGTTGCAGATGATCTTTGCTAGCGCCTACATGTTTCCAATATTGCAAAATCAGTAGCAAAGCTGCTTGGGTTTCTATTTCGGGTTAAACGTTTGTTTTCACATTCAAGCATCCTTGTCATGAACCCACACTAATCATCCAAAATCCTTCATTCAGTCAGTCTCATTCGGTTTATCAATACTCCTCTAAATAGCCTCCTCACAACACTTAACAAACGTATCGCTTGATAATTTTTGCATTCACTCTTGCTTCCTATATCTTTATACAGAGCCACATGATAGCGTCCTTTTACTCTTACCTTATGCACATCAACAGTGCCACATTCTTTCTGACTTGCAATCGGTCGAGGTTCTGATGGTTACTACTACCTCTATGTAGTTTCTCAAAATATTTGATATAAACAGGCCTGCTTCCAGACACATGTTAATTAAACAGTATACATCCTTACTAACTTAACTTATTGCATCTCCGTACGGTTCCATTACTTTATCCGTTTCGTTTCTCTTTAGCCCTCATCACTCATTCATATCCCTGGCAACAATTATTCTTCACACGCGTCTAATTATCCATTCATGTCTCTCCAAAAGGTTTCTCTCTCTCGCTCACTGTCGCCGTTTGTCGGTGCAACCAGAAATAGTCTGTGTAAACTCGTTCTCATCTGTACCCATATAATTCTTGGGCAAACACATCCATAATGTCCTACACATGCCATACAGAGCATTTAACTAACACCCTGTAACGAGGCCTGACTTACGGGGGCAATTATGCCGTGGAACAGATTAGTGGATTTACGGGAACGGTCCCGGGTGCCAGATTTTGAAAGGCTTTACTCCCTGCAAGGATGTCTGCGACGTCGTCACAAGGCTCTGGCCACGGTTGTGGTCAGAGTGCCTGGATAGGTCTGTGGAGAGGGCCTATGACGTAAGCCAGTAGCCTATGACGTAACAGGCTGTATAGATACCTCCGAGGTTGCGGGCTTTAATCGCTCCCCCGGTATTTCCCTGACCTTCCGAAATTTTGTATGGGTGTAGCAGATTTATTTGTGGTTATAACATAGACTGAATATAATTTCCACACTATTTATTATATTATAAAACGTTACAGTCCACTGGTATTCTTACAATGTGAAAGGTACTTATCACGCTAATTTATCCTAAAACAAGTTATGTTACTGGTGACGGGCCAACGATATTAATTCTTCCCCACGAAAAGAAAATGCGGGAGTCATGCGGACGGGAACTCCGAGCGTTGTGGTTTACAACCCGTAGATGCAGGCGTTAAGTGGGTAATGGTTAAAATGGCGCCTATCCATCGAAACCGGTACCACCGATCAAACGCCTCGACGTGAGGGCGTCGATAAGGAACGGGGGGCTATAGGGGAACACCCTGTGGAAGGATATGTTTATATACTGACTCGAACTTGGCCTGCTTGGGTACATACAGCGTCCAGACCAGGGTCGAATCGGAACGGTCGTACCCAATACCCTTGAGAGATATGTGTTAGCTACAGCATCACCTCCCAGAAGTATTACGACACGCCAACAATAATGGAATGGGGCAATAGAGGGGAATTACTCTAAATCCTGCGATCTCGACGTCGACGGATAGACGCATGGGAACTGAGAAAAATATCCGAAAATTCGCTATAACTAAATACAATAAGACAAGCCTAAAATGTTCTTACCACGACTGCGTTCGGTAGAATTATTAGAATACGGAATTGTCTCACACAACAACAGGACGGACGGTACTGTATTCTAACGTTTTGTTACAATTTTTAAGAACAGACTTTTCATTTATTGAATCAAAATTCAAGTTATAGGTTTCAACACGCTACGGCAAACGGTGAACACTTTCTCCTTTTAGTAGTTATTTTCTCTCTGCAGTCCCCGGCTGAAAAATCTTAATCGGTGGCAGATACCTTATCTTTATCTTCTGCAGATATGTTTTTAGTCCGCCGCGATAATTCGAAAATGCGCACTTTTAAGAAATATTAATGATAACAATAATAATTTTTACTGCGTGGAATTTTTACATGTGTATGAATTATATTAAATTTATTTTCGAACAGCCGCTTTTAGTATCTACGGCTGTTCTGAAAATATCTACTTCGTCACAACCCGACCGTATGCATAGGTACTGACCCATTAGTTCCTCATCGCGCCGCTTTTGTTTTGTCTCACTCATGCACAATATATCAACGTTTCGTGCATTCATCTTTTGCAAAATCCAATTTTCTTTACCTCTCACACTCTGTACATTACAGGTAGCAATTTTCGTTGGCACTTGCCAATATTAAGTCTCCGTCGCCTATCATGACCTCGGCTATCCGAGTCTTTATTTGTGGTCTTCGTAGTGTTTAAATATGTAGACGTGGGATGAGTCACTGACACATCTGCACTACCGGAATTAACGATGGAGCCGTCCGACGATGTATGTTGGGTATTTTTTTTTCAGCCGTGGTACTCACAATGGCCGTAATCCCAAGCCGCTTTCAGGTACGCCTACTTATTCCTGGTTGGCTAGTATCTTTGCCGCAGAGCAATTCCGACAGGCTACCACTGCTCTGCTCATCCGCGTCACTAGGCGGCAAGAAGGTTTATATATCATATTCAGTCTCACTTCTCTTGACCACGGGGAAAAGGTTGCCTCTTCTTTCGATATTGCTATCGACCTTACTCCTTAAAAATTGCTTCGCCAGTACCTCTTTTTGGAAACCAATTTTAGTCGAAAAGCAGACGCTTTTAGTGTTAAATTACCCAGTTGTCGAAATGTTCGTTACAGATCCTCGTTTCTTCCTAGATCATCTAAGCTTTGGCATTACCTCCGCGCAGACATATTTCTGATCACATATAATCATCAACTATTCAAAAAGCCCATCTTGTGATAGGAAGATTAAATTAGTTATGTCTTAAAGACAAATATACTCTGCCTTTGATGAACCACTTCATTAAAAACGTGTGGTTCTTGAATTATGTATCGTGTAGTTTCTCCGCAGGACACCCTGTACAAGCAATTTTTTAAATCTAGAACCGAAATAAATATCTATAAGCTATTACAGTAAGAACTATTTTTCTGCCTAAACATGCTTTTATATGTTTTATTCTCGTCTAAATAAAGATTAGCCTCCCGTATTTCATTGTCATATAAAGAAGTATGGGCCCCATTCTGTAACAAAGCGACTCCTCCATATTTTCGTAAAATATCTAAAGTATGCTTGATGCAAGTTTGATGAGGGTAATTCAAACTACAACCAGCACAGTTAGATATCATTTGAATACCTCCAGAAGGGATATATTTATCCAGCATCATAAAGATTACCGTTCGGAAAGTTCAGTCAAATGGTGAATAAATGACGGACGTTTGAAATTTTCATAAGGGAAGAATGTTAATAATGCAAATACCTATAATGTATGAGTGTGTACTAACCTGAACGTTTCTGCTATAGAAATTGTTTGTAAACAAATGTACAGCGCTGAAATTTCTGACCTCGTCGAATTCGAATATCAGCTCTACGTAACCGGTCTTCATGGAGTCGTTCTTCCACGCTACCCATCCGTTACCTGCAAAACAAAACAGCAACATTTAGTAGTCAGTATTATTTGTGACGTAAGATTGCATTAGCTGCGGTATGATTACCATTCAGACATTTTGAAAGCCCTTTGCAACAACTAGCATGTGACTTAAATAGTTCATATGCATTCTGTTCTGGTGTATTGAATTTTGTCCCAGCATGTAGTTTTAGGTACTTTTTATTTTATTTATTTATTTATTTATTTATATTATTATTATTATTATTATTATTATTATTATTATTATTATTATTATTATTATTATTATTATTATTATTATTATTATTATTAGCGTTTCTTATCCTAACCTAAGCCTACTAAAAATCTAGATAATATTTATGGGATTACGTAGGGATACATATTCTTCATGCCAATATGGCCTTGCATGACAACTTTTTTTCACATACAGGTGGGCCTCTAACGTCATGGATACATATAAAGAATATAGAAAAATGATAACTGAAATCCTAGTATTTTTGTAAATATTTTTAATTTGAGTTGTTTATTTAATTTATATGTAAGTAAATATAGTTTTTTTTCAACTTTACAATTGTAGAAGTTGCTCCAAATTAAAGGTTTGTTCAAGGTCTTTTAAGTTGTGGATTCTGTTTAGGAATTCATCTCTGTAATCCCATCCAACTGAGCACTTTAGTAAAACATGTTGTGCGCTTCCTTCTCTCTCGCATTGGGTCACTTTTAAGGCTGAGTTTGCTTAATTGAGGATCATAAACAGCACAGGAAGTTCCTTGTTTGTTTTAGAAGCATCTGTAGTCAGATGGCTTATAAAATTCCGCTATATCACTGTTATACATGGCGCTCCTTATTTATACCGGATATTGAGGATAATTTAAAAAAATTGTGACAATGATATTTGAAAGAACAGACGGAGAAAGCCAATTAATTGGACATATGTTAGATCTGTATATGCTCTCATTGATCTGCATAAAGTCTTTATATCAGCAGACTTAAGCAGGGGATTGGTTTTTGGCATAGTATATAATCGTCAGATCAGACAAAAACAGGTGGTGGACCTTGTGAATACGTGTACTGTTGTTGGCAAACATTTTTTCAATAAAACGACAACCTAGAATTTGTCTTTTGTAAACTAACGGCATTTCGTTACATTCGTTACATTGAGCCCTGAGAAATGAGTATATATTTGCTTAGATAGCCAGGCAGCCCTCCGGGCAGTCTCCGCGTCCAGAATTAGGTCAACGCTGGTTCAGGAGTGGGCTGCCGCTCTTACGGGATTGTCCAGGACAAAAGAGGTACAACTTGTTGTGGGTTTCGGGACACTGTGGCATGGCGGGGAATAAAGTGGCGAATGACCTCGCAAGGGTTTGTTCCCGGCGGCCGTTCTGTGGCCCGGAGCCTGCTATAGGCAAAAGTAGGAAGGTCGTCTCCGACGCCCTAGATAAATGGACTGAGGAGGCCAAGGAGAAGCACTTGAGATCGGTCGATGGCTGTAGGCAGGCGAGGGATTTCGTGGAGAGGCCGGATAGATACAAGACTGTCTGGCTTCTTGATAGGAGTTGTTCCGCGCTTCACCGCGCTATTGTGGTGCTAACAGGCCACTGAACTCTCAGAAGACACCTTACATTAATAGGTGTCGAGAGGGACCCATTTTCCAGGAATGCGGCAGGACTGAATAAACATCTTAGCACTACCTGTGTGATTGCGAAGCTTTTGGGAGTCTTAGAACATAATTGTTTGGTTCCGGGACTCTACAGAGGAGCCATAGGTGAGTTCCGTCCAGTGGAAGACCGTCATGGCCTTTATGTCGAGTTCGAGTAGGTTTGGTGACGAAACCGAGGAGGGGTAGGGTATGGTTGCTGGGGTTGGTAAAGAGGGCCTGTTGTGGGCTACTTGCCTGGCGCTAGCCTCCCCACGATTGATACTACTACTAGATTCGGCCAGCATATTATCTATAGGAGTACTTCTAAAGACACCAGAAGATATATCCTACACCTATTTTGAATTACATCTAATTTATTTAGATGTCTACGTGCTGCTTGTTGGTATAACATACTTCTGTAATCTAAAATATACCTTATATATGATCTATACATCAAAAGTGCCAGCTCTACGTCTGTCCCCCACGTAGCGTGTGTAGTTGACCTAAGTATATGGTCTCAACAATCGTTTCCTGTCTAAAAGTATTCCCAAGTCTTAAAATGGGGTTTTATAGGTATTGTAGGCCCTCCTATATCTTTATATTTGGACTAAAATTTTCTTATAGAAAAATGTACGATTCTCTTTTAGCATTAGAGACAATCAGTTGTCGAGTGTACGTCG
The DNA here is from genome assembly GCA_964006375.1 of Tillus elongatus. NCBI lineage: Eukaryota > Metazoa > Arthropoda > Insecta > Coleoptera > Cleridae > Tillus > Tillus elongatus. Next base: position 93,468,516 of record OZ023263.1, on the reverse strand, counting down.
AAGCGTTAACACTTAAAAAGTGCTGCCGATATTTTTGTTTTAAATTCAGCAATTAGCTAAAGTTTAAGATAAAGTATTGTAGTAGTTTGATAATATTTACGAAAAAAAAATTAAATTAACCTACGTTTTAAAAAAAAAATTGTATGATAAATATAATTAAAAATGGATAGTGGAGAATATGGTGAAGCTGGCTATAATAGAAAGGGACCAGATCGAGAAGATATGCTTATTGATGTAGACGAGTATAAGGAAAACGTAACCGGTGAGATTGTTTCATCTATTAAATCTAATAATTTAGAATCAATAAATAAAAATGATAATTTAACTAATGTAAATTTAGCTGATAAGGATGAAAGGAATGTTAAGAATTCACAACGTGTAGACGCTGAAATTAAGAGAAATAATATTGATAAAAGTATTCGATATCGTTCGACTGATAAAGGTCCTTTCTTTGTTTATATTAAACATGAACAAAAAAATGTTGGTAAACTACACGCATCTAGAATCGGTCATTATATTTTTAAAGTTGCAAAATTAGGAAATTCTGTTAGGGATATTAAGAATATAGGAATAAATAGAGTCAAAATTGAATGTGATTCCTATTTATCAGCAAATGCATTAATTGAAAATAGAGCTTTGATAGAAAATAAATTTATTGCATATATACCAAAATTTTTAAAGCAGAGAAAAGGTGTTGTTCGTTATGTGGATACATTTTTTGATGATAATTATCTTTTAAAAGAAATAGAATCCAGTATAGAAGTAGTAGAAGTCAAACGTATTATGAGAAAGGTGACGCAATTAGACGGAACTTTTAAATTAGTACCTAGGGAAACTACAATAGTCTCCTTTTATGAGTCAGAGTTGCCAGAATATATTAAGCTTAATGGAGTTAGACTGTCAGTTGAACCATATATTTATTCGGTCGTTATCTGCTATAGGTGTATGAGGTTCGGTCATGTGCAACAACAGTGTCGCGCTAAACAAAGATGTAGACACTGCGCGCAAGAACATGAGGGCACTTGTGTGTCTGATATAAAAGTTTGTGTACATTGCAAATCAAATGAGCATATATCTACAGATAAAAACTGTCCAGTATTTGTAAAACAAAAAGCAATCAAAAAGATTATGGCGGAAAAAAACATTTCGTACAAAGAAGCAGAAAGTATTTCAGATAATCCACAATTATATTCCAATATTTTGAGTAGTAATCGTTTCGCACTGCTTTCTGATAATTATGACAGGGAATTTCCGACAATATCTCCTTTTAAATTTCCTTCAGCTTCGTTCAGAAGAAACCAGCGATATTCACAAAACAATGTCGATAACACTAACCAGTCCAAAAAAAGGAAAACAAGCGGATCTCCTTCTCATTCACCTCTACCCCAATCCATTGTAAAAACTACTCAGTTATCTTCTGTGTTACCAAACCCTCATAGAGATGATTACCAGGCATATAAAAATAAACTAGTTGAGCAAATTTCGGAAATAATTCCAGCCATTCTACAGAAATTAATACCCGAAACAGCAACAGCAATTAACATACCAGATTTAGCATATATTAAAGAGTTGTTATCTACATATCTTGCTAAAAAAACAAATTCATGAACAAACAACTTAAAAAAAATTTAGAAATTTTGCAGTGGAATGCGCGTTCTATTCAAAGGAATAAACATACATTATCTAATTTTTTATTGCAAAATTCAATAGACATAGTTATAATAAGCGAGACTCATTTAAACGTAAGACATAATTTTAATTTTAATGGGTATAATATTGTTCGCATGGATAGGCAATATGATAGAAAAGGAGGTGGAGTAGCTATATTTATAGCAAACTATTTAAAATATAAAAAAATTGATGTGGTGGGCATTTCCAATCAACAGATAGAAGTGTGCGCGATTTGTTTAATAGAATTGGATTTATATATCATTTCCTTATATGTACCTCCTAACAATAATGTAAGTTATGGTGATTGGAATTGTTTACTGCAACAGTTTCAAAATAAAAAGGTGGTCATGGGAGGCGATCTTAATGCCCATAATAGTTTATGGGGATCTCCAAGAGATAATGCTGCAGGCACTCGCCTTGCAGATGCTATTGATAATCATGATATTATAGTCCTGAACGATGGAACACCAACTAAGATCACTAGACCTAATGAATTACCATCAGTTATTGACATAACACTGGCCAGTCCATCTTTAGCCAATTGTTTGACCTGGAAGGTGCTTGATGATACCCTTGGCTCTGATCATTTCCCGGTAGTTACTGTTATTCATAAAGAACACTTGCAAGACAAGACTAAGCCATATTTGAAATGGAGCGAAACATTTGCAGACTGGAATGCATTCCAAGATGTTTTAGATAAAGCTATGTCAAAGGCACCCAAAAACATGTCCTCTAAAGAGAAATTTGTATTTTTTGTTAATTCTTTAGCAAATGCTGCGGATAGCTCAATAAAACTCAAAAAAGCTTCAAACTCAAAATCGAGACTTCCAGTGTGGTTCGATAATGAATGTTTTGATGTACTAGCTCAGCGTAAGAATGCACTGCACACATACCAGTTAACGTCAAATTTAACCAATTATTTAACCTATAAAAATATAGATGCTCAGTCAAAACGTTTGTTTAAACTTAAATGCAAAAATGCATGGCAAAATTTTGTTTCTAACCTTAAAAGGACTACACCGCTGTCAGATATATGGCGCTTTGTGAGGAGAATTTGTAATAAAAATTTCAGTTCAAAAACCATGCCTTTACCAGAATCTCTTATTAATGACCTATTACAACAATTTGCACCTCCATCTGCATATCAGTCTTTGATCACCGAGGGCGCCAGTTATGATGATGATAGCATTATAGGTCAACCCTTTAACAGGGAAGAGTTGGATACTGCTCAGAAACACACACAAAACACATCACCAGGTAAAGACAAATTTACCTATAACATGTTAAATAACATGTCAGATACTGCAAAAGTATACTTATTACAAATGTATAACGATTGGTGGGTGAACTGTAATTATACTGACTCTATAAAAGATATCATCATCTGCCTCTTATACAAAGCTGGCAAAGATCCTAATTTAACGTCCTCATACCGTCCCATTTCCTTACTTTCTTGCATCTTCAAAACCTTTGAGAGAATGATAAAGGCGCGACTTGAATGGTTTTATGAATATAGATCATTGTTGCCGCAAAACCAATATGGTTTTCGCAAAAGTAGAGGTACTATACATGCAATTTCTCACATGGTGTCAGATATTCAATGCAGTTTTTCTAAAAATAATTACGTAGGTTGTGTTTTTGTTGACATACAGGGAGCATATGATTCTGTTAATTTAAAAATATTGAAAAACAAACTAATATTAGACGGATTGTCAGACAGAGTTGCCAGTAACATTGTTCAGTTATATAATGCAAGACAAATATATATTAGAGATACATATTACAACTTACATGGTCCATTACTTACATCTAGAGGTCTGCCGCAGGGATCCATTCTAAGCCCCTTGCTATTTAACATTTACACAGCTGAGTTGCATAAACTATTTGAAGATTCAGTGCAGTGCATTCAGTATGCTGATGACATTTGTTTATACATTAATGGTTATTCATATCAATATTGTGTCAATAAACTTGAGTATATTATGTCAATTTTAAATAAGTGGCTCTTTGAGCAAGGCTTTGAACTTAGTCCTCAAAAAACTTGCGTTATGTTTTTTACTAGGCATAGATTAAGAATAAGCAATACAATAAGACTTCAAAATTGTGATATTCCAATAGTTAAAGAATATAAATATCTGGGTGTTATCTTTGATATGAAATTGTTGTGGACTTCGCATATCAAATATATTAAGGGAAGGTGCGAACGAGGAATGAACTTACTAAGGTCAGTTTGTAATTCAACGTGGGGTGCAGATGTTAAGATATGTCTAATGTTTTATAGATGTTACATTAGGTCGATTATAGATTATGGTTGCGTCGTATATGGATCTTCTTCAAACTCTAATTTAAAAATAATAGATCGCATACAAACGAAAGCAATTAAAATATGTATTGGTGCGATGAAATCATCACCAAATAATGCGGTCCTAGTGGAAAGCCAGCAACCACCGATATATTTAAGAAGGGCATTTTTGGCCAAAAAACTAGTTATAGAATGGCGACACTATTATCCATTGCGTTTAAAGGTATTATATTGGCTTTTTCTTGAATGCTTGTCTAATACTTATTGGTCAAAAAAAAAAAATCCACCATTGGTTGATGCATACGGCAATACAATGCACTTTGCTGACGCGATTGTTCCAAAAGACAAAATCCCAATATTTACCCTACTCTATCAAAAAATGCACAAAATAGATATAATATTTCCAAATTACACCACTTTCCCATCTCTAAATCGTTCCATACTTAAAGCAACATTGGAAAAGTTTGACAAATATACACAAATATATACAGATGGTTCAAAATCCTTATCTGGGACAGGCTGTGCTTTTTATTCCCAAGACGGTAGATACCAAAAAATTAAATTAAATAATATAGCATCTATTTACACTGCGGAGGCATATGCCTTGTATGAAGCACTTCAATGGTCAATTGAAAACAAAATTAAACATACGCTAATTTTATCAGATTCCAAATCAGTTCTGCTTTCACTTAAAAATTACACCAGACATGGCAAAAATCCAGTAATATCTGACATTATCAGTCTGTATCAGTCGATAAAGGATGGTGGTAATCGAGTCATATTTATGTGGATAAAAGGGCACACGGGACTAGCAGGCAACGAAATAGCAGACAAACTAGCTAAAGAATCTATTGAAAGTCCAAACAAAATAATAAACTGGATTACTGCTGACGATGTAAATCAAAAAATTAAATTTGAAATAAGGGAAACGTGGGAAAGTGTTTGGCATGAGTTTGTTAACAAAACAACTAACCGATATACACTTATTCATCCAATGTTGCCTAAAAAAATTCCACACATTGACGAATTTATTATGCCAAGGTACTATACTACTGTAATTACCAGAATGAAGCTGAATCACGGCTGCTTTCCACAACACCTACATAAAATAGGCATTAGTAACAATCCTTATTGTACATGTGACAACAGTACAACAACAGAACTTTAGAACACCTCATGTTTCAGTGCAGTTTGTATAACCCGACACGTAAACAACTCTGGAAAGAACTCAAAGATGCAGGAGTAGAGTTTCCTGTGAACTTAGCCACACTTATTTGTACAAATAGCCTGAAAATCTATAATATACTTATAAAATTCATTCGGCATACAAAAATCAAAATTTAGTTTTGCTATTTCTCTATATGTGTATTTTAGTATAAGCCTTAGTTAATAATAATATTAATTTAAATTTAGTTTTCCTACTGTCTCACCTATTGTTTTTATCCCATGTCATTAGCTGTCCAGTGTTGTTTGTTTAAAAAAATGCCCTGAAGGACACCTGGGCGAGAAGCGAGTATCCTATGTTTCTATCCTTAATAATAAGTAAGAACACAAACATTTATATTTTGACAAAATTGATATGTTAGAATATAAATATTGCTTATGCTATAGCCATTTAGAAATAGTCATACTCTGTAAGAGCTTACACATAAAGGTACGTCTATCGCTTTAACCCTCCCTATTGCTGTAAGTATTGATATCCATGCTGCAAATTATAAATATATTTGAAGGAGAATCGCTTTTTATAACAATGTATAGATATAACAATGGTACAAATTTACTGCAGAGTTTTGTGGCCAATGGACGTAATGTCCGAAGCCAATTCCTTCCACACACACACACATTAGAGACAGACAAACCATTGTGGAAGCAACGCAAAGATAGTTTCTTAAATACAATTTTCACGAGATCTATTGCATTCTCAATGTCATCAGCATAATACAAAATTGCTTGCACGGGGCATCTCAATGTTGGTATCTATATCTAAAGCAGCGTTTCTCAGCCATTTTCAATCACAATTTTTACCCCCTCCCCCTGTCTTACGTCTACCTTAGCGGTATAGCAGATAGTTTCACAGTCTCGCCAGAGGTTCCGATTGGTTTTGAACGTTCTAAAACGCCTGCATAACGCGTTCAGTGTTTTTTCAGATCCAGCTTGTCTCAGTCGAGTCGATTCTTTTACCGTCAATATGTATGTTGTAATTTGCATGTTATCTGTAATGTACGATATTCGCGTCGCAATAGATTTATACAGTGCATACAGAATCATGGATAAATGGTGGGCGAAAGCGAGCATTTGGCGATAGAGAAACATCAACAAGTCCACAGACACTAGTGGTTATGAAAGAAAAATCAACAAAATATTCCCAAGAATATGTAAAGTTTGGGTTTACAAGCAAAGCAGTAAATGAGGATGAAAAGTCCCCGGGTGTCATTTGCTCAAACATTTTGGCAGCAGACAGCATGAATCCTAATAAACTTAAACGACCTTTGGAGACGCTTCATAGTGAGTACGTTAGCAAACCCCAAGAATTCTTTCAATTGCAGTTGAAAGCACATGAAAAGCGAACATCATTTAAAAAAACTTTGTCAACGAAAAAGCTTTACGTGCCTGCTGAAAACTTTCATATCAAATAGCCAGGTGTAAAAATGCTTACACCATTGGTGAAGAGCTAATTCTGGCAGTTTCAATTGAGATGGTAGGAATTATGGTTGGAGATAATTTTGCCAAACAACTGCAGTCCATATCCTATCAAATGACACTATTGCCCGTCGAACTGGTGATATAGCTGAAAATGTACAGTTTTTCGGGGAGTTGTGTGACAATTATTTTTCAATTTAGCTTGATGAGGCAAGATATATCAATGAAGATGCTCATTTAATTGTCAGTAGCGAAAGAACTACTATTCTGCAAACCAATAGAATTGCAGAATTGCACTATTTGCTATCTTACATGATTTTATAAACAAGGCAAACATAGGTTGGCAAAATTGCGTCGGAATATGTATCGATAGTGGTCGTACAGTGTTTGGAAGATACCAAAGCATTCAGGCACTTGTGAAACAAAAATCTCCACAATATAGCTGCACACATTGCATGATTTTCAGCTCTGGCTTCCAAAGAACCGATGCCTGCTCTGTATATTGTACTAACAACGATGGTATCCGTAGTAAATTATATAAAAATAGGACGAATAAAATAAAAAAAATATTTTTGCACTTTGTAAAGACATGGGTGAAGTACATTCAGTGTTACAATTTTATTGCAAGGCAAGATGGTTATTACATGGGATATTTTTGAAACGTGTTTATAAATTAAGATATCAACTAGCCATTTTTATAGAAGAAGAAAACAGACCGGAAGCCGAGAAGTTCCGAGATGATTTATTTGTGTTGCACTTGAGCTACTTGGTCGACATATTTACGAAATTAAGTACCTTGGATCTCAAACTCTAAAGAGTGAACGCACATATGTTGGAGACGAGTGATTAAGTTAATGCGTTTGTATAAAACTGGAATTATGGAGCAGAAATGTAAAGAAAAAACACCTAGAAATATTTGTCAATATGGTTGAATGTGTTAAAACTTACGAGGCTCAAGAATAACATGTGGAAGTTGTTTTCGCAACCATTTAAAATCATTTATCCATGTTGAAAAAGAGTTTTAGAAAGTATTTTTTTGTTGGCATCAAAGATCACTCAACAGCCGGAGAATAAATCCTTCTAGACTGCACGGAAAGTGGCTAAATCAAAAGACACCCTAGTAATAAATTACATTTTGAGTCCTAGGCAGGCTTGCATGATGAGTTTTCTGCACTGAGAACAAGAGCATTTCGTATACTGTTAACATTTTCAACATCCCACCTTTACGAAATCGGTTTTTCTGCGGTGCTTCTTTGAAGACCAAATATAGATCTCACCTGAATATAGAAAAATAGCTTAGAGTGCCTATTTCTAATTATAAACCTTCTTTCTAAAAGTTCTGCAAGACAGGCCCAAGAGAGTCATTAGTAATTATTAATCTTGTTTTTAATTCACTATTGATAAGTTAATTATTAAATCCATTGTGCAGTACTGATAAAATCCTATGTAAGTGTAGTCTATTGCTTTTCTTTCAGTAAATGAATATCCTGTATAAGTGTATTATATTGCTTTTCTTTGAGTAAATTAAATATATTTTTAAAAATATATTTGTTCTCAGCGCTTTTCCCCCCATTTAGTATTACAACGCCACTAAACGTTTTTACTTCTACGTGGGCCAATCAAATTACCGTGTACTTTAAAACAGTATTACATTCTATTAGTATACAGTTTTATAATTTTTCTTGAGAAAGCACAAGGTAATCTTACAGCTGACATTTTTTTGTACAATATATTTAAATTTATATTATGATATGAACTTTCTATATCAAGAAACAGCGCCACCAAAAACGAATTGTCAGTATTACAATAATACATCGATAATATTGCTACCCATCCGTTACCTGCAAAACGAAACATCAACGTTTATTAGTTAGTAGTACGATATTTGATCGCTAATAACATTGCACTAAGCTTGTTGTGCATATGTTTGTAATGTGTTGTTTGTTTGTAAACAAGGTACAACCAGAAAATGTTTAATTAGACTATGAAATGTGTAGAGGTCTAAGAAATTGCTATGTTATTAGACAAATCAGCTTGTTATATCATTAAAGTGTTAAACTAAAATATTTTCCAAGTATAAACGAAGCAAGTGCGTTATGGTAGCGAATTTTCAAAAAAGGCTTTTCATAGCAAATATGTCTTTTTTAATGGAAGCCGGTACTAAATTTGATATAACCTATATAGTGAAAACAATACCATAATCCATGGAAATAATCTTATTGTTTGAAAAAGTACATAAACATTCCTAAAATAAAGTTACAAGTTTCTGAAAAAACTGGTCCCATTTTCCTGGCCAACGAAACTCTTCAGGCTATTTACCCACTTGCAAAGATGAAATTACTCAAAAAAAGCTTTTAAACGAAACTCACAATCGAATTTAGATGAAAATTTGCAAATAATTTTTTCACAAAAATCCGAAAACATACTTTTGTACAATAACTTATTAAACATTTATTATTACTTACCAAAATTTTACGAAAATATTACAAACAATGATTTATACAGAAACACTAAAAAATGTATACGCAAACTGACAGCTTTTTAAACAAAAAATTGCTAAAACAACACATAAAATTAAACTTCTACATATACGTAATCTGTAACTAGGATTCAAAAAAAAGAAAATGTATTTTTTTTCTTTTTTGAATGAAATTTGAACCGGTGGAAGTAAAGAAGAATATACCTAAGCAGAAAAAATACTCATATTTTTATGTCATAAGAACATTTCTTAAGTCTGCGACTTTGAAGTTTCACTTGACATTTGCAAATAAAATTTATCAACTACTGCTCAATTTATGCGCTGTTTTATGGACAATGTGTATATGTATTTGTATTAAGAGGAAGCAGTAAATTTGGGAAAAGTCCATAACTTTCCAAAGGATAATTCTAAGCCTTACATCTGTATATCAGCTTTAACTATAACTTCACCCGTACCGGTATATAATTACTTTATTGATCTATTATTATTGTTTGCCTACATCTACACAATAAACGATAATCCCAATGATTTATTTGAATAAACAAAGCAACTGTTATCTGGATGATATACGACAGTATCTTATGGTTTTGTTTACAATTGGGTCTAAAAAAATTATAAAATTTAGCATAATGATAGAGGGAAAAAACAAGTGTACTATAGAAGCTCGACTGATCTTGCCAAGTTTAGTAATCAATAAGAAGTCTGGGCGTAGCAAGTGCGTTGTGGTAGTGAACTCCATCTTTCAACACTATTGTAACGGAATCTATAAGATTTACAGAGATAGTACTGAACGGTGAAATAAACCAACATTTGAAAATAGTTCACATCAGGGGGTTACAAAAAAAATTGATGAGCTGAAGGTAATACTTCTTGGCATTAACTGCAACTTATTTACAGATATTATAAATCTGCACAACTTGGATATTTTGAAAATAGATGGGTATTATGTGGAGTAAAATTAGGGATACATTAACATATGTGATGGATTGCTCGTTTACGCTGTAAAGAAGTCCGATTTATTATGGTTATTTGAATAGTGAATAATTCATTTAGGCGGTTTAAATAACGGATATTTGCTAGGTAATAAATCCGACTCATTTTAGAAACACTTCAGAGTATGAAAAGTTGCCACAAGCGGAACGTGAATGATGAAACGCATAGCGCCGGTCTGTCACGCGCAATGAGATTCATTCTAGGTGCCTCACGGAGCGCATGGTAAGTAAGCGAACCGAGAAATGGAACGTCGAGAAGAGATGCCTTTAGCTCGTGGTCGCGACATGAGGTTCCGGTGGTCGTGCGTTAGTTTTGTAAAAGCGTCAGTTAGGTGTAGTAACTGGGAAGTTTCTTTCGCTGTACTACGTAGTAGTGAAAAGCAGCGTGTTGTCTGTTTGATAGCAAAGAACGAGAGTCCATAACGACTGTGTTCTACTATCGTGGTTCGCAAGGTTAGTTATACTTCAGAAACTCGGGGTATAGTATACTTGCAAACTGGAATAGATAAGTGGGTGTTTTATTAAAACTGTTCCATGTGTAATATTAACAGCGTGTTAGGATTTAAAGCGTATACAGGGTGTACTGTATGTAGGAGTGACAAAATTGGTCGCGGGCTTACCCATTTAAGGGAAGTCGAAGTCAGGTAATTGATTATACCGTATTATAGTGGAATTAGGTTGTTTAGTGAATTATAGCGTGCTATACAGGGTGGCCTACGTTTATTTCGAGGGACGTACGCCTGGAGCTATTCTGAATGGTATGCGCTCGCTAGACAAAGTGGTTAATTAGCTAGAGTGTCCAGCCGAGATAAGTGACAAGCTGGTCACGTTTATTACCCATATAAGAGGAACGGGAGCACAAACAGTGCTGATAAAAGGGGTAGTATTTAGTGTGCCCGGCATCCTGTGCTCTACTGAGTCGACCACGTTTATTTCGAGGGACGTACATCCTTGAAGTACGCAAGGAGCTGCTCAGAATGGTACTTAACCGCTGGATGGGACTGCTAGTTATACAGGATGTTCGACAGAAATAGGGGATAAGTTACCAGGTGGTATTAGTCAGCAGATTAGGGTCATGTAAGAGTGGGAACCGTTTGCGTACCCACCTAGCAGAGTCGGGTTGCAAGGGAATTGCGGGAATAAAGCCCAGGTGGAAATATAACCTCTGAGGCGGAATTTATAGCGGGGCCATTTCCCATTTCACGCATGTATATGTCGCTTTCCGCTTGCCGTTGCTTTAACATGCCTTGTTGATTGCTGTGCTAATGGTAATATCACGCTTTATTTGTTATAAATAGCACAAATATTATTCTATTGGAATATTCTTGTATTTTTAAATATTAACATATTCGTATCGTTTCCACTATGAAAGAATGTCTTATCAGATATAACGTTATGGAACTTGAGATATGTTTTCTATTTAATCGCATCAACTGTAGCGAATTTTTAATTTGTATAATTTATGGATTTTTATTGTCATTTTCGTTTGTAGATATTTTAAATATTATTAGAAGCTTTTATGAAATTAGTTGCGTTTCACTGCACTGCCTGTAGATATTTGCACTAGTGTAGGTGTGTTTAAGCTAGAATCCTGTGACGGATTGTAACTAGCTGAGGTATATCGTAATTGATATTTACCTGTTTATAATATTTCTGCTTCCAACTTTGTAAGCTAGGAAAACAGCCATTATTCGGGAGTAAATAATTAAAGCCTACTTAACTCCCGAGAATTCTACGGGATATAATAACTTTCGACCCCTGGCTATAGCTTTCTTCTCCACTCGAGCTACCCTAGGACAAGGCTGTTATTAAACAGTAACTTTGTGGTGTTCTACGAGGGCCTTAGCAGAAGTCCTCACGGGGATCTGATCTCGTCCTATTTAATAGGGAATAAAGATGGCTCCCGAGGATATGTAACTCAGAATATTTAGGTCACGCCCGAATGACGGATTGGCAACTTATCCGTCGGGCCGCTGCTTAGCGGGGACATCACAACGTAAAAAACTAATTTGATTATCAATACAAAGTTGTTTGGTTGGGGAGTATTAGGACACTGGAACTTAATAATAAACTACTTAAATAAGAAAGTACGTATACTATCGGTGTATCGACCGCCTTCTACTTGTGTCATTGCCTTTAACAGGGACCTACACAGTCAGTTGTGTAATATATTGGAAAATAAGTATGTTGATATTTTATTGGGGGATATCAATATAACAATTCTTGATGAAGATGTTGAGTTTTGCCAGGAATATCTTAACAGTTTGCAAAAGTTTGGGTACACCTCTCTAATCAATAAATCGACGCCAGCTATGGTTGCACCACCCGCTATGTCACATAAGCCAAAGCACCGACCAGCATTTTCTGTCAACTAAGTGTCTGGGACATTTTCAAATCAAAGATTTTATTGATCAATGCATCGGCATAGTTAGATTATAAATATATGTACTAATTCATTTTTAAGTCAGTTAGTGTTTTATGCAAAGCCTTAATAGTCTAGGTTACTCATATTAATATTTTATATTTTACAGCATTATTTTATTTTATTTTAACAACACACCACGAGGCTAATAACCTAAATACTATCGTACCATGGGTGTCGACAAGGATGAAAGAAGCAACTTGTTAATTCTGGACTTGAAGGTTTGGAGGTTCAGGGGAGATGGAAAAACATGTGCCGGCAAGGAATTCCACAACTTGGAAGTCCTCGGGACAAAAGAGCGGGCACAACAAGATGTTCTATGTCTGGTGACCTGGACAGTAAAAGGGTGCATTCGCCCTGTTATCCTGGTAGATCTCTTGGGGCAGCAGGTGGAGAACTATGGAAGAAAGTTCCTCTGAGCAGTGCCCGTGCAGATATAAAAGAAAGAAAGGTCACCAACGGCACGTTGGTGGGCAAGGGGCGGTAACCTTTGGGTGAGGGCAGAGTCACCGATGAGACGTATAGCTCTCTTTTGAATGGAGTCCAGGATAGCGAGTGTAGAAGCGGCAGCAGCACCCCAGATGTGGGAGCAGTATTAGAAGTTTGGTCTTATTTGTGAAATATATAAGGTATAGAGATTAGCTGGTAAAAAGTATTTGCGAGCCCGGAAGAGGAAACCTAATTTCTTAGCAGCCGCCTCTGCAATTGATGTGACATGTTGGTGCCAATTGAGATTTCGATCCACAGAAATGCCAACAAGTGAAAAGGACTCATTACTTTGAATAATTTGGTTGTTTATTGTGATGGGTCTAGGGCTGGTGTATCTCTTATGAGAAAGAAAGCAAGACTGAGATTTGGTGGGGTTGAATTATACAAGATTTCTACTTCCCCAGTCTACTCTTTTTTGCAGATCTACGGAGATAGAACCCTCCATGAGTTTGCGATCCTCATCTAATTGGGCTAAAGAGACAGGCTTAGAATAATGTATATTTGAGTAAAGGGTGCTGTCGTCCGCGTAACTGTGAACTGGGTTGAATGTGCTAGAGAGGATTTCATTGATGTGGAGAAGAAACAAAGTAGGGGCTAAAGCTGAACCTTGAGGAACTCCTGCATTAATTGGATACAGTTTAGAGGAATGGCCATCCACGACAACATAAATGCTTTTGGAGAGGAAATTTGCTGTTCACGTACAGAGTTTTGGTGGTAGGCCATAGGCCGGTAGTTTATTAAGCAGCGCTGCGGGCCAGACCTGGTCGAATGCTTTGGATATGTCTAGAGAGACAATCTGGGATTTACCGTGTAGTTCTATAGACTTGTCTCAAGAAGGGGTGACAAAGGAAAGGAGGTCGGCAGTTGATCTGCGCTGACAGAATCCATTCTGCCTGTTGTGGATTAGACTGTGTTTTTCAAGAAATTTTAGTAATTCGGTGTTTATATACTTTTCCATCACTTTTGAGACGACTGAAAGGAGAGAAATAGGCCTGTAGTTGCTAGGAAGCGCTTCGGCTCTTTTCTTGGGGACGGGTTGGACTCGAGCAGTTCTCCAGTTACTAGGGAATATGCCTCTATTGTAAGGTGTCTGAAACAGACGAGTCAGGACAGGAGCAAGTTCTGGTGCGCATTTTTTTAAAACAATTGCTGGTATCTTGTCAAGGCCAGAGGCTTTCCTGGTGTTAAGAAAAGAGAGAATCTTTCGTACCTTTTTAGTTTTGAAAATGATATCCCTCATTTTATGCGCGACATTGGGGACTGTTGGTGGTTGAACATTTGGAGGTGGGTTGAGAGTAGAATTGTCGGCGAACAACGAGGCAAAAAGTTTAGCCTTGTCCAGGGCGGTAGAAACAATTCCATCCCCTGAGACAAGAGGTGGAAGCGTGCTCTTGCAGAAATTATTCCCAATAGATTTATTATTATACCCTAAATGTTATTTAAGGTTCCAAATGTTTTGAATTTTTGCGTTAATGACCGCCATCTTGTCCGCCATCTTGAATTACGTCATCTCATGTTAAACTTTTTCCCCTCTCTATCCATCCGTTATATTATTTCGTCAAAATGACGTCACACTCATGTGCAATCGAGTGGGGTGTAGTTGCCCCAGAAGGAACCATCTCTATTTACTCAAGCCCATGACGTATTTAATTAATATTGTTCTGTAAATTGGTTTGTTTCCTAAAATACTGAAGAGTCCCGTGATAAAACTAGTCAATAAGTCTGGGAGTAGGCTAAAGATGCCCAACAACATGGCTATCTCATCGATTTCAATTATATCTAAAATGGGTCACAGAAAGTTATCTAGAATAGGTTGCGTAGTTGTATAGGCAGATATGATTTGATATCTGAGCAGCAGTTTCCATTCGAAGAAGGTCTGCTAGTACAGGATGCAATTGCTGATTTATCAGCTAAAAAAAGGAGGCTATGGATGGAGCTAGACCATCAATTTGTATTTATGTCGACTTGGCCAAACCCTTTGACACACTTAGCCATCTAGACTTACTAACAACATTAGAAAATATTGGAATTAGGCGAACGGCTTATGATTTGTTTGAGAGCTATCTTACTGACCGAGACCAGTGTGCTATGATTTGTGACAAATTACGTCATGGAAACGATATACCTTTTGAGGTACCGCAGGGAAAAGTTCTGGGACCTGTAGTGTTTATTCTGTATATAAATAATTTATTTGACATACTGATTTCAGGCAAAATAACGATCTTTGCTGGTGATACAGTGATTTTCTATAGGGACAAAGAGTAATCTGATTTGAAACAGAGAATGGCGCCCGAGATTTCTATTATGCAGGATTATTTCGGTGACAAGATCTTAACAGTGAAGTTTAATATTACGATTTTTTCATTTTGCACAAGCTATAGGTCTGCCCTACCTATTTTTAAGGAAATAGGTTTTCAGTATAATGACTGTTTTGTTGAAATTGGCTCTAGCCCAGTTGTTAGATATCTTAGTTTTGAGACCGACAACCATCTTAAGTGGGATGCAAAAGCTACTGGACTGGTTAAAAAGCTAATATATATGTTTTAATTGACATATTACATATTTAGTATGGAATCTTTGCTTGAGGGGTGTAGCAGGTTGTTATTATAAAAAATCTGGGTGCACCAAGTTCGTTATGGAAGTAAATTTTTATAAAAATACTTTTAATAGCAAATATGTGTCTTTAATGCAAGCAGGCATCAATCTGCCTACATAACCTATATAGGAGAAACAATGTACCATATTTTATCAAAATCACTTATTGTTTGACAATGTACATAAATTTTCCAAAAATAAACTTAAAACTTTCCGAAAAACTGGTTTCCTAATCAACGAACCTTAGGTTAATAGCAAATTGAGTTATTGAAATTTGATGATTGATGATTGCAATGTAATAAAAATTCGCTACAACGCACTTACTGCTTCTAGATTTTTCTAACAAACATGCATCACATTTGGGTAAGAAATGCAAAAATGCAATAATATAAACGATGTTCGGAAAAAGAAAATTGTAGGTATCACCAACGACTTATGGGCCATCCTGTGATTCTCAAAATAATTTTATAGGATGCAGCTCAAGACACCCTATAATTAACGTATTCCATCTTTTCTCGTATCTTGTATAATAAAAATTATATTGAGCTTTACCGTACAAATGCGTCAACAGATCAAAACTGAAATCAAACTCGAATATGGATTCTAGCAGTATACATTCATTTGAAGAAACATTTTTAAAATTGAAATGTCGCGGTTTCCTCATTATCGAATTTTTTCTACGAAAATTAGCTAAAATGTATAGACCGTTAAACCATAAACTTAACTAAAGCTACTGCCAAACTATCACAGATAGGGTCTATTTGAAATGAATTTTCTGGAAATATTTTAATAAAATTAAGGACAATGACGGTTGAAGCTGAAACCTAAGGGTTTCCAGAACACCCTTGCGACAATTTCTATACATAAACCGTATTTATTTCAGGTTTTTTGCCTAAAGGTTGCCAATTTTCACGTTTAAAATCTCTACTTTGACGTTTTGAGAAAAACCCCAATTATTTTCTTTTAAATGCCTATAACTTGTTTGTCTTTAAACTTACACCTAAATTTTGGCGCATGGTTTACTCTTTATAATGCAAACCTAATATAAAAATGGAAACTGACTCTGAATGTGTGTTCAAGGGGCCTCGCTAGCGACTATGGGAAGAAATTTGTTCAAAATTCAAAAGTCATGATCTCCTTATTAAGCTTTTTTAAAAAGAAAATTCACTCAACACTGGAGATAATTCAAACATAGATATTAAAATAATATTCGGCAGAGGCTACGCTTACCTGAGTGATGCTCTTTTTGATGAACCTGGAGCGATGGATTTTAGACAAACCGACAAACCTTTGTCGTTGCGCTCGTGTTGTGCCTGCGTAAGCATGGGATGAACAGGATACCGAACGAACATTCGTATGGAAACGACACAAGCATACTCCTCGCAAGTACCCAGAATGAGTTAAAGGATTGGCCAGACGTCACACACCTATTTGGCATCGAAGACATATGGCATTGTACCTCATCACTTAACAAATCTAAACTCCCCGGTTTCGTTCAAAACAAAAATTAAGTTGTGATTTCAGAAGATGCCTTGATCTGGAACTCATCGGTTGATTGATCCAAATGGTTATTACTTAACGCTTTAGTGTTCTCTATTACACAGAGCATGATTCGTGAGTTGTTTGAACAATGGTTGAGATACTTGTAATGTCTCTGTGTGTAAATTTATAGTTGTGGTGTAGATATATGTTTTTGCCCACGTAGATGTTATCCTTTGCGGGTGTAATTTAAATTTATTTCTTTTACGTTGATTGTGTTTGAGCATATATCATGTCTTTGGTTACAGATTGTTGTATACGTTGCATTACAAATATATTTTTTCTTTCACGATAGGGACTAATTTTGTATGTACCTTATAGCACTAAGTGAGTGGTGAACGTGTCGCCACCTAGTTCGGAACCAAGTACTATGTTGTCACGCCCGCTCCAAATAACACAGAGTGTTAAAAATATAGACGGTATACAACTAACTAACAATTTAAAAAAATGTTAGCCCTGGCCCATTTCTACCCCAATATAGGGACAAAGTATGTAAGACTAGATGCATTCTCGCAACAATTAGAACCGTAGACCGGTTTCGCTCTCATTAGAGCTCTTCAGTACGGCATACTAATTGTAGCAAAAATGCACCAAAACTAACACGGCTATCGTATAGCCAGTCTTAAAACACTAAGTGAGTGGTGAACGTGTCGCCACCTAGTTCGGAACCAAGTACTATGTTGTCACGCCCGCTCCAAATAACACAGAGTGTTAAAAATAGAGACGGTATACAACTAACTAACAATTTAAAAATTGTTAGCCCTGGCCCATTTCTACCC
This sequence comes from Tillus elongatus, assembly GCA_964006375.1. Taxonomy (NCBI): domain Eukaryota; kingdom Metazoa; phylum Arthropoda; class Insecta; order Coleoptera; family Cleridae; genus Tillus; species Tillus elongatus. Next base: position 93,450,608 of record OZ023263.1, on the reverse strand, counting down.
CAATATAGGGACAAAGTATGTAAGACAAGATGCATTCTCGCAACAATTAGAACCGTAGACCGGTTTCGCTCTCATTAGAGCTCTTCAGTACGGCATACTAATTGTAGCAAAAATGCACCAAAACTAACACGGCTATCGTATAGCCAGTCTTAAAACACTAAGTGAGTGGTGAACGTGTCGCCACCTAGTTCGGAACCAAGTACTATGTTGTCACGCCCGCTCCAAATAACACAGAGTGTTAAAAATAGAGACGGTATACAACTAACTAACAATTTAAAAAATTGTTAGCCCTGGCCCATTTCTACCCCAATATAGGGACAAAGTATGTAAGACTAGATGCATTCTCGCAACAATTAGAACCGTAGACCGGTTTCGCTCTCATTAGAGCTCTTCAGTACGGCATACTAATTGTAGCAAAAATGCACCAAAACTAACACGGCTATCGTATAGCCAGTCTTAAAACACTAAGTGAGTGGTGAACGTGTCGCCACCTAGTTCGGAACCAAGTACTATGTTGTCACGCCCGCTCCAAATAACACAGAGTGTTAAAAATAGAGATGGTATACAACTAACTAACAATTTAAAAAATTGTTAGCCCTGGCCCATTTTTACCCCAATATAGGGACAAAGTATGTAAGACTAGATGCATTCTCGCAACAATTAGAACCGTAGACCGGTTTCGCTCTCATTAGAGCTCTTCAGTACGGCATACTAATTGTAGCAAAAATGCACCAAAACTAACACGGCTATCGTATAGCCAGTCTTAAAACACTTTACACGTTAGTTCTATACCGTCTCTATTTTTAACACTCTGTGTTATTTGGAGCGGGCGTGACAACATAGTACTTGGTTCCGAACTAGGTGGCGACACGTTCACCACTCACTTAGTGTTTTAAGACTGGCTATACGATAGCCGTGTTAGTTTTGGTATATATATATATATATATATATATATATATATATATATATATATATATATATATATATATATATATATATATATATATATATATATCCGACCGATAACTCAAAAAATAATGGACCGATCTTGATAAAATTTGCAGAGTACCTTCCTTTTGCAAGTGGCTTGGATAAGTTCGTTAGCCAGGAAAATCGGACCAGGTTTTCCCGGAAAATTTTGTGTTTTCTTTATAAAAAAAATCATATCTCCGGAAATAATAAAGTAAGGGCAACCAAATTTGGTACCCTTGTTTGTATTATAAAGAGTGAACTCCGTACCAAAAGGTCCATAGCTTTAAAGACAAAGAAGTTATGGGCAGTTAAAGCAATAAATGTTGGAGTTTTCCTCAAAACGTCAAACTCGCAATATTAAACGTCAAAATTGGCAATGTTTAGGCAAAGAATGTAAAACAAATACCATTTGTGAAAAGAAAATGTTGCAAGAAGACTGTTCTGCAAACCCTTAAGTTTCAGATTCAACCGTCATTGCCCTTCATTTTACTAAAATGTTTACAGAAAATCCATTTCAAATAGACCCTTTCTCTGGTGCTTTGGCTGTCAGTTTAGTTAAGTTTGGTAGCTGTTTGGATATTTATTTGTAGGTTTAGTGAAATTTATGGTTTAACGGCCTATATATTTTTTTTAAGCTAATTATCGTGGAACAAATTTGTTAATGCATTTTTGCATTTTTTATCGAAATATGATGCGTTTATTTTAAAAAAAATCTGGACGCAATAAGTGCGTTTTGGTTGCGAATTTTCGGTAAATTTGCAGTGAAGCTCCCGAACGCTTTTCAAAACACTGTTTTCAGAAACCTGCCTAGGGCCCCCCCGGATCCACAAACCCCAAAAAAAATTTCTTGTTTACACTCCCCAAGGAAGTTACGGGACCAGGAGTGAGTAGGGGTGCATAATTTTTTTAGCTAATTTTTTTAGAAAAAATTTGTTAATGTAATTTAGCATTTTTTATCGAAATATGATGCGTTTATAAGAAAAAAATCTGGACGCAGTAAGTGCGTTTTGGTAGCGAATTTTCGGTAAATTTGCAGTTTAGCTCCCGAACGCTTTTCAAAACACTGTTTTCAGAAACCTGCCTAGCCCCCCCCCCTGGATCCACAAACCCCAAGAAAAATTTCTTGTTCACACTCCCCAAGGAAGTTACGGGACCAGGAGTGAGTAGGGGTGTATAATTTTTTTAAACTAATTTTCGTAGAACAAATTCGTGAATGCATTTTTCCATTTTTTGTCTAAATATGATGCGTTTGCAAAAAAAAAATCTGGACGCAGTAAGTGCGTTTTGGTAGCGAATTTTCGATAAATTTGCAGTTTAGCTCCCGAACGCTTTTCAAAAAACGGTTTTCAGAAACCTGCCTAGGCCCCCACCCCTCTGGATCCACAAACCCCAAGAAAAATTTCTTGTTCACACTTCCCATGGATCTTAGGGGACCAGGAGTGAGTAGGGGTGTACAATTTTTTTTAACTAATTTTCGTAGAACAAATTCGTTAATGCATTTTTGCATTTTTTATCGAAATATGATGCGTTTGTAAGAAAAAAATCTGGACGCAGTAAGTGCGTTTTGGTAGCAAATTTTCGGTAAATTTGCAGTTTAGCTCCCGAACGTTTTTCAAAAAACTGTTCAGAAACCTGCAGGTGAGGTCCTAGTAATGTCTCTGAAAACAATTTGTTGAAAAGCGTTCGGGTGCTAATCTGCAAATTTACCAAAGTTTCATTAAATCCTTCAAATTTCAATAACTCAATTTGCTATTAACGTAAGCTTTGTTGGATAGAAAACCAACATTTAAGTTTATTTTCGGAAAATTTTTGTATATTTTCAAACCATAAGTAATTTTGATAAAATATAGTACATTGTTTCTACCACATAGGCTATACCGGTAATCAGATTGATGCCTGCTCGCATTTGCTATTAAAAACATTTTTATGGAAAATCACTTCCATAACACATTTGCTGCATCTAGACTTTTGAAAAATGTTTATATATTTTCAAACAATAACTTTGTTTCAATGAAATATGATACATTGTTTCTACTATATAGGCAACCAAGTTTGATGCCTGCTTTCATCAAAGAAATACATTTGCTATTAAAAATATTTTAAAGAAAATTCGCTACCATAACGCACTTGCTGCGTCCCGAGTTTTTATTTCTTTGCAGTTCACTACACTGCAGGTTTGTTGAAAATAGCACTAAATTTGAACAACTGGTTAAAACCTTTTTGATAAATATTACATTTGTTTGTGACACATGGTTTTACGCTGTGGGGAAATATCTAAAATATAAAAACAACATACAAATAACAAATAGGCTTATCAGCTGACCACATAACAGATCGAATTAGATAAACATATTGTTTACATTTTATACGTTTCACTGAACTAGGCTGGGTGAATTTTAGTTTAACTCGTTGCAGCTTTTTGGTCTGTCAGACAGATGCAATCAACTGGAAATATTGTACCTGCTTTGCAGATTATTTGGTGAGCTAAACGTTTACCTGAATAAGTGCGTTAATTATTGTAATTTGTAACTACTGACTACTGACGTTACTATATTAAATTATAAACGGAGCGTTAAATTGCTGATCAAAACAACTCATGAATTCTAATTGGGGTATATTGTTTATCGGCAAATTATGCAGTTTTAGCTATATAGTTCCTAGAGCTACCAATTAGTAGAATAATCATTATAAATTACAATCAGATTTAAACTGGTAGTGAAATGAGCGAACATGCAAATTGGCGATAACCAAAGATCCCCAAGTAAATGAAATGAAAGTGATTTACCCACAAATCATTAATAAAAGTGTGCAGCGCTAATGTATTATATTCAGTATACAGAATGATTCGCGGCGACGGCTTATTAGAATAATGAAAAGAAATATTGAAGACACCAATCTAAAATTTTATATAATATATAAAAATTGGGGGTTTTCAACAAAGTGTAACGTCATATCTTTTCTAGGTTGCCCTGCATAATTGAAAATTATTTTAAAAAAGGTCTATTTAAAAATAAAACTACGACGAAACGACGGGTCCGACCTTTTTTTTAAGAATTAATTTGTTTCAACCTTTTTGTGTTCATACTATATATATATATATATATATATATATATATATATATATATATATATATATATATATATATATATATATATATATATATATATATATATATATATATATATATATATATATATATATATATATATATACAGGCTGTTTCAAAAAACATGCACCATCGCTCGTGGGGCAATTCCTTACTGAAAAATAAGAAAAAAAGTTCCTGTGCACATGGGCCCGGAAACGCATAGTTTCCAATATACAGGGAGTTGAATTTTAATATTTTTTTAAATTTTTTATAAATAATTTCAAAACCACTGGATTGATTTTAATGAAACTTGGAACTTGAAAATGTATTATGAAAGTGCATATTTTCAAGTGAAAATCTGCTTACAACTGCGTCAGTGGCGTGCGTACGGGGTAACTGTAAAAATTCATTTGGGGAAAAAATATGTGCGCCACTGTCTTTTTCCAATTTTGATACATCAGTTATGAAGCTTATTACATGAGCCACAAAAGCTACCTCTTGGTATTTTTCGTTCAGGGTATCCCCTAGGAGATATGATTAATTTTATAAAAAGGGGCAAAGTACCGATTAGTCGGCGTAATAATAATAATAATAATAATAATATATGTTTACTGCAACCATAAGAATATGAAAAACAAAACATACAGTAAACATTACAGCAATAAACGTGCAAATAACTAACCTACGTAAAACTTATTGGTGATAAACATTAAAATGAATATTACAAATATTGATAAAAAATGATAAATAAGAAATAAAAATAAAAAATGAAAAAAGTAATCGTAAAGACACCATGATTTTTCCAAACTCTTGTTTTTTGTACATTACTCAATTGACTTTAATAACAAAGCTAAAGAAAATGTTGAAAGTGACCACCATTAGCGTCGTTACAATTATTTAACCTTCTGCGCAAAGATCTTCTTACTTTTCTGCAAATATTTTGATCTTCTCTAATGCTGTCAAATGCATATTCTATTCTTCCCAACAATTCTTCTCGTGTATTTACTGGTGTTTTATACACTATTTCTTTTAAATGACCCCACAATTAAAAATCGAGAGGACTCAGGTCCGGAGATCGAGGTGGCCATGACACCGGACCTCCACGACCAATCCATCGGTGACCGTATGTGTTGGCTAAATATGTTCTTACAACTGCTGCAAAATGTGCGGGCGCACCATCATGCTGGAACCACATTGTACCATTTCTCATAAAAAGCGGTAGTAACAACGGCAAATCATTTTGTAAAAAGTTTAAATATGATTCATGGTCAAGACGATTCGGTAGAACAACAGGACCAATTATGTGATTTTCAATAATAGCAGCCCAAATATTGATGGAAAATTAATACTGCGAATTTGCAACTCTTAGAGAGTGTGGGTTTTCATCGGCCCATGTATGTAAATTGTGAAAATTTACGATACCTTTTCGCGTAAATGACGCCTCATCAGTAAATAGTACACGTTTAGAAAAATGTTGGTCGTGCCTAAGTTTGTTTAAGAACCACTGACAAAACATTACCCTTGGTTGAAAGTCTCTAGGTAGAAGTTCCTGGATACGTGTAAAATGATAGGGATATAAACTTTGATCCTTCAGAGTTCTGTGAACTGATGATGCTGAAATATTACCCAGTTCGGTGGCAATAATTCTCGTACTTGTACTAGGATCACGTTTAACTCTATTTAATATTGCCTCTTCAACTCGTACAGTTCGGCGGTATCTTCTGCGTCCAGAGTCAGCTTTTAAAGGTTTTAAAGAACCAGTTTCTCTCAAATGTCTTACAATACGTGGGAAAATATTTTTGTCAGGAATTCTACTTTGCGGATAAGTTTCCTGATAAACTCGCACAGCTTCTCTAGCATTTTGATTTGTTTGTCCATAAATTAACAACATATCAGTCAAATCCGCTGAAGTGTACTTAATGAAAACCATGTTGAGAGGAGGAAATAATATTAATGAGCAGCTCAGTATCAACAAATAACTAAAAACGAAAATACTGCACCGTATCAAAATTTAAAGAATAGAACGAAAACTCTTTTGACGCCTACAAAGCACTTCAAAATTGTAGAATTTAGAGAACTGTCAAAAATTATAGTTTCATGGCACTATACGATCACTGTTTTCATTACTCCAACGAATCGGTATTTTGCCCCTTTTTATAAAAATAATCATATCTCCTAGGGGATACCCTGAACGAAAAAATACCAAGAGGTAGCTTTTGTGGCTTATGTAAAAAGCTTCATAACTCATGTATCAAAATTGACAAAAGACAGTGGCGCACATATTTTTTCCCCAAATGAATTGTTACAGTTACCCCGTACGCACGCCACTGACGCAGTTGTAAGCAGATTTTCACTTGAAAATATGCACTTTCATAATACACTTTCAAGTTACAAGTTTCATTAAAATCAATTCAGTGGTTTTGAAATTATTTATAAAAAATAATTTTTTTTAATTAAAATTCAACTCCCTGTATATTGGAAACTATGCGTTTCCGGGCCCATGTGCACAGGAACTTTTTTATTAGTAAGGAATTGCCCCACGAGCGATGGTGCATGTTTTTTGAAACAGCCTGTATATATATATATATATATATATATATATATATATATATATATATATATATATATATATATATATATATATATATATAATTAGGTTTTCAACTTCAGGAGTTTTAATACAAAATCATTTTTTTAAACTCTAAAGTACAAACGTTAATAAAATTAAAATTACAAAGATGCGGAAAGAAGCGAACAAGAGGTGTTGCTACTTAAATGTACAATGTAATAATAATCTCTTATTCTAACACTGGTATTACTTATAAACTAACAAGTGCTTACACAGCGGATCACACGGTCTGTTCAGACTTGGATTTGTCTATGTTGCAGGAGCACGGATTGTCTAATGTAATCATAGTAAAACCGTGGGAACGGCTCTACAACTGGCAATCATCTGATGACGTATTTCCTACACCCTTAATGTGAAGGATGTCCTCGTTCTTTTTACTCTGTTTCTGTTGTTTGAGTTTTTTTTTTCTGATCTTCCGTCTGAAGATGTAGCACAGGATGACCAACATGATGATGATGAGCGAAGAAGTTACTCCCATGTGGCTCGAGTGTACCAAGGGATGTAGTACATGATGATGGTCCATTTTTTCTAGCTGGTTTCTTAGTTATTTAATCTTCTTAAGGTGTATTGGGTTGAATCTAGCGATGTTTTGAGGTTGTTGTCGTATCGGTTGTATTAATTATGGTATCCAAGAGACATTAGAACTTGTATCTTCGTACGTTTCACTATTTATTGTTATCTTGAAGTTATCTTTGCTGGTTATGAGGGTGTTATTGGTAGTTGTCTGTCTGTCCAATCTTGATGAACATTGGTCTTCTGAATGGTGATAAGTAGGATATTTCTGTTGTGTAGTTGAACCGATGCAGTATAAGGGTTGCTTGTGGTAGCGAAAAGGCATGTTGTGATTTCGTCTAATTTGCATCTCTCTTCGTGTGGTTGGTCAGAACATACTATTGGTTCTTCGACAGATGGGCAATGTTCTGTAGTCCATACATTTTTTTCTGAGGTGTCTTGAAGTAGAATGCAGTGAGTGGTACAAGGACTCTATTATTTTGAGGGGTTGGAATAATTTGGAAATAAGTAGATAGTGGGACACCTGAGCCCATCCCCTCCACTTTTTACTGCGCATGCGCGATGACGTCATGCGCATGCGCTGACCTGCGCTGACCTGTGATAGTTGACAGCTGACCTGTCAGATTTGACAGGTGTCAAATGTCACTGACCCGACAGCTGTCAGCTGTCAGTTGTCAGCTAACCTGACAGGTGTCAACGTCAAATGTCACCTGACCTGTCAGATGACGTCACAAGCATTCCAAGATGGCTGACCTGTCATAGACAGCCGCAACCCGGGTTCTCTATGGAACTGACCTGTGCTGACGTAAGATGTTCCGTCTGACCTGTCCAGAGAGAGAGAGAGAGAGAGATAGCTACAGCCCCAGGTTAGGTATTAACTGACCTGTAATGACGTCACAAGCGTTCCAAGATGTCTGACCTGTGTCCATAGATATCTACAAGTCAGGTCTCCATGTGTGTTTGTCGAATACTATTTGTCTGATTGTTTATTGAGGTTATGTTCACACACGTGTTGATTACCATTCATCTGTTTGTTTATTAAGGTTATGTTTTGTATTTTGTTTATTAAGGTTATGTTCGTAAACACAGCTGTTTGTTTGTTTATTGTGTTGTTAAGGTGTATTTTGTTTATTAAGGTTATGTTCGTAAACACAGCTGTTTGTTGTTTATTGTGTGTGGTAAGGTGTATTGAAGTTTGTTAGGGTATTTCGTTTTTGGCGGGAAATTTGAATTTGTTTGAAAATTTGTGTCTGTTGTGTCCAGAGATCTGACTCATCGAGCTAGAGAACATTCTATTTGTAAAGTTGTAGAGTGAGAGAATATTCTCTAGCTCGAGGGGAGACATCTGTTGGACACAGTCATTCGGTTTAGTCACACACATACATATATGAGGAAGATATATTGAGCGGGTAATTTGAAATTTGATTTTAATTTGAAATATGAATTTTGAAAGAAAAGCATTCGCCTGAAATTAGATTTGAACCCCCAACCATACAACTTACTCAGAGAGATACCTGTCGCTAAACTGATCATGCTATTCAGACATACGATGAAAGTTTGTTCGCAGTGGTATATATAAAACAAAACCTGTTACATATGCTAATTTAAAACGAGTTTATCAGGCTGATGAGTTTGTTTGTATGGGCAGAGGTGGTATCTCTATTACATACCAATTGTAACCTAATAGGAACTGTAATTTTAAAACAATTGTATATTTATAGTAAAAAAGATATTTAAAGACGTTCCAATTTACCTATCTAATATCATCTAAAAACAAAAACGTTTGAAGTAAACTATCAATAACAAAAATGTATTTACATCTAGATATGTTAATGAGCTCGTTTAATGGGGTAATAAAACTGGAGACCGGGTTTTATGGAGGTTTGTTTATGTTAGTGTTTTATATCACAGTGAATCTGAATTTATATAGGGAGTGATCAAAAAACACAAGTAACAAAACTCGATTTAAAACAACTAAACTAAACTTTGATATACGAGGATTATTTGATAAGTATTGTTTGTATGCAAACATAAATAATATAATAGTATACTTACATACAGCAAGAGACGTCATACATGTTTCACGGCTTAACACACACACTGACGTCTGTTGAGGTCTTGAATGGGGGCCCTTATAGAAATAACACAGTTGTTTAATGACATCCACTTGAACCAAACAAAACATATAGACGCTGTTGTTGATTGTTAACACACACAAGCACTCTATGACTAGAGAGTTATAGATGTACAACGGTCGTCGTACACAAGCCAGTCTTGTGTTTGCTTCCGCAAAAACAAGAAACATTTAGTTCCATACTATGGCGTTCTCAATTGTTGGAGAGTCGACAACAAGAAACAGTCGTTTTAATATTATACAGAACATGGTGCGTTTCAAGTTGAATCCACTCAATAGCAGTGGCGTCAATAATCCTGAACAATGGCTTAAGAACGGTATGCAGGAAATTTATAACCGAGTTATTAGAGACTTGAACACCGACACCAAAGTAAGCTTTACATTCTCCGGCTTGGATAGAGACTATCATGTGCCGTTTAAGAAGCTGTCGCTGCTGACGTTTGAAGAAGTGTGGTCTGAGCTGTACAAGATGTATCAGAGCAATAAGGGGGCCATTGAAGGTGATGCCTTTACTATAACAGCTACAAGTCTAGGATCATCACAGCACCAGCAAGCAACCACTTCACAAGGTTCTGGTTTGTCGACGCAGCAGCAGCAGCAGCAGCAGCACCAACAGCAGTTTAATGAAATCAATCTACAAGAGAGTAAAGAAGAACACACAGCCGCGAGACCAACAACAACAACACAACCACCAACACAGGATGACAAGCAAGAACTGAATGATGATGGTCTCCGTTGCTGTGTCATTTGTTTTAAACGCTGTCCACCAACAGAGAGAAGCTGTTGTGACAAATGTTTCATTAAAAATGGTCAAAACTTAGGAAAATGGCTACCATACAACGCACACTTATGGGAAAGTTATGAAAATTTCGTAAAATGGCAATACACGTACGACAGGAGGAAGGTTACATGTTTACACTGTAATAAACAAATGTTGAGAACGTCCATTTATAGACACAAACAAATATGTCTAAAGAGAGCTGACGTCGATCCTAGGCCTGTAAACGAGTAAAAAGTATATCGCTCTGTACACATGTCCACATCAGAATCCTGTAGAATGACATCATACCATTATTTGTGTTTGAGCTTGTCTGTGTATCTGTTTAATATACGCAAGAGAGAGGCCCTCTTAGGGGTAAATAACATGTCTGTTGATGACCTTGGTCTGATAAACCTGTTTGACGTTGTCTTTACAGTTATGATCTAGGGGTTAGTTCTGTTAGGTGGTATCCAGCCATCAGTTGTGTTTGAGCTTGTCTAGAAGCTAGTTTTGTTGGTGTACGTTGAACAAGGTGTAACTAAAAAAAACTAATATGGTGCAGAATACGCGAAAACGAAAATCTCTCAACACAGAAAATACAGGTAGAGGTGCTGGTGGTGGTAAAAAGCTTAAAGTGTTACAAGATGTCTTGCTGGCTAACGCAGTTGAAAGTATTATAACAAAAGAAGAACCTAAGACGTGGGATAATATCATAGGTGAACTGTACACAAGCTATCCAACAACAACAGACACAAGTGAACAGAATAATCTCTCTGATATTAGTATGAATGCCGCAGATCCTACAAACATACAAACAGTCGAATATCAGCCTACACACGATGAGCTATTCAATGAGAAGTTGGTGCAGATCAATCAGAAAAGTATGGAGAAAAAACTAAAAACACAAGACTGTGAGCTCGTTGGTCAGACAACGTTTGCGCTGTTGCCAAACGGTGAGAAAATACTTACGATCGGAGCTGACCCCCTGCTTAACTTTATGCCTCTGGTTAAGGTTTCACAGAAAAATTGTAATATACCTGTGTTTTTCGACATGTGGACATTTGAAGAATTTTTAAACGTGTTACCCACCATAATTTACAACCTGGAAAACCAATCACAAGGTACAGACAAAAACACCGATTCGTATACACTTACTAAATACTTGGTTCAAACACAACGAAAATCAGTGTTTTTTAAGTTTAAGCTGTGCAGTGATGAATATGTCACTAATTTCAACCTAAGCTTGGAATCATTGAAAATACTAGAAGATGTTGGCTCTGTGGTCAAAGACTTATTATTGGAATTACGTTTTAGGAGTTTCTTTGACCTAAACATGTTTATGGCTGACATTAGATCGGAACTGTCCAAGTTCAGAGACAGGGCAGTCATACCTTGTGCCTTCTTCATTGCCCGCTTAAAATACTCTGAGAATCTGTGTATAGTGTGTGAATTTATTACTAAATATCAACTTGTACTGAAAGATATGCTAACGTGTAACAGATTTACCTATAACACTAGCTGATAATAAAAATATATGTGTAAAAATCTCTGTGTTTTATTAGCTGTATTTTCTGACAACCATTCTGTTGGCGTGAATGCATAAAGAAGGATTTGAAATAAAAATATACTTTTAATATGTTTACTTTATTCATAACATAATACAAGTTATTTAATGTCTTTGGTGTTGACCCAGGAATTATGGGTACGATCAAAACCAAGCCATTTCACGTAAGACTTGGGGCCTTTTTTTCTCAACACTCGTTCGATTAAATACAGGTCAGAAGATAAAGTCTTTTGTAGTTCTTGCTCATAAAACCCTCCGCTGATTGGTTTACCTTGCATGTCTTCTAGTAAATACGTCACTGGGATAGTGGAGTGTACCGTGGCCACCTTAAACAACTCTGTGGACCAACGTGGTGTATAACCTTTTTCAAATAATGTTTTTGCCTTGCTTATACGTACAACATCGCCCACTTTAAATTTAGTTTGTACAGACACCGGTACGGTGTTGGAATAGATTTGCTTACGAATAGCTGCCTCGTTTTTCCTAGTGACATCCAAAGGTTTTACACCTGTGGTACGATGAATGGTTGCGTTATATGTAGCTGTGACAATAGGTAGGATATGTAGCCACTTGTAAGAACCAGACAAGTGAAAGTTTTTATATAACTTCTCTTTCAACGTACGTATGACTCGTTCCACCATTGACGCCTTCTTAACACTATAGGTACTGTAATGATTGATGCTGTATTTGGTCATTAGGGCCTTAAATTTAGCGTTGTAGAACTCCTTGCCAAGATCAGACTGAATGTGAGATGGTGCTGTGCTGTTAGCTAAAACATCGGCCATGGCTTTAGTCACCTCTTCGGCGTTTTTAGATTTAAGCGGACGCGTCCATACATACTTTGAAAAACAATTGATCACCACCAGAATGTACTTGTAACCGGAGTTTTCACGATGATAGTCTGTAAACTCGGCCAAATCAATTTGCCACAAGTCATTCAAACCTCTAATTATGGTCTGTCTACGTTTAAATTTGATTCTAGCAGGCTTGTACAGCTCGTTTATAATTTGTTTCTTAGCATCAGATGGTTCATCGTTACGTGTTTGTTGTTGCCGGCGACGCTTCATGGTGATGTTGGATATAAAAGTATCCACTTGTCATGCAAATCTTTTAGATTTTTGTCTATTTCACCCAACTTCTTCTTTAGCTTGGGGTTCGTTGACAGATCGATATCTTTTAAAACTTGAGCTGATATGGTCTTGGTTAAAGCTTTCAATTTCTGTTCCAATTCGTGCTTCAAATCGTTCAACTCCGGCTTATGCACGGCTTCTAACACAATGGCCACTAGTTTTTGTGTCACTTCATCTTTATTCTTCAGATACTCGGCTTTATGTTTCTGATAGTCGCCTACCCAGGCATCAACAAATGATTTAGTTACGCCATCTGTTGAATCGATAGGATGGGCTACGTTACACAATCTATGGTTTTGTACGTCAAAGTCACCACTTGCAGTTCTAGGGAAAATCTCTCGTTGAACCACGCGATTGTGTAGAGAGCTGTTGCTGTTGAAGTTTGCAGCAGTACGACCAAACTTGTCGATAGACATGATGAAACTGATGGTTGGCTTGTGTTTACGCTTTATATGATGCGAGCCTCCTTCAGCTCCTCCAAGATTGACTGTATCTCATTGTTATGAGCATTATTACCCGCAACTTGGGAAGCCACGAGAAGACGAAGTCTGTCAACCAGTTCGTTCACATCGTCCCAGTATATGTATTCTTTTTGTTGCTTAGTATGTAGCATGTATGGCATACCATGACCTAAAGTTACTGAGGAAGAGCGTGCTCTAGCACCTTCTTGTTTCTCTAAAATTGGTTTTATTACATTTTGATATTTGGTAGAGGTGTTGCGCAGAACGTCTTCTTTAGGATTGTTATCTTTTCTGTGAAGACTCGTAGCTGCCATAATGTCTGCATAGTCACGTAAAGCGTTCTTATTTTTCATAGCGCTCATACCTGGTTTTCTCAAAAATATCAATTCCAATAGGTGTTGAGTGCCGTAATATCTTCTGTCACCAACAACAATTTGAAAGCTTTCTCTATTTCTAAAATCTGCGTCGGTAACAACAAATGTAATAGGTTTATTGCCAAGCATCCAAGTATTGGTGGCTTTATCATAAGTAACACCGTATGTTTGATCACATAGTTGATTATCTGTGAAATATTTATCAACATAATAGCGAACAACTACAGGATACGAACTTAACGTTTGCTCGTAAATAGCTGCCGGTGTATTTGCTGCGGCATCTAGTTTTCTATAAGCTTTGGTAACCCACAATTCAGGTTCGGGTTCAGGTTCAGCTGGTTCTGCTTCCAACTCAAACGTTTCATCATCACTAAGAAATTGAACTTCCTTCTTTGCTGATGTTGGTGGTGGTGGTGGGGGTTTGACATCAAGTTCAGTTTTAGTTGGTTGCTGTTGCTGCAGAGTTGTTTGAGCAGTAGCCGGTGCTGTGGTTGCTGTGTTTCTAGATATAGCATCCAATGGTTTTAACAGAGGTCTATATAAACGGTGTAACGTTTCATCCGTCTCTGTTTTGCCCAGTTTCAAAGCTAAATATTTGTTTCGAATAATCTTTGATAAATCGGCTATTTTACGTTTGATATTGGGTGGCTGTGTTGATAGTTTTTGTTGGCGCCGAAGACTTTTAGATTTTTTCGCCATGCTCACCGTATGTTGAACACATGAAGACTAACACACACTCACACACACACAAGTTTAAATATATATAAAATGATCGAAGCCTTTGCGATACCGTCCTTGTGCTAAATCACAATCTTTAACGACAACCATCACATCATGCTTGGTCTGCCAACATTCACCACACAGTGCCTTGAACTTTTCAAAAGTCATATCGGTGGTCACATGATCATCATACACATGTTTAAGATTGGTTTCGTCTTGTTTGAATAACACAACAACGTTTGCGTTGTCACGTACCAGTTGTTTTGGTACTTTGCTGTATGTCTGACAAAGATAGAAGGAATCAATGTTTTTATGCCTACCCATGCTAAAGTATGCTCTTATTTTATCTTGTTTGTCGCAAGCTACATCATCAAAGATAAACACAGAGTTGTCCAAGGCATCTCCCGGATCTAATATGTCATCGTTTTCTCGATAAGGATAGTAACCAACACCCTTTGTAGCATCCAACACCTCCTTTAACATCTTGTATTTCGGTTGATACAGAGACTTTGAATATACATACACGTTTTCAAACTTTAAACCGTTTGCTTCAAACAGTAAACTCAGCATGACATTGGTTTTACCACAGCCACTAGGACCGCATATCAAACAACGTACCGTGCCGGGTAACAGAAGACCGTGTCTGTGTTGTGTAACTGTTTCCACATGCACAACATCGTCCAAGTTTGTAACTGGTAGGGCTGTTGTTGTGTGTTTTACGATACGCATCGTTAACTAGACTAACACCAACCTGCTTGTTGTAAGTATAAATACTGGGTGTTTAATACAGCACCGCTTTAGTATCAATGTTGGTCATTAAGGGTGAAGGCCTTGTTAACACACTCATTAACAAACTGCCTGTTGAGTTACACATACCAGGCTATCAGTTTTGTGGTCCAGGCACTAAACTTAAAGAACGTCTTGCCAGAGGCGATCAAGGTATCAACCCACTAGATCAGGCTTGTCGAGAGCACGACATCGCATACTCTCAATCCAAACAGTTGAGTGACAGGCATCGTGCCGACAAGGTGTTGGAGCACCGAGCCAAGGAACGAGTCAAGTCAAAGGACGCAAGTTTTGGTGAGAAGGCGGCCGCTTGGAGTGTATCAAAAACAATGAAAGTTAAACGAAAACTTGGTATGGGTGTGAACAAACTCAGAAAAACTAGTAAGAGAAAAGTCGGTGGTAAGGTACCGTTTAAAAACATACTGTCTTTGATGCGCGGTGCTATCAATGTGGGAGAGGAGGTGCCGTCACTGAAAAATCTATTGCATGTAGCGAGAAAAGTCATCAAAAACGCAGGTGGTCGAAAGCAAGTTAAGGTACCGCGAGTTATTCCAATACCTAAAAGCGGTGGCTTCCTACCGCTGTTACCTCTTATATTTGGTGGGCTGTCAGCACTAGGAGCTCTGGGTGGCGGTGCTGCAGGTATTGCTAAAGCTGTGAACGATGCCAAGTCTGCGAAACAGAAATTGGAAGAGGCAAAACGTCACAATCAAACAATGGAGGCCATTGCTGTGGGTAAACGAGGGCGTGGTGTTGGTGCTGGTTTGTACATGAAGAAACAACGCACCGGCTACGGTTTGTATTTACACAAGACAAAAAACATGTAATACCTTTACCAGCAAGACCTCTAACAAATGTAGATCTTGTCAAGTTTGCTGGTAAAATGAAAATCCCATATTTTAGAGGTGTATACATGCGAGACGAGCTACCTCGCAATGGACCACGTAAAAATGAATCGTTCATCATGAATTTGCAAACACACAAGGAGCCAGGCAGTCATTGGGTCGCTGTGAGGAAACGCGGTGACATCGTCGAGTACTTTGACTCGTATGGAAACTTGAAGCCTCCTGTAGAGCTGCAACGTTACCTTAAAGACTATTCCATACTGTATAATCATGATGTGTATCAAACATATAACACAATTAATTGTGGTCATTTGTGTTTAAAATTTTTGCAATAAAAAGACTCAAACAGTAACCTGTGTGTATCAGTCATGTCGCTAACGTTCGAGTTGAAAGGCTCCACGTCCTCCCTGTCATTGGATATATTTCCACCGATAGTGTTGGACCCCCGGTTCGATCATTCGGTGGCACTCTCGAATTTTCACACATACAACACCATACCAAATATAGAGACCGGTTGTAATAAGTTGCATTTCAATTTTACACTCGAAGCCGAGCCTAAGAAAGCTGGTGTTATACAAGAAATAATAATTCCCAATGGAGCATATGAAATTAGCGATATGGAACGCTGTATCCAAAATGAAATGGCCCGTATCTATCTCAAGTTGAATAATTTTCCAGAGGGTGCCGCTGTTGACGATGCAAGTAAACTGTTCAGTTTGAAAGCCAACAACAACACTTTGAAGTGTGAGATACAGTGCAAGTATGACATTGATTTGACAAGGGACGCCTCAATAGCTCCTCTCTTGGGTTTTTCCTCAACTAGATCTCTTATTAAGGATGTGGTGCACGCATCTGATTTGCCTGTGGAGATTGTTAAAGTGAAAACGATCCGTTTGGAGTGTAACATAGTAAGCGGGTCTTACCACGAAGGCAAACCCTCACACACACTATACGAGTTTGCTCCGATGGTTGATCCTGGCTACGCAATCGACATCAACCCACACAGTAAACTGTTTCTACCCGTCAACACACGTATCATAGCCCATATAAATGTAAACATCATCGATCAGAATGCAGTGCCTGTGAACTTTCAAGGTGAAGAGATCATCGTTATATTACAGCTGAGCAAGACACCTGTGGTATGTTAGTTA
The DNA here is from genome assembly GCA_964006375.1 of Tillus elongatus. Lineage (NCBI taxonomy): Eukaryota > Metazoa > Arthropoda > Insecta > Coleoptera > Cleridae > Tillus > Tillus elongatus. The sequence goes on along the minus strand of OZ023263.1, from coordinate 93,433,480 downwards.
TAAATACAGGTGCCGACGAGCAACATCGGTCAGTATCGTTGTTGTCTGCATCACAGACGGTTCTATCCGAAGAGAACGTACAGTTTCTACAATCATTGGGTTACGATGTCAAACAAACTACATATCTTCGCAGACCCCGTTCACGACGAATCCATCAAGGGAGAAGAAGAACACACGTACGCCCCGCAAACCAGATCGTTTGATTACAACGACACATGTGAGTTTGCCATCAATCAACAAGATGTGTTTTACGATTGGTCTTCGGCAGCTCTCCTGATTAGCGGTTCCACTGAGACAACGGGTACCACTGGTGATGTGTCGGTAACAGCGAATGCGGCAGCTCATTTGTTCTCCTCTGTGGCTGTTGAGATGTGTAATCAGATTATCGAACATGTTAGAAACCCAGGCATCGTTACAGCAGTCCGAACATTATTACAAGCCAACAGCGATGAAGCACGAGCTCTCATTCCTGCCGGCTGGCATCCGAACGAAAGGAACACCATGGTGAAAAACAACAGATTTTGCTATTGCCTACCGCTCAGCTATCTGTGTAATATTTTCAAAGATTACAGAAAAGTGCTTTTCAGTCGTTTGTTGGTGCGACTAACACGTGGTCAGAACGATAGAAATTGCTATATTCTGAGCAGTGTAGCAGGCGCTGACAAAGCTATAAAGTTTAATATTGAACATATGGCTTTGCAAGTCAAACACATACACCACAGCGATGTGATACAACAGCAGCTGCTGCAATCGATCGCTCAAGATAAAAAGATTCTTATACCGTTTAGAAAATGGGAGATGTACGAATTACCGAATGTAAGTAATTCAATCAAAGACTTGTGGTCTGTAAAGACCTCATCAAACATCGAACGACCTCGCTTTGTTATCGCAGTCTTTCAAACGGATCGCCACCACAACCCAGGAAAATATATTAATCAGTTTGATCATGTGGACGTTCGAGATATAAGACTACACCTGAATTCAAAACAAATACCGACCGAGGGTATGAATCTGAACTTTGGGCAAGCAAATTATCTGGAAGCATATAAAAACATGATTGAATTTCAACGAGCATATCTCGGTAGAGAACCTCAGCCTACGTTGGATTACAAAGCTTTCGCAAAATATCCCATGTTTGTGTTTGATTGTTCAAAGTATACGGATTCCATCAAACCGTCTACTGTCGATATCAAATTGGAAATGGAAAGTAACCAGAACTTTCCCAATAACACTAAATGTTTCTGCATAATTATACATGATTGCATCATCGAATACTCACCACTCTCTAACGTTGTTCGTTCTATCATCTGAGTATGGCATACAACGCTGTTCCCCCACCTCTCAACCTAGAGGTCTATATAAGCTGATGTGGAAGTATAGTGAATTGGGGCAGTATCAAGATGAGGTTCGTTGTTGTCGACACTCAGGGTTTCTGTCTCCCCGACTTCACACCCAAAGAACTAGTAATTTATAATGGTTATCAAACTGTACAGTATGTGTTTAAGCCACCACAACCAATGCGTTTTCTATCTGCTGATGTAATCAAACAAGTCAAGTTTCTGCAGGCCCGTCACCACTGTATCGACTATAATTATGGTACTGTTTATTTAGAAGAATTACCAAATATCCTGATGAAACACATCGTCGAACAACAGGTGGACAGAATCTATGTGTAAGGCGAGAATAAACAGAGATTTCTGACACAGATGCTCCTCACTTGTGGCTACCGTGTGGACGTGATCAATTTAGAAACAAACACTGATTGTCCTGCGTTGGTGCCAGACATTCCTAAGTGCATGCATCACTCACCAGGATACACTAGAAGCTGTATATGCAGCATCAATAATTGTATGCTATTATTTTCGTATGTTGTAAACTTGCTACCGAAATAAAAAAGTTGTAAATTATATATATGTTTTTCTATTTACCCCTTAGCAAACCTTAAAACTAGTAAATAAAACACAAGTGTTTATTTTATATATTTGTATTAGCAAACACGTTTGCGATACATGTGCAGATAAGTGCTATATTTGAAACAAAAATACATCAACATGAATATGGTAAGACATGTAAGAAAGCCAGTGGATATAAACACAAAAATATACTTTGAAGTGAACAGCTTGGTCTTAGTCAATACAAGAGTGGTCCAATAAGGTGTCTCGCCCCGACTACCATTATCAAACAGAAACATAACTTTGTAACGTATCACATCAGATGACATGCTTTTGGCTGACATGTTGTATGTTACAAGTGGTGTTAGGTCATCGTTGTGTAGATATGTTGTTGTTGTAAGAGCTGACCATATCATGCAGTCGTCGGTGTCGAAACAAATTCGTACTTCTGTTACATTGGGTGGCTTATGAATATACAACACATTCTGACACAGTGTTGATAGAACGATGAAACTTGATTTAAAAAGAACCATGGCGAATGGTGTGGATGTCTGTCAATACTTGTTCTTGAGCGTAGTGCAAACACTCCAACATGTAATATTTAAATGCTGGTGTTACAGTGTTGAGTAACGTTTTTATAGTTTGTATGATTTGCGGTACACTGGCATCCCATCTACTCAGATCGTTTAATATTTCCACTATGTTTTCCATAAAACACGTGTAAGTCCAGGTAAATTGAGATTCTTTCAGATAGTTCAGTCTTGCTTTAACCAACACCTCAAGTCTCAGCAGTTGTTCTACACACTCTTCGTTTAAGAATAGATGCATAGAAGTGAAACCGTTATCGATACACAAGGCTTTTTCACTTAGCACCTTTGAATAGGTTATGCGGCAGTAATTAAGATGATGCACTATAAAGCTATTTGGCTCGTCTTCACCTTTAAGATATTTCCTATACAGCTCACGTATGTTGTCTAGGAAATCGTAAAAATCCCACTCTTCCAAGGCTAAATATTGGTTTTCTTCATTCAGAGCCAACGGATTGACAAATTTCACAACATTTGTAAAGTCGTTTCTTGCACTGATGCCGGTAATCAATTTCAAGGATCGTCGAACACTAAAAGTGGTTTCCATCAATAGCCTGTCGTCAGCCTGATACTTGTTAAATAAGACTCGTCGTGTTCGGTGTTCTGTGAAATCGGGGCCATCGTTTTCATCAACGGTATATTCGTCATAGTTGTTATCACTCTCAGACACCGACATATTCATGTTAATACAATCGCAAGACATGTTTACACAAACTCTTTTAAGTTTAGACTGAAGCTTGCTGACCATGTTAAGTAGGTTTTGTTGTTCCCCCACCACAAACGTCTGTTGAATGGTTCTGAGTGGTTTCCTGGTAAATTTTACAAATCTATTGCGATCACTAAATACTTTAACATATTTCATGCTACACTGCATGATCATCCAGATATTTCTGCCAGACTTTAACAAACTTGTCTACAGCAACACAATCTTTGTTCTCATATCTATCCCAATCAGCATTGGTTGGAAGACTGTCGAAATATTCGCTACAAATTGTATATAACATGTCGGTGGCGTCTGTACGGTGAAGTTTTCGTGTTAGAAAATTAATCGATTTAGTACGTTCAGCATTATCATTTAAATTAGAACTGTGCTTTAATATATCGTTTAGGTGGTCTGCAATCTTGTGGATGTCATCACAGCTTGAAAACTCAAATTCTTTATTAAACCCTTCTCTCATCGTCTCGAGTGTTTCGTGTTTGAGTTTTTCCTCGCTGGGCGGTTCAATTTCAATGTTCGTTGTTTCGAGTGTGACCTCATCAACATCATAATAATATTTGTATTGATTTTTTGCTTCTTCGGGTAAATATTTAAAAAATGGTTCACTTAACAGGGCCCCCGGTTGATGTTGAATGAGTGCCACAGCAAAAAATTGTGTAGAACAAAATCCACTTAAATATAAGTCACACAACTCTACCATATGTCTACTTTCATATTCTTCGGCTTCGGACTTACACCCGTCTCGATAAGCTTGTTTTTGTATCTTTAACACTAACAGTCTAACTTTTGTGGTGTCGTTCTCACTATTCATTCTTGTTTCATCTGTATACCACGGGGCTGTTGTATAAACTAAATAGCCTCTGTGTGGACGGTTTGTTTATCGTAATAACGTATGTATTGATGTTTTGCTTCTTCGGGTAAATACTTGAAAAACGGTTCACTTAACGGAGCTCCTGTACGGTATCGAATGAGTGCCAAAGCAAAAAATTGTGAAGAGCAGAACCCACTTAAATATATGTCACACAACTCGACTATATGTCCGGCTTCATAATTTTCTCCTTCAGAATCACGTTCGTCGATAAAGGCTTCTTCTTGTATCTTTAACACCAACTGTTTTAATTCAAATTCACAGTCTTCTTCAAACAATCTATTTTTGTGTCCATACCATAAGACACTGTTAAACGACATGGTACAACAACTAATAATATAACCGAACTTGCTCACTTATTTATATATTAGGCTAAAATACATGGATGATGTCATCCTTTCGGTTTGTACTAGACAAGCTCAAACACGAATAATGGGGGTGATTGAACAGATATAACACAAGATAACATTCACCAAGGTCATCAACAGACACGTTGTTTACCTTTAAGAGGGCCTCTCTCTTGCGTATATTAAACAGATACACAGACAAGTTCAAACACGAATAATGGGGTGATGTCATTCAACGGAAATTACACTAGATAACAACCGTACAGACAAAGCTCAAACAGGTTTGTGGAACAGGTTTGTGGATGATGTCATACTTCTAACGGCTGTATTCTAGACAAGCTCAAACACGAATACCATTTACCCATCAAGGAAGCCCCCATACAGTAGTGTTATTTAACTCATATATTGAACTGCTGTCGAGTGTACTCTAGACAGTCTTAAACAGAACAGTGGTCTTGTTGACAAGGAATAAAAACACATATACATGCTGGTAAATATTTTATTTTCATACATTAATATGTTAAGCTAAGTGTCAGCTGTTTGATCTGTTAAACAAATATTTTGAACAAGTTACACACACACTATATATAATCATTATAGTCTTCACTATTTGCTGGTTGATGGTCGGTGTTATCCTTTGTATAACTGATAATCTTTTGTAATAGCAGACTGAGCTGCTCATATAGACTGCGGGTCGGGCATTGAATACCAAACATAGATAAATCTTTACGGCCTATTGTAACGACCTGATTGGTAAACTCATCAAATTCGTAATATTTATTTTTACGAAATATGTATATCCGCCCATTGGTGTACCTGAATGCGCCATCAATCTTAGCTGGGAATTCGGGAGAAAATTTATCTATATAACCTGCTTCTAGTCTATAGAAATTAGATCCCTTCTCACCGATGATTTCATACATGTTGTCCGAATGAAATATAATGGTTTTTCCTGTATATGTGTTTACCATTGCATTTATCCGGTCAAACCTCAAAGTATTCAGATATGTGAGATTATTGAAGGGGGCTACAAATGTAGCTTGTATGCTAGGAAACGCAACAATGCTTAATGTTTCGTCATTGGTAAACATGAGCACTTCACCACCAGGTCTCTGATATATATGTTTAATTTCTTTTAAATTTTTCAAATGTGGCAGCCAATCTGTCACAAGTTTTGCCTCCGGATAGGGACCCTTCATATTGTTCAAAGGAACAACCCACACCCATTTCTTATAAAACAGATACATGTTGTGGTTTATAATGACTAACGGTTTGATCTTGTCTATATAATTACACAAGTCCATAGTGTTTTTGGTTTCAGGTTTTACAGCGACCGCCTTTGGTTTTATCGAAGGTTTCGTTGTAGTCTTTGTTGTAGTCTTTGTTGTAGTCTTTGATGTCTTGGTTGTAGGCTGTGTTGTTGTTGTTGTTGTTGTTGATGTTGTTGTTATTGCTGTTGTAGAGCGTTGCCCATACAGTTCCTGCATTCGTTGAATATCTTCGTCAGATATACCGGCCCCAGCATGTGGATACATAAGAGAGTTTTTATTGTTGGAGTGTTTGAGTCCTAAACCGTGTCCCAGTTCGTGTAGAATAACCATATAGTATGATGAGCCATTTGATGCGTGTAGTTGAAGGTTCCACGTGAGATTATTGCTTATGTGGATCTCTATGGGTGTATTGGCAACATTTGGAAAATAAGCGTGTCCTAAAACATCACCGCCAATTGGGTATGTACACGGTTGCCCACCTCTCAAGTAAAAATGTTGGTCATCACAAAAACTTATAAGTATGTCGGCTTCAGCATAGTTGTTTGTTCTCACTAAATTCAAATTAATATGTTGTTCCCATTGTTTGAATGCTTTTTGTGTTAGCAATAGTACTGTAGGATCTGAATAATGTATGTACAATTTTAAAGTTTTCTTTTTCCATATAGGTTTTACTGTTAATAATGAATTCTGTGAAAAATCTTCATCACCACATCGTTTACGTTTCATCAGGTTAATGTCTCTACTAGTCAAATTGTTACTTTCGGGTAAACTGAAAAACGTTTGAAACATGTTTAAAGCCTCTGTGAAAGCTTCTGTCTTCTCTAACATCGTTAGCTGGTCATTGTTAGTGATATTACTGCTTAAATAACCATATTTGATGAGATAATCGTTGGCCAGTTGTCTGTCTGTTTCACTTACATCCTCTCCACAGGAGGCACTTAGACAAAGAACACAGATACTCAGGAGTAGCTTGAACATGACTGCTCTCCACGTTAACCAGCGTTATACTGTTCAACTCTCGCTCTAGCTGTTGTTAAATAGTCGTATGTCTGTCGGTGTGTTATTACAAACGCATCTGTCAGTATAAGTAAAGACATCAAGGTGTCCTGTGTATATCCTTTCAAACACCGTGTACAAGCTTCAACAAGATTCTATATGATACTTGTTGACAATCAATGGTCTGTCTGTCTGTTTTTGCTGTGTGTTACCAGTGTTACTCACTCTAGCTGTTGTTGGTATTACTTGAGCTGTTGCGTTCGTTTTTAGGGGGCCAGTAGTCCGGCTCCCTGGCGATAACTCTAAGTGGGCTCCCTCGGTTGAAACACTTGTCATGTCGTTGTGTTATTACACATGCATCTGTCAGTTTAAGCAAAGACATCGAACTGTCATGACGTGTGTTGTATCCTTTCAAACAACGTGTACAAGCTCCAACAATGCCAATCAGTTGTCTGTTTGTTTTGCTGTGTGTTACCAGTGTTACTCACTCTAGCTGTTGTTAAACAGCTGTGTTATTACACATGCATCTGTCAGTCTAAGCAAAGACTTTGAACTGTCATGACGTGTGTTATATCCTTTCAAACAGCATGTACAAGCTTCAACAATGGCAATCAGTTGTCTGTCTGTCTGTCTGTCTGTTTCCTCAACACAGGAGACACCTGTTCAGTAGTGTGTGTATTAAGCTGTGAAAGAAGGCTAACGTCTCTTGTTGTATGTAAGTACACTCTTGTATTATCATGTCTGCATTCAAATAACAAATACAAACATAACCTTAATAAACAATCAGATGATTGGTAATCAACACGTGTGTGAACATAACCTTAATAAACAAATACAGACAGCTGTGTGTGTACGAACATAACCTTAATCAACAAATACAAACATAACCTTAATAAACAATCAAAATGGCTTGGTAATCAGTCTGTATACGAACACCTAACCTTAATAAACAAATACATACATAACCTTAATAAACAATCAGACAGCAGGTATTCGACAAACACACATGGAGACCTGACTTGTAGATATCTATGGACACAGGTCAGACGGAACATCTTACGTCATCACAAGACAGTTAATACCTAACCTGGCTTGTGGCTATCTATGGACACTTAGTTCCATAGAGAGAGAGAACCCTGGGGTTGTAGCTGTCTATGACAGGTCAGCCATCTTGGAATGCTTGTGACGTCATCTCAGGTCAGACAATTCCATAGAGACCCGGGTTGCGGCTGTCTATGACAGGTCAGCCATCTTGGAACGCTTGTGACGTCATCTGACAGGTCAGGTGACATTTGACGTTGACACCTGTCAGGTTAGCTGACAACTGACAGCTGACAGCTGTCAGGTCAGTGACATTTGACACCTGTCAAATCTGACAGGTCAGCTGTCAACTGTCACAGGTCTGCGCAGGTCAGCGCATGCGCATGACGTCATCGCGCATGCGCAGTAAAAAGTGGAGGGGATGGGCCCAGGTGTCCCACTATCTACTGAAATACGATCCTGTTGTGGGATGTACGATAGGAAGTTTTAGGAGACAAACAATTGTATCTTTTATGGACCAGACATTAAACTTGGTGAACTCCAAAATATTGAAAATGTGATTTTGATCGAAGCTAATTATCTAGTCGTTATTATTAATAAGTTTTAGATGTTCTGTAATAACCTTTAGGTCTTTAGCAGTAAATATCTCTATGTTTGTTATTTGATTAAAGCTAAGTGAAATTGTTCGTTGCAATAATTTTATATTTTGTAGTAGTTTTGAACTAAGGGCTATCTGAAATTCTACAACGGTTTTATATTCTGCTTCTCGTTGCATCGTATCTAAACCGATTTTTAGTGAGTCTAGATTTTTATTAATTGATTCCTGTTCTTCTTCGAATAGTTGAGTCATGAGGTTAGCGAATGAATTGAGGTTATCTAACTGGACTATCATTTCGTCTTCGTTAGCGCGTAATAAATATATATTTGTATGAATCTATTTTAGATCTTCCTGATCAACATTTCCAGTGATCATTTTTATGACAGAGCTTGCATCGTCTATGAGACCTCTTTTATTTATATTACTATCAGCTTTTCGTTCTTTATAATTGTTAATTGACTGTTTAAAGTTCGGGTATAATATTTGTTAATTGAATCAGATTTTATTTCACCAACTTTATAGGCATTGTACAGTGAGTGATTATAATTTTCTTCTAAAAGGGTAAGGTTAAAATAAAAGTAAAATCTGTTATAATGATTGAGAATTTTTGCAATTCCAATATAGTCTTTAAAATAAGCATTAGTTTGGATGGGCTGAAGTTGAAAGGACAGGGTCGTCTTCAGATATAGGTACAGCATTCTGTAAAGAAGGAATTTTCTTTTTAGTTCTTTTGGTCTTAGTAATGTGGGTTGTTTGTTTTCTTGAATGCGAAAGAAGTAGCTTGTTATGTGGTAATTGAATTGGATCGGAATGTATTTTATAAAGAGGGCCTGCCTTTCGGCCTGGTGGTACTCTTATATTAACGTTTTCCTCATTTATTTGAATATTTTGTTCTCGAGCTTCCTTCGTTTTCTCGACTCGCTCTGTTGCTTTATGTTTTTGTTTTTGATAAATGGCGTTATAAGACGGAACTATTTCTTTCAAGCGTTTATTGTTATATTCTTCAAAGACCGTTTGATGGGGATCGATAGGTGGTAAATCGTCGTATAGGCCATAAGGAAGTTTAAAAGGAGAGTGACCTGTCGAAGAATGTATTGATTGGTTATAGATTAAAACAGCTGTGATCATAAGAGATTAGGGACTCTCGTTAGGATTTTGTATTTTAAGCACACGTATCTTTTCTAAAAGTGTTGAATGTAGCCGTTCTACGGGCAAATTAGAATCAGGATTTTGAGGGGTAGTAGCGTGTAAATCGATTTTTAATATTGAATAGAACTCTTTGAGTATGGTATTGTCAAATTTGCGGCCTGGGTCCGAGACCATTCTGAGAGGGTAGTTATGATGAGAGAAGAAGTGACGGAGCTTATTGACTATGGTCTGTGCTGTAGTATCTATGACATAATAAGCCTGTTTATATTTCGTAAACAAATCCACTATTGTTAGAAATTTGCAGCTACAAAAACTAAATATGTCAATATGTATGACTTCGAAGCGTCTAGAAGCAACTAAAGTTACTTGAAATGGGGGTTTATAAGGATAACGGTCAGGTTTTGCTTGTAAACATATCTCAAATTTACTGATAAAGTCATTAATTTGAATTTTCATATTTAGCTAATAAAATTTAGTTAACGTTTCATTAATGCCGTTATGATTTTGTTCGTGATAATTCTGAATTTTTCCTTTTTGTTCTTGAATTTTCGTCACGTCTTGTAAGTGTATTGTACATTTAATTATTTTAACAGAACTATTAAGTAGAGTGGAAGCTATTAATCTAAAGTAGTCTTCAAGTTGTGGGTAGAAAAATACTATGCCGTAATTATTGTTTGAATTAATATAAGATTTTAAAAATTCAGTTATTTGCTGTAATTCATGTGGGCGTTGAATTTACACTCTACATCGTTTATTTTTAAATACGATATCTGTCTTTATTTCGTTGTTAACGTCCTAATACATAACTATTTGATATTTAAAATGATTCAAGCGGTTTTCTGAAATAGGCATATTGAAAACAGTATTTTCGGCAGAGGTGTGTTGTGTTTGAGAGTCGGAAGATTGTTCGTCTTCTTGAATGTTAAGTCCTAGTTCTTTGAGATCGTCATCAGTTAATATCGTAAGATCCGATGGATCTAAATTATTGAATATTGACGCTAGATCGTCGTCGTCTACAACTGCATTTAATTTCGACGCGAGATAAGGCATCAGCTACGACATTTTCTTTACCTTTTTTATATTCGATATCGTAGTCATATTCTTCTAGTTTTAACCGCCATTTACTAAACGTGAATTTAGTTCTTTAATGGAAAATAACCATACAAGTGGTTTATGATCCGTTTCGATTGTGAATTTATTGCCAAAGAGGTAGGGTCTAAAATGTTAGGTATTTTCAACTATTGCCAAAAGTTATTTTTCTATTGATGAATAGTTTATTTCAGAGTACGACTATAATAATCTATAGGCTTGTCATTTTGTGACAAAACACCTCATATGGCGATTTAACTAGTCTCTGTGGTTAAGTGGAAACTTTTATTAAAGTCAGGGTAGGTCAATATCGGGGAATTTGTGATTAGTTCTTTTGATTTCTTAAAGGCGTCAATGTATTAGGCATTTGTTATGTAAATTGTGCATCTTTTTAACACATTTTGTTAATGGGAACACGATTTTGGCGAAATTTGTAATGTTTTTATTTATTTAATATTATTGGCTGCGGCATCTCAGGCCATTAGCACATTCATTTCCCATCATTCAATGTTTTTTTAAATTTTCCAGACAAAGTCAACTTGGCTCGCCCAGGAATCGAACCCGGGACCTCTCGCTTAGCAGGCTGGCACCTAGCAACCTGCGCCACGAGGGCGTCTAAATTTGTAATGAAACGTCTGTAATAATATATCAAGCCAAGAAAGGATTTTATTTATTTTTGAGACTTTGGTATTGAATAATTTTGTATACATTTAATTTTGTTTGGATTCGGTCTTACGCCGTCTTTTGCGTCCATATGTCCCAAAACTCAACTTCTTTTCTAGGGAAATCTGATTGATCTAATTGTACCTTTAAATTAAGGTCTTCTAATTTATGAAATATTTGTTTAATATTGATAAAGTGTTCCTGACGGGATTTAGATAATAGTACAATATCGTGAATGTAAACAAAACAACTTTTGTACAAGAACTCTTTTTAAATATCATCCATTACTTTTTTAAAACTTATTGCCAAATTACGGAGACCATGACGTATTTTAACATACACATAATCACCGTTATTTACGCTGAAGGCCGTTTTTTCTATACTTTCAGGCGTTAATTTAATCTGATGAAAGCCTGGTGCTAATTCGAGGGTAGTAAAATAGGTACATTTTCCTAAGTTATTCATAATCTCGTCGACCTTTGGTAGGGGGTATTTTTCAGGTATGGTTTTCTCGCTAAGTTTCCTATAATCAATGACTAATCGCCACTTTCCTTTCTGGCGAGTTTACGCTTTTTTATGTAATCCATACCGGAGAAGAATAGGGAGATATAGAGGGCCTAATAATCTTATTATCTAATAATTTTTCGATTTATTTTTGTATTTCAGTGCTTAAGTGGTAGGGGTGTCTGTTAGATTTTACATGTATAGCCTCATTATCACTAGTTCATATATCCTGTTTGATGTCACTTGTAAACGTAAGGTCTGAATTTTCACGATAGAATATGTTCTTAAAGCGACGACATAAGCTAATTAATTTTCGTTTTTCTTTAGAATTTAAATGGTTAGTTTTAAGTTGTTGTAGTACGTCAAAGTCAATTGAATTGGGAAATTTAGATGTTTCTTTAAAATTTTGAATGGCTTTGACTTTAATTTGTTCAGAAAAATAAATTTGAATATTATCAAGTGTATTTTGTGTTATATGAATTGTACAAATACCTGAATGCGAAATAGATATAGCTTCGTCTACCGTTACAGTGTTGTCAGATACTTAGGAAATTAAAACTGTTCCGTTTTTTATGTTAACTGGAATTTTTATGTGATTTACACATATTTGTTTAAAAGGGTTAAATTTAGTGGGTTAAATTCAAGATAAAATGGAATTTCTATTTTACCTAATTTTATAATTTGTTTCTCATAATTAATGTGTGCCTTAAGTTTTTGGAAATGGGCTGAACCAATTAATGAATCAAAGCGATCGTGCCATTGCATACCGTGAAAATCAAGTGGAAATTTGACACCATATTCCTGTAATAAGGGGTATTGAATATTGTCGATACCTTTGGTATTTTTTCCAACAGATTTAATGCCGAAAGGTTTTTTGTAAATATAATCGCTAAAAAACTCTTAATCTGGACCTGGGTTAATAATACTATCTGAGGCACCACTATCAATTAGAATTTTAAGGTCGAAAGAGGGAATACAAAAAAGGGCAGTGTAGGCTGTACGGCAATGTTATTCAGGTCTATTTTTAGAGATTTTCCAAGGCAGCATTGAGAAAATCCTGCCCCTCCTCATACTGATTAGTCGATTCGCTTATTTCCTTATCATAAGGATTTTCATCATCCAGGTAATTCTCATCTGGTTGTTGGAAATAAACAGGCTCTTGTTCCTGTTCTTAAAACGATTGGTTATGGTTTAATTGAGGGCTAAACTGATTTGGACGGGGGAGATTATTGCTGTTATTTGTCGTAATTGACATAGGAGTTGGTTGTACGTCGTCCAAAAACTTGAGAATTAGTCGGATATGTCCTATGTTGTTGAATGGGCCTAATATTGGAGATTGGTCTGATAGGAAATTGCTGTCTGACAGGTGGCTGTTGGTAATACTTTCGTTGAGATGTGGTTCTAAATTTCGGGTAAAAATCATTTTTTATTTTGTAGTTACAGGTAGTTTTTGTGGTGGTGTATTTTTATTGCCTTGACGAAAATGCGCTTTGTTTTTAATAACCTTTAGAAAATTTACTTGCATCTGCTCATTGTCAATACGGTGACATGCGAGCACTGCTGTTTCTAGATTGGGAATATTTAAAAGACGTAAGTAACTATGAAATGCCAATTTTAAAAGCAGTGACAGCTGCTGCTTCGTACTGTTTTTTTCTTGTACGTTTTTATGACTTCGTCCAGTGCCTGTAAAGCAATATGCTCATTGACCATTTTTTTCTTTTCTTGGATACAGAAGTCTCTATCTATCTGAGTTTTTCTCGTATAGCTAGTCGTTAGGTATGTCATTAATAAGTCTTCAGATATTGGATCTGTATATTAAGATTTTAACGCGTTTTCAATATTTTCCCACGTGATATCCCTAGCTTCACCAGTAATTTTTGCTTTAATAAATTCTATAATCATGCGGTTACAATGCAGGTCGTCAGATGTGTCGCCTTGTCTTTTATAGAAAATAATATAGGTTCTGCATTGATTTAGAAAATATGCCAATTGTTTTTGACCGCTTTGGTATTCAGGTATCATTGTAGAAGCTTGGAAAATTTCGGTGATTTATGTTTCAGGCATTTTGTTAAAATGTAAAATTTCTCGTGAAAGTGAAAGGGATAGTTTAGTGTTTAAAGGAACTGGATTTATTCTTCTAAAATGTGTGAGAGTCTGCTAGGGGATCTGTCGCCATAGCTCATAAAATTATGGTTGTTAAAATTTATACACAGAATATAATTTTAATGAATTAATTTGTATATAATCAAATCAGTCAATAATCCAAAATCAAGAACATTTCTTAAAATTAAAAATAAAATACTTAAAATATTGTTATTAAAATAATCAATTAATAAATCAATTGACTATAAGGTATTCAATAAAACAATAATTGGTAAATAATTTTCCACTGAAAACTGAAATATTTACTGTAAACTTGTTTAATTAGTTCTTAGCTAAAGTTATTTGCGAAAGCAGTTAAAACCTTTCAAAAAACAGTTATTATGAAACGCGAATTTTACGAAATAATAACTTTGTAAAACGCCGGTATTTTATTTAATTATTACACGTATTTATGAACGAATAAAATGTTTATGAAATACGATTAATTTGTTACTTAATTATTAGTTGCTTTTACGAAAAAATTCAAATTTTTGTGAAACATAATAAGATACAATTGTATTGGAAATGGAAAAAATTAATAGACTTACAGGAGCTTCATCCCTTGTAGATCGTCTGGACCAATGGCTTGTTTTCCAACACTTGCACTTGAAATTTCGTGAAGTTTTGGTTCGTTGTCAAATAAATTATCAAAAAAAAAACCGCGATTATGTGTATTTAATGCCGTTTTGACATCCAGTTGTGACCGCCCACTATCTCTTTAAATCGATCCTAGGAATCCCTGTTCCTAAAAACCTTTACCACGTTTGAGAGTCAAACAACCTACATACGACGATCGATAGAAAGGTCAACGTTACCGGAAATCTAGGTGGCCCCTAGCTTTTATACAGTGAAGATGGGCAGGGTTCTTTATAAGGTGTTACTCTATGAGGGCGCCACTTGATTGTTTTACACCTAGTTCCGGATATTTATAAGAGATGTTAATTACGGAATCCAGCTTACCAAGAATCCAACACAACCAAGAACTCCTTGGACCTCCCTGGCAGCTGCACCTAAAATCGCAGGCTTATACGTCGGAATGTACAAATGTGGGAACGAAATCTTACAGTTGGAATATCTTAAAGGCTTACGTAGAAGCTGACAAACACTAAACAGCACCTAACGTTACTAATACGGGAGTGAGAGGTGAGTGCAGAACAAACGACACACAAATATATATATAAAATAAAATTCTAGTTTATTATAAAATCCAGATGATGCCTACAAGTGGTCAGACAGATCAAAAACAGTATTATATATACACATATATAACCTATAAATTGCTAGCATGTATGTTAAATGAATAACAGAGTCCGCAAAATGACTCACTTGCTATATCTCAATAATTTACTGCTAAACAAATAGCTTTAAGCTACTAACGTTCGTATGGTAAGCAATAACAAGTCAAGTAATTCAAACGCAACAATAAAAGTAACTAAGCTAAATCGAATGGAAATTTGTGTCCTTTCGTGATCACGATCAGCTTACAAAGATGTTAAAATATGAAAAGGTGTATCAAATGGTAGCCTAAATAATGATAATACTTTGTCAAACTCAAAGCAATTATATTAATGATAATGTGAATATAAATCATCAGCTAACGTGTAGGGTTCAAATAAAAAGCTGGGTATCTTATCCTATTGTGTTATCGTTAAAACTTTATCTTTGAATTCCAAAACTTGACCACCATAAGTAAAGTCACAGCTTAATACTGGATTTAAAAGTCCAAACAAACAAATTGAGTTCTTTATTAACAATACAACTTAAAGACTACTACCTGTAAGGTCTGATCTCCAGTGAACCTTCTCTGGTCGATTTTTCGCTAACAAAATATCTACTGTCCACTGTGTCGGTACCTTCCGGCCACCTGTACTTCCTCTACTCAACAACGAAATGTCCTCGGCAATCTGATGTTGCTGGGAATGGCTTATAATTGAATTTGCGCCATAAAATGGTACCATACCAATATTCTTATTCTCCCATTGACCACTCGTTAGTTTAAGACAATATGTAGGCCTATTGCTTGTCGATTAGGCACTATAAAATCAATTAAAGCAAGACAAAAACTGAAACTAAAGCTAAAACCAAAGGCTAAAACCAAAAGCTAAAACCAAAACCCTGTAACAAATAGAAAGAGAAAACACGCCTTAGTTACACATAAAAAAAAAACTACGAGTTGGGTATTACCTCCAAATCCTGAGGGTTTCTATGTTATGTCAAGGTGTTTTGTTGACCACAGTTAGACAAGCCGGTTCTGATTGAAAACAAGCCACAAAGCCACTTGCTTTTTCGGCTTTACGTATGTGACATTTACTCTCCACCACGGGAATATTATAGTATTCAAGTACTATGCGACTAATTCGCTTCAACTTCCCAAACCTCCAGAATACTATAATCGTTTTACAGCCTAGAAATTAATCTCCAAACTAGGATGAATGGCCCACTTGCCTGTTTCTTTTTTCTAGCTGAAATCTTGCCACACACTCAAATTAAATTGCTTCTTCCACCGTTTTCAAAACCAACCTTTTTTCTCAAAAATGTTTTCTCTCCCAGGTCATAGCTAATCTTGCTGATTCGCTATCGGTCAACAAAAAAAAGACGACAAGAAATGGTGTCCCGTTCTTCCATCAAAAATATCAAACTCTGGCAACGAATAACTTAATACCGCAGAGTTGCGACATTTACACGAATGGGGAAATTCGGGCTTCGACCGCAAGACCTCGACATATGTAACACACCTAACTTCCAATATTAATCTCGATAATAAACTTCTTCCACAGCTTATAGAGACCGTTGTAACCACAGTTCTGCATGCAAGAATTTATCTCACTACATTAACACATAATTCAGTAATTTCCAACCAGCTAAAGTTAGACAGACAATAAATTAATGACGTGCTGGCAACCATGCCTTCACAAGACAGTGTACTCTGCCGTTGTCGACTGTTTCGGTGGTAAATCTCGACTTCTAGAAATTGAAACTGAATGAATGTAGATAACAAATTAAAGATGTTCGTTCACAGCTGTCCCTAAACCAATAACAATATGAAACCGAATAATTATATGGGGTGTTTTTGTTTATTTTGCCTGCTACGTGTAATTAATGATGTTAATATGCTTAAGGTGAATTTTACACGTAACAATCCCCCCCTTACTTCAAGAGGATTAACCGTAAGGTTAAGCCTAATCAGAAGGAACAAGCTTCAGGTCCTTCACGTGCCAAACTCCACTATTCTGGCCAGCTTTGTCTCTAAGTTCATACGTCCATGGAGACACCTTCTTACTAACATAAAACGGTCCTATGTATCTTGGAGCTAACTTACTAGCAAAGTTCTTCGTTGCATCTGACAACACGTAATTCCTCCTCATCGCAGGTTGATCCACCTCATACTCTTCATAACGTCTGCGCATGTTATACCTCGCCACAGCCTTCTTAGTAGCCTTCTCCAGTCTCTGTTTCACGTCCCTGTACACCTCCTTGAACACGATGTTCCTGCTCTTGTCAACCAACACATCTTCATCCTCGCCGTCCAAATCAATCTGATTCTGGTAGTCCGCTCCTGACAATGCCATACATCGCCCAAAATTGACATAATACGGTGACAATCTAGTCGTCTCATGTCGAGATGTTCTCACAGCACAAGTCACCTGTTGTAGCCCAGCATCCCACTTCTTGTGGTTATCATTCACATACATTGCCAACATGGTCTTGATTGTACGATTAGTTCGTTCGGTAGGGTTTGCGCGCGGATGGTAATTCGCGCTAAACTTCAAATTGCACTGGTATTTCTCGGCAAACCTTTTGAAAGCTGAACTTTTAAATTGGGGACCATTATCACACATTATCATCTTCGGTACGCCAAATAACAGAAATACACCTTCTTCCAGACTTCTAATAATCGTGTCGGTGATGGACTTCCTCAAAGCGAAGGTTAACACAAACTTGCTCAAATAATCTGTGACAACCAGGATAAAACTATTGGCTTTCGATGAACGTGGTAAAGGACCCACTAAATCCACTGATATCATCTCCCACGGTCTCGACGGTTTAGCATGCGACACCATCATGTCCTTGGGACCTCGTTGATCCACCTTGTGCGCAGCACATATGGTACACTTGCGGACATAGTTCGCAACGTTCTGTCGCATCTTCGGCCAATAATATCTATCAGTTAACCTTGAGTAGGTTTTATAGACTCCCATATGACCCGATGTAGCTGGATCGTGAGCTTCTGACAAGAGTCTTCGTCGCTGGTCTTTAGGAACGACAATCTTCCAAACATCTTGCTTAGGCGTAAGTGCTGGATAATCTTGCCTCACGTACTTATACAACTTGTCACCTGACAATCTCCAATTCCCAAACTTCAGAGGTGTAGTTTGTACCCGCTCTATCATCTTCAAATACCACTTGTCTGTAGTCTTCGTCTCTGTCTCCACACTGTTCAGGACGTCTAACACTGGTACAGATCTGCTCAGTACATCCGGTACTACGTGGTCTTTGCCTTTCCTATGAACAATCTCAAAATCATACTGCTGCAAGCGTACAGCCCATCTTGCAAGTCTTCCTGATGGATCCTTGAGGCTATGTAACCATTTCAAGCTATAATGATCGGTGATGACAGTAAACTTTACTCCCTCGATGTAAGGACGCAGTTTTTCTATTCCCCACAGAACCGCTAAACACTCTCGTTCTGTCGTGGAATAATTACGTTCTTGGCGTGACAGAGAACGACTCAAGTAACAAATCACACGATCACCATCTGGATGCGTCTGAGATAACATCGCACCAATACCATAGCCCGATGCATCTGTGTGTACAACAAACGGTAAAGAATAATCTGGACAACCCAGAACAGGTGCAGATATCAACAACTCCTTAATCTTCCTGAAAGATCTATCACACTCAGGAGTCCAACAAAACTTAGTACTTTTCTTCAGCAACCCTGTGATTGGTGCGACCACAGTAGAAAAATCAGGACAAAATCTTCTATACCAGGACAGCATACCTAGTACACGTCTCACTTCCCTCACATTGGTCGGAGTAGGTAGCTCGATCATTGCTCTGACCTTATCAGGGTCCACTCTTAACCCTTCTCTATCCACCACGTAACCCAAGTACTTCATCTCGGGCTTACAAAACTGACTTTTCTCCCAATTGACGGTTAGATTGGCTCTTCTCAGGCGTTCAAACACTTCCTCTAACACTTCGAGGTGCTTTTCAAAACTTGGAGTCGTGATCACTACATCGTCTAAATATACAAACACGTAAGGTTCCAGGTCCGATCCTAACACACGATCGATCAAACGCTGCCATGTTGCAGGAGAATTATGCAGGCCAAATGGCATCCTTTTAAACTGAAATAGTCCTCTATTGGGGACGGTAAACGCAGTATACGGTCTTGAAGACTCGGCAACAGGGACTTGGAAAAATGCACTCTTCAGATCCAAACTAGAAAGATACTTCGCATCTCGAAGCTTGTCTAACGTGTCTGTAACCATTGGCAATGGATAGCCATCACGTTCGGTCACTGCATTAAGCTTCCTGTAGTCGACACAGAACCTATAACAACCATCCTTCTTCTTTACAAGAACTATTGGCGACGCCCACGGACTACTGCTAGGTTCTATGACATCGTTCTTCAACATATCTTCTAATTCTTCATCGATGTATTTCTGAAGCACTGGGGATACCCTATAGTATCTCTGCTTAATCGGTGGTGCATTAGTCTTGATCACATGTTCCGTCATATTTGTACAACCCAAACTATTTCCGAGCAAAGTCTTCTTCTTGTTGATTAACTCCTCCAACTGCTTCTTCTGTCCAACTTCCAAGACTGACTGATCAGCTATATCTACTGTGCTTACTTCAGGACAGTTAGAAAATTGCCACTCGTTATGCCTCAGATCAGGAACAATCCCCATCCTTATCCAAAAGTCTGCTCCCAAAATCAAAACATGTGGTAGTTCAGGGACAACCATCACCTCTATAAACTTTAGACGCTCACGAACCTTCATTGGTAATTCACACGTACCAATACTTTCACATTTCTCTCCATTAGCGACTGTGCATGATGTCTTCTTCGATTCGTCCAGGGGTATTCGCAACTTCGCGATACGGTCCCAACCTGGTCCACCTAAAATTGTTCTCGACGCCCCGGAATCTAGGAGTCCAAGCAAGGTAATCCCTAATATGTCCACTCTAAGGTGAGGCCTTTCATCGTTCTGTGCATGGTCAATGATGAAATCTAAAACAGGTTTGACAGTAGTCGAGTACTCAACGGCAGCACTATCAGCTCGACTCTCTAAGAGCGCTGCACTCCGTTTCCCGAAAAACCTCTGGGACAATTACGAGCAATGTGGCCTTCCCTATTGCACTTGTGGCAGATGAGTCTATTTCTCTCGGTACAACCTGCTGCTATGTGGCCTGGCTTCCTACAGTTGAAACAGACGACGGGACTATGCCTCGTCTGGCTACGCCCACCCTGGTTAGACGATACTTGCAGTCTCTCGGTCTTCTCTTCCAAACCCACGTATGCCAAATCAGGCTCCAAAATCTGCTCTTTTTTTGGCGGATGTGCAAACTCACCAGCCTGGGATCGTTGTTCTATCCTCTTGCACAAAGTACGCAGCTGGGCGATTGAATTTATTTCCATAGCACCCAGTTGGCTACGATACATCGGTGCTAAGTTGCGCATTAGGAGACTCAACCTCGTTTCCTCCGAGACTTGACATTGCAATCTTTGAAAGTATTTCGACATAATAGCCAAATAAGTTCCTATGGTCTCATCTGCTCCTTGTTTTCTCTTCTTTATCTCATCCAGAAGCTTCTCGCTATAAAAAACGGGTTGATATTCTTCCTTGAATCTTCCTACAAGTTCATCCCACTGGGACACTTCACTCCTAGCATCCTGATAAAATTCATATGCTCTACCCTCGAATAAATCTATTCCTGACTCCAATAGGATCTCCTTACTGACATTTCTGGCCTTTCTCATTTCCTCGACACGTTCGAAGAAAGCAGTCACAGACAGTCCTCTTCTGTCTCCACCAAACCTCAAGTTCCACTTGTGAGGGAGCACCGGCTTAATCAACGACGCGTTAAGCGACTGCGCAGCAGACATCATGGGTGAAGAACACGACTGAGGGGTTTCGAACTTCAACTGATTCCCTAAAGATGCTTCCATTACTTGCAAACCTAAAGGAGTAGGTTGTGTTTCACTCCCGACTTTTGACGCTTTGGTGTTGAGCTGGTCAATCATCGATAACGTACGAGCAAGTAATTCACCTCGAGTCTTCTTCTTTTCTTCATCCGCAGATTCCATATTATCTATCCTTCCCAATATGTGAGCCAACTTTGTCTGCAATTTTAGAAACTGCTTGTCCTTGCTATCTCCTTGAAATTCTTCTAAGACAGCCAACACGCCTTCCAGTTTTCCCTGCACAACACCAAGATCTTCCTCAAACGTAAATGGATACTTAGGATAATGTAGACTATCGCCAGACTTTTCCATTTGGCGCGCTAAGGTTAAACGACCGCGCATATCTTCCACCGTGCCAGTAGCTATGCCACGTACCGTTAATTCATATACGAGCTCTTCTTTGTCCAGTCTATATACATCCATACGACGAGCCATGATTGGAAAAAAAAATAAACCCACACTGGAATCAAGATAACTACCTAACAATGCAGTAAAAAAAAATAAAAAAAAATAAATGCAGTCTGCACTCTCACACCCGATTAGTTGAGAAAGCTAACAACACCGTACATCGGCAAGATCAATACGCCAAAACCAAACGACTTTACTCCCCAAAGCCCTACTCTCACAACTACACAAAAGTTCAAGTCCAATACTACGGCTTCCAAAATCTCTAAAAACCCAAAAAATAAGCCCTTTTTGAGCTGAATCGAGCCCCACGTTGGGCGCCAAATATGTGACCGCCCACTATCTCTTTAAATCGATCCTAGGAATCCCTGTTCCTAAAAACCTTTACCACGTTTGAGAGTCAAACAACCTACATACGACGATCGATAGAAAGGTCAACGTTACCGGAAATCTAGGTGGCCCCTAGCTTTTATACAGTGAAGATGGGCAGGGTTCTTTATAAGGTGTTACTCTATGAGGGCGCCACTTGATTGTTTTACACCTAGTTCCGGATATTTATAAGAGATGTTAATTACGGAATCCAGCTTACCAAGAATCCAACACAACCAAGAACTCCTTGGACCTCCCTGGCAGCTGCACCTAAAATCGCAGGCTTATACGTCGGAATGTACAAATGTGGGAACGAAATCTTACAGTTGGAATATCTTAAAGGCTTACGTAGAAGCTGACAAACACTAAACAGCACCTAACGTTACTAATACGGGAGTGAGAGGTGAGTGCAGAACAAACGACACACAAATATATATATAAAATAAAATTCTAGTTTATTATAAAATCCAGATGATGCCTACAAGTGGTCAGACAGATCAAAAACAGTATTATATATACACATATATAACCTATAAATTGCTAGCATGTATGTTAAATGAATAACAGAGTCCGCAAAATGACTCACTTGCTATATCTCAATAATTTACTGCTAAACAAATAGCTTTAAGCTACTAACGTTCGTATGGTAAGCAATAACAAGTCAAGTAATTCAAACGCAACAATAAAAGTAACTAAGCTAAATCGAATGGAAATTTGTGTCCTTTCGTGATCACGATCAGCTTACAAAGATGTTAAAATATGAAAAGGTGTATCAAATGGTAGCCTAAATAATGATAATACTTTGTCAAACTCAAAGCAATTATATTAATGATAATGTGAATATAAATCATCAGCTAACGTGTAGGGTTCAAATAAAAAGCTGGGTATCTTATCCTATTGTGTTATCGTTAAAACTTTATCTTTGAATTCCAAAACTTGACCACCATAAGTAAAGTCACAGCTTAATACTGGATTTAAAAGTCCAAACAAACAAATTGAGTTCTTTATTAACAATACAACTTAAAGACTACTACCTGTAAGGTCTGATCTCCAGTGAACCTTCTCTGGTCGATTTTTCGCTAACAAAATATCTACTGTCCACTGTGTCGGTACCTTCCGGCCACCTGTACTTCCTCTACTCAACAACGAAATGTCCTCGGCAATCTGATGTTGCTGGGAATGGCTTATAATTGAATTTGCGCCATAAAATGGTACCATACCAATATTCTTATTCTCCCATTGACCACTCGTTAGTTTAAGACAATATGTAGGCCTATTGCTTGTCGATTAGGCACTATAAAATCAATTAAAGCAAGACAAAAACTGAAACTAAAGCTAAAACCAAAGGCTAAAACCAAAAGCTAAAACCAAAACCCTGTAACAAATAGAAAGAGAAAACACGCCTTAGTTACACATAAAAAAAAAACTACGAGTTGGGTATTACCTCCAAATCCTGAGGGTTTCTATGTTATGTCAAGGTGTTTTGTTGACCACAGTTAGACAAGCCGGTTCTGATTGAAAACAAGCCACAAAGCCACTTGCTTTTTCGGCTTTACGTATGTGACATTTACTCTCCACCACGGGAATATTATAGTATTCAAGTACTATGCGACTAATTCGCTTCAACTTCCCAAACCTCCAGAATACTATAATCGTTTTACAGCCTAGAAATTAATCTCCAAACTAGGATGAATGGCCCACTTGCCTGTTTCTTTTTTCTAGCTGAAATCTTGCCACACACTCAAATTAAATTGCTTCTTCCACCGTTTTCAAAACCAACCTTTTTTCTCAAAAATGTTTTCTCTCCCAGGTCATAGCTAATCTTGCTGATTCGCTATCGGTCAACAAAAAAAAGACGACAAGAAATGGTGTCCCGTTCTTCCATCAAAAATATCAAACTCTGGCAACGAATAACTTAATACCGCAGAGTTGCGACATTTACACGAATGGGGAAATTCGGGCTTCGACCGCAAGACCTCGACATATGTAACACACCTAACTTCCAATATTAATCTCGATAATAAACTTCTTCCACAGCTTATAGAGACCGTTGTAACCACAGTTCTGCATGCAAGAATTTATCTCACTACATTAACACATAATTCAGTAATTTCCAACCAGCTAAAGTTAGACAGACAATAAATTAATGACGTGCTGGCAACCATGCCTTCACAAGACAGTGTACTCTGCCGTTGTCGACTGTTTCGGTGGTAAATCTCGACTTCTAGAAATTGAAACTGAATGAATGTAGATAACAAATTAAAGATGTTCGTTCACAGCTGTCCCTAAACCAATAACAATATGAAACCGAATAATTATATGGGGTGTTTTTGTTTATTTTGCCTGCTACGTGTAATTAATGATGTTAATATGCTTAAGGTGAATTTTACACGTAACACAGTTCAATGCAGTGCCAATTAGGTTTTGAACTTAAGGAGTTTTGATAAAAAATAATTTATTTAAACTCTAAAGTACAAACGTTAATAAAACGAAAATTACAAAGATTTGAAAATAAGCGAACAAGAGGTGTTTCTACTTAAATGCACAATGTAATAATAATCTCTTATTCTAATACTGGTATTACTTATAAACTAACATGTGCTTACACAGCGGATCACTCGGTCTGTTCAGGCTTGGATTTGGCTATGTTGCAGGAGCACCGATTTTCTAATGTAATTATAGTAAAACCGTGGGAACGGCTCTACAACAGGCATTCATCTGATGAAGTATTATATATATATATATATATATATATATATATATATATATATATATATATATATATATATATATATATATATATATATATATATATATAGCGTAAAAAGGTAGAATTAAATTTATTGTTGAAAAACAAAAACGCTCGGACCCGGAATTTTTTAATATAATTTAACACTTTGTTTTCTTAAACAAAGTTGTTTTCTGGCTACAAAAAATTTTGATCATAATTTAAAAAAATAGTTTAATTAAAAACTAAAAATTAATTTCCTTTCTTATTCGGGCTCAAAGGACGTCCGTATTCTTAGGCATGTTCAAATAGGAAGGTTATTTGCCATTAGAACTTTTACATTAGTTTCGTTCAACACATACATGATAAGTCTTTGCAAATAACACAATATTCTCCCAAAAGTAACTAATTACTTGTCTGTGAGTACATATATAAAAATATAAAAATGTAAATAAAACAATCAATGAACGTACAACGGGTACAAGTTGAAAAACACTGTATTTTACATGGTATCTGGAAAAAACGTACCTTTTCCGTAGCCAATATCGAGTCTAAAGTTATCTGTGCCAACTTCACCATCAACGAGTCTTCCCAGGCCGCCCGTCATCCGGCCGTGTGAGCGCTGCCCATCGTAGGAGCTGTCGTAGAGGCCTTGAGAGGGTTCCGCGCCCTCAGGAGCACTATACGCAATTATCCCACCTGAAAATAGAATTTACACTTTATAGTGACTAGTCAATAGTGTGTAGTCTAGCTACTTGCTGGCGGAACTATATAATCCGACATGTAAAACTACTCTAACTAAATTTGGTCCTTCGAGACGGAGTGTGAACACAGTTAGACTGATTTACGAGTTGTACATATTAATGTAGCTTATGCAAAATATAATAGAGTTACGTTTATTTTAGAAGGTGTCAGAGATTAATGAATAGTGTTGTGCAAATTTTGAAGTTATAGTTAGAACCAGTATATGCTAAAATGTAAGCTAGATAAAAAAGTGCTGGACACCAAATTTCCATAGAAATACTTTTAACGACAATAAGTGAATTTTTCTTTAACTGGTGACTGTAAATGTAATAGATACTATAATCTTATATTAAAGACTATGTATTAGATTTTATTAAAGTAACTTTACTTGCTCATAAAGATTTTTTTCATGAAAGTACTTGAAGTGTTCCTAAAAAAAAAACTGGTCCAATTTACCTAACCACCGAAGTTATCCAAGCAATTAACACATTGAATAGCCCTGCCGAGATATAGTAAAGACCATGTGACAAATTTCCTTAAAATAACTTTATTTGCCCTTACAAAAATTTGCTGGAAAAAATGTACCGATTTACCTACGATTTCTCTCACCGGCGAAACTTGGTAAGCAATGTGGACATTTAATGAACCTGCCGAGATATAGTCGAGACCATGTATCAAATTTTACCAAAATAAGTTTATTTTTGCATATAAAAATTTCCCAAAAATGTACTCAAAGTTTTCCTGGAAAAACGGGTCTTATTTACCTCAACACCAAACTTAACCAAGCTATGTACACAAATAATACACCCACAAGGACTATATATCAAATTTCATCAAAATAACTTTATTTGCCTATACAAAAAAATTCCAAAAAAGTTTTCCTGGAAAACCTAGTTAGACTGTGTCTACTTATATAAAAACATGTGCACAAGATAGCCAGCTACTTTTTCCTTAGGTTTCATAAAGCAGCATTTACACCTGCAACATACACCAGCTGATTCAAACGACTCAACTGAAGAGGGCGCGTCGATAGTCAACTATATACACCCAAAGAAGATACACCACTTTTATGTAACCCGCACGCTATGTAGCCCAATATCTGGCAACAGTGTTTAGACCCACAGTTGTGTTTGTTCGCAAACAAGTGGTTTATAATATGATTTCTATTCAATGTTTACTACCAGAAAGAACTCGGCAATAACTCTACCTTTAAGATGATATTGATTTTTTTTCTATTAATGTAGTTTTTGGCAGCATCGCTTTAAAGGATAATGTACTTATTTGTCAACATAGAAAAATCCTCTGAGGTAACAAATTAATAATTATCATCGAGGTAACTACTACTTAATTTTTTACAGAGGGCTATTATTTAATCTATATTTACCTTCGTTCACACATTTCCAGTTTATAATCCTTAATTTCGTTATAATTTTTATAATAACCATGACACTTAAGTTATTTCGTAAAAAGGAAAAATACTTTTTTCCAATTAAAATAAATATATGAAAGTAAATATATAGATATAAAACATAACCTTTGCGTAGTCTTTTAATATCATCGAAGTAAAAGTAAACTATAAATTACAAGTAAAAATTAAAAAAATATATATAGAAAACCGACTTCATTAAGGGTAATTAAAAAACTATTGGTCAGATCTTGATCGAATTTATATGGTACCACATGAAAAGCACCAGCTTTCAAATAGAAAAAAAATCTCGGGACGCAGCAAGTGCGTTATGGTAGTGAATTTTCATAAAACTATTTTTTAATAGCAATAATGTGTTTTTTTTAAGTAAGCAGGCATCAAATTTGGTTACCAGTGTAATCTATATAGTATATGCACAATCAACCAAGGGTTGCGGTGCTATCGAGGCGGCATGGCCGCGGACGAGCCCTGAGGGAACAAAAAAAAACTATATAGTAAAAACAATGTGCCATGTTTCATCAAAATAACTTTATTGTTTGAAAATGTACAAAATTTCCGAAAGTAAACTTAAAGTGTTCCCGAAAAAACTCGTCTTTTGGTCAACCTTATAGGTTAATAGCAAATTGGGCTATTCAAATATTAAGCATTTGATCAAAATTCGCTACCATAACGCACTTACTGCGTCCAGAATTTTTGTTGTTTCGATGGAAAATGCAAAAATGCAATAACATAAGGCGTGTTTGATTAAAAAAAAAAGAAAATTTGTATCAACAACGACTTATGGGCCATCCTTTAATTGTAGAAATAATTTTTTAAGATGTAGCTCAAGACACCCTATAATTAATATATACAATTTTTTTTCATATCTGGTATAATAACAGATATATTGAACTTTATTGATTTTTTTTACGAAAATTCTACAAAATTATATACTATTAACGATAACTCTGTAGCTAAGGCTACTGCCACGCATCAGAGAAAGGGTCTATTTGAAATGAATTTTCTGGAAACATTTTATTAAAATGATGGACAATGACGGTTGAAACTAAG
The DNA here is from genome assembly GCA_964006375.1 of Tillus elongatus. NCBI lineage: Eukaryota > Metazoa > Arthropoda > Insecta > Coleoptera > Cleridae > Tillus > Tillus elongatus. Next base: position 93,405,698 of record OZ023263.1, on the reverse strand, counting down.
ACTTCAGGGTTTGTAAAACATCCTTCTTGAGACATTTTATTTCCATAGCCCGTATTAGATTCAAGTTCTTTTCCCAAATGTTGCCAATTTTGACGTTTAAATCGCAACTTTGACGTTTTGTGAAAAACCCCAATTTATTTTTGTTTAAATGCCTATAACTTTTTTGTCTTTTGATATACAGAGCTAAATTTTGGTATGTAGCTTACCTATAATAATGTAAACCCGCGTACCAAATTTGGTTGCCCTTACTTTGTTAATTCCGGAGATATAAATTTTTTTCGAAAGAAAACACAAAATTTTCCGGGAAAACCTCGTCGGATTTTCCTGAGTAACGAACATATCCAAGCCACTTGCAAAAGGAAGCAACTCACCAATTTTGACGTTTAAAATCGCGATTTTGAGGAGAACCCAAATTTATTTTTCTTTGAATGCCTGTACCTTTTTTGTCATTCAACCTACGGAGCTAAATGTCGGTAGGTAACTTGCCCCTATTCATATAAACCCGCGTATGAAATTTGATTGCCCTTACTTTGTTAATTTTGGAGATATAATTTTTTTTCGATTTTTTTCGAAAGAAAATACAAAATTTTCTGGGAAAACCTTGGCGGATTTTCCTGGCTAACGAACCTATCCAAGCGACTTGCGAAAGGAAGGTATGTGCCAAATTTTATCAAAATCGGTTTGTTATTTTTCAAGTTATAGGTGTGACACATAAATATATATATATATATATATATATATATATATATATATATATATATATATATATATATATATATATATATATATATATATATATATATAAACATATAAAGTCTGAAACTGACCTCGGATTTGGGTTCCGGGGGTCCTAAATAGCGCTCATTTGAAGAAATTTTTTCAAAATTCGAAAGTCGGGATCTCCTCATTAGTGAATTTTTTTTAAGAAAATTCACTAAAATAGAAAAACATTCATCAAAATCGGTTCACCTATAAAAAAGTTCTGAAGTAACACACACATAAAAAGAAACACAGTCGAATTGAGAACCTCCTCCTTTTTTGAAGTCGGTTAAAAACAGTAACAACTATGGCAGGGTATCTCACATTTTTTAACATGTCTTTGTGAACTACTCTACTGTATTGCGGCACTTTATATTGTGACGTCATCTTTTGAAACATTTTACAATTAACTGGACCTTATTTGGTATACTTAAATATTTATGTTACAACAGATTTCCAAAGATCCGAGTGACTTGCATATTTGTATTAGCTAATAACATATTTTTTCTCTAAGTGAAGATTTAATAACCTGACGATCGTTTCACTAACAAAGTTAGCGTAATCAAAGGATGAAAAATTTTGTACTTAACATAATTTGGATAAAACGTGATTATATTAAAATGAGTAGATAAATCAAAAAATTATAAACTATGTAGTGTTTTGAGTTATTTTTAGAGTAAATCATCTATTACATATATTAAATTCATCTGAAATTGAGTCATTATCTAAAGTTTCCATAAAAAAAACTCTTTATAGCAATGTACACATAGAATAAACCTGCTTAGATATAGTAAGGACCATCTATCAAATTTCAACAAAACAACTTAATTTTCCCATATAAAAATGTGCTAAAAAGTACTTAAAGCTTCCCTGGAAAAACTGTTTCGATTTACCTACGATTTATCTTAACACATAACCCTTTTAAGCAATGTAGACATTTAATAAACCTGCAGAGATATAGTCAAGACCATGTATAAAATTTCACCAAAACAAGTTTATTTTTGCATACAAAAATTTCCCAAATGTACTTAAGGCTTTCGTGGAAAACTGGTTTGACTTAACTCACCAACAAACTTGTCCAAGCAATTTACACAGATAATAAACCTGCCGAGATGTATTAAGGATTATGTATCAAATTTTATCAAAAAACTTTATTTGCCCATACGAAAATTTTTCGAAAAAGTACTTAAAGTTTTCCTGAAAAAACTGGTCCGATACACCTACGAGTTACCTACGATTAAATGTAACACCAAACTCTTTCAAGCAATGCGCAAATATAATAACCCTGTCGAGATATAGTAAGGACCACGTATTAAATTTCATTCAAATAAATCTATTTAAACATTTAAAATTTTTTCCAAAAAAATACTTAAAGTTTCCCTAGAAAAACTGGCCTTATTTACCTAGGATTTATTTCAAAACCGAACTCTTTCGAGCAATGTACACATATAATAAACGTGCCGAGTAACTACACTGTATCAAATTTCATCATAAGTTTATTTTCCCATACAAAAATTCTATTGAACTTATCCAAGCAAATTACATAAAGAATAAATCTGCCGAGATATAGTAAGGACCATGTAACAAATTTCATCAAAATTGGGGGAGAAAGAGCTTGTTTTCTTACCCCAATGTTTTGCAGGTGGATTGATCCCACCCTCGCTAACTAGTAGGCTTTGCTAATTAGCGTTGGAAGAAGAATATGTTGAAGATATGTACTGTATGTGGACTGTATTTATAACTCTAGGTACACTGGATTCCAGAAGATTTCAATAATACACTTTTTTTATATTTATATATGTTGTATTGTTACTATATACACTTTGAACTTACATTTATTTACAATTTGCGGTTTTACACTTGATTTAATGGGTTATTCAGGAGATTTTACAATCTTATTAGCTACTTGCTATTGCATTTAACTGTGCGTATACTTTCTAATTTCGAAGAAAACACTGACTTTTCACTGTAATACTGTACGAACGGAATTTTTGTAGGAAGATTGGAGCTTGAACTGAAGTGGCGTAATCACACTAGCGATGTTTAGGTAGAAGATCGGGATCTTAGAAGTCCCAAAAAGCGATGATGAGATTCGTTGTAGAACGGCACTGTAGAATTGAGCTGGCTTAAACACATGAGCGATGTTTAAGTGGAAGATTTGGAACTCAGGGTTCCAAGGAGCGAAGAAGTAGCGAAGATGAGACCTGGCATAGAACTGGAGCACTGAACAGGCTTAAACACGCGAGCGGCAATTAAGTAGAAAATTGGGAACTCGGAGTCCCAAGAATTTAAGAAGAGGAGATCGAACGTGGAACTGTAGCACTGAACTGGCTTAAACACGCGAGCGGTGTTTAAGTAGAAAATTAGGAACTCGGGGTTCCACGAAGCGAAGAAGATGAGATCTGGCGTAGAACTGGAGAACTAAACTGGCTTAAACACGCGAGCGGTGTTTAAGTAGAAAATTGAGAACTCGTAGTCCCAAGAATTTAAGAAGAGGAGATTGAACGTAAAACTGTAGCACTGAACTGGCTTAAACACGCGAGCGGTGTTTAAGTAGAAAATTAGGAACTAGGGGTTCCACAAAGCGAAGAAGATGAGATCTGACGTAGAACTGGAGTACTGAACTGGCTTAAACACGCGAGCGGTGTTTAAGTAGAAAATTAGGAACTCGGGGTTGCACGAAGCGAAGAAGATGAGATCTGGCGCAGAACTGTAGCACTGAACTGGCTTAAATACGCGAGCGGTGTTTAAGTAGAAAATTGGGAACTCGGAGTCCCAAGAATTTAAGAAGAGGAGATCGAACGTAGAACTGACTTATACCTTGCGAGAGGCTTGCTTTTATCGAGCTTTCGCGTAACGCTAGGTGACGTAGTTGACATAACATAATGTCAGTAATACAGAATGGCCAACTAGGTAGAAGCATTATTCCTAGTGAAGAAAATCTACTGGGTGCATCTTAAGAATACGTCAAATACAGTTAAAGCTATTTACAATAAAGGACTTAACGGTGTATAAGTATTCTTTGTATGGCATTGTTCATGCGTAAACCTAATGCGATACAAACGTCTAAAGGATAAAGATTACCAGCAAATTGGAAAAGATTGTGAAATCCAGAGATAAATAATTTCAGGTAGAAACTTAAATGATAGTGCAACCGAATGAAAGTAAAGAGACAGGGGCGTACCAATTTGTTTCTCCAACAAAAATAACTTTATTTGCCAAAAAAAAAAGGACTTAAAGATTTTCTGGACACACTGGTCTGATTTAGCTCACCGCCGGAATAAATCTGCCGAGATCCAAAAATTATCCATTACAGAAATTGATTTTACGAAAATTCGCAATTTTTATAACGAGAATATGCTAAAAAGCGTAAAATAAAAATACTCCAAAAATTGCAGAATTGAAATTGCAAAACATTGAGTCGATTTCGAATCCCAGTGACCCCACATACATATTTTTTTGAAAGTTACTTCGCGGAAAATTCTGCTTCCCAAATTTTTTGTTAAATAGTTTTAATGTTACAAAAGGCAACCCTCAGTTTAACTCTAAAGATTTAATAGTGAATATTTTCTTTAAAAGTTATTTTGCGGAAAACTATGCTTTTTTTTTAAATTTCAACAACACACCACGAGGGCTTACAGCCTAAATACTATCGTACCGTGGGTGTTGACAAGGAGGAAAGAGGCAGCTTGTTAATTCTGGACTTGAAGGTTTGGAGGTTCGGAGGAGAAGGAAAAACATGTGCCGGCAAGGAATTCCACAACTTGGAAGTCCTCGGGACAAAAGAGCGGGCATAACAAGATGTTCTATGTCTGGTGACCTGAACAGTAAAAGAGTGCATTCGCTCTCTTCCCCTGGTGGATCTGTTGGGGGCAGCAGGTGGGGGAACTATGGAGGAAAGCTCCTCTGAGCAGTCCCCGTGCATATATCTATAAAAGAGAGAGAGAAGTCACCAACGACACGTCGGTGGGCAAGGGATGGCAGCGTTTGGGTGAGGGTAGGGTCACCGATGAGACGTATAGCTCTATTTTGAATGGAGTCCAGGATAGCGAGTGTAGAAGCGGCAGCGGCACCCCAGATGTGGGAGCAGTATAAGAGGTTTGGCCTTATTTGTGAAGTATATAAAGTATAGAGATTAGCTGGTGAAAAGTATTTGCGAGCCCGGAAGAGGAAACCTAATTTCTTAGCAGCCGTTTCTGAAATTTATGTGACATGTTGGTGCCAATTAAGATTTCGATCCACATAAATGCCAACAAGAGAAAAGGACCCATTACTTTGAATAATTTGGTTGTTCATTGTGGTGGGTCTAGTGCTGGTGTATCTCTTGTGAGAAAGAAAGCAAGACTTAGTTTTGGTGGGGTTGAACTGTACAAGATTTCTACTTCCCCAGTCTAATATTTTTTGGAGATCCACGGAGACAGAACCCTCCATGAGTCTGCGATCCTCATCTAATTGGGCTAAAGAGACAGGCTTAGAATATTGTATATTTGAATGGAGGGTGCTGTCGTCCGCGTAGTTGTGAACTGGGTTGGATGTGCTCGAGAGGAGGTCATTGATGTGGAGAAGAAACAAAGTAGGGGCTAAAGCTGAAACTTGAGGAAATCCTGCATTAATTGGATACAGTTTAGAGGAATGGCCATCCACAACAACAGATATGCTCCTGTTGGAGAGGAAATTTGCTGTCCACATACAGAGTTTTGGTGGTAGGCTATAGGCCGGAAGTTTATTAAGCAGCGCTGCGTGCCAGACCTGGTCGAATGCTTTGGATATGTCTAGAGCAACTATCTGGGATTCACCGTGTTGTTCCATAGACTTGTTCCAAGAATGGGTGACAAAGGAAAGGAGGTCGGCAGTCGATCTGCGCTGACGGAATCCATACTGCCTGTCGTGGATTAGACTGTGTTTTTCAAGAAATTTTAGTAATTCGGTGTTTATATACTTTTCCATCACTTTAGAGACGACTGAAAGGAGAGAAATGGGCCTGTAGTTGCTGGGAAGTGCTTTGTATCCTTTTTTGGGGATGGGTTGTACTCGAGCAGTTTTCCAGTTACTAGGGAATATGCCTTTATTATAAGATATCTGAAACAGACGAGTCAGGACAGGAGCAAGCTCTGGTGCGCATTTTTTGAGAACAATTGCTGGAATCTCGTCAAGGCCAGAGGCTTTCCTGGTATTAAGAGAAGAGAGCATCTTTCGTACCTTTTTAGTTTTGAAAATGATATCCGTCATTTTATGCGCGACATTGGGGACTGTTGGTGGCTGAACATTTGGAGGTGGGTTGAGAGTAGAATTGCCGGCGAACAACGAAGCAAAAAGTTCAGCCTTGCCCAGGGCGGTAGAAACAATTTCATCCCCTGAGACAAGAGGTGGGAACGTGCTTTTGCAGAAATTATTCCCAATAGATTTAGCAAGAGTCCAGAAGGATTTGCCGCCGTTGGAGCTTAAGAGGACTTTGTTTTTGATGTAGTTATTAACCGAGTTTTTTGCCTCAGAAAGAATGCGGACATAGCGGTTTCTTGCGTCGTTAAATGCTTGACGATTTTCTTGACTGGGATTGTGTAGAAGCGTTTTGTGAGCTTTGACCTTTTCAAGTCTGGCCTTGTCACAGGATTTAGAGAACCAGGGCTTTTGAGTGGCTAAAATGGTTTTCTGTGTACGTGGGATAAATAATTCCATGCCAGCTTGGATAATTTCGGTGACGTTTTGTGATATATCAGAGGGGTCACGATGGGAGAAGCAGACAGACGCCCATGGAAATGAGGAAAAGTAATCCCGCATTTCGTCCCAGTTTGCAGAGTTGTAGTGCCAAACGATACGTGGGTGTGATGACTGTGTGACCTCGGGTTGCATTGCGTAGGAAGCAGTGACCATGCCGTGGTCTGAGCGCCCAAGGGTGGCGGTGATTGATATCTTATAGCATTCAGGTTGTGTAGTAAGAAGGAGATCCAAGGGATTTGAGCTGTGTGTTGGGATACGAGGAAAGTCAGTAGGTTGCTGAACCATATTGGCTAAAGAATTGCTGACTGCAAAGGCCTCCGCTGCTCTCCCTTGTGGATCGGTTTTTGAAGATCCTAGCCATTCCTTATTATGGACATTGAAGTCACCAAGAATAGTGACCTCGGAGGAAGGATATTCAGAAATCAGATAGTCGGTTTTTTCAGAAAGGTAGTAAAAGAGCTGGACAAAGTTGTTGTCAGAAGGTGACCGGTAAATGCAACAGATGAATTCAGCCCTGAGAGAAAGTTTTATCCATAGTATGTCTTTTCTTCCAGCTTCTAAATTGGGGAGTCTGGTGCAGGGTAGATTGCTACGGACGTATGCGCACACGCCTCCATGCAATCTAAAGGAAGTAAGGAGCTCATACCCCGGGAAATTAAGGTGATTAGTGGCTGTTTTGGCACTGATTTTGGTTTCGGTGAGGAAGAGAAGTTGGGGCGTGTTAGCCTGGATGAAATGGTGGACGGAGTTCAGGTTAGAACTTAGGCCAAATATATTCGAAAAGGATATGTTAAATCTTGATGTTGGCGCCCCCTGTACACCTCTCTCCCGGAGATCCGAATGGAGGGGTATTTTGCCTCCGGAATATTTTGTACAAGGAGGAGCCATCATCATTTTTGTTTATAAGGGAAACCGACTCATACACCAGAACCAGAAACGTCCGTTGGGACTTCACCGGCCCCTTGATGTATGGGGTGGTACCTCCTCGGGCGTGAAAAAATCCTTTACTATTACGTAAAGGAAAATTCCACTACCACCTGCTATGGATTGGTTTGGATCAATGTCTACCCCTTTAATAATAAGATTAATAAAGGGACTATCAATTGTCCAATAGTTATACTCTTCGACATAGTAGGAGGATACAAAACATTATCATTTGGCATCCATGCCTATTGTCGGAAATGCTTTGCAAAAACGGTTTTTAACTAGTGAAAACATTACACAAAAATCCACTCTTAGTTTAGCCTCTTAGTAAATTTTTGTAAACAAGATAATTTTCGTGTAACATTACTAATGTCGTAACAAAAATGGTGACTTTTCGTGATAGTAATTCTTTGCAAATTGTCATGCAAATATGTGTTTGTTGATTTTTTACAAAAAGCCTTTTGAGAATAATTATATTTTGGCAGGTCTGTCAGTAGCTTAAAGAAAAGCCCATTAAAGTAGGACCAGTTTTTGGAAATATTTTAAATTTGTTTTCAAAATATTGTTGTACCCTTTCAAACAATCAAATTATTTTGATGAAATATGGTACATTACTTCTGCTATATAGGTAATAGTATTAACCAAATTTAATCCATTTCATAAAAAAGTATTTTCAATTGGAAACATTTAATGAAAATTTGCTACAATGACGCAGTTGCTGCGACCAAACTTTTTAAATTGTAATTCAGGCCTGCCAATTTTCTGCTCTACAACAGGTCACACCTTTCGGGATTCTCACCCAAAACTAGTTGCAGAGCGGCAAACAAGGACATGTGCAGTCAGATAAGAAGTCTCTAAAGCTATATCTAGTACAGAACGTTTCACCAAATAAGGCTTACAACAATTAGTAAATAAATTGTCCTAATGCAAATTTATCAAAGACATTGTATCATCTAATAAATAATTTTTTTTTTAAATGGCAGTGTTAACGGACAAAATTGTAGATACTGGGCTAGAGAAAATCGTCACCAGCAGGAGGTGCATACCCAGTGCCCTCAGAAGCTGAACGTACGAAACCTAAACGTGGGCCAATATATTTTTTTATACAAACCATAAATGGAGAACGATATTTAAGTTTTTGCAACGTGAACTATTGTCAGCTCTTGTAAATTGGTTTCCAGACCAATACAATCCTCGTACACCGAGTAATTTTGGTTGGAACAAGATGATTAACCTGCAAATTATGATGCTGTCGTTAGATGATTTATGGATGCAAATTTTTCCAACATAAAGTGGGGTCACTTGAAATCCAGAGTTTATTTAAATCGACCAGAGGACACGCAAAAATAATGGTGAACTTTTTCGAAAATTTTACAGCGTCGTCAAGCAGCAATAATTTTGCGGTTTCAAAAATGTCTAGATCTAGAAGTAAAAAGACGATACTTGGGCCATCTGTGGTAGCCGTTAAATACATAATTATAACATTTTGTTCAATTATTAAACACTTTACATTCGATTGTCATATTATAATGCTGTTGTCAGATGATTTTTAGATGCAAATTTTTTCAACGTAAAGTGGGGTCACTTGAAATCCAAAGTTAATTTAAATCGACCAGAAGACAGGTAAAAAGATGGTGAATTTGTCCGGAAATCTTCTTTTGTAAATATTCCAGGATCTGCTGACAACAGATACCTGTTCCTTCCGGGGTTTGTAAGCAAGGTAAAGACTTGCTTATCTTTTAACTTTATTGCCACATTTTAACTCTTTTACCGGTAAATGGCTAACAGTATAGATCACTGAGTTAATTATCTACAAATTTTTAACAGTTTTTATGCGGATTAATTGATCAGCAGTATAAATTATGACGGTAAAAGATTCGTATGTATTCCCGTTTATACCATATTTAAACAAGGTAACAATTTTATTGCAAATAGATGGTGGTTTGTTCCAAGTAGACGCGACCCAGACTGCAACTTAATATTCAAAAAGCAAAAGAACACGTGAAGTTTAATAAACGTAATCGTATACTTTCGAACTTGGGACACAGAATATCAATCGAGTAGGATGAGAGGACGAAGGTTCATGATCCAAACTTACTCCTCTGTGTATCAAATATAGTTAACACATATCTATATATATATATATATATATATATATATATATATATATATATATATATATATATATATATATATCATATGTATCACACCGATAACTCAAAAAATAATCCACCGATTTTAAACAAATTTGCTGGGTACCTTCCTTTTGCAAGTGACTTTGATAAGTTCATTAGCCAGAAAACTCGGCCTAGGTTTTACTGGAAAATGTTGAGTTTTTTTTTTCGGAAACATCTATATCTCCGGAAATAACAAAGCAAGGACAACCAAATTACGCGGGTTTCTAATATAAAAAGGGGACCATGTACGAAAACTTATATCTGTAAGTTTAAAGATCAAGTTAGTCGTTTAAAGAAAAAATTTGAGTTTTTTTCTCAAAACGTCAAAGTCTCGATTTGAAACGTCAAAACTTGCAACGTTTTGGCCAACAGCCTGAAGAAAATACGGATTATGTATAGAAAATGTCTCAAGAAGAGTGTTCTGCAAACTCTTAAATTTCAACTGCAACCGTCATTGTCTTTCATTTTACTAAAATACTTCCAGAAAATTAATTGCAAATAGACCCTTTCTCTAATGCTTTGTCAGTAGTTTCAGTTAAGTTTATGGCTTAACGGGCTATAATTTTTAGCTAATTTTGGTACAAAAAATTTGTCAATGAGGAGACCGTGACTTTTGAATTAAAAAAATGTCTTCAAATGACTGCACACTAGGCCCCCTAGAATCCATATCCGGGTTTAGTTTCCGTTTTTACTGTTTACATATATACAGGGTGCCGCATTTCTACGGTAACGCTTAACATAATTGTTATTATACAATATACGTTAAAAAATGGCATACGCAAGTTATATGGTGTCTGGAGCTGAATCTTATACAATTATTTTGACAATCATAGGTGACCCATAAGTCATTGTTGATACCTACGTTTTTTTGAACACCCTTATATTATTGCATTTTGCATTTTTTATTGAAATATGATGCATGTTTGTAAGAACATCAAGATACAGTAAGTGCGTTTTGGTAGGGAATTTTGATTAAATCCTTTTTTGCATTTTTTATTGAAATATGATGCATGTTTGTAAGAACATCAAGATACAGTAAGTGCGTTTTGGTAGGGAATTTTGATTAAATCCTTCAAATTTCAATAATTCAATTTGCTATTAACCAAAGGTTTGTAGGCTAGGAAACTAGTTTTCCGGAAACATTTTAAGTTAATTTTCGGAAAATTGTTGTACATTTTCAAACAATAAGTTATTCTGATAAATCATGGTACATTCTTTCTACTATATAGACCGGTAACCAAATTGATGCCTGCTTGCATTAAAGATATATATATATATATATATATATATATATATATATATATATATATATATATATATATATATATATATATATATATCTGCTATTAAAAACATTTTTATGAAAATTTACTTCCATAGATCACTTGCTGCGTGCAGACTTTTTATAAATATGCACAATAATTGAGATATTGCATTTATTTCATTTGGCTGTGCTACACTGCATGGCCACAGAGATATACTGAATATAAATAGGTAGTAGGAATAAAGATGTAATAATACACATTTACTGTTTGTTAGATACAACCTAATTGTAAAATCTCTAAAAGCATGTACCTGGAAAATCTTTTCTGATCTCATACTGTCGAGTTTTGTTTCTGGAGTGTACAGCAGCTGCTAACTAAATATGACTTCTGAAACCCTGCTTACTTCTGTAAGGTAAGACGAGTATAACAGAATTTTACAGAGTTCTGGTTAATAAAACTGGAAATGTTACTTCAGAAGAGATTGAAATGAAATGAAACGACAGCATGAAAATGTAATCCTCAAAGATCCAATATCAAAGAAAATTAAATCACCAGGCAAGTTTACCGTATAACGGAAGTCGGACTGGAAATAATTTCTTCTGTAATATTAGAATCGTAAACATAAGGAAGATTGCAAAATGTAATGAATTTGTTTGAATTTGTAAACAAATAAGTATAGGACGTTTATTGCCTTACGAACTTTAGAGCCTTGGTGGTTCAGTGGTAAGAAAGTGTGCCTCTGAACCGAAGGGTACTGGGTTCGATCTCAGGGTACTTCTTTCACTTTTTCAGTACATTGACATTAACATCCATCGAGGTTCTGGAATTGTATTTGAGCAAGTTGAATTTCCGCATCTTCCGCCCTTCGGATGGGGTGTAAAGCCGCCGGTTCAGTGCCAATGCGATATTGGGCACGTTAGAGATCCGTATACTCCTTACAGAAAATCAATGGTTCGGCAAAATGTCCATGATAGTGAGGTGAAACTGCTCCCTGGCGTCGGTGATTGGCCACAGTCTCGGAAATAGACGGACGTTTTTATGGGTTTCCTCTAAAAACGTCAAAGTGGTGATTTGCAACGTCAAAATTGGCAACTTTTAGGCAAAGAACCTGAAAGGAATACGGGTTATGCAGAGAAAATAAAGCAAAAAGAGCGTTTTATAAACCTTTAAGAAGGTTTAGCTTCAGCCGTTATTGTCCTTGATTTTACTAAAATATTTCTAGAAAATTTATTTCCAGTAGATTCTTTCTCTGATGCTTTGGCAGTAGTTTTGGTTATAGAGCTTATGGTTTAATAGTCTATAATTTTTTGCGAATTTTCGTAGGAAAAATTCGCTAATGAGAAAAATGCGACTTTTGTATTTTGAAAAGATTTCTTCAAATGAGCGCGAACCAGCCCCCCTAGAACTCACATCCGGGGTTCAGTTTTGATCTGTTTACATATATACAGGGTGATGCATTTCTACGGTAAGCTTAATATATTCGTTATTAAATTGTATATGTTAATTTTATGCTATCTTGAGCTACATCTTATAAAATCACTTTTACAATCACAGGGTGACCCATAGGTCGTTGGTGATACAGATCTTCTTTTTTTGAACACCCCTTATATCATTGCATTTTTGAATTTGTCATAGAATTATATAACATGTTTGTAGGGAAAAAAATTCTGAGCGTTTTGAAAGTTTTCAGGTTATTTTAATTGTTTTGCAAATTCTCACATTTTTGGCACATATCAGAAATTATGATACGGAGTTTTAACTAACAGATAAAAGAGTCCCATAAAACTTACGCATTCAGAGAGGTGCTCGTTTATATTATTCGTCGAAAAAATCGAATCGCTCTTAAATAATGACTGAATTTAAAAAATGTCAAATAGCTGTAACGCAATTGTTTCAAATGAAGCATCTTGTATTTTGTGTTTCAGAAGTGAAGGGCATATTTAGTAATGTTTAATTGATTTGTTGTAAAAAATGTTTTCCGATTTTTTTTTGATTTATAAAATTTTTACAATCTACTCTACAAGGAGTATTAAGTAAACATGTTACACGTATTTTCTAGTCGGAAAATAAAAATAAACCCAAAAGAACGAAAATAAAAATAATTAAAAATAACTAAAAAAATATATACATATATAAATAATACATAATGCAAAGCGTGTGAGGAGAAGCCCACCAATGTCGGCACTCCCTCTCGGACAACACTGAAATGTTAATTTAGTAGGTCTATTCACTATGTGAAAACTGGAACCTGTGATGAGCACTAATAAGTACACTTGGAGAACACCCAAATCACCACAACACATATTTCAGAGACGTTACGATCGTTTCGTTGACAAAGTCAACATCTTCAGAGGAAGAAAAATTTTAACATAAAAAAACTAGATCCCGTATATTTATATCGCGTCAAGGTAAACGAACTAGTCCGAAGTAAAGTTGTCGTCCAAGAACGATCGTTTGTTTATTGCGCAGTGAAACAGGTCGGAGACCTGCTTTAATCTTTTGGTCGACAAATTTATGACCCTTATCTAATATAGGTATTAAAAGGACCAGAGTTCTTTAAAGAAACGGCACGTTTCTTTTCGATCTAGAAATTTACTATGTGGATATTGGTTCATGCCGATAAAGACATCTGTTGAGATAGACAACATAAACTCAACTCATCCCTTTTAAAAACACAAAACTAAAAACCCAGATGTCTGTCTCACCGTGTTAACTTTAACAAAGGAAAAATAGTTCAACTAACATACTACATAAAAACTATATTTATATTGATTTTAATTCTACGTGAAAATATTTATATTGACTACATATATACAAAAAACCGAACCGGTATTTAAATCAAGACAAACATAGTGATTAGTATATGTATAAACCGGTCGAGTTATTGACAATAATTTATTGTTCTACCAGACAAATTAGGAGTATTTAAGCGGTCAAATGCAAAAGAAAACAAAGAGCTAGAAATTACAGGTGCCGCACGATTTAATGAATCTTAATAGACCTTAATATAAAAATACTTTCTAATGAATCAAGCATAGTTTGATGTCTGACATTTTTGACAAGTTTCAAATTTTCTTTGTCAATGTGGTGGTTATTATCCCATATATGTTGTGCCACACATGATTTGTCCACCGTACCATATCGTAACTGTGCGAGATGTTCACGAAATCTGGTGGCTATGTTTCTCCTAGTTTGGCCCACGTATTTAAGATCACAATCTTTGCAACTAATCTCATAAATTCCAGACATTTCAGTGACGTTGTCTTTGTCTTTCGTATTACCCAACAAATTTTTTAAATTACTTGTCGAAAACGTCAAATGTAAATCGGCTTTCTTAAAAATAACTTCCAAACCCTTTGTGATTCGTGGTTCATAAAGTAAACACACAAATTTTTTCTCGATTTAGAAAGGGTCTTCAGATAGTTGTTCTATGAGGGGATTCTCGTGGCCAGGCAACTTTGCGAGATAATTTTGGGCGTATCTTTGAATTTCTTCATGAGCCGAAAGGGATTTTGAGATCTTCATGTAAGGTAAGGTTGGAAACGTACCATGAAGCATTTACTATTGAGCGAAGAATTTTGGATTGCTGTCTTTGTATAATTCGGATATTTCTTGGTTTAGCGCCTCCTCAAAACTGGAATCCGTAAGTCCAGATTGGTTTTAAAAATGCCTTGTAGATCAATAGCTTGTTGCTGATGGTGAGCTTTGATTTTCTTGCTAGGAGCCAGTACATCTGACGAAACTTAAAATTTATTTGTGCTTTCTTTGACTGTATATGCCTTTTCTACGTTAAGCGTTGATCAAGATGCATGACAAGATATTTTGCTTCAGTGTTTACAGGTATGTGGTTATTGAATAGAGTTACTCTTGGGCAGATCGTATTTTTATTAGTAAATGTTACTTGAACTGATTTGCTTTCATTTACACTGAAACGCCATTTCTTAAACTATTTACTGATCTCGTCCAAGTGTTGTAAGTTTTGTGAAACTATCTCACCTTTTCGATGCGATTATAGTATTGCAATATCATCTGTAAAAGTAGCAAGTGTTGTGCTACCTGATTCTGATATATCCGATGTGCTGATTAAGTACAATAGTGGTCCCAGCACGCTCCCTTGTGGTACGCCTGATTCTATGGGATATAGACTTGATATCGCATCATTGTGTTCCACAGAAAAGTAACGATCTGACGTAGGATTTTAGTTACAAATAGTATGGCTGTGGTAGAAGATTCTTGATCTTGTATAAGAGTCCAGTGTGCCATACTTTATCGAATGCTTGAGAGGAATCTAAAAACACTGCACTACAAAATTCGTTGTTTTCAAGACTGGTTGATATTCTGTTGACTATTCGGTGAATTTGCTGGAGTGTGGAGTGATGTTTTCTAAAGCCTAGTTCGTGTCTTGGTATTATATTATGCAGGTTAACATCTTTCCTTAGCCTCTTCAGCAAAAAGCTTTCAGCTATTTTACCTAGTATTGATAGCAAGCTTATAGGTCGATAAGATGCAACCTCATGTTCAGGTTTGTCTTGCTTAGCTATCATAATAATCAAGGCGTATTTCCATAAGGCTGGGAAATAGGATAGGATCATCATACGATTGTAGATTGTGGTCAGCAAAGAAATTGCTTTTTCAGGAAGATAGTGAAGAAGTTTTTCTGTGATAAGGTCGTAACCCGGAGCTTTTTTGGCCTTTAGTTTCTTGATTTCGGCTTTCATTTTTTTCTTCGTAAATGGCTTAACTGGAAGTGACATTTGACACGGCACGTCTGTGAAGGACTCTATTTCTCTGTAACATATTGCTGGATCGTTTTCAATTGGTTTGAAAACGTCAGTCAGGTGATCTGCGAAAGCGTTCGCTTTATCCTGACTTGAGCACGTCCATTCTCCGTTTGACTTTTTTTATAGGAGTCACTCTCACTAGAGGCCTTTTGAAGTTCTTTGTAGCTTTCCAGATGGCATGGTCATCACTATTGTTGATATCATGAATATACTGACTGAAATTTGAGTTTGTAAGATTTTGAAGGGTCTTATGAAGTTTTCGGGCTAATCGGTTATAATATAATTAATCAGTAGGATTACGTGTTCGTCGCCATCTTCCTCTAGCTTGACATTTTCTGCAATCCGTTGTCGCACTTGCAGGGGTATCTGGTTCACTGATAAGTTATTGTCTGTAATTGACGGGGTGCTTTTCCAGGCTGCTTCTTGGATCAGCTAAGTAAAATAGTTTACGGTATCATCCAGTTCATTTGGTTGATTTATATCCAGATTTAGGTTTATGGTATTTTCAATATATCGCTGGTATGATTCCCAGTTAGTTCTAGAGGTCGTTAATGTTTGTTTTATTTACAATCCGTCGTGTCGAGATTCTTTTCACTCAATCCCCTAAATAATATTAAAGTTATATCTTTCATTTATGAATCAAAATTTAACTGGGATAACAGATTTTGTATCCATGTCTCCCTATTCCAATAGATACAAAATTCAGTTCTTTTAGTAAATCCATGCTAGTTTACGCTACATGGCTCATGAAATCGATAAGCTTTTAAAATCATTTTTCATAATTTAATTCAATTACCCAGCGGCGTATTGATAGTTCACTACATGAACACGAAATGCAATACGCCCGTAAATGGAAGAACACTGTTTGATTGTTGCAATAGGTAAGTGCCAATAGTATAGAACATTTTACATCAGGAAGTTTAAAAAGCTACACAGCATAGTGCATTTGCATGTGTTTCAAATATGCTAGGGTTTTGTAATGCTAGGGTTTTGTATTAAATCAGAGAGGATCTGGAACTCTACTGTCCTTATTGCATATATTGATAAATCATAGGGCGCTGTTTTAGTGGTAGAAGGAAATGCTTGTATCTGAGTAATAGTCGTCGCCCCTTCCTTTATACAATATCATCATCCGGTCACGTTAGACTCATTCCTAAAAATGTATCCCAATAAATTTTAAACTGACCTGTTATGGGAATTTTGGTGGAAAAATTAACTTATGAGAAAAACTTTTGAAGTTTGAAAAAAATTCTTTAAATGAATGCCTACTAGAGTACATATACGGGGCCGGTTTCAATGGATGTATATATATATATATATATATATATATATATATATATATATATATATATATATATATATATATATATATATATATATATATATATATATATATATATATATATATATATATATATATATATATATATATAATTTGTTTGCTGTACGTTTGTGATTTCTTATTGGTTTGCGTGGACTGCAGTTTCGAACCGTCCCGGTCATAATCAGCACGCTACTGACTGTTATCGCTCCTGTGTGGTCTACGTCTGATATTGTACGTGGCGCCGGCGCCGTGAGCTTCTATTGGTCGATTTACTGTTCTCTCATTGGTTGTGTCTTAGGACTGTGTCGTGTGTATCGGTCGTTTGTCTTGATCACTGTGGTTTGATAATTTGTCTATTTGTATGGCCTTTATTAAGTTTGTTTAAATGTTTGTACTTGTATTTGTTCTGGCATTAATTGTTTCTTATTTTTTATTTGTTGAATGTAGTATTGTTCCCAGATTTCCATTTTTTGTGGTCTTTAATATGTTTCATTAGTTGTAATTGGGTGATGTCTGGTTTTGGTGTTTTGTGTTGTGAATGTCTGTAGCTACGTTTCATTTGTAGCTGTCTATGTTGATTTTATCTAATTCTGTTATAAGTTCCTTGAATCTTGTTTCTATTGATTTTTTGTCATTCCTATTTTTTTTATTGCATGTGTTATATTCTATTTGATATATTCCGTTTAATTCATGTGGGTTGTGTTCTTGTTTTTTTATTTATTTTGTTTATTATTTTGTTATTGGTTTTGTAGCTTATTTTTAAATCATATTGTTTGAGTGTTTGTGTTATTTTTTTGATGTGGTGGTTATAAGTGAATGTTGTGTATTTTGTGTTTGTTTCTGGTGTTTTGTTTTCGGTTTTGTTTGTTTTTGATTTGTTTTACTAGCTTTTCTATTGTTTTCTTGTTGTATACATATATATATATATATATATATATATATATATATATATATATATATATATATATATATATATATATATATATATATATATATATATATATATATATATATATATATATATATATATATATATATATATATATATATATATATATATATATTGTTCAGAGAACAGGATGTCTTCATAAAGGCCGTAATAAAAGAAAAAACATAATTGTCAAAAAACAATAAAATAATAATTGAAAGTAGTTCAGTTTAATTCTTGAAGCAAGGAATGTAAATAGTGCAATTAATTAGAGGTCAGCATTGTATGGATTGACATTGAAATTATCACATTCAGTATATAAACAAAGCAAAGTTGCAAGATATCTAGGAATGTTGCAGTCAGCAATTCGGAAGGTCGGAAAATTAATGAAGAATCAAATAAGTGTTATTGTTTTGTAAATATAAATGAGATTCATTTAGTCAGAGGAAGAATCAGTTAATTAAATAGGTTTCTAAAATGTAGACGGTAAATATTCGATTGCTTCAGATATAACGACGCGATACTTGTAAATTAATCATGTAAAATAATACTGTAAAACTAATAGTCATCATGTCACAATCTACGTAAGTTCATTCATTTTATTATTTAATCATGTTAAGTTTTGTGAGTTAATATAGTTTACATTATTCTGTTACATATGTCTATATATGTGCCTAGTTCGGGAATTTTATCCTTTAATTTATCCTTCACTTCTTTACACACACACACACACACACACACACACACACACACACACACACACACACACACACACACACACACACACACATATATATATATATATATATATATATATATATATATATATATATATATATATATATATATATATATATATATATATAGATTTTGATAATGTCAAAAGTCAAAATTTTGGATAGACAAACCAATCTGAAAAAACGTTCCATATTCTTGAAAATGACACTATGAACTCCAAATCAGATATTCAAAACTTAAGTAACATATATAGTTATATATATATATATATATATATATATATATATATATATATATATATATATATATATATATATGTAATAGGCGTCAGCAACTATTCCGCAACCCGTTGCAAGGTTCAGGATGACATTACTACTTAAGAAGGTAATTATGATGACTTGGTGACTTCAGATTACTGTCGTAACAAACGCGCAAGGTGCCAGTTCACCAATACATGTAAAATTCAGACCGCTGCAAAACAGAGGGGTTATAAGTGCTAAACTGCTTCTCTAATCAACCTGTTATGAGCTTAAGCGAAATCGTTACATTATGGTAACCCTATAACGTAATAAGTCGATGGTAGGGTTAATAAATGACAATTCCAGTTAATATTGACCTATATATGAACATATCCAGTACAGCAATAGCATAAGTATTAAGCTTTAATAAAACAATGCGCTGTAATAAGACTCACCTACATAAACACGGTTAGGCCTGCCCAATACATGGACAATCAATGGTGGTTAGTGGTTAATAAGATCAGTTGTTAAATTACTGGTTCGTGAGCTCACCAACAGTGCACAAAGTTATAACAATTTAATCAGCTTTAAAAATAAGTTGCTTAAAGAGCCCGACCGATGGACATACTGTTACCTACAAGTAAACTAAACTTCCAGAAATGAATTGCAAGACCCGTAAAGCGTCCCTTGCAAGTTAATCAATAGCAAACCTCACTGGATAATCTAATTTTACTTACTTAGACACTTAGAGGTTTAGCCTCCTCGTGGTATAATGTCCTTATGACCAAAATAATAACACATAAACGACCCTATCGGTCAGCAATCGTAAAACAAATAGTAGTTATTAGTCGGGTTAAATCTCCAGCAACAAGTGACAGAGTAATACTTCAACTTAACTTGAACACTATGGAGATGTCAACCAGGTTCGCAGATATTACACGTAGATCATGGCTGACAATGACGCTACCAATCACTATACGTCAAGTAAGTTTTATGGCTTGATAAAAATATAACACACAAAAAAGAATATCTCATAGGCAAATGGCACGGCACTAAATATTTGCACTAGCAGCTGGAATACATCACATGGGATCGTTGTTGCATATTCCTCTGTTTGGTAGCGTGGGAAGACGGCTCCTACGGATCACTTTATCAGGTCGGCAGATTTTAGGCCGTAAGCATAACGGCACGATTACTACGATTACTACAACATTCAAACAGCAGCGGCTTATACACTGAAATGGCAGCGACCCTAAATACTAAACTGGCTGTAAGCACCAGCCTGCCCTGAAGGATGACTTCATCAAACAGAAACAGAGTGTCACAAAATAGCTACTACTACGGTTACATTAACACATTGCAGTACAACGGCCAGATCTAAAAGAGGCAGAACAGACAACTCCGTCAACCGACATTTTCTCTACACACACATGCGGCAGAACTCTGTCATACCACCCTACCGACATCGAACGTCTCTCTCTCTCTCTCTCTCTCTCTCTATATATATATATATATATATATATATATATATATATATATATATATATATATATATATATATATATACATATATATATATATATATATATATATATATATATATATATATATATATATATATATATATACACATTTTAACTGGCCTTTGTTTTGGGTTCTAAGGACCTAAATTCGCGCACATCTGAAGAAATTTTTTCAAAAGCTCTTCATCATGACCACCCTACTAGCGAATTTTTCTTAATAAAGATTCGCTAATACGAAACCGAAGAACTATATTTAGCTTGCTTAAGAATTTTGTGTTTTTTCTAACCAAAATGGTAAAACAAGTCTTCGCAATGCCACGCTGCATTAAAATTGACTTCAGATAGGATATTTGCACTGTGAAAGGAGAGACCGGGGTCTCCACTACGTTTATTGGAATGTATTGATAAATCATATAGTCGCGGCAATCTATTATTACAACTACAAGCGGTCTACGAGGCTGGCCGTGACGAGCGAGAAAATGTAGTTCCCCTCTCCTGCATCGGCAGTTTATTATATTGCGCTTTTATAGCCGCAGGTTCGGCATTTTCATCATTTCGGCGGTTGCAATAGGCGCTCTTATTGTGTACTGGCCGGCTTTGCTCTATCAATGCGTGGACAGGTTATGGGACGTTATTACTCGGGGTGGACACGTATTCCATTGTACCGATCCCATAAAGCACAAGTCCAAGTCGGATCTGTGCAGAAACATATCTTTCACACCATCTAACATGACATCATGGGGAATTAAATGTCGCTGCCTGGACTTGGCAAAGATTAGGAAGACATAACGAAAACTATTACGTCAGGAATATTATTACATGTTCTACCTGCCACAAGGTTTGTGCCGTATACAAGATTATTCATCTAGAGGTTTATAGGGAAATAAAAGAGACAGAAATCTGAAATTTTGGCAGCAGCCATAATACGATGCAATTTATTTTCAATGCGCTGTAGCTTCCGGTTGAACCGGAAGTGACATTAACTTGTTTTTTCAATTAGAACCCTATAAATATTACTGCACTTTTAAATTATACGTAAAATTCTGAAACGCTCGCATTTTGAATCGTTTTCCTATTTTCGATTGTTGTTTAGATATATAATTTTTTCAAAACATTCTGATAGATGGAGTGACTAACTAAAATGTCATTATTATCAATAATTGTAACGTTGAAACGCTTATTCTTGCTAAACACGTTAAAGAAGGAGTCATTAATAGTATTCTTAAATGCCATACAGGGTGTCTGGTATTTCCGTTCAGTTCGTTGTCATTTGAAATGCCAATAAGTTTCTTATTTGAAATCAAATGACCATAATATTTTTGGACCAATCGACGTGGAATTTTATTCACTATACTATGTTATAGTATATCCTATAGCTAAAATGAATATTTACAGAGATATTGTAACAAGGCCTGCCTTACGGGGTGAATTATGCAGTCGAACAGATTAACGGATTTACGGGAACGGTCCCGGGCGCCAGATTTTTGGAAGGGTTTACTCCCTACAAGAGTGTCTGTGACCTCGTCACAAGACTCCGACCACTGGTGTGATCACAGTGCCTGGATAGCTCTGTGAAGAGGATCCGGTAGCCTTTACTGTAACATGCCGTGTAGTTGCCTCCGGGGTGGCGGGCTTTAATCGCTACCCTGACAATTCCCTGACCTTCTGAAATTCTATATAGATGTAGCAGATTTATTTAAGGGGTGACAGACGAGATATTCTATTTACAACGTTTATTAGGAAACCATAAATACAAAGATTCAAAATCCTGATAATGACTACTACACTACCCTATCTTGTATAATATACCTTAGAGGATGGGCGAGGTAAGACTAGCCAATTACTTGTACGGAGGAAGATCCGACGTCGGTTTGACCCTCTGTACCCTGGGTCGAGAGATCCGGCCACGAATATCCTGGGCAACGCGGTTTACGACTCAGAGATGTAGATCATATATGGACCACGACGGTGGGCGTCGCATAATCGACCAAGCAGCGCATCCTCGGGCGAAATAGATGTCGTGAAAGTCAAGATACCTCGGCACCTGTGGGTGTTGAGAACAAAAAGTAAGTCAATGGGATAGGGTTCTGACGGGATACTGCCGCGAACTAATTTGATCTAAGCTTACTTGTGTCACTACAGCGTCTAAACCAGGATCAAATCAGGACGGACGGGCGTAATCCACTTAAAAAGTCTGTGTCACTACAGCTTCACTTTTCTAATGGCTTACAACACGCTAACAGTACTAGGATACGGGGAGAGAGGGGTCTTGTCTCGGACATACGATCTCGAAAATATATGAAAATTCGCTATCTTTAAAGTATGGAAATTCGCTATCGCTAAATATTAATAAATTAACAAAGATCTTACCTATTTGGATAAACTAACGGGACAATTCTTACTGTGTACGGTACTAGACGGACGGTACTTAACTCCGAAGACTAATTACAATTAAACGGCGGAATTATCTATTTATTTAACAAGGCACTTGATCTATAAAATCTTCAACCTTGCAGCTACAAGTAGAAAACTCTCTCTGCTCTCAGTTGTTATTGTATCTCCAGCCACCGGCTGAAAAATCTAATCGGTGGTAGATATCTTATCCTTATCTTGTGCATATATGTTTTTATTCTGAAGCGATAATTTGAAACGGGTACATTTTAAGAATACTAATGACAAATAAATATTTTAACTCCTGAGAATATTTTTACCAGTATAATTTGTATTAAATTTATTTTCAAACGGTCGCTTTTGATATCTCGGTGGTTTTACGGCAAAAGGTGCCATGTAATCAAAACACAATTTTACAGGAGAGCTAGAAGAAAGTTTTAGGATGACATAAAAAACAATGTTTTTGATATTTCAAACTGTAATGAACAGAAAAGTACACTTCAACATATTTTAAATAAAAAAGAATTCTTGGATACAAGAAAAATTAAAGTTTAGCTTCAATAATAATACTTTTTTTCTTAACGTAGCACATTTAGATAGTTTTGCCATAAACAGTAGATCATAATTATAATAATTCACTCAAGTTCACACTAGTCTTCAATATCTTCAAGATCGGCATGGGAATCCAACACTTTACTGCTATGAGGAAGACTTTTATAAAACTGGTGATACTTTTCAGGTATGAGCTCCAACAATTCCATTAGATTTGTGTATTTTTTACTTGATATTGGTAACTTACTTTTATTTTCAATTTTTAATTCTATTTCTTTTTGAGCGTCGTTTGTATTTCTTAGGACCAGCAACTTTGAAATATGATCATCTATTTTTTTTTACGTCTCTACTGCTGCTTTTATTTCCAGGTTCTTTTTTTCCACGCTTATCGGAAATGCCGATACCTGACTGACTTGCATTTTTTGTAAGTACATCCACGTATCGCTTACCTATTCCAAATGTTGCCAGGAAAGTATATTTGCAAACTCTGTACCGTTTCTTGTTAATTTGTAGAAAAAACAGGTTGGTTTTGTTTTTTTTTTTGTGAATTTTATCAGTCATCTCAACTTCTTTTTTCTCTATTAAAGATGTGATATACTGAGACTGTACATTGTGATCCCCAATCTTCCAGATTTCTTGAAAATTATGTTTTCTGTCATCTGACGAGCAACCCTAATGCGTCCCTTTCTGTCCATATATTTTTCCCCTATATCCTTTTTTTGTTTGTTCTTTACCCTCAGTTTCACTGTAGGAGCTTTTCTAAACAATTTTGTGAAAATGCTTTCTAGCAAGTCTTCTAGAATGTTTCGCACGATTTCTTTTACATTATAGTTGTTTCCATTTTCTTTATTTTTCATTATGACATTTTCTTCTATATTAGTACGACGTCTTTTAATACGAATCACATCGACTATTTCACAGTCATAAGAAAATGTAGTATCACCTAAAAGTTACATTACATTATTCTATTATTTATAAACTTACAATATATGCATGTATACCTTCTTCGTAAGCAGCATCCTTGTCACAATCATTGCAATTTTCGTCTATAATCTGATGATTATCCACATCTATGGAAACAGTACTTATGCCTAGCATGATTGCTTAACTCATTATATTCTATGGGGAAATTATTAACACTTTCCATACAACTAGTATAAGCATTATTTGAATCCACCACTGGAAAGTATATAACATTATAATCATAATAGCAGACTTGGACTTGCTTCTCTCAATCCTTACTCAAAAAAATTTGGTCTAGGCTATACAGGGTGTTCAAATAAGGGCACGGACCGGCTATATCTCGAAAACCGTCACAGCTGCAGCTTTCGGAAAAAAAATTAGCATAAGTAAAGTGGCCATGAGAAAATGTTGGAAATTATTTTCAGCTTCCTAAATCTGCCGCTAGGTGGCGAAAATGCCATGGCATACCTAAAATCATTAATTTCTCGAAAATCTTGACGCATAACATAAACTGGTTTTAGGTAATTTGTAATGAACGTTTACTTATCTACAACTTCTGTTAAAAAAAATTTTCCTTATAGACCAGTGGCGGAGGTAAGGGGCGAGGATTTTTTTATAAACAAATGCCTATAACTTGATAACCAGTAAAGATAATTTCAAGGTTTTTGGCTTGTTGGAAAGAGATCTCATAAGAAATTCCACGTATTAGTATTTTAAATTCACAGTCACACATGCACAAAATATAGAGGGTGTTAGAGTAGACGAGTCTAGTTTTATTAAATTTTATGAAAAATTTCAAATGGCAGCATAGTATTATAATATAACTATCGAAAAGTAGATGAAGTTAGAAAGAACTCAGTGAAAACCCAAAACGAATATGTTTTTCCGTTTCAGAGAAAACTAGAATTTTATGTATTTTGGTGCTTATTATGCCATTTCTCAAAATTAAATATGAATATAGAAAAATCTTTATAGAATATTTGTTTTCAGGCATCGTTATACAAATTAACATAGTTACCAATAACAATTAATCACTTTAATATGAAATATATTTATCACCTTATCACAAAACTAAAGATACAAGAGCCAATAATCGAATTTAAGGTTATATTCGTAAATTAAGTGATTGTATTATGAAAACGAAACTATATGAATGTAAAACACCTAAAATTTAACTAACATATAATTATTTACAAATGTTCAAACTGCTGTCCGTTTTTATGTATACATTTGACTAATCTCTGACGAGTAGAGGCTACCGCCGTTTGAACTTCAGCCGTAGATATGCTATTAACAGCAACTTGTATCCATCATATTTTCTCTAGTCGTTTTTAGTGTTTGATATACCAAATCTTTCACTTTCCCCCATAAATAAAAATCTATGCAAGATATTCGCGTACAATTTGCGCGAAGTGTGCTGGACACCCGTCATGTTGCAACCACATTATTAATCTTGTTTCTAGGCAAATGTCTTCCAATAACATTTTTAAGCTTTGAGTTAAAAAATTTAAATACAGATCTCCGTAAAAAATATGGTCCAACAAATTTCCCTTCAGCTATACCACACCATACGTTTAGAGTCCATCGATTTTACCGATCTAATTCTCTCATCCAATGGGGATTACTGTCCGACCAATAGTGCATATTATGGAGATTTACTTATCCACAATTTGAAAATGTTGCTTTATCTGTCCATAGTGTTTGGGATAGAAATGGTGGTGTTTCTTTTAGGATGCTCAGCATCCAATGGCAATAATTCAGTCTGTGGTCACAATCAGCTTCATTTAGCGACTGATGCAATACTATGTGATATGGGTGCATATTATGGTCTTTTAAAATATTGTATACAGATCCTACGGTCACACCTAAGTTTCTAGAAATTTGTCGTACACTAATATGTGGATTTGTGGTAACAAGAGCAATTACATTAGTAATGTTTTCTTCATTTCTAATCCTACGAGCTCTGACTTGTCTCCCGGTGTGCCTTACAGATCCAGTTTCCCGCATATATCTTGCAATGCGACTAGACACCTCTCTTGAGTAATGTCTCTATGGGGGTACCTTAATACATATTCTCGTGATGCGATAACAGAATTCCGAAAACATTGTAAATAAATTTCAAACATATCAGATGCTTCCTCGTTGGAATGAGACATCCTGAAAACGTAAAATACTAACTATCAATAAAAAACACACAGAAACACTACAAATAATTAATAAGATCAGTAATAAATTGAACATAAGATTCTGACGTCTATAAAACAAATTCTTTCAATTGTCTTACCTTCGCTGACAACACATGCACCACATTGATTGAAGTACAAAACTGCATATGAATTTTACATGTGTATTAACAAGTGTTTAAATGATTGTAGACAATGCTTGTATTTATTACAATATTATGATAGAGACATGTATGGACTGAATTTTCAAAATAAATACTTAGCATTTTCTCTAAACGCCTAATGAAAAGTGTTTCGTTTTCATAATATTAATTAATTTTTTCATGACTTCTCCATTACTTCTGTATTGTAATTTTAATAAAGTAATAAATTTATTTCATTTTAAAGTGATATAAATGCTATTGGTAAGTACGTTAATTTGTATAACGATTGTAATGAAGTTTGAGTTCATTCCGTGTCCGTGTCCACTTGGCAGACATGGTATTCTAATTTAAAGTAGATACCTTCAGGGATATAATCAAATAATATTTATCGTATTTTGCTTTAGTGCGTAGGGTGTACAGATGTTAGTTAAATTTTAGGTGTTTTACATTCATATAGTTTAGTCTTCATAATACAATCACTTAATTTACGAATATAACCTTAAATTCGATTATTGCCTCTTGTATCTTAGTTTTATGATAAGGTAATAAATATATTTCATATTAAAGTGATAAATTGTTATTGGTAACTATGTTAATTTGTATAACGATGCCTGAAAACAAATATTCTATAGAGATTTTGCTATATTCATATTTAATTTTGAGAAATGGCATAAGAAGCACCAAAATACATAAAATTCGAGTTATCTCTGAAACGGAAAAACATATTCGTTTTGGGTTTTCACTGAGTTCTTTCTAACTTCATCTACTTTTCGATAGTTATATTATAATACTATGCTGCCATTTGAAATTTTTCATAAAATTTAATAAAACTAGACTCGTCTACTCTAACGCCCTCTATATTTTGTGCATGTGTGACTGTGAATTTAAAATACTAATACGTGGAATTTCTTATGAGATCTCTTTCCAACAAGCCAAAAATCTTGAAATTATCTCTACTGGTTATCAAGTTAGAGGCATTTGTTTATAAAAAAAAATCCTCGCCCGTTACCTCCGCCACTGGTCTATAAGGAAACTTTTTTTTAACAGAAGTTGTAGGTAAGTGAACGTTCATTACAAATTACCTAAAACCAGTTTATGTTATGCGTCAAGATTTTCGAGAAATTAATTATTTTAGGTATGCCATGGCATTTTCGCCACCTAGCGGCAGATTTAGAAAGCTGAAAATAATTTCCAACATTTTCTCATGGCTACTTTACTTATGCTAATTTTTTTCCGAAAGCTGCAGCTGTGACGGTTTTCGAGATATAGCCGGTCCGTGCCCTTATTTGAACACCCTATATATATATATATATATATATATATATATATATATATATATATATATATCAACACAAGAGTTTACTTGTGTAGGTTGACTTATGGTAAAATCTGAAATTATGTTACTTAGACTAATATAGTGACATAGAATATGTAAATAATAATACCATTTTCAAGTATTGTTGTGTCAGTTTCAGGAAGAATGCTGTGGTCCATAGGTTCACTAACACTATAATAATTCTCTTTGTCTCTTAGACCTTCTGTACTTATCACTAGAGATGGTTTTAAAAGCGCTAATTGGGCAATTTTTGCCCTCTTGTTTTAAACTGATTCATTTTGATTTCTTTTTAACAATATTATAATCCAGAAAATGTCCGCAAACATTCACAATCACTAGTACAATAAACATGAAGCCAACTCATAAGACGAACACGTGTCATGGCAAAAAGGAACACTGGCTGTATAAGAACGTTTAGACACGCGCAGGTATGGTTACATTTTGGAATGCCTGTTATGGCATAAAGTGATATCTGGTTTTATAGAACCTTTTGACATGATTAACTTATTGCATTTACTCTAAAATATTTTATGGCAGAACGGGATATCGTAAGCAAGCACCTTTTGCCTTGAAATTAGCCTAGATATATAACTTATGTGTATATTGTGTGGCTAATGAAGATGTGGCAATTTAACCTTATTTTGCCATGAAACCGTTTCATAGCTTGAAACACAGCATAATGTGACATTTCTAGATTACAACCACACGGTGGCAAGCGGAGCTATAATCTTTATTCTATAACATATAGCATTTTGTCACCTTTAATTTACCGTGAAAATCGCATTTTGGTGAAAATACTCACATAGTACCTTTTGCCGTAAAACCACCGATCTACGGCTGTCTGGAAAATATCTGCTTCATTACAATATGATAAGAAATGTGTAAAAACTCTTATTCGACTCGTGTGTATTGTCGCAATTGTGCTTTGGATGGTTTTAAATTCCATATTTGACAAATGGTGTAAATGTAAACTGACAGATAGTTCATTGTATTATCATGGCTGATAATAATACTTACACTAGTCTTGATATTCTTAATATGTTATAGTTTAAAAGTTCATATTTGACAATTACTGTAAATGTAAACTGACATATAGTTGATTGTCTTATCATGGCTGATAATAATACTTCACGTGATATGTTTCGTACATATGGCTAGTGTGGCAAAATCTTGTAAAAAACTGTGAGAACTTTTAATGAGAAGTATACCCATTTAACGCCTCTCACCAAGCTCAAAATTCGAAAGATAGAGACGACATTCATTAATCACGGTAAGGTTAAAGTTAAGAAAAACAGGCAGAAACCGGTGCCACTTAATGAAGGAATTAAAACTAACATTTTGGGGTATTTCAATGCAGACCCTCAGGGGTCTATCAGGAGTAGAAGCTGCAAGTGGAATTTCATATACATCAGTACAATGGATACTCAACAAAACCCGCATGCATACTTATAAATTTTAAAATGTAGAAGCTCTTGTAGATGAGTATTTTGAAAGAAAGGAACTGTTTTGTACGAAGTTAATGGACAAACTTTTATAACTCTTTGCTTGAAAGAATTATTTGGACAGACGAAGCTAAATTTTCAAGGGACGTCATAGTAAATTCCAGAACCTATCACTTTTGGTCAAAACAAAATTACCATCTAGTTTGGGAACCTAATCATCGACATAAATTTAGTTTTAACGTTTTTAGTGAATTTTCTTTAAAATAATTCAGTAATGAGGAGATCCCGACTTTTGAATTTTGAAAAAATTTCTTCAAATGAGCGCTAATTAGGCCACCCAGAAAACATATCCGGGGTCAATTTCAATTTTTATATGTTTATATATATATATATATATATATATATATATATATATATATATATATATATATATATATATATATATATATATATATATATATATATATATATATATATATATGTATCACACCGATAACTCAAAAAATAATGGGCCGATTTTGATTAAATTTGGTGAAAAAATTCCTTTTGCAAATGGCTTGGACGAGTTTGTTAGTCAGGAAAATCTGCCCAGGTTTTCCCGGAAAATTTTGTGTTTTCTTTCGAAAAAAATTTATATTTCCGGAATTAACAAAGCAAGGGCAACCAAATTTGGCAGGCAGGTTAACATCCTTATAGGTAAGTTACCTGCCAAAACTTAGCTATGTAGGTTAAAAGACAAAAAAGTTATAGGCATTTAAATATAAATAAATTGGGGTTTTCCTCAAAACGTCAAAGTGGCGATTTAAAATGTCAAAATTGGCAACATTTAGGTAAAGAACTTGAATCTAATACGGGCTATAGAAATAAAATGTCTCAAGAAGGATGTTTTACAAACCCTAAAGTCTTAGTTTCAATCGTCATTGTCCTTCATTTTACTAAAATATTCCCAGAAAATTCATTTCAAATAGACCCTGTCTCTGATGCTTGGCAGTAGCCTTAGCTATAGAGTTTATCGTTTAATGGTATATAATTTTTGTCGAATTTTCGTAAAAAATCAATAAAGCTCAATATATCCGTTATTATATAAGATATGAAAAAATTTTGTATATATTAATTATAGGGTGTCTTGAGCTACATCTGAAAATAATATTACTACAATCACAGGATGACCCATAAGTCGTTGGTGATACAAATTTCCATTTTTTTTAAATCAAACACGCCTTACGTTATTGCATTTTTGCATTTTCCATCGAAATATAATGCATGTTTGTAAGAACAGAAATTCTGGACGCAGCAAGTGCGTTATGGTAGCGAATTTTGATCAAATGTTTCATATTTGAACAGCTCAATTTGGTATTAACCTATAAGGTTGACCAAGAAACGTGTTTTTTCGGGAACACTTAATAAAGTTTACTTTTGGAAATTTTTGTACATTTTCACACAATAAAGTTATTTTGATGAAACAAGGCACATTGTTTTTACTATATATGTTACACTGGTAACCAAATTTGATGCCTGCTTTCTTAAAAAAAAAACACACATATTTGTTATTAAAAACATTTTAATGAAAATTCGCTACCATAACGCACTTGCTGCGTCCAGAATTTTTTGTTTATTAATGAACAATAAATTTTCATTCTGCATTTACAACGAGAATTTGTCTTCGGAAAAATATATAGGCATACTAGATAGGAAAGTAAACGATTTTTTGGATGAACTGCCCCTGAACATGATATTTTCTTGCTGGTATCAATTGGATGGTGCTCCGGCACATGGTGCTAGAATTATAACCGAAAAATTGGGCCTGTGGTTTGGATTAGGGGAGGTGGACCATGGGAATGGCCTTTAAGGTTTGTTGGCTAGGAAATCAGTTTTCTCGGAAATATTTTAAGTTTATTTTTGTACATTTTCAAACGATAAGTTATTTTGACAAAATGTGGTACATTCTTTCTACGATATATGTTATACCGGTAACCAAGTTGATGCCTGCTTGCATTAGAGAGATATATTTGCTATTAAAAACATTTCTATGACAGTTCATTTCCATAACGCACTTGCTTATGTTTTGAGTTATCGGTACGATATATATATATATATATATATATATATATATATATATATATATATATATATATATATATATATAAATATATATAAACGCAGATCTCCTCATTAGTGAATTTTTCGTTTTACGAAATATTCGCTAAAAGTAGTATCTTAGTTACGCTAGGAAAAATTAAAAATCGCTAGTTCTTAGCAAAAAATATTTCTAAAAGTTTTTGTTACTGTTTTAATGAATTTTCATTAAGAAAATTCACTAATAGAGAGGTATCGATGGTAAGACTTTTGTAAAATTTCTTTAAATGAGCGCGAATTTGGACTTTAGAACCCATATCCAAGGTCGATTTTGATTTTTATATGTTAATATATATATATATATATATATATATATATATATATATATATATATATATATATATATATATATATATATATATATATATATATATATATTATATATGTTCAGAAAGATTTCCGCGGTCTTTAATGTGAGACATGCTTGGTTCTCGGGTTAAACCGCGTCCAGAATTTATGGAAACTCGACGTTTCGGCTCCTGTTTTGGAGCCATTTTCAAGAGGTAAAGGAAATATGTAAGGACACTCTAAGGCCTCAATCTGCCTACTCCTTAGAGTGATGGACAAAGGTGGGTAAAGGAAATATGTAAGGACACTCTAAGGCCTCAATCTGCCTACTCCTTAGAGTGGTGGACAAAGGTGGGTAAAGGAAATATGGAAGAACACTCTAAGGCCTCAATCTGCCTACTTCTTAGAGTGATGGACAAAGGTGGGTAAAGGAAATATGTTACCATACATTAAAGGTGTCACCGACAAAATCAGCCGAATTTTCCGAACCCATAATATCAAAACCGTATTCACAACAGACCAAAAACTGTCAAATCTTATCAAAACTCCCAAGGATACGATTCCAAACGAATCCCACGGAGTTTACGAAATTCCTTGTTCCGACTGTTCCCGAACTTACGTAGGACAAACAAACAGACGCATCCACAATAGAATATATGAACACACCCTCGCAGTTAGAAAATCCGACCCCTCATCGGCGCTGGCCATGCATCATATTCATACAGGGCACAAAATAGACTTCGATAATGCCAAAACAATAGCACCGGTTTACAATTTCAAAACGAGAATTATCCGCGAAGCAATCGAGATTGAAAAACGTCCCGATTGTTTAAATAAGAGAGATGATGGTCTTCGCCTTCCGACTACTTGGAAACCTATTATATCTTCTTTACAAACACACAAAAAGGAAATAGATTCCACAGACAATTTTATTGCATCATTATCTGCCGTAACAAATGCCGGTGACCCTCCTAATCTTCCTCTAGATACCGTGACCAAAGCCCCCCACTTAATCGACGGTGACCCCACTACTTTCACTGATGACGCAACAGGTAGACGGAACGACATATATAAGACAAGACTTGCAACGAACTGCCAGATCTCTCTGAGGCCTAGGGTTGAACACACTGAGACCTCATAGACGATCTCCAGCGAGATTTGGGGAGTAGGCAGATTGAGGCCCCGTAATCGAGCTACAACAACCCAACCTACCTTTATCCACCGCTCTAAGGAGTAGGCAGATTGAGGCCTTAGAGTGTCCTTACATATTTCCTTTACCTACCTTTGTCCACCACTCTAAGGAGTAGGCAGATTGAGGTCTTAGAGTGTCCTTACATATTTCCTTTACCCACCTTTGTCCATCACTCTAAGAAGTAGGCAGATTGAGGCCTTAGAGTGTCCTTCCATATTTCCTTTACCCACCTTTGTCCACCACTCTAAGGAGTAGGCAGATTGAGGCCTTAGAGTGTCCTTACATATTTCCTTTACCCACCTTTGTCCATCACTCTAAGGAGTAGGCAGATTGAGGCCTTAGAGTGTCCTTACATATTTCCTTTACCTCTTGAAAATGGCTCCAAAACAGGAGCCGAAACGTCGAGTTTCCATAAATTCTGGACGCGGTTTAACCCGAGAACCAAGCATGTCTCATATATATATATATATATATATATATATATATATATATATATATATATATATATATATATATATATATATATATATATATATATATATATATATATATATATATATATATATATATATATATATATATATATATATATATATATATGTGTGTGTGTGTGTGTGTGTATCCATCTGATAACTCAAAAAATACTTGACCGATTGGGACCAAATTTGGGAATTACCTTGCTAGTTTTAATAGATTGGGTGAGTTCGTAGATGTGCACCGTGCGTCTAATTTTTCTTTGAAAAAAATGTAAAGAAAATTTTGAAAACACAATATTTTTATGAAATATTGGAGTGATTCGAATGAAAATTTGCACATATAGAGGAGACGTGATAGTATACCTGTTAACCAAAATTCAAATTAAATGGCCCACGAGAAAGGGAGTTATTTGAGAATAAAGTTGTTAAAGTAATAAACAGTCTAAGATATCACTTCGAATTACATAAGGCATTTCCACGGTGAATATTTTCAAGCATGGTTAGACTGTGAATGTGCTATTCTAAGTAGATTTTTCAAAATCAACCAAGTCACCTGACAATTAAATAAAATTTCATTTGAATCTTAAAATGTAAAACATGGTCATAATACATATTTTTACTACCTATTGATGACAAATAAAAGTTCACAATAAATTAATCCATCCACTAAGTGTCGTTTAATATTCCTAAATGTTGAGTGACCAATTTCTCGTCTTGTTTAAAAAAAAATTAATTACAATCTAATTTGTACAATATGACATCGTTGCATGCGATGACACAGTGCGAGCTGCGTCGAGACACTCGAGACTTCGAAACCTAACGTGAGCGTTAATAATTATCAACATGGCTGTCTTATTTATATTCTTATTAAAACAGAAATCTCATTTTACATTTTCTATTATTATTTAAATAGATAATGTGGGACGCTAAAATAATTATATGTTATAAATGGTGAGTAAAATATTACTTAAATTACTTTCTGTAAACCAAGGTATTTGTTTTTGTTATTTGCTTATAGGTTATGTTATAAACTTGAAGTTGAAACTCTAAAGATATATTATTAAAACTAATTCTTTAAAATAAATGGACCTTGGAGATCGGTTTGAGAGTCCCAGTTAGCGATTATTTGAAAAAATTTATATTTTATATTGAGCTACTAAATTAAAATTTGGTCTTAGATATACTGTGTAAGTACTGCGAGTGTCTTAAGAAATTGTGTTACAAATTTCATTAAAGTTACAAACATTTTGCAGAAAAAATAAATGATTTACAAGGGGGAATGTACTTGTCGAATTATAAAAATATGTAAGTACTGCAAGTGTCTTAAAAAAATTGTGTTACAAATTTCATTCAAGTTACAAACGTTCTTCAGAAAAAAATATTTACAAAGGGAATGTACCTGTCTAATTATAAATATGGCAGGTATTTTTTCTTATCAATTGCTTGGATGATTTGTTTTAGTCAACCCATCCAGTTTTTTATGTTATGGTAGAAAATTTTCGTAAAAATATTTCAAATCCGATAGCTCAATAAATTTCCCATTAAGCCAGAATCTTCAATATTGAACCTTAGTAACGCCTATGTAAACGCGCGTGGGTAATATATTAAAGAAAAATAACATATTAAGCTTCGTTTTGTTTAAAAAAACCTTTTTTGTCGTTTATTGTTTGAGAAAACTGGATGGGTTGACTAAAATAAAACCATCCAAACAATTAATAAGGAAAAATACTGTCATATTTATAATTTGACAGGTACATTTCCTTTGTAAATAATTAATTGTTTTCTGAAAAACTTTTGTAACTTTAATGAAATTTGTAACACAATTTTTTTAAAGACACTTGCAGTACTTACATATTATATCTAAGACCAAATTTGAATTTAGTAGCTCCATATAAAACAGAATCTTTTTCAAATAATCGTTAACTAGGACTCTAAAACTGATCTCAAAGGTCCATTTAAATTTAAAGAATTAATTTTAATAGTATATCTTACTAACAGTGTATTTTTATAATTCAACAGGTATTTCCTTTGTAAATCATTTATTTTTTCTGAAAAACATTTGTAACTTTAATGAAATTTGTAACACAATTTTTTAAAGGCACTTGCAGTACTTACATATTATATCTAAGACCAAATTTTAATTTAGTAGCTCCATATAAAATATAAATTTATTCAAATAATTGCTAACTGGGACTCTAAAACCGATCTCCAAAGTTCATTCAAATTTAAAGAATTAGTTTTAATAATATATCTTACTAATAGTGTACAATTATTATGAAAATTCATTACCATAACGTACTTTCTGCGTCTAGAGTTTTTTTTAATTACGAATGTCTCAGGAAACATAAGTGCCTCTTCATACCTTTTGCTTAGCCTGGATAAGCTAAGATATCCAATTTCTCCCATTTATTGCGCAAAGTTGACCTAAGATTTTGCGTAGTAAACACGTGTAATCTTCTAGAGAACGAGCATCTTCTATTCAGCTACAGCATATTGAACACGGTAAACATAATCTGTAGTAACAAGGTTCTGCATATATCTATGATGGAAACTTGCACGGGGCTGTATACTTGCAATTCTGCTGATACATACACACCTAATTCTAGTTAACATATAATTAGAAGCTTACTAGGGGAAATAGCGTGTATATTTGCCAAAGATAGTGTTTCCTCTTCAGACACTGCTATATCTACATTATAACCCAGAGCCTTACTTGCATATTAATTACATGATACCGGAAAACTTATCTGCGACGGCTTATTCAGACAACCTGACTTTTTGTTCTTGATTGCATCGTAGGTTCAATATGCAATATACATAGATAGACAACTAAGTGAAGATTGGAACCTGTGATGAGCACTGACAAGTACACTTGGAGAACCCAAATCACCACAACACATTTAAATAAAGACCTGACGATCGTTTCACCAACCAAGTTAAAGTCATCAGAGAATGAAAAACCTAACTATTTTAAAAACTAACATCACCTTATATACCGGATCTTAGGTAAAGGGACCGAACTGAGATGAGAAAATAAACGCAGGAAAATTCTGCAGTGTATTGTATTTTTATCGCAGGACGAGGTCTATCCCTACTAACTTATCTAAAATATGTCCATCTCTAGTAATTTTGGGAAGGTTCAACGACACCTAAATTAACATAGTTTGCTTCGTCGGAACGATCTGTATTATTACGTTATTTCTAGGACGTGTTAAAAACGTGGACATTTTTATTTAGCGAAGCAATCGATCAGGTAGCTCGTAATCGGCGGTGCTGCAACGTTCATACAATTTTTGTTGTAACCATATTTCGCAATGTATATACTTTCGAAGGAGTTTAGCTGTCCTGGTTGTCTAACATTTTTTATTAATTTCAGATTATCTTCATTAACGTGATGATTAATATCCCAAATATGTCGGGCGACAGTAGATCTATCTATAGTACCGTAACGTAATTGGGCTTAGTGTTCTTTGAATCTAACTCCAATCGATCTTTTTGTTTGCCCGACATACTTAAGATTACAATCTTTACAACTTGTTTCATAAATTCCAGACATTTTGTCCGTATTATCCTTGTCTTTTGAGTTACCTAGCAAGTTTTTAAGGTATTTTTTGTCGAAAATGTTAGCTGCAAGTTGACTTTTTTAAAAAAGCTATCTAGACCCTTCGTGATTCGAGGTTCAAATGGTAAGCAAACAAAGTTTATTTCGGATTTCTCTCTTTTAAACGTTGTTGATTACGTCAACACTTTCTTTGTTTTCTGTTGGTTAATTTTTCCACCAGGCAAGCAGTATATCCGTGATATTCGACCACGTTCCTAATATAATTTAATTCTTTGGTATATCTACTTTTGTTTAAAGGAAAATTAATTAACCAATTTACTAAAAAATTCAGCCTGGCAATTTTTTGTGGTACGTATGATGTGAGTCGTTCGGAATGTGGCTTATAGTGGTGGTTTCCTTTCTATAAACATCGAATTCTAAAGTGTCTTTATTCTTGATAACTAATACATCTAGAAAGGGTAATTTATTATTAATTTCTAATTCGTGGGTAAATTTTATAGAATCAAATTTATTGTTTAATCTGGCAACAAAATCTTCTATTCTGCAAACGTTTGTGTTAAACACTGCGAAAATATCATCCACGTAACGAAACCACACTCTAGGAAAATAACTACTTTCACTTTCAAGATCTGTTTCAAATCTGCTCATGAAAAGGTCTGCAATAAATGACGATAGCGGATTGCCCATTGCCATACCTTGGGTTTGTTCAAAAAACTCATCGTTGAAATGAAAAATATTTTGTTTGATACAAAGGCTTGTTAAAGTTAAATATTCTTTGCAGACATTTTCATTTATGTTATTCATTTCTAACAACTGCTCTAAGTACTTTAAAGTTTGCTCCGTGGCAACGCTAGGAAACAATGAGGTTACATCGAATGAAATTATAACCTCGCCTTCAGTCAATTTATTAATAAGATTAAATATAAATATTGAATCTAGCTTTGTGAAACTGGCCACAAGACTTCTTGTATTAACATACTGTATGATTTTTAGTGAATTTTCATCAAGAAAATTCACTAATAGAGAGGTATCGATGGTGAGACTTTTGAAAATTTTCTTCAAATGAGCGCGAATTTGGTCCTCTAGAACCCATATCCAAGGTCGGTTTTGATTTTTATATGCTTATATATATATATATATATATATATATATATATATATATATATATATATATATATATATATATATATATATATATATGTATCCAACTGATAACTCAAAAAATACTTGACCGATCTTCACTAAATTTGGAGATTACCTTGATCTTGTTAATGGCTTGGATGAGTTCGAAGATGAGCACCGTAGGTTTAATTTTTTGTATAAAAAATGTAAAGGAAATTTTTAAAACGCAATATTTTTTTTTGTTTGAAGTACTGCAGTGATTCAAATGAAAATTTGCACATATAAGGGAGATGTCAAAATAAAGTTGGTAACCAAATTTCAACTTAAATGGTCCACGAGGAAAGAAGTTGTTCGAAAATGAAA
Source organism: Tillus elongatus (assembly GCA_964006375.1). Taxonomy (NCBI): domain Eukaryota; kingdom Metazoa; phylum Arthropoda; class Insecta; order Coleoptera; family Cleridae; genus Tillus; species Tillus elongatus. The sequence continues at coordinate 93,367,173 of OZ023263.1, read as the reverse complement.
AAATGTGTAAGAAATAAATAATGTGTAAGAAATAAGTAATCTACGACATCAGTTTGAATTGCATAGGCATTTCGCACATTCAACGTTGACAAGGATAGTTAGAGTATTAATGTGTTTTCTATTACTTTAGACCCGAAAAATGTAAAATCCTCGAAGCCAGACAACGGTAGTTAAATATAAATAAGCAGGGTTGTCAGATATAATAAAAATTATGTTAGTATGAAAACATATGGACCTAACATATTTTTTTTAAATTATTAATGACATAATTCAAACAATAATCGCGGTACAATAACCAAACATTTTGAATTACCAAATCCGTATCTGTTAGTGGCCTGGGCTGGAATAGTATACGCATGCTGGGAGAGTTTCGAACGGCATGGTATTCGTTGATATGTGGTTGGTTGCATAGGCTCGAGGTCCGTTGATAGAATTGTAAGAATCACGTTCAATTGATGTCTGGCAACAAGGTACGATCATGCTGTCACTTGTCACTTGCGATGTTTAAAATTCAACCTGTTGCCGTCACTGACGTATAGATAGGTCAGTGGTTGCCGTACAAGAAAATTCCTTTCTTTGCTTTTATTCGCATAATTGAGTTAACTGTAAGAAATTGAGAGATATCCTACATAGATTGCATGGAATAGCCGCTTTGCTGGACTACAATAGGTTGAGTTAACAGGTAACCTATACAGGACTCACTCGACATCAGTAGTGTCTAATTAAATCGAGGCACGATAACCCTCAAGAAGAGGTAATGTAGACTTGCGAATTTATTTTTTTATATCTCTATATCCGATGTTTCGCATTTTACAGGGATGTAGTGTTAGGCAATTGAAGACGTTGCTTTCACCTAAAGGGGCCTGGTGTTTGGCAATATCTAGTGTTGTGTAAATAGAGGCAATTTCTATTGTTGGGTAGCCTCTGGATGTTTTATGGTGTGTATTTCATTGTTTCTGGTTTTAAATTAATGGTCCAATTACGTATGGTACAGAGTCACAAGCATGGTATGGTAAGGAGACCATCTTTGGATTCATTTGCAGGTCGTAGTGGTAATCGATTGTCATAGTTGTACTTCCAGACAGTCGAATGTCAACCGAGAGATCCAAGGCAGGATATAGAGTTTATGGTTCAGATAAGTTGTAGCCTGTATGCTTATAAAAGACATATTACTTTTGACCCTTTTAACGGCATTTATGAATATAATAGCTTCCTTTTGACTGGTCATTAGGGTGATTAGTAGATTACGTTGCTATTAACAGACAGATAAAGGTATCTTGAGAGTTTGCAATGCTTCATGTTTATTATTTGAGCTGTCTGAAGCTTACATTGATATAATTGGTCGGAATTTTGCGTAGCTGACTCAGTAATTATTAGGATATTTTTACCAAGGTGTACAGCTTGCTTCACATACTATACAGAGTGATAATATTATTTGAGCTAGATATAGGATCTTAATACTGATATTTTAAAAGCGTATGTGAACTACACATATACACGTTTTGTGGTAGCTTCTTGATTTTAATGTAGTGATACTTTTTGCTAACTAATTATACAGCTTGTCTTGTCATTGATATCCATATAATTGATAGTAGTTTTTTATAACTGGAAACCATACAATTAGTTACAGCGTAGGATATTTTGTCAACCAGATTGGTTACGGTAGCTTAGATGACTCTCAATTTGCTTGCCCTAATATTTGAAGGTGTATATATTCATCGTTGACTCATTGTGTGACCTATTATAGTATCTGATTGTGTTTTTAATACACCAGAATGTTATTATATTTCTTTTTTGTACTTTGTGTTATATTTAGTCTGCATTTACTCTCTCATCCCCGAATCAGTGATACTGTTTTAACTAGTGTGTATTTGCTGCTATATTAGCCCTGGCATATCGGACAAGCGAGCATAAGTTTATGTGTATGTGTCATATATTATTTAGGAGGATCTAATGGTTGCATATTTATGCCACTTACATGCACCCACGGGTACTTTCCTCTTTTAGGTTAATGTAAGTTACATTTTAATATCCAGTCCTGCAGAGTTTTTGTCACGGGTTTGACGTCCGACGTATCTCCCAGGTTGGTTTTAGGTACAGCTACCAGTGCAGTTCAGCGAGTTCTTGATTATAGTTGGATTGCAGGTGATTAAGGAGAGGTATTGTGTGATAACATCTTACTTTAATATCCGGTACTGGGTGTAAAACAATCAAGTGGCGCCCCCTTTATCTTAACATCGTGTTTAAGGAACCCACGGCCGTCTCCACTGTCTAAAGGCTGCCGGCCACCTAGAATACCGGTAACTTTACTCTATATTTCCAATAGATTATAACGTTGGTTGTGTTTGAAGTTTAATAGGTAGGTTATAACCGAGAGGGATTATATAAACAATTTGGGCGGTCACAAAGTATGCAATGGCTGGAAATTATTTTGCGCTATGAGGAATGTCTCTGAATGTAACTCAAAGTTAATAAGATGTTCACACTTTGAAAAGTGTTAATCGATAAAACACTAGAAATCAGGTTATATTTTTGTTCCATAATTACCTCAAATATTTTGTTTTTCTACCTAGTTCAAACTATTTTCTTCATTGATATCTTCTATTCCATCTCAAACAAATCGTTTCTGTTGAGTTCGCAGTGAAACATTTCTCTAGTTTGTTTAACTCTGTCTTGTAAAATATGTTTACATTTACTGATGAAATCCAATTTCCTTTTCCGAACTTACTTTTGCATTCCTTTATAGCATATGTTATAATACCAATTGTATTTGCAGTAATTTATAAATGCTTCTCTTCTAACATATCTGATTACACAGATAACCATGATTACATAGAAATTAAATCTACTTTGCAAAGTATACAATGGCTAGCAATGATTTACCGCTATATATCATATCTCTGAATATAACCCAAAGCTTAATAAAACTGTTTCAAATTTGAAAGGCATTAAATGACAAAATACTAGAAGTCCGATTATAGTGTTTCTTCATAATTAGTACCAATGTTTAACTTTTCTACCTGTTTCAAAATATTTTCTAACTTACAAATGCTTCTGTTATAGCTAATATGATAAATTATACGACAGTGATCACAGAAAAATATTTCCTCATACATACACATATGGTACCAGAACAGTTTCTAGGCGTGACAAACAGCTTTGCCAAGGGGTCCATTAAGTCCTGGATCAGAAACGAACATCAGGTGTACTGGGCAGACCAGGGCTCACACATGGGAAGTCAGTAATTGAGAAATCCAATTTAAGGAGAGCTGTGGAGCTGCTAAATCTTAGCAGATAACAGCTCAGAAACACCACAAGACTCTTGACGGTACACATGGCCGTCAAGAAACACTTGCATAAAATGGGGCGCTTCCAGGGGGACCTGGCGTGCAGACACTCCCGCTAGGGGAAGGAACCAGCCCAGCACATCTTATGCGAGTGTAAAGCTCAGGACCGCAAAAGACTGCTCTACGATGAGTCTAGACCGGAGACAGGGCAATATAAAAATTCACCTTGCCAATTACTGTGCAGACTAGTTCAAGGCGAAGTGATTTTTCGAATGTGTAAAGTAGAAAAGACAATGGGCATGCACAATAAACCAAAGACTGCGGTGCTATGACGCAGACGACCCCTAAGGGAGAAAAAAAAACCATATACAACGTAGTGCATTTGACAAGGGTTTGAAAATACAAAATTCAGACTTTAATATAAATTATAATGTTAAGATATAATTTATATTAAAGTCTAATATTTTCCTAATTTGAAAACCATATTGCCACAGAAAACTGAAAATCATGTGGTAACACTTTTATATAGTTAGTAACAATGATCTGTTTTCTTGAATCAAAAATATTTCCTATTCTGAAAAACATAATGCCACAGAAAACTGAAAATCATGTGGTAACATTTTTAATATTTAGTAGCAATGATCTATCTGTTTTCTTAATTCAAAAATATTTAATTTATACATTATATTTGTTTTCTATGGATGTCAATATTTTGTTTATTTCATTACAACATGTGGTATAATTGCTGATGAATATTGTGCATAATTGACTGCTGAGGCCATAAAAAAATTTTTAGACGTAGTAGGCAAAGTAACACAATCCATATAATGCATATGTAATATATAAAAATTCACTAAAACTTGTTCGTGTAATATTTTATATGTTTATATATTCTTCTATAATAAAAAATCAAAATCCATGTTTTTAAAAAAAGATACAAGTAAATAATTTCAAGCATTTTAAAATACTTTGGTTGCTTGTTTAGTGTCACAAATAAACTGTTTAGCTGCTATAAAGGGTAATATCATTTGCATGTCCATTTTGAGTGTACTCTACATCATTGAGTAAGAAAACAGTATTGCAAATATTAAACTTAAAATTTTTGTGCAGGAAAAAATGTAAACTGAAGAAAAAAAAGTTAATATCCATAAACTACATATTTAGAATAAAGATTAGCATAAAGTTTTCCAATAGTCCCTATTTCATTTTATAAATATTAACATATTTTTCGAAAGTAAAAATGTTTAAGAGATAAGAATTTTATAGAGTCTCGTTGATCCAGGGGTAAGAATGTGTGCCTCAGAACCAAAGGGTACTAGGTTTAATTATTATTTTTTTCGCTATTCCACTCATATTTACAGTTCCTTTTCCTCGCCCTACACCCTTATCAACTCCTGGTCCTGTAACTTTTTTAGAGGTTGTTTATAAGAAATCTTTGTTGTGGGTTATGCACCTAGGAGAATCCTAAGCATGTTTCGGAAAAAAATTCTCGAAACCCTCCATGAGGTAAACTGCTAATTTACCAAATTTATTTTATATATATATATATATATATATATATATATATATATATATATATATATATATATATATATATATATATATATATATATATATATATATTTCATTTTGTGCTGTTTAGACAAATTAAATTCTCGATTGTCACTTATTTTGTTTATTTTATTAAATTAACCCACTATAAAGATTTATCTAGAGATCTTGTATTTTATTTGTCCCTTTGGTAGTACCTTTCTTTTTATAAATCAAACATCTTAATCTTATGAAAATTCACTACCATAACGCACTTGCTGCGTCCCGAGTTTTTGTCAATACATTATAATAATAATATGATAATGCGGCCACCTACTTTTGCACTGTCACGTGCATGCTGCGTGGGGTGAGTACAGTCACAACATAATAATATTATGCGGCGGTACAGTGAGCTTGACGTTTCAGCACGTCTCAATTACGAAACTGTTGTTTTTTAATTGATTTTATAAACGTATTTTACTAATTTTTGTGTGCATAAAATTATAAGTAGTTTTTTATGATCAGAATACTATTGTGACATGCTGATGAAATCAAGTTTGACTGTCAACGCGCTCTAAAAAACTTCTTTACTTTTCAAGTTTGTATTGCCACAATGTTAATTAAGTTTGCCCTTAATTATACTTATCTTGTGTTAATATATGTAATACGGAAAAAAAATGAAAATGCAGGTGAACCTATTTAATTTAGAGCTGCATTCTATGTTATCTGATAAAGACATCATATGTGACGAAGTGAAGAACCTCAGTGGTTCAGGGGTAAGAACGTGTGCCTCTGAAATGAAAGGTACTGGCTTCGATCCCAGGGTACTCCTTTCACTTTTTCAGTACAAACTGTAACATTAACATGAACCGAGGTTCTGGCATTGTTATTGGGCAAGTTGAATGTCTACACGTTCCGCCCTTCGAAGGGGGCGTAAAGCCGTCAGTCCCGTGTCCATGCGATGTTCGCACGTTAAAGATCCCTACTCTCCTTACAGAAAGGCAGGGGTTCGGCAAAATTTCCAGGATAGTGAGGTGAAACTGCTCCCTAACGTCGGTGATTGGCCCTAGTCGCGGAAATAGACCGGCATTAAAGAAACAAAAGACACATGTGACGAAGTGGAATGTAATTTTGGTACATTTTAAGCTTACTGCACGCAGGACTACTGGAATATTTTTTTTCAGAAACGTACTTAGAACATCCCTTGGGTGAACAAACCACAAGACAAATTTGTTTCAAACAACCCCTAAGAAAGTTAAGTGATCAAAAACGAGTAGGCGTGCTGAACGGGGAGGAAATATGAGCGGAAAATGCGGAAAAAAAACACTTAATCGGATTTTCAAAAGATGCGCTTTTCACATTTTGCAGTAATACCTCCTCTAAACTCTGTTTACCCCACACAACACTCATATTTGGCCCACATCTCGTAACTTTCTTGAGGGTTGCTACCAAGAAATTTGTCATGTCGTTTACGCTTTGAAGTTTGCTGTATGAATGCACAAAGAAATGAGAACACACCGTTTTTCTGGGTGAGCGAGCAGAAACCCTCTTTGTCCTGGGGGTTCTTCTTCACCTTCTGCATGCATACAATCACCCTCAATGCATAAATAACAGACATTTTCTAATGTCCAGCTCTCTAGACTATTTTTTTGTTGAATAGGTATATTTCCTGTTTATTAATTGCTTTGTTTGAGTTTTGTATCCAATTTACTGCACAAAAAATTATGTTAGAGATAATATTTTTGCCTGCCTTTCTTTACCACATTTTTTACTGTTCCTAATTAAATTATATGTTTTATAACTTTTAGTATACGGCTAAATCACTATAATATATTATATAAGGTGGCGCATTGAAAACGAAACAGACCGATTTGCGTCCAGATTTTTTTTTAAGAAACACTGAAACACGTCAATTTTAATATTGAGGGACACATGTTTTGACATAAAACTCAACTTTGTCACATCAACCCCTTAAGAGTGGTGATAGCAACCCTTATATTTTAAATAGGGAACACGGGTCGAGTGTTACATCAGTTGAAAGCTTTCTTTTCTGAATTCAGCACACTAATCTTTTTGGAAGTTTTCTTTTCTGAATTCAGCACACTAATCTTTTTGGAAGTTTTGTCAACTCGATTAAAAATTATTCGCAGTTGAAGATGCAAAAACGCATCTCACTCATTCCGATAAGAAATGTGCTGATAGTCAATGTTTTGTTGGTTTGTAAACAAAAAAATGACTATCAGGACATTTCTTATCGGAATGAAAGAAATGCGGTTTATTATTTCAGTTTATCGGTCGGTTTGATACTTGATACTACTACCGAAAATTAATCTCACAATGGTGTATTCTGTAGAAAAAAGAGCTGAAATAACTACTCTTTTTTTCAAAAACGATGACTGTGCCAACCGTACCGCAAATTTGTTTAATGAACGACAGCTGAACAGACATGTTAACAGAAAATACATTTTGGAGTTAGTTGCAAAGTTTCGACAAAGTGGTTCAGTAGCCAACAAAAAACGGGATCCTGAACATCAATTTCCGGTTAGAAATGAGACTACTGAGATTGAAGTTTTAGGACAAATTGCTGCAGACCCACCTCTGAGCACGAGAAAATTGGCCACTGTTTCAAACATCAAAAGAAGAACTATTCAGCGAATATTGAGGCATCATAAACCTCACCCGTATAAAATTCATCTTGTACAACAACTGAATGAAGATGATTTTTATCTGTTTCTTAGAATAGTCTACGGTTTTATTAAACTCTACAGTTAATCGTCACAATTGTCGTTATTGGGCAGATAATAATCCAAGAAATGTTCACGAAGTCCACACTCAAAGTCCACAGAATTTGAATGTCTGGACTGGCATTTTTGGAGACCGTTTAATCGGACTAATTTTTCTTGATGGCAATTTGAGTAGCGAAACGTATTTGGAGTTACTAGAAGATATCGTTTACCCTCTACTAATTGACATTGTTGAAAATGATCAATTAGTGTTTCAACAAGATGGAGCTCCTCCGCATTTTCACAACGTGTTATGGAGTTTTTGAACAGAGAGTTTCCAGAGCAATGGATTGGGCGTAAAAGTGCTATTGAGTGGCCTCCTAGATCACCGGATTTAACTCCTTTAGACTTTTTTCTGTGGGGCCATTTAAAGAGTAGAATTTACGCAACAGAACCGGAGTCCCTGGAAGAATTACGACGACGCATTGTTGAAGAATGCCGTCTAATAACTCCACAAATGTTCCAGAATGTAAGAGATCGTTTTGAACAAAATTTGTACTTTTGTATGGAAGCTGGTGGTCAACAATTTGAACACTTACTTAACTGAATAAACATTTTTGAACGTTAGGTTTTGTTTTTTAGTTTTCTAACGAAAAAGTGACTAATTTTTTTATCACAATGAATGAAATACGTTCTTGCAACTCCAACTGTAATAATTTTTAAACGAGTTGACAAAACTTCCAAAAAAATTAGTGTGCTGAATTCAAAAAAGAAAGAGCTTTCAAATGATGTAACACTCGACCCATGTTCCCTATTTAAAATATAAGGTTTGTTATCACCACCCTTAAGGGGTTGATGTGACAAAGTTGAGTTTTATGTCAAAACAAGTCCCCCTTAATATTAAAATTGACGTGTTTCAACGTTTCTTAAAAAAAATTTTTTTCTGGACACAAATCGGTATGTTTAGTTTTCAATGCTCCACCCTGTATATTATTCTGATGAAAATTCACTACCATAACGCATTTGCTGCGTCCTGAACTTTTTACTAGTAAAACAGTTCAATTTAATATTCATGTCCGGGATATTGTGAGAAAAGAAATATCCGGCATCTTGGAGGGTCCGTCTTACTAAATTTATAAAACTCGGGACGCAGCAAGTGCGTTATGGTAGTGAATTTTCTTAAATATGTTTTTATTGCAAATATGTCTGTTTTCTTTTTATTTAAGAAAGCAGGCATCAATTTTGGTTACCAGTATAACCTATATAGTAAAAACAATGTGTCATGTTTCATAAAAATAACTTTATTGTGTGAATATGTACAAAAATTTCCAAAAGTAAACCTAGAGTGTTCACACAAAAACTCGTTTCTTGGTCAACCTTATATGTTAATAGCAAATTGGGCTATTCAAATATGAAGCATTTGATCAAAATTCGCTACCATAACGCACTTGCTGCATCCAGAATTTCTTTCCTTACAAACACGCATTATATTTTGATGGAAAATGCAAAAATGCAATAACAAAAGGCGTGTTTGATTAAAAAAATAAGAAAATTTGTATCACCAACGACTTATGGGCCAGCCTATGATTGTATACATATTTTTTTAAGATGTAGCTCAAGACACCCTATAATTAATATATAAAAAAATTCCATATCTTGTTTAATAACGGATATATTGAGCTTTATTGATTTTTTACGAAAATTCACAAAAATTATATACCATTAAACGATAAACTCGATAGCTAAGGCTACTGCCAAGCATCAGAGAAAGGGTCTATTTTAAATGAATTTTCTGGAAATATTTTAGTAAAATGAAGGACAATGACGGTTGAAACTAAGACTTCAGGGTTTGTAAAACATTCTACTTGAGACATTTTCTCTCCATAGCCCGTACTAGATTCAAGTTCTTTGCCTAAATGTTGCCAATTTTTGACATTTTAAATCGCAACTTTGACATTTTGAGGAAAATCCCAATAAATTTTTATTTAAATGCCTATAACTTTTTTGTCTTTTGATCTACAGAGCTAAATTTTGGTAGGTAGCTTACGTATAATGATATAAATCCGCGTACCAAATTTGGTTGCCCTTAGTTAATTTTGGAGATATAAATTTTTTACAATTTTTTTCGAAAGAAAACTCAAAATTCTCCGATTTTCCTGGCTAACGAACTTATCCAAGCTATTTGTAAAAGGAAGGTACTCACCAAATTTAATCAAGTTATCGGTGTGATATATATATATATATATATATATATATATATATATATATATATATATATATATATATATATATATATATATATATATATATATATATATAAATTGAAACTGACCCCGGATATGCGTTCTGGGGAGCCTAATTAGCGATCATTTGAAGAAATTTTTTCAAAATTCAAAAGTCGGGATCTCATTAGTGAATTTTTTTAAAGAAAATTCACTAATAATGACAGATAGCTTATGTTGAACTCTCGCTCTCACTTCACACATATACGCGTCCGAAATTTCAACCCTATCTGATAAGGAAAGCTGGTTCAAAATTGAATTTAAAAATTTAACCTAAACATAGTAACTAACCAAAAATTCACCAACAGGTGAAGCGCAATGAAAGTTTTCAACAAGAAATAAATTGCACATTTTTATCACTTTTTAGTTCAAATAAAATAGGTGACGAACAGTAACATAATGCACTTGCAATGTACTGGAAATATGTTTTGGCTCGAAACCGACGCGTCTCTGTGAAATAAACCCGCTAATAACGTGTTGTTAACTTCGCCGTGTCTGTTGAAGAACGTAAGAACGTGGCAAATTAATTTGTCCTGTTTGGGAATATTTCAAATAGCACCTTTCCATCCCCTACTGTTCGATTTTTAATTCCGCTAATGGCCAGAGTTGCCAAAGTGTTTCACCATATCAGAAACATAATTTCTTATTAGTGAATTTTTATATGCTTATATATATATATATATATATATATATATATATATATATATATATATATATATATATATATATATATATATATATATATATATATATATATATATATATATATATATATATATATATATGTATCCGTCTGATAACTCAAAAAATAATTAACCGATTTAGATGAAACTCGGCAAGTGCCTTTCTTTTATTAATGGCTTGGATGAGTTCGTTGGCCAGGAAAATCTGACGGGGTTTTCCGGGAAAATTTTGAGTTTTCTTTCAAAAAAAATTTTTTTTTCCGAAAATTTCGATAAAATTTGGTCTACATATTGCTTTGGGAAATACCTAACTATGTGCCAAAATTCAGCTTTCTAGGGTTACAGAAAATTGAGCTATTCAAATTTGAAACATGTTTAAATCATAAGTATGTGGTTGCTGTTGGTTAGTCAATGCTTTTCTTATTGACTCATGAGATTCATTCATCAACCTTCCATTGACTTCTGCTTCTGCCGCTGTTACAGTCCTTTTATTTAGATCTAGAGTTGTAACCACTCATACAAACAGTGTTTTTTAACCACGTGGCTGGGCGACTGACAGAATTCATTCCCAGTTGCTGTTGATTTACTCATATTCTCTTAATATGTTTGAAGATGTGGTGTCTACTTCATTCCAAGTCACTATTAACCGACTATTTATGAAATCAAATAAGTAAATTAAATCGATTGTCATAAAATATGTAGTGTATTAAGACAAGGGAAAAAGAAATAAAACATATATAACTGTGCACATTTTGATTATATTTTAGGGTGCTTGAGAGAGGTATTGTCACAGCATAATATCTTATTAAAGTTCATTTGTAAATAGGTTTAATTTTTATATGTTTATATATATATATATATATATATATATATATATATATATATATATATATATATATATATATATATATATATATATATATATATATATATATATATATATATATATATATATATATATATATATATATATATAATAACTCAAAAAATAATTAACCGATTTCGATGAAACTTTGCAAGTGCCTGTCTTTTATTAATGGCTTGAATGAGTTCGTTATTCAGAATAATCAGACGGGGTTTTCCGGAAAAATTTTGAGTTTTCTTTCGAAAAATTTTTTTTTCTCCGAAAGTAACAAAGCTGTTTCAATGAAATTTACTATATATGTTGCCTCAACCTTACTACGTACCAAAATTCAACTTTCTAAGTTTAGAGAAAATTGAGTTACTCAAATTTTAAATTTTCTTTCGAAAAAAATTTTTTTCTCCAAAAATTACAAAGTTATTTTAATGAAATTTTGTGGATATCTTGCCTTAGGAAAAACCTTACTACGTAATGAAATTAAACTCTCTAAGTTTATAGAAAATTGAGTTATTTAAATTTGAAGCATTTAATAAAAAATCACTACCATAACGCACTTGCTGCGTCCCGAGTTTTTTTATAATTAACTCTTAAAGTCTGCTTTATATTTGTTTTATTAAGTGAAAGTGCTACGTAAATTTTTATGCATCTAAAACAACAGGAGTGGAAAGACCTATTTAACGAGGTACTTAAATAGGTCTCTTATTAAAAGCCCAGAATGGTGCAGCAATAATATTTTGCAAATGACAGTCACGCGAGAACCCTGAAGGAATCTAATTATGTCATGTTGAAGCAGCTGTATGCAAGAAGCCAGCCAAATCGAACAGTGAGTAAGTGCGTGTGTCCCGATCGTGTCTCTGGGATTCTGATTATCCCAATCCTGGCGATAATTCAGTTTCATGACGGGCACCATCTGGCATCATGATGTCGCTTAATTTTGTTTGTTTCCACGTGCTCAGGAATCCAGCTAAAAATTCAGAACATGATTTATGAATTCATTATAAAGACCAAAATGCTGCACAGTCTGTTGAAGACGTGATGAATTATTGTAAATTATCTCTATAATTGAAATTACTTACTTCCTGTTTGTAATTATTTCAAAGATAAATAACGCCACTTAGTCTTGCTTTTGAGGAAAATTAATCGAAACGTAGGCTTTCTCAAGACGAAATTGTTAAATCTTCCATGTAAGTACACAAGATAATTCCTCCAGATAATTTTTCCACTTTGTTAGCTAAGTTAAACCAGTTATATTTTACAATAAAATCCAAACTAAACGCGCAACTATATTTGTTCCTTTAAAAAAATTCCGACAGAGTTCGCTACTTAATATCTGTTTAAAATTTTTCTCAAAACAAGCCCAAATTAGGACTCTCAGAGTCTAGATCCAAAGTCAGATTCCATTTTGTATCCATGCATATACTGTATGTTCAGTTTATACAGTATGTAACACCCTAATACTTAAAAAAAATTAATTCGTCTTAAATAAAATTGACGTTAAATTATACGAAACAGTGTGGTTTGCTTATGGCTAAACTCTGTCGCTTCAAATGTAAAACCAAATGCGATGTTATATTAAAATGAAAAAAACTCGGGACGCAGCAAGTGCGTTATGGTAGTGATTTTTTATTAAATGCTTCAATGTTGAATATTGAAATAACTGAACTCAGGTTTGGTGGCGCCATCTTACGTCGGGTAGGGTAACTACCTCGACGATTTTATCCGATACAGAGACATGCGCTTGCTTATAGAACAATCTGTATTACTGCTATATCGAACGTTTTCACATTCATCCTGCAGGTACAGTTTCCTGTAACAGTTGACAATAGGGTTATATATAATCGTAAATGCTGCCAATGATTATCAATCAGTGAATTCAGTATTATTGACATTTCTCTGAATCTTAAATAAAAATGAATCTCATGAGTCAATGACAATAATACCTGTCATTGACTAACCAGCGGCACATTACTGTGTATTAATATACCTTTGAGAGCTTATGTACTCCTGATGGGTCAGGCTTAAGTGAGATTCGAAAACGCCGTTTCAATAAAATGTTTCCAATTTGAATAGCTCAATTTTCTGTAACCCTAGAAAGCTGAATTTTGGCACATAGTTAGGTCTTTCCCAAAGCAATATGTAGACCAAACTTTATCGAAATATCTTTGTAATTTTCGGAGAAAAAATTTTTTTTGAAAGAAAACTCAAAATTTTCCCAGAAAACCCTGTTCGATTTTCCTCGCCAACGAACTCATCCAAGCCATTAATAAAAGAAAGGCACTTGCCGAGTTTTATCAAAATTGGTTAATTATTCTTTCAGTTAGCGGTTGGATACATATATATATATATATATATATATATATATATATATATATATATATATATATATATATATATATATATATATATATATATATATATATATATATATATATATATAACCATATATATATATATATAAAAATTCACTAAAAATTATAGTAAGTATTTTCCATCAAAGCTCTAAACGCTTGAGTTGCAAGTTACGTCAATTAACAAGGGTGTTACATACTGTATAATAGCAATTATTCTGATAAAAAAATCATATTTTTGAACTAATAAATCTGGCGCTAAAAAATAAATATTCTGTGATATGAAAATTCAGTTAAGTTTAATGCCTGCCTTGATTCAGTCTCTGTTGCTCTTTATTGAATTTAGAGGGGTTGAAGATTAAACAATTTCGGAACGCAGGAAGCTCGTTATAGTAGTGAATTTTCATAAGAATTGTACACTGTTATTAGACGGCATATTACTAAAATTAATACTTTAAACTTACACAGACCTTGAAGATCGATTTTAGAAGTCGTAGCACGCCCGCATTTAAACAATTATTTCGAATGTGTTCCTACCGATATCTCTCTTCATCCAAAAAAATCTTGTAATTTAACTCCTTTTGAGAAAAATGCCGAAAACTCAATTTTCTACGAAGTTATAAAATTTATTGTTGCTATATCTATAGGTAGTGTAAGTCTCTTTAAAGGCAACTTGTATTACCAATTTTATTAAAGTTACAAAAGCTTTCCAGAAGGAAACTTAATTCCCGACACTTCTGCGAATCTTTGGAATAGGTTGTAAGGATAATGACCTTAAACATGTTGGGCAAACTAAAAGAACTATTGAAACTAGATTTGAAGAACATTTAGCGCAACTGGGATAAGGCACTATTGACAAATCATGTATTGCTCAGCATATTTGGGATTATAACCATCATGTAGATAAAGAAAATCTTAAGCTAATCAAAAATGTCAAGCAGTCGCGTCAGACAGATGCTTACGAAAGTATACATATCGTCAGAAATTTGAACAAAATTGTCTATATGAATAGAGTGGGTCCGGTTCTACGTAGTCCGTTATTCGAACTGTTATTTGAATAACCAGCGTGTGCTACTTAGAACGAATATGTTCATGGAACAGATAGCATCCAGGAGGGGGTCCCCAGGGTTGTATATATATATATATATATATATATATATATATATATATATATATATATATATATATATATATATATATATATATATATATATATATATATATATATATATATATATATATATATATATATATATTAATATTAGTTCAATTATCAGGGCTAAATTTATGTCAAGATAAAATCAGCATTCAACTCATAGCTATCCAGAGACGTCATTCTTGTTGACGCGTCAGGATGTTCATGGAACAGAAATCTATCCGGGAGGGCGTCCATAGGCTTGGAAATATATTCAAATACTATTTAAATTTATAATTAAAAAACATTTCTATGAAAATTTGCCACCATAAGTTAGAGTAAATTTTATTTAGTTAAGTAGGTCACATAGATATTGTAATAGTTGTCATTGAAATATTCATTACTTCACATGTTTATATAAACAACACGCAAGTTTGCTGATGGCAGCTTGCAATACTATATGACTTAATTTACCGTATTGAGTAATGCTGGTTAATTATGTTTACGTATTATTCAGACGTAGTAAGTCTATATATAGAGGTGTTTGTAAATATAAAAAGATATATTTTAGATTTGGTTTTATTGTAGTTAAGAGACTTTTTTTGTTAGAGACTTAATTTTTTTAATTTTTAAATTAGATTGTTACCATGTCTGTTCAGTTCAAATTATAACAGTTATCAAAAAAAACATTATCTTCCGCTCCTTAAACAAATATTTGATAACGACGCACAGTATAATAACGGCAGATATGCAGCTTTAATTACAGGGATTTAAGACCCACCGGGGGGTCTGTCTGTGTACATGCCTAGAGGACGCTGTTCGCAATTGATTGGCAACTAACATATAAGTAGTAGTTCTAGTCTTTATTCACGTAGTTTATTCATCCATCTGATGAAGCTAACTTTGTTAGAGAAACGATCGTCAGGTCTAAAAACTGTATTGTGATGAATTGGCTTCTCCCATTTGTACTTATCAGTGCTCATCAAACGATACATTCTTCATTTAGTGTTGGAGAGAAACCTAATGGATGCGACCTACATATTGCCTTTATTAAATCATGTGTAACCGGCCACAAATGCATCCTCAAGATTCTACAAAAAAAAAGTATTAGCACTTGTACATAAGATTCGAAAATAAACTTTTGTAAAGACTATTTTCTAAACACCTAAGAAATACAAAAAGGAACAAGAAAATCATTGCATTGAACGTAGAGAAAAAGAAAATATGTCAATCATGTCTATGTTATTACGACAAAATTAGAATATGCATGCCATACAGAGCCGATTTAGGAGAAGAAAATAGGTAAATGCGCGAATGTCGCACCACAGTCAACGTATCAACATCACATAGACACTTTTCTTAACTTTATGTCCTATCTGCATCCTATCTACCGGACGCCTAGATTCTGACGCAACCAAAAATATTTGTATTCTAGCTAGGCAGATGGCTTGATAGAAGCCGAAACGCCTGATAAGGTATATCTGAACGTATAAGCCTTTTAATTCAACCTTCAAGCAATAGATCTTATGTTGTCAAAGACAAGCAAAAACAACACACAAAAATGACACATAACAACCAGTATTTTATAAAGAAAGGAATCTTCTATTAACTTTACGAGCCAACATACACCCCTTCCTCGTCCACTCAGTCATTGGGGAAGAACAATTAACTTAATGATGCTTTGCTTAATCATTTTAGTTTGCGCCAGAAAATGTTTTTAACGTCGGTCTATTTCCGCAACTACCGCCAATCACCTACGCCAGATAAGAAGTTTTATATGGTGTGATTTATTGTTAATAAAAGACGCTGTATAATAAAGACTATTTTGCATTATTATTGATAAGACACAATAGTCAGTTTTAGTTTAGTTTATTCTTTTGTATTCCATTATTATCGGAAAATTATGAATTATTAAATATCCTTTAGTAAATTCGAATTTGACTTAGAAACCAAATAATAAACTTATGTTATTTACACACCTGTAGTTTCACTTCTTTGTAATACAGAAACCATAAGTGGTTATTGTTGTTTATACTACTCTGTTATTTGGTAGTGTTCCTTTATTATAAGCTCGTTTAACAATAACTGATTAACAGCCTCCTGAATAAATATTAATAATATCCGCTAGAATCGATAACTCTTCATTGACCGTGTCTGTTTTCTGACATAGGTAATGACAAACAAAATAAATAACCTAGCCATCAAATATACTTGGTAATCTATTATTTATTTACAATTTGACTCTACTATAGCTACCTGAAACCAATTTTGATTGGATATGCGGTACCGATTTACTCGTTTTGGGTAGTAAAGTACTTTGTTACGTAATTAATGTGGGAACAACAGTGTCATGTGTAGCCTGAAATGCGCTTATGTGATTTTTTGTGGAAAAAAATACTAATGAGAAGATTGCGACTTTTGAATTTTGAAAAACATATCTTCAAATAAGCGCGAACTAGGACCCCTAGAACACATTTCCAGTGTCAGTTTCAATTTATATACGAGGTCTGTAAGTGATTTGGTTGTCCGTTGTCGTTGTTCCTGCGAAACCGGCTTTCGTAGTGCGTTCTCAAAATTAATGGCAATAATTTCGGGCAACGGTGTGCTATTAGGTTTTTCTTCAGACTAGGGAAAAGCGCAATAGAAACTTTTCCGAAACTTTAGCAGGCCTATGAAGACAGTGGTTTGTCAAGAGTCCAGGGTTTTTGGTGGTTTAAGGCATTTACAGCAAGAAGAGAGTCGATCGGAGATGAGCCACGTAACATAAGGTCTCCACCTGCAAGAACCAATGAAAATGTGACCAGAATCCATTAGTTTTATAAGTTGCAGCTCAAGACAACCTCTAACTATCATGTATAATATTTTCTTGTATCTTGTGTATGAACGGATCTATTGAGCTTTCCTCTACGATGTTTTCCTAAAAATTATAGTCTATTAAACCAAATAATTGAACTAAAACTACTGCCAAAGCATCACAACAAAGGAGTATTCGAAATGAATTTGCTGGAAATATTTTAGTACAATTCACTAAAGTCTGGACGCAGCAAGTGCGTTATGGTAAACATGAAATTTGGTAGATAGTAAAATAGTTTATAATAAAAACAATGTAGCGTGTTTCATTAAACTAACTTTTTGTTTGAAAAAGTACAAAAATTTTCCGAAGATAAAATTAAACTTTTCTCAAAAAAGCTAGTCTGGACCTTTCTGGCTAACGAACCTATCCACGTAATTTACACAAAAGCTACACCAGCCAATATATAATTATTCACAGAACGCTTTTTGACAGAAATTTAAAAAATGTTTATTTGTAAACAATCTGTTTTATCAAAAATCGCCATTTTTACAAAGACTGCCCAGATTGAGAGCGTCTTGTATATGGCATCTCGATCATTTTCATGGGACTTTAATTGGTAAAAGCGCGGTATCACAATTTTTGATATGTTACAATATGTAAGAAGTTGAAAAACAATCAAGATAACTCGAAAACGATGGGCGATACTAATTTTTCCCCTTGCAAGCATGGATTAAGATTGGATGGGAAATGCAATAATGCTACAATAAAAGGGGTGTTCCATTAAAAAAAGAAAACTTGTATTACCAATGACTTATGAGCCAGCCTGTGATTGTCAATATAATTTTAAGGTGCAACTCAAAACACACTATAAATATACTTTTATAATATTTTCCCGTATCTTGTATAATGTAAGCAAGGTGCTTATAGTTTGAGTATCTACATTTATGATATTTCTACATACATGAATGTTTGATTTTATCTCAGAAAAGTTATGAAAAATCGCCACAAGTAATTTAACTATCGTAAATTTATCTATCATAAAATGCAAAAAATATGTAGTCCGCAAACATGCGGAAATTGAGTGTATCTAATTACGTGTAATCAAAATACCTTACCAAGCGAAAAAGGCGCGGTACAACGGTCAATTTAGTGCATAATGAAAGAAAATGTAATTCTAAACGGCACCGGCGACGATAGGACGAGTAGGTAACCTCTAAAGAGGCCTCTTGAGTTGCAACAGAAAATTTCTGCAAACTCAGTGGTTTTGGGGACTCGGCGACAGGGAAGAAAGATACGTGTCGGGGGCAGTGTGCAGGCAGCCGGCCTCCGGGCTAGGCAGTGCCGCCGCGGCGATAATCGTCAAGAGTTTCTGTTAAGTAAATTGAGAAGTAAGTGAGATTTCAGTGAGAGAACTAGCTTTTTTTGAAAGGTTATCGGTTATCGCGAACCAACGTGGTTCAACAGCCATGGAATGGCTGGTAAAGCAGAGTATAAAGCTGGAGTATTGCCTCTGATTTCTGGGTGAGTCCGTTCTAGTTTAATATTTTGTGAAATATTCCCTTTTTATTTAGAATGGACCAGCTGTCTCGAGTACCGAAGTAATTTTAAAAATAAGATTTGTATAGATACTTTGAGCCATGGGCTGTAATCTAAATTAGTATATGATGATTTAGCCGTAGGGCGCTGGACTTATAATCAGAGTGAATGGAGTCAGATTAAATTTTAGATGTTGTTTTTTTATGAAGGGGATTTTAGTAGTTAGGGAATTTTTGTGAATTTTATAAGACGAAGTACAAGATAAGGCTTGGGGCCTTAAGGGTTTAGTTGGAAGCTATAAGGGATGTTAGCTAAAATGGAGAACTATAATTAGCCTAAGAAAGAGTCAATTCTTAGACTAGAAACAATTGTACCAGGGGGCGAAAATAATTTAGTTCCTCCGGCATCAACTTTGTGTAACATTTAGTACATTTTAAAATTGGTACAACCTTCCACACAATTCTGTTTAAATAACCTTAGGGATTTTATTATTGGAACTAAGAGTTTTAGTATAATTTAAATCAGACGGAAACCTTTGGAATTAAGGGATTTATTTAAAAATTATTGAGAGTTTTTCTTTGTTTAATTTTAAGCATACGGAAACCTTTGAAATTAAAAGATGTATTTAAAATTTATTGTGCTGTTAAAATGATATCTGTATAAATTTTACTTTTGGTATTAAAGTAATTTAAAAAAAACTAGATGCCGGGTATCATTATTAGCTTAGGAAGCCCTGAATTAGAGTTGATTTTAACAGTTTCTTATAGGCTGACTTTGATGTGCTTGGGTCACTAGGTATACGCTAAGACTGATTATATAGTAAAATTTTGGGAATTTGACCCCAGATGCTAGGTTTTAGTGTTCCAAATGAATTTAGACAAGACCTCCCTTGAAGGTCGTAAAACTTAAATAT
The DNA here is from genome assembly GCA_964006375.1 of Tillus elongatus. Taxonomy (NCBI): domain Eukaryota; kingdom Metazoa; phylum Arthropoda; class Insecta; order Coleoptera; family Cleridae; genus Tillus; species Tillus elongatus. Next base: position 93,347,080 of record OZ023263.1, on the reverse strand, counting down.
TGTTTTCAAGGTAAATTGGGTGGTTTGGTGAACACATTTTCTGCCGCTCGAACGTTGGCGAATTAAAAAACCGTACCTGATTAAATAATTTCTTACAATTTAGAAACAATAATAACTAATTTTACATTTGAAAAAAAAACCCTTTGTAGCAAAGAAAAGCAAAAGGCACGTAAAACCACCCTATTACAATGAAATTTCGGGATGCAGCAAGTGCGTTATGGTAGTGAATTTTCATAAAAATGTTTTTAATAGCAAATATGTGTGTTTTTTTTTTTTAGAAAGCAGGCATCAAATTTGATTACTAGTATAACATATATAGTAAGAACAATGTGTCATGTTTCATCAAAATAACTTTATTGTTTGAAAACGTACAGAAATTTCCGAAAGTAAATTTAAAGTGTAACCGAAAAAATCCGTTTCTTGGTCAACCTTATAGGTTTATAGCAAATTGAGCTTTTCAAATATGAAGCATTTCAGCAAAATTCGCTACCATCACGAACTTGCTGTGTCCAGAATTTGCTTACAAACATGCATTATATATCGATGGAAAATGCAAAAATGCAATAACAGATGGCGTGTTCGACTAAAAAAAAAATATTTGTAACCCCAACGACTAATGGGACACTCTGTGATTGTAGAAATAATTTTTTATAATGTAGCTCAAGACACCCTATAATTAATGTATACAATTTTTTTTTCATATCTTGTATAATAACGGATATATTAAGCTTTATTATTTTTTTACGAAAATTCGACAAAAGTTATATACCATTAAACCATAAACTCTATAGCTAAGACTACTTCCAAGCATCAGAGAAAGGATCTATTTGAAATGAATTTTCTGGAAACATTTCAGTAAAATAAAGGATAATGACGGTTGAAACTAATACTTCAGGGTTTGTAAATCATTATTTAAGAGACATTTTCTTTCCATAGTCCGTATTAGATTCAAGTTCTTTGCCTAAATGTTGCCAATTTTGACGTTTTAAATTGTCACTTTGACGTTTTGAGAAAAACCCCAATTTAGTTTTCTTTAAATACCCATAACTTTTTTGTCTTTTGACCAGAAGCGCTAAATTTTTGTAGGTAATTTACCTATAGCGATATAAAACGATATACCCAATTTAGTTTCCCTTACTATGTTACTTCCAGAGATATGATTTTTTTTCTAAAGAAAACACAAAATTTTCCGGGAAAATCTCCGCCGATTTTCCTGTGTAACGAACTTATCCAAGCCACTTGCAAAAGGAAGGCATTTACCAAATTTTATCAAAATCGACCTATTATTTTTTGAGTTATCGGTAATATATATATATATATATATATATATATATATATATATATATATATATATATATATATATATATATATATATATATATATATATATATATATACATATATATATATATATATATATATATATATATATATATATATATATATATATATATATATATATATATATATATATATATATATATAAACATATAAAAATCGAAACTGACCCCGGATAAGTGTTCTAGAGGGCCTAGTTGGCGCTAATTTGAAGAAATTTTTTAAAAATTAAAAAGGCGGGTCTCCTTATTAGTGAATTTTTTTTAAAGAAAATTCACTAAAAGAAGACTGTTACCTTAAAAACGACTCCGCTAATACCTTCGAATCTTGCAATATGAAATAACGACCTATATTATTTTAATAGAGTAGGTAAATAATGATCGAACTGCAGTATAATATTATGATACTGTATTACTAAACAGTAATAGTTAATATGTGTTGAAAAGTGTTTAGGTTCAGCAAGTACGTTATGGTGGCGAATTTTCGTAAAAATATTTCAAATGTTGATGACTGAATTTCCCAGCAAACAAGAGTCTTCAGTTTTGATAGATAGTAGGCCCATATAAAGCCAGCGTGTGTAGTAAATTTGAAAAATAACTACAAATTTGTTTTAAAAAATATTTTTTGTTATTTTGTTTGCAGAAACTGGTTCGATTGCGTTGACTAAAACGAATTATCCAAGCAATTAATAGGGAAAAATACTTGCCACGTTTATAATTTGGCAGGTACATAACTTTGTAAATAAAAATAAAATGTTCGGTAAATTTGCAGTTTAGCACAAGGGGGACTTTTATACAAAATTTAACAAAAATATGCCATGAACACTTTCTAGATGCACATACCACAAGAAAAAATTCTTGCAAACAGCCCTCAAGAAAGTTACAGGACCAGGAATTAATAAGGGTGCTGGGCGGGGAGGAAGATAAAAAGGAAATGTGAAATGAAAGTGTAAAAAAACCAGCTTAGTTGAACCTCTATAAGCTATCTTTATCACATTTTGCAGCTATACTTCCTTAAAATCCTGTTTACTCCGCGCAGAACCCCTATTTACCGCAGGTCCCGCAACTTTCTTGGGGGTTGGCCTCAATAAATTTTTCTTGTTTACAATGTTCGTTTTTGTGCATTGAGGGTGGTGGTAGGAATGCAGAAGATGAAGAAGAACCCCTGCGATGATACAGCGAACCAAGATTTTCAAACTGTGTTTAAATTGTTACTTCATTTCATTTGTTTAAAATATTTTTCCACAAATAAATTTGAGGTTGCCTTGTTTGTCAGTCTCATATAGAGACCTACAATATTTTATCATTAAAAACTCTGGACGCAGCAAGTGCGTTACGGTAGTGAATTTTCATTAAAATATTTTTATTTCACATATGTTTGTTTTCTTTTTAAGAAAGCAGGCATTAATTTTGGTTACCAGTATAACCTATATAGTAAAAACAATGTGCCATGTTTCATAAAAATAACTTTTTTGTGTGAAAATGTACAAAAATTTTCAAAAGTAAACTTAAAGTGTTGCCGGAAAAACTAGTTTCTTGGTCAACCTTATCGGTTAATAGTAAATTGGGCTATTCAAATATGAAGCATTTGATCAAAATTCGCTACCATAACGCACTTGCTGCATCCAGAATTTCTTTTCTTACAAACATGCATTATATTTCGATTAAAGATGCAAAAATGCAATAACATAAGGCGTGTTTGATTTAAAAAAAAAGAAAATTTGTATCACCAACGACTTATGGGTTGTGATTGTATAAATATTTTTTAAGATGTAGCCCAAGACACCCTATAATTATTATATACAATTTTTTTCATATTTTGTATAATAACGGGGTTTGTAAAACATCCTTTTTGAGACATTTGATTTCCATAGCCCGTATTAGATTCAAGTTATTTGCCTAATTGATGCCGCTTTTGACGTTTTAAATCGCAACTTTGACGTTTTGAGGAAAACCCCTAATTTATTTTTATTTAAATACCTATAACTTTTTGTCTTTTGACCTACATAGCTAAATTTTGGTAGGTGACTTAGCTATAAGGATATAAACCAGCGTACAAAATTTGGTTGCCCTTACTTTGTTAATTCCTGAGATATAAATTTTTTTTCGAAAGAAAACAAAATTTTTCGGGAAAACCTGGGCAGATTTTCGTGGCTAACGAACTTATCCAAGCCATTTGCAAAAGGAATTTATTCACAAAATTTAATAAAAATCGGTTTTTATTTTTTGAGTTATCGGTGTGATATATATATATATATATATATATATATATATATATATATATATATATATATATATATATATATATATATATATATATATATATATATATATACAGGGTGGTCCTCCGGGAGGTCCCGCGATCGATTGCAGGAAAACTATCAATAGGAAAAACCTGAAAATTGGATATTACACTAAAGGTTATACCGGAAGTAGATGTCGATTCACTTATTTTAAATGGAACATCCTGTATTTTATTGCACTTTCGGATTCCACAATAAATTCTGAACACTTTTTGTAAATAACGTTCTATACCTATCATCAACCGTCCAGAAGATATTTAGACTTTAAGATAAAATTTGACATTTATGGCCAGTCATAAAGATACCGATATTTTTATAATAAGAACATATTTCGTTATGATTTTTAAAATTATATTGAAAGATATTTCACTTCATCTATTTCCACATCGAGACTAATAATGATAGAGTATACAGAGTTTCCAAAAAAAATTCTTGAAGTTTGCAATGAGAAATTGCAAAAATCTCGCTATTTTCAAATTGGAACCCCCTTTTTTATAACACTATCGTGTTAAGCTGAAAAAATCACTGATACTTTGTATGTAATTACCTATACCTAAATCAAACGGTTTTCATTTTATTTTGAAAAAACTCATTTCAAAGCCTGATATTTTGATAAATTTCTTACCATAAGCGTTAGCCATGGAAAATAAATTGCCGAATGTGTTTCTATGGAAACTTTGACAGTCTGTTGATTAACTAGCTAATAATGACATGGTTAAATTACACACACGAAGATTATTTAAATTTTATTTACTATTTATGGAGAATGTAATAAAGTAATTTCGCAAACGTGTGATACATTTGCTGATAGATATTCAGATAAACAGTAAAAAGGTAAAGGTAAGATGCTTACTGGCGATTAGGCCATTGCTGACCCTTTTTGGTCATCTAAACTAACCTACCCTCCACCTTGGGCTCGAACTCAACGACGACAGTGATTTGAAAAATCATCTGCCGCCGGGGAGTCTCGAACCGTCGACCCCCCGAGTCCGTATTGGAAAGTCTGAATCGACTTTCCCGCACGGCCACGGAGGCGCTCAGATAAACAGTAACCGTCACGTAAAACCGTCAAACGAATAGTAGACAATTTCAAAAACTGCGGATCTGTTAAGAAAAAAGTGCATAGGGCTGAACCCGTTGTTGACAACCAACAAATTGAGACAGCTATTTTTAGGTATCTTGCCATATAACCTTATATAAAACCATCAAACAGATAATAGAAAATTAAAAAAAAAAAACAATTCACACACGGTATGGACTGAATAAAATGAAACAAAAATTAACGGCCTAAGTGTTCAAATTTGACGATCTTTGGCGTCAAGACACTTTTCACACCTACGTGTCAATCCCTCATGTGTGGCACTTCTTATTGAATCCGAATACAATTCACGAAATGATTCTCGAACCCGCTGCATGCAATCTTCTTTGGTAGAAACTGCAGTGTTGTAGATTTTATTTTTTTATAGTACCCCATATAAAAAAATCGAGAACAGATGAGTCAGGCGATCAAGGCGGCCAAAGGTGTGGCCCGTTGTTGGCAATCCATTGGTCAGCAAATAGAGATTGTAAAATATTGTTAACCAGGTGACCATTACGAGGAGGGGCCCCATCATGTTGATAAAATATTTGCCTATATTCATTCAATGAAAGGTTGTCCAAATAAGTTACTTCCAAATTTTGCAAAATTTCGAAGTAACGCTCACCTACAAGTAAATAAATAGAGTTGACACAAAGTATTTTATGAATTTCGGATTAATTCTCACCATTCAAATTATCGTCGTATATTTCTAGGGCAACAACGCCGTCATTCCTTACAGCACAATAAACATTAAACTGCCAGCTTTCCTGAAAATGTCCTTCCCTAGAAGGATGAACATTGGTGTCACTCCAATAGTGAGAATTACGACGATTGAAAAGTCCATTCTTTGAAAATTTTGCCTCATATGTCCATATGATGTTATCTAATAACAGCTCGTTTTCTTGGAATCGCATTAAAATAAATTCACAGAACTCCATCCTTCTTGAAAAATCAGTTTCCTCTAACAAAACAACTGAACAAGCATAAGGATGGAACTTATGTTTTCGTAAAATTCGCAGAAAGGCGGTTTTGGACAATCCTGACTCCAGTGCTACTTACCTCGTTGACTTTGTAGGGTATGCAGCAAAATATACCAAACGAACAAAAAAAATTGTCCGTTGTCAACAACGGGTTTAGCCCTCTGCACCTTTTTCTTGACAGATCCGCAGTTTTTGAAATTGTCTACTATTCGTTTGACGGTTTTACGTGACGGTTTTTGTTTCTGGATATCTATCAGCAAATGTATCACACGTTCGCAAAATTACATTATTACATTCTCCATAAATAGTAAATAAATTTAAATAATCTTCGTCTGTGTAATTTAACCGTGCCATTATTAGCTAGTTAATCATTCCATAGAAACACACTCGGCAATTTATTCCATGGCTAATGCTTATGGTAGGAAATTTGTCAAAATATCAGGCTTTGAAATGAGTTTTGTCAAAATAAAATGAAAACCGTTTGATTTAGGTATAGGTAATTACATACAAAGTATCAGTGATAGTGTTATAAAAAAAGGGGGTTCCAATTTGAAAATCACGAGATTTTTGCAATTTCTCATTGCAAGCTTCAAATTTTTTTTTTGGACACTTTGTATACTCTATCGTTAGTCTCGATGTGAAAATAGATGAAGTGAAATATCTTTTAAGATAATTCTAAAAATCGTAACGAAATATGTTCTTATTATAAAAATATCGGTATCTTTATGACTGGCCGTAAGTGTCAAATTTTATCTTAAAGTCTAAATATCTTCTGGATGGTTGATGATAGGTATAGAACATTATTTACAAAAAGTGTTCAGAATTTATTGTGGAAATCGAAACTGCAATAAAATATAGGGTGTTCCATTTAAAGCAATATTATGCCTCAATCATAACGGTGGGCATTTTGAGCAATATTTGTAATTATTTATTCGTTTTTAGGAAATAAAATTTAGTTTTAAATATACATGTGTATTTGTACAGTGGCTCGCCATGAGTCGATTGAACGCCAAATATTTGTATCATTCCATTTAAAAAAATTGAGGTTATGTCAACAGATTTGACAGTTGTTGTACAATCTAGATATCCGTGACATATTCGGAAGCGGGGTGTCCAGTTGGTCAACTTTGCCTATTTAATCGACTTCGTAGCTCAAATAATAACGAAGATAGCTATTGTTCCCGATTTCCGTAAACACCTACAATTGGCAACGTTTGGGATCAAGTTATCTTCGGAATATTGTACTGGGATGGAAGGACTATTATGTGTGCGTATAAAATGGCTTGCCCTGAGTCGATTGAACACAAAATATTCATATCGTTCTATTTAAAAAAAGTGAGGTTATGTCAACAGATTTGACAGTTGTTATGCAATCTAGATATCCGTGACATATTCTGAAGAGGGGTGTCCAGTTGGTCAACTTTGCCTATTTAATCGACTTCGTAGCTCAAATAATAACGAAGATAGCTATTGTTCCCGATTTCCGTAAACACCTACAATTGGCAACGTTTGGGATCAAGTTATCTTCGGAATATTGTACTGGGATGGAAGGACTATTATGTGTGCGTATAAAATGGCTTGCCCTGAGTCGATTGAACACAAAATATTCATATCGTTCTATTTAAAAAAAGTGAGGTTATGTCAACAGATTTGACAGTTGTTATGCAATCTAGATATCCGTGACATATTCTGAAGAGGGGTGTCCAGTTGGTCAACTTTGCCTATTTAATCGACTTCGTAGCTCAAATAATAACGAAGATAGCTATTGTTCCCGATTTCCGTAAACACCTACAATTGGCAACGTTTGGGATCAAGTTATCTTCGGAATATTGTACTGGGATGGAAGGACTATTATGTGTGCGTATAAAATGGCTTGCCCTGAGTAGATTGAACGCAAAATATTCGTATCGTTCCATTTAAAAAAAGTGAGGTTATGTCAACAGATTTGACAGTTGTTATGCAATCTAGATATCCGTGACATATTCTGAAGAGGGGTGTCCAGTTGGTCAACTTTGCCTATTTAATCGACTTCGTAGCTCAAATAATAACGAAGATAGCTATTGTTCCCGATTTCCGTAAACACCTACAATTGGCAACGTTTGGGATCAAGTTATCTTCGGAATATTGTACTGGGATGGAAGGACTATTATGTGTGCGTATAAAATGGCTTGCCCTGAGTAGATTGAACGCAAAATATTCGTATCGTTCCATTTAAAAAAATTGAGGTTATGCCAACAGACTTGACAGTTGTTGTGCAATCTAGATATCCGTGACATATTCAGAAGCAGGGTGTCCAGTTGGTCAACTTTGCCCATTTAACCGACTTTGTAGCTCAAATAATAACGAAGATAGCTATTGTTCCCGATTTCCGTAAACACCCTGTATATATCTATCTATCTATATATATATATATATATATATATATATATATATATATATATATATATATATATATATATATATAATATATATATATATATATATATATATATATATATATATATATATATATATATATATATATATATATATATAAACATATAAAAATTGAAACTGACCCCGGATGTGTTCTTGGTGGCCTAAATAGCGCTGATTTGAAGAAATTTTAAAAAAATTCAAAAGTCGGGATCTCCTCATTAGTGAATTTTTTTTAAGAAATTTCACTAATAACGATATATTGCGTTTGACGTTTCAAATCGCGACTTTGACATTTTCAGATAACAAACTATAAAATATTTGCAGGTCAACTAAACACTATAAATTGTTGCAAAGTTGAGACATTTTTTTTAAAACAAAATTGGCCCATTTCCTCCAGTTTGCGCAAAACCAGATAATGAGATTATCAATATGAGCTTATCTCACATGTAGAATTATTCATGAAAGTGGCATTACAACGTCATCAGACTCTATTCTGTAGTCGCTTGCACTTTACAAGTAAATGACTCGTGAACTAATTTATACAGCAAGACTATGAAACGGATCAATATTAGGATTAAATCACGGCACAAAACAAGCAACAAATCACAAAAGTCATTTACTTGAAATAACAGGAAAAAAGTCGGCTTGTGGCATGTAAATGACCCCTTTATAATGTAGTTGGCTCGCGATTAATCAGTGTCAGCGGCAGCGCTCGCAGCGCCTTCTTCATGCAAGATTACATCTCGCTGAGACCGCGCGTTATGAGCCACTACTTAAGTTATCCATAATTAATAAGGAAGTCGCACTCTGAGTGACAGAGTATGAATAGTTTACAAGATAGACACCTTAATGGTAGCTGGTTTGCACCATAACACTAGAGCGAGACTGCCGTTTGAGTGATAATCAATAACACTAAATTTGATGTTCGTTTCGAGTTTTTCGCCCCACGTCTTCACGTAATTGAATTACATCGCTTATATTTTTAGATAGGCAGAGTTGTAAACTTTCTCATTCAATTTACCTTCATTCAATATTCATCTTTAACTCATATCTTACATTGGCAAGTTTGATTATGTTCGTGTATGATGGTGCCATAAACTTAACATTAAATATAATAAAATATTTCATCCCGATATAACCTGTGGAAAATACATTCGCAAAAACTCGGTAACAAGGAGATCTGTACTTTCGTATACAGCGCAATTCATTAACAATGGGAAATACGAAAGCTGGATATACTAGACGTCAAACTGTGAGCATCGATGCTAACATGGCTCATCTAAAAGTTGATAGTTTAGGAAATTCAGGGCGTTGAAAGTTAAAATTTATATTTGCTTATTTTTTGGAATTATTTTGAAATAACCTAGGTTAGGAACTTGAAAATTTATGAAGCTATCTTTTTTTTAGGCGACGAATAAGATACTTATTGCAAATATCGCATTGTTCATAGAGGACGCCACTTACGACCAATTTCACTTATATTTACAGTTAATAACTTTTCACCCTGTATGTCTAACATAAAATTCGATTCGAAACCTGAAAGACCAATCATTTATCAACTAATTATGTAATCACGTTCCATTTCGATATCTTGATTAGTGATGGGCAAAACGGTTATTTTCTATTAACAATTGAACCTGTTAACGTTATTTAATAATAATACTTGAAAATGACAGGTTCAGTTATTTATCTGTTACCTATTTTGAACTAGATAGCCGATCGATAGCATATTTTACTGTTATATGTATAAACTATGAATTATTAAGAATTCCACGTAGACGTAGTAACAGTAGCTGAACCCGTCCGGTGGTGTAGTTGGGTAAAGGAGATTCGCTGCTGCTGCTACACGGGTTCAATTCCCGGGCGATGTAAGTATCAGTTGATCCGGCCTGAGGTGTGAAGGTGATTAATTTGAATAAAAAGACAAAAATAATTATGAAACAATGTGGATAGAGCAAAAACTTTAGATATCTCTAATTCTCTGAAACAGAATTATATTGTTTACTATACTAGGCAGCTATAATGTTTAAAATGAAAATATTTTTGTTTTATGTTTAAAACAATTAATAAATTTTTTTATAAAAAACTGATGAAGGTTTTTTTTGTGGGTATTTATCACTAATAATAATTTGGTAAAAAATTAATGAAAGTTGATGGAGTTTCCGCAAAACCAGAAGCTGGCTGCATTGTATTTTTACCCCGTTATTTCACGTAGTGTATAAATCTCAAATTTCGTTGATATCAAACAAAGGGCTAAAAAATTATAATAAGCGTGTCGTAAATCTGTTGCCACTCTGAAGTGAAACTTTTAGAAATTAGAAAGGAGTCTTTTATAAGTATTTACTTACTTAGATGTTTTAGGAATTATAAACTAGTCATTTATCACAAATTTATTTTATTAGGGGTCTTTACCTAAATTTCAATGCCACACCAAGAATTATCACGTCTTGGGAAGTTAGAAATTTTATTGCAAGGCAACACCATCTTCAACAAATAAATGCTTTATACACTACTACACAACAAAAGGAGTGATTCTTAGAACTGCAACATACTGCAGCTCTCATAAAATTTCGGTAAAGAAATTTCCTTTTATTCTGTACATATGGTTTGTTATTACATTATGCTCTTATTCTTTCTTAGAAGAATCTCTAGTTACATTTTCGATTTTCGGTTCACCGGTCATCTTTATCAGTACGCTTACTGAGGATCTACGTTTCCAAAGCTGTGAACGAGAGCGAGCACACTAGTATAAAGTGTTATGTTATTAAGTAAAGTCCGCTCTATACTGTATACCCATACATATTTAGCATTCCCAGTCTCATGTCCATTCATCCCGTAAAACCGTAAAATTTAACAGTTGCCGATGAAAACCGATCTTTATTCATAAAGCTCGAAGCTAGTTGCAGTAGAAGAGAAACAGATACGAGTCCGAATTCTAGTGTAGTGTAAAGCGTCATTTTGTACCTGTTATTTTTATATATCCATAACAGGAGGTTACCGTTACGGCTCGGCAACCGTTAAAAAATAAAAGACTGTTAAATAACGACCCATCACTAATCTTGATACATTTTCGAGAAAAATTAATTTAAAGAACATTATGTTTTGATAATACGAGAAATTAATGGATACACTTGGTTTGTTTTAATTTTAATTCTGTTGTGTGTGTGTGTGTGTGTGTGTTTGTTTCTTTAACGTCGGCCTATTTCTGCGACTATGGCCAATCACCGACGCCAGGGAGCAGTTTCACCTCACCGTCCTGGAAATTTTGCCGAACCCCTGCATTTCTGTAAGGAGGGTAGGGATCTTTAACGTGCCCAACATCGCATGGACACTGGACCGACGGCTTTACGCCCCCTCCGAAGGGCGGAACGTGCAGACATTCAACTTGTTCAAATACAATGCCAGAACCTCGGTTGTTGTTAATTGTACAGTATGTACTGAAAAAGTGAAAGGAGTAGCCTGCGATCGAACCCAGTACCTTTTGGTTCAGAGGCACACGTTCCTCTGAACCACCGAAGCTCTATTTTAATTCCCATATTACCAAAATAAAATAAGAATACATAATTGATTTAAACATAATTTCCCTTTCAGGTTTTGAAATAAGTTTCATGTTAGACATATAGGGTGAAAAGTTATTAAATGTAAATGTCAAAACAATTAAAATTTTAACTTTCAACAACCTGTATTTTCGAAACTACCAAGTTTCGGATAAGACATGTTTGCACCAATGATCACAGTTTGACGTTTAGTATCTCCAGTTTTCGGATTTCTCATTGTTAATGAATCATCCTGTATATACAGGGTAAAGGCGCCAGCTTTGCAAGCAAATATGAGCAGTGAAATTAACTTAATCACTCATCATATGCAAAATCAGAAACTTTGGATTTAAAACTTTAGCACAGCATTGGAAAAGCATATTGTTTTGGGCCTGACAATTTTTTTCTGATAAGCATGAAACGTTACGATGTTTATCTTTGACGAATTAAAGTATATTAAATTCTGAAAAAGCAGTCTTCAAGCTCTCAAGGGTACTAGTGCAACTATTCACTGTTTTCTCAGGTATAACTAAAGACGTATCATCTGCATACACCGTGATACCCGCATTAGACGATAAATTTTCGACTTAATGTATGTAGATAATGAAGAGAATTGAGCCCAAAATCGATCCCTGAGGCAGTTAAGTAGAAACACTCATGGAACGTGAGTTTACAGATCTAATGCTAGCTTTATTTCTGTAAAGTATACTGACAAATTGTTTTCTATCAAACAAGTAAGACGATATCCAGTCGAAAGCCGCACCTCCCACTCCGTAGTTATAGAGCTTGTTTTTCAGCAAGATATGGTTTACGGAATCGAATGCCCTCCTGAGATCACAAAATACCCCGACATGACACTCGTCAGCCTCTAGAAGATCAACTACATTTTCATAAAACGAAGTAAAAGCGGACGTCGTAGAATGATTTTGCCTAAAGCCGTGTCGGTTCTCTGATAAAACACTATATGAACTTAAAAAAATCTCCAATCGATTTAAATAGCTATACTCATACACCTTAGAGAACACGATGGATATTGTAAGGAGTCGATAATTCTTAAGATTATCTGGATCACCCTTTTAAGTAACGATTTAGCCTTGCCAGTTTTCAAGCATTTACAAATATAGGCGACAATTCGGGAAATTTTTCTTGAAATAGGTGAGCAACTTCGATCTGTGATCGTGTTTTAGCTCCGTAACCAATCATCAGCATAATTGTTGTTTTATACATTTTTGTTAAGTAAACCATGTTGCTTAATAACAGTTAACAACTTGCAACTACTGCCATGCGATTGCATGTACACGGCATGTTGCTAAGGCGTTTTAAACAAAACTAACATTGTGTGTGTGTGTGTTTTGTTTCTTTAACATCGGCCTATTTCCGCGACTATGGCCAATCACCGACGCCAGAGTTTCACCTCTCTATCCTGGAAATGAGGGTAGGGATCTTTAACGTACCCAACATCGCATGGACAGGGGGCCGACGGCTTTACGCCCCCTCCGAAGGGCGGAACGTGCAGACATTCAACTTGCTCAAATACAATTCCAGAACCTCGGTTGATGTTAATGTTACAGTTTGTACTGAAAAAGTGAGTGGAGTAACGTGGGATCGAACCCAGTACCCTTCGGTTCAGAGGCACACGTTCTTACGCCTGAACCGCCGAGGTTCTAAAACTAACATTGCTAGCTATGGAGAATGTTGGTCACTTTTATGTCTTATTTTTAATTGTGTTCAAAGAACATAAGTAAATTTAATTATATATCTTAGGAACAGTTTTAAGTAGGAATATTATTAAGAATAGCGTCCTACAATATGACACAATTATTGAATCATTGTAATGTTCTTAAATAAGCAGTATCAAGGCGTGCAAGCGATAACGATGTGATGACTACAAGCAATTCCACAAACACGGTCACACGTAGCAACACCAAGTGCACGTTTTGTCAACTGACAAATAAAAAATGTTATGGTAAGCTAAATTGGTAAATAGCTTACCTACAACGATATAAACCCGCGTGACAAATTTGGTTGCCCTTACTTTATTACTTCCGGAGATATGAATTTTTTTCTAAAGAAAATACAAAATTTTCCGGATCAACCTTGGCCGATTTTCCTGGCTAACGAACTTATCCAAGCCACTTGCAAAAGGAAGTCATTCACCAAATTTAATCAAAATCAACCCATTATTTTTTGAGTTATCGGTGTGATACGGATATATATATATATATATATATATATATATATATATATATATATATATATATATATATATATAAACATATGTGTTCTATAGGGCCTAATTAGCGCTCTTTTGAAGAAATCTTTTCAAAATCAAAAGTCGGGATCTCCTCATTAGTGAATTTTTTTTTAAACAAAAAGAGTACTAGTGCAACAGTGTTTTCTCAGATATAACCAGAGACGTGTCATCTGCATACACCGTGATACCAGCATTAGACGATAAAGTATCGAGTTAATTTATGTATATAATGAAGAGAATTGGGCCCAAAATCGATCCCTGAGACAGTTCAGTAGAAACAGTCATGGAACGTGAGTTTACAGATGTAATGCTAGCTTTATTTCTGTAAAGTATACTGGAAAATTGTTTTCTATCAAACAAGTAAGACGATATGCAGTCGAAAGCTGCACCTCCCACTCCGTAGTTATAGAGCCTATTTTTCAGCAAGATATGGTCTACGTAATCGAATGCCCTCCTGAGATCACAAAATACCCCGACATGACACTCGCCAGTCTCTAGAAGATCAAGTACATTTTCATAAAACGAAGTAAAAGCGGTCATCGTAGAATGATTTTGCCTAAAGCCGTGTCGGTGCTCTGATAAAACACTATATGAACTTAAAAAAATTTCCAATCGATTTAAATAGCTATACTCAAACACCTTAGAGAACACGATGGATATTGTAAGGAGTCGATAATTCTCAAGATTATCTGGATCACCCTTTTAAGTAACAATTTAGCCTTGCCGGTTTTCAAGCATTTTGGAAATATACGCGACAATTCGGGAAATTTTTCTTGAAATAGGTGAGCAACTTCGATGTGTGATCGTGTTTTATCTCCGTAACCAGTCATCACCATAATTGTTATTTTATGCATGTTTGTTAAGTAAACCATCTTGCTAAATAACAGTTAACCACTTGCAACTACTGCCATGCGGTTGCATGCACACGGCATGTTGCTAAGGCGTTTTAAATAAAACTAACATTGCTAGCTATGGAGAATGTTGGTCACTTTTTATGTCTTATTAGTGAATTTTTATTTTAAAAAAATTCACTAATAGAGAGGTATCGATGGTGAGACTTTGCAAAAATTTCTTAAAATCAGCGTGAACTAGGACCCCTAGAACCCATATCCGGGGTCAGTTCGTTAGCCAGAAAAATCGGACAGGGTTTTCCGAGAAAATTTTGAGTTTTCTTTGGAACCTTACATACATTCTCGAACTAACCACTTAAACTCAATTGAGTGATGTCACCAGATATAATTCTAGTACAGAATGAAGATTAACATTAATGATTTGATCAGTAGTAGAGGTTAAAATACTACTACCTGAAATTCTTGAATATAACATCCTGTATATAAGCACCTGAAACAATGCAAAAATTAATTTGCTTTTAAATTTATATCCAATTACTTTCATCTAAAAGCGATACATTCTCTATTTTTTTACAGTTACCCGGTAAATATTTGAATCACAGAAGATTATTTACTTAGAACTAGTTTAATACATATCAGAGGAGAAATAACAATGGCGTAATAAACTCATGATATCTAATGAACAAAAAAATGAACAAATAAACGAATAATCAACGAATAACGAATCATTATTATTTCAGGAATGGATTATAAAAGGTGCTCGAATTGACGACCATTTTGTTCGAGGCAAAGTTGTAGCCTTCTTCCATATGATCCGTGGTTATTGGAAAGCATTGCACCACTAATTTGCCGAAATGCATCCTGTACTCGCCCTCGCATATCTTCTCGTGTTGTTGATGCAGTGCGATACACATAATTTTTCACAAACCCCATAAATAGAAGTCACAGCAAGTAAGGTAGGGAGACTTTGGAGGCCAGGCTACTGGTCCACCCCTGCCAATCCACCTTCGTTCGTACTCTTGGTCAAGATTTTGTCTAACTACGGCGGCATAATGCGGTGGAGCACCACTAGTATCTACATATCTTGCCTAACTTGTAGCTGTACATGTTCCATCAAGACTGGTAAATCATTAAGCAGGAACTGGTGGTACATTGGTCCATTTAGAGGCCCATCAAAAAAATGTGGTCCATGAACGGTATTGCCAATGATTCCACCCCAAACATTAAGAGTTCAGCCATTCTGGAACTTACCAAATCTTGTTACGTGCGGGTTGTTTTCTGCATAATGGTGTAAATTGTCCATATTTGGGAGTCCGTTATTATGGAAAGAGGACTCATTCACAAAAAGCACTTTGCGAAAAAAACTCATGTCCAACTCAATTTGATGCACAGCCCACTGACAGTACCTCATTCTGCGCTGAAAATCTTCATGTCCCAGTACTTGAGCTACTCGGAAGTGGTAGCTATGGTACTTATGAAACTTGAGAACTCGTTGAACTGAGGACTGATCGGTATCTAATGTTTTCGCAATAGCTTGTAGACTACATGTTGGCTCCTCAATAACTGATAAAAGAACACCAAGGGCCACATCTTCTTTGATGGCAATGTTTTTTTTTTGGTGCTCGGTAAAATACAGACGAATTCTGCTCAAATCTATGTTCGAGTCTTTTCAATGACAAAACTGTCGGCTGTCTTCGCAGAGGATAGCGCTGCCTATAAATACGAGAAGCCAAAAGACAATTTCCAGAACATTCACCAATTATGTACACCATCTGTCGCACTTCTTTGTTATTGAAGTTCATTTTTAATTATGTATACTAACTATAACACAACTACACAATCACACAGCAACGAACAGACAATGTTGTAAATACTTGTCAAATCTGATATTTTGGAGAATTCTGTCATAACCAGTGCACATTATACAAAACGCGAACAATCCAATCATTATATCATGTAGTTGAAATCAAATTGATAACTTTGAATAACTCAGAAATTATCAGCTCTACATGTAAAAAACCCATATCCATCCGAAAGATAATCAATTTTTGCATTGATTCAGGTGCTCATATACAGGATGTGCCTTTTGAAATTTTCGAGTTATTTATATTGGAATTTCAGCAAATGGGAACCTCTCTAGCAACCACCCTGTACATAAAATATGATTTTCACACCATCACCAGATAGACGGGTACCTGTCAGCTACTTGCGTTGAATTTCAAGTTTTGCGGATGTGGTGTACGAATGATACCAGCATCTGAAAAAAACTCTACATCTGTCAAATTTTTTGAAGAAAGTTGAATAAGTTGAAAACCATTAACTTCTATGCCATAGCACTTCCTATAATTTGTAATCAAAATTTCATTTAAAATCAAAAAATATAATAATATATAGGGTATTTTATTTCAGAAAATAAATTTACCTAGTGCTAGTAAAATATGGACCATGCTGTGTAGCTGACAATAATTTTAGATTATGGACCTTAACATGGTAGAAAACTTTTGTCTGAAAGTATTTTCCAAAAAGTCTAGTTTAAGGAAGCTATTGGACTTTATCGGGGAAATGAATCACGTTGTATATCTTAGGAACAGTTTTAAGTAGGAATGTTATTAAGAATAGCGTCCTAAAATATGACAATGATTGAATCATTGTAATGTTCTTAAATAAGCAGTGTCAAGGCGTGCAAGCGATAACGATGTGCTGACTACAAGCAATTCCACAAACACGGTCACACGTAGCAACGCCAAGTGCACTATTTGTCAACTTACAAATAAAGAAATGTTATGGTTATCTTAAAATCAAAACTAAATGTATGTTGTTAAGGCCACTGCTGAGTAGACACATGACATCATTATATAAGATAGATTAGTTTGTGATTCGCTAGTATATTATCATGTGTGAATAAAGAGTAAGCTACTGTTATTATGATTTACCATTTATTATAGTGCATATAGCATCCATATATTCTATTTATTTTGTTAATATCTGTGCCGTGTAGTGTTGTCACATAGTGCATCTCCACGTCTCCACTTTCCAAGTCTCCAAACTACCCTCAACCTTATTCCCATCTTCAACAAATAAATTTTGTCCAAAAAGGACACTGAAATTGCTTACCTTCCGATTACCAACAATAAAACGCGATTAGTTATTAATTTTTAAGCATGTTTTAGCAAATTTAGCCAATGAGATAAATTCGTTTATTTGCTGTTAATTTTTCCAATAAATTTTAAAACCATAGCGTCCCCTTTCGAAAATTTGGGGGTTCCAACTGTCACTTATAGGGAGTTGAATGTAGGGGTAAGGTTTTTACGTTGCAGGATATAATTTTTTATTCTAAATTTAACTTGTTTCGTTTTTTTAATATAAATATGCACAATAATTGATAAACCGAAATTTACACTGTATATGCAAAGACTGAAGAAGTCAAATAAAATATGCAAAATATTACCTTCAAATAAGCATCCCAGGAGTTCCAGTCGCATACACACCGTCCTTCTGTGTATGCTGTAGGGCAAAACTCTCACCATGCTCGCGAACGCCGGAGGCATTAGACGATGGCTTTCCACAGTCGCTGTGTCGCTGTTTCCACGAAATATCTGGAATAAAGAGATATGACCTTATTATTTTCTCTCCGTTATCATTAGGCAAAATAATTATTAGAAAATGTATGTAGCGTTCAGGTTCGGTTTACATAATGTTTCAAAATAATTTAGAATTACTTTTTGTTGAAACAGATTTAATCGCTAATGGTTTAGAATGGAAATGTAAATGTAGAACGCTTGCGACAACAAAAAGCTTTTATTTGTGAAATGGTAGATTGTGTAATCCCACAAGTTTAACAGTCAGTAAAATTTAAATGTTGTGATATTACCTTTGACAGGAGCGTTTGAAATGCTTTTTTTCTTGTGGATAAGAAATTTGTACATTTAAATATGGCTTAAGAGAACTCAGAAGGACTTACAAAATCCATGTAGTTTTTGCATCTTCGTCAGCAATGTTAAGTACAACGAATTTAATTATCCGCCTTTATTAAATATGCTTGTTACACAACTTACGATTTACCACCGTGGCGGCTCGCAATATTATAATATAAGAAGTCTCAGATAACATACTTAGGTGGTGCAGGTACGTTGCAAAACATTTCTTTAAAGAAAAATGTTACCTATATTACTAGAAATTATAATTTCTACAAAACCTGGGCAAAGTGAACTTAGAACAAAAAGTATGGAAGCCATAATTTACTAAGTGAAGATTGAAATCTGTGACGAGCACTGATAAGTACACTTGAAAAACCCAAATCACCACAACACATTTTAAAAAACTTAACGATTGTTTCACTAAGCAAGTTAGCTTCTTCAGAGGATGAATAATTCTAAATATCCAACATCTACAGGTTTGGTTATATTCTTGCGCAGGCACTCGGTCCATAACAATAGAGGATGGTCCATTATTCTATTTCTATTATAGTTTGTCTCCGTGTGGAAAACAATATTTGTTAGGTTTGTTGTGTTAAAGTTAGTACCACGGGGGTCGATGTTCTGTACAAGTATCAAAACCTGCTTACAAGATGATAACGATACTGATAGATAAGTTACTAGATGCATAATCTTTTTTATCGATGATTTCGTAGGTTAGTTGGTCAATATTTTTTAGTAAATATCACTTTAAAGCGTGTTTCTGTATTTCTCATATTGCATGTTTCAAACAGGTACATTCTTGTGCTTAAAATTAGACATACCCCCGTTTCTTAACCGTTCAAGCCTATCGAGCTTAATTTACAAGCTGCTTTCTTGGGGTCGATCGGATTTCAGTGTAGTCTTGGACAAAAGCTAGATTCATATACTTGCGAATTGCGAATTCGTCGCTAAACGTATTATTATTGGTTTATTTAAAACAATATCGTAAAACTGTTGCTTTTTATTAGATTTTATAAATGTATTTTACCAATTTTTAAGTGCATAGAGTTAGACACGATTGAAATATCTTCTCTGTCATGTGATTGACAGTTGGTAATACTGAGTTTAGGAACTGAGCTCCCATATGCCACTTGTGACAAGGACACAAAAGCAGAAAACACGTTTTATGTTGTTTGTGAATAAAGTCTAAAATAAATCTATTATAATTACATGTTGAGTTATACTCAGAATAAGTCTTTTACATGGCGCTGCGATTGAAAGAGACTGATTGCAATTTACAACAACAGAATGGCAAAAAGTCGAAGTATAAACTCGCTAAGCACTGAAGGAAATTGAGCTGAAAATGCAATTTACAACAATAGAATGACAAAAAGTCGAAGTATAAACTCGCTAAGCATTGAAGGAAATTGAGCTGAAAACTGGAAGCTATGGAGATTACGATTTGAAAATTATTTAATAGCCAGTCAAGTCAATAAGAAGAGTGATGCCACACAGTGTGCACAATTGTTGCAATACATAAGAGACGAAGTATATACAACATTCATGTTTGAAGAGGATGAGAAAAACAAATTAAGTAAATTGATTGAGAAGTTTGACGCCTATTATTCACCTAAGGAAAACGTCGCTTATGGAAGGTATGCTTTTTTTTTCATACAGGCAGGAGGGAGGTCAAAACGTAGAGAAATTTTTACACAAGTAAAGCACAAAGCCATGAGATGCAAGCTGGGTGAGCTTCAGGAAAGCCGTTGTTCTCTATCGGACATAATTCCGCCGGTCTTTCTTTAGAAGTTATCTATCAACCAACTTACAATAGGTGGCGGTGCGAAGTTCATACTCTTTTTATTACTACTATATTGGGCTGTAAATTGGCTTTTTAGTGAATTTTCATTAAGAAAATTAACTAATAGAGAGATATCGATGGTAAGATGTTTGGAAAATTTCTTCAAATGAGCGCGATTTAGGGCCCCTAGAAGCCAAATCCAAGATCACTTAAAAAGTTTATATATAAATATATAAACATGGATGCAACCGATAACTCAAAAAATACTTGACACTCCAAATCTAAATTTGGAAATCCCCTTCGGGTTGTTAAGAGCTTGGACGAGTTCGTTAGACAGTTTTAATATTCAATTACCTCTAAAAAAGAATGCAAAAAACTGCTTGAAATCGCAATATCTTTTAAATGGTTAGAAGTATTAAACTAAAACGCGCGTAGATATCGTACAAGTGGTCCTATATACAGAATTTGAACTTAATAGGTTCGCCAAATCTTGAGTTATAACTAAATAAAAAATAAATAATCTACGATATGACCTAAAATTACCTCTGAGTGGATGCCTATGTTAGACAAGGTCAGACAGATAAATCAGGGTTCCTCTACCATTGCAAACAAATCTTCAAATCAGGCTTTAAACGGACAGGCTACGAAAGTATGTCACAATAGACAATCAGCGGGGATGCCATTTGCGACAATTCATCTGAATAACAAATAAAAATTTAAATGAAAGTGATTCAATTTGTTTAAAAGCAATGTAGAACAACGTTTAATTATGTATAAATATTAAGCTTCCTATGTTATACGGTATTTAAAAGCCATATCGCTCCCCTAGTTTAATCTGACAAGATCACTATTTGTCATTTGTTAACTCACAGAAGTCATGAGAGAAACGCGTTCTAAGCATAATCTAAGCATAACAGACGTCACTAACAAAGAAGAAGAATATTACCTCAAAATCGACTCCGGTAATACCTTAGAATCTTGCAATATAAAATAACGACCTATATTCTAAGGTTAATACAAAGAGGAGTAGGTAAATAATAATCCAACTTTAAATTTTAACCTAACATTGACAAATGCCTTCGGCCGTCGACTGCAGTATAATATTATGATACTGTATTACTAAACAGTAATAGTAAATATATGTGGAAAAGAGTTTAGGTTCAGCAAGTACGTTATGGTAGCGAATTTTCGTAGAAATATTTAAAATGGTGATAACTGAATTTCCCAGCAAACTAGAATCTTCCGTTTTGATAGATAGTAAGCCCATATAAAGCCAGCGTGTGTACTAAATTTGAAAAATAACTACAAACTCGTATTAAAGTCATTTTTTGTTAATTTGTATGCAGAAACTGGTTCGATTGCGTTGACTAAAACGAGTCTTCCAACCGATTAATAAGGAAAAATACCTGCCACGTTTATAACTTGGCAGGTACATACCTTTGTAAATAAAAATAAAAATTTCGGTGAATTTGCAGTTTAGCACAAGGGGGAATTTTATAAAATATTTTATAGAAAGATGCTTAGAACTCTTTCTAGATGCACATACCACAAGAACAAATTCTTGCAAACAGTCCCCAAGAAAGTTACGGGACCAGGAGTTAATGAGGGTGCGGTGCGGGGAGGAAGATAAAAAGGAAATGTGAGCGGTAAGTGTGAAAAAACCAGCTTAGCTGTTTACTCCGCGCAGAAGCCCTATTTACCTCAGGTCCCAAAACTTTCTTTGCGGTTGGCCTCAATAAATTTTTATTGTTTACAATGTTCTTTTTTATGCATTGAGGCTGGTTGTAGGCACGCAGAAGATGAAGAAGAACCCCCACGATGAAGCAGTGAACCAAGATTTTCAAATTATGTTTAAATTGTTACTTCATTTCATTTGTTTAAAGTATTTTTCCACAAATGAACTTGAGGCTGCCTTGTTTGTCAGTCTCACATAGAGGGCTACAATATTTTATTATTAAAAAAAGCATGGTTACAGCAACAGTAAATATTTGCGGAAAATGGTCTGGGTGCAGCAAATACGTTATTTGGTAGAGAACTTCGTTAAAATATTTCAAATTTGATAACTCAATATCCCACTAAGCAAGTATCTTCAATATTGAGCCATTAAAAACGCAGCGCGGGTACCAGATTCAAGAAAAATAACAATATAAGCCTTGCGAATAACTAATCAATTGTTTTAGAAAACACTTTTTGTTGTTTTTTTTTTGCAAAAACTAGTTTGATCGGGTTGACTAAAACAAAACCCTAGAGAATTTTCGTTAAAAGATTAAAAATCCGAGAACTCAATTTCCCATTAAGCTATAATCTTCAATCTTGACTCATATTAAAACCTATGGAAAATACCTTTTTGCTTGTTTTGTTTGCAAGAACTAGTTCTATTGGGTTGCAATTAATAAGGAAAAATATCTGCTATATTTATAATTGTAAATAATATATCTTTTTTCTCTGGAAAACTTTTGTAACTCTAATGAAATTTGTAACACAATTTTTTAAAGAAACTTGCAGTACTTACATATATCTACCAAATTTTAATTTTCTATCTGCATAGAAAATATAAATTTCGTCAAGTAATTGCTTATTGGGACCTCTAAAACTGATCTTCGAGGTTCATTTAATTTTAAAGAATTAGTTTTAATAATATAACTTACTAATAGTGTACAATTATTTTTAAAATTTACTACTCTAATGCACTTTTTAGTGAATTTTCTCAAAAAAATTCACTAATGAGGAGATCTCGACTTTTGAATTTTAAAAAAATTTCTTCAAATGAGCGCTAATTAGGCCCCCCAGAATACATATCCGGGGTCAGTTTCAATTTTTATATGTTTATATATATATATATATATATATATATATATATATATATATATATATATATATATATATATATATATATATATATATATATATATATATATATATATGTATATGTATCACACCGATAACTCAAAAAATAATGGGCCGATTTTGATTAAATTTGGTAGATAAATTCCCTTTGCAAATGGCTTGAAAGAGTTCGTTAGCCAGGAAAATCTGCCCAGGTTTTCCTAGAAAATTTTGTGTTTTCTTTTGAAAAAAATTCATATCTCCGGAATTAACAAAGTAAGGGCAACCAAATTTAGTACGCGGGTTTAGATCTTTATAGGTAAGTTAGTTACCAAAATTTAGCTATGTAGGTCAAAACACAAAAAAGTTATAGGCATTTAAAGAAAAATAAATTGGGGTTTTCCTCAAAACGTCAAAATTGCGATTTAAAACGTCAAAATCGGCAACATTTAGGCAAATAACTTAAATCTAATACGGGCTATCAAATGTCTCAAGAAGGATGTTTCGCAAACCCTGAAGTCTTAGTTTCAACCGTCATTGTCCTTCATTTTACTAAAATATTTCCAGAAAATTCATTTCAAATAGACCCTTTCTCTGATGCTTTGCAGTAGCCTTAGCTATAGAGTTTATCGTTTAATGGTATAAAATTTTTGTCGAATTTTCGTAAAAAATCAATAAAGCTCAATATATCCGTTATTATACAAGATATGAAAAAATTTTATATATATTAATTATAGGGGGTCTTGAGCTACATCTTAAAAAAATATTTCTACAATCACAGGCTAGCCCATAAGTCGTTGGTGATACAAATTTTCTTTTTTTTTTTAATCAAACACGCCTTATGTTATGGCATTTTTGCATTTTCCATCGAAATATAATGCATGTTTGTAAGAAAATAAATCCTGGATGCAGCAAGTGCGTTATGGTAGCGAATTCTGATCAAATGCTTCATATTTGAATAGCCCAATTTGCTATTAATCTATAAGGTTGACCAAGAAACGAGTTTTTCCGGGAACACTTCAAGTTTACTTTTGGAAATTTTTGTACATTTTCACACAATAAAGTTATTTTTATGAAACATGGCACATTGTTTTTACTATATAGGTTATACTGGTAACCAAAATTGATGCCTGCTTTTTTAAAAAGAAAACACACATATTTGCAATAAAAACATTTTAATGAAAATTCACTACCATAACGCACTTGCTGCGTCCAGAGTTTTTTTAATGTTATCAAGATGGTAAGAAAACAAACTTTTTTTGGCTTTCTTTCTTCTAAAAGTCGTTATAGCACAATAAAGAGAGGACCGTATGAAAAACTAAATAAAAATCCTCCATCAAAAATGATATCGGATGTTAAAAAGAATCTATAGAATTGTCACAAC
Source organism: Tillus elongatus (assembly GCA_964006375.1). NCBI lineage: Eukaryota > Metazoa > Arthropoda > Insecta > Coleoptera > Cleridae > Tillus > Tillus elongatus. The sequence continues at coordinate 93,322,416 of OZ023263.1, read as the reverse complement.
CTTATAAGAAAAGACTTAGGAAGAAAATTACAAGTTGCAAATCCAAAAATCCCCAAAAAGTATTGTCTCCCAAAAATCCACAAACGAGGCAAATCAATGAGACCTATTGTTTAGAGCTTCCCCGACATACAATTTAGCAAAGTGGTTGACAAATGAGTTTAAAGGCTTGCACGTCAAACAAACAAGTTTTTCAGTAACAAATTCACTTGAATTTATTAATCAAATTAAAAATGTTAAGTTGGTTGAGGCGAGGTTTTGATTTCATTTAATGTAACCTCATTATTTCCTAGCATTCCCACGAAGCAAACAATAACCTGTTTATACGGGCTGTTAGCAATGCCAAATATAAATGAAAAGGTCTGCAAAGAATATTTAACATTAACAAATATTTCTATTAAACAAAAAATTTTTCATTTCAATAACGAGTGTTTTAAACAAACCCAAGACACGACCATAGACAACCCCTGATTACCAATTACTGCGGCCCTTTTCATGAGTAAATTTGAAACAGATCTCAAAATTGAAAGTGAGTATCTTCCTAGAGTATGTGTTTGTTATTTGGATGATCTAAGTGTTTAACACAAACATTTGCAAATTAGAGGATTTTATTGAGATTTAACAATGAATTTGATTCTATAAAATTTACCCAAGAATGATCAATTAATAATAAATAACCCTTTCTAGATGTACTAGTTATCAAAAAAAGTCTGGACGTCGCAAGCGCGTTATGGAAGTGAATTTTCATAAAAATGTTTTGAATAGCAAATATTTATCTCTAGTGCAAGCAGACATCAATCTGGTTACCGGTATAACATATAGAGTAGAAACAATTTACCATATTTTATCAAAATAACTTATTGTTTGAAAATGTAGAAAAAAAAATAAAAATTCCACGTTTCTGAGGAAACTGGTTTCCAAGCGAACAAACGTTGGGTTATTAGCAAATTGAGCTTTTGAAATTTAAATCATTTGATGAAAATTCGCTACCAAAACGTACTTACTGCGTCTCGATTTTTTTTTCTTACCAACATGCATCATATTTCGATAAAAAATACAAAAAGGCAATAATATAATGGTGTTCGAAAAAAAGTAGGTAACACCAACGACTTATGGGCTACCCTGTGTCAAAATAATTTTCTAAAATGCAGCTCAAGACACCCTGTAATTAACGTATATAATTTTTTCTCGTATCTTGTATAATAACAATTATATTGAGCTTTACCTTAGATACGCGCTACCCTGTATATATGTAAACAGATAAAAACTAGGAGATTCTAGGGGCTAGTTTCGCTTGTTCGAAAATATATTTTTAAAATTCAAAAGTCGCGGCCTCCTCATTAACGAATTTTTTTCTACAAAAGTTAACTAAAAATTATAGAGCGTTAAACCACAAACTTAACTAAAACTACCACCGAAGCATCAGAGAAAGGATTTATTTGAAATGCAATTTCTGGAAGCATTTTAGTGCAATAAGAGACAATGCCGGTGAAGCTGATACTTGAAACACTCTTCTTGCAACATTTTCTCTAGATAAACTGTATTTGTTTTAGGTTATTTGCCGGAATGTTGCCAATTTTGACATTTAAAATCGCGACTTTGACGTTTTGAGGAAAACCCGACATTATTGTCTTTAAATGCCCTTTTCTGTTTTCCAACTTACAGATCTAGATTTCGGTACATGGTTCACACTTTATAATACAAACAAACGTACTCAATCAGGTTGCCCTTGCTTTGCTATTTCCGGAGATATACATTTTTTTTTCTAAAGGAAACATAAAACTTCTTGGGACAACTTGGGCCGATTTTTCTGGCTAACGAACTTCTTTAAGCCACTTGTAAAGGAAAGGTACTCAGAAAATTTGATCAAAATCAGCCCATTATTTTTTGAGTTATCGGTGTGACACATTTTATTTATTTATTTATTTGTTTGTTTATTTATTTATTTATTTATTTATTTATTTATTTAGTTACACATTTATTTATTTACCTATTTATTTATCATTACATTACCCAGCAGGACGAGCCTAAATATTGGGAAGGAAATACAGATGTAACCGACAAGTAAGTGCAAAAAGAAAAGAAATGTGTAAATTGTACAATAAAGCAAAAAAAAGACTCTTATGTACAATAAAGAAGATAAAATTAAAATTAAAACTAAAGTAAAATGTTTAACCATAATTTACAATTAGAAAACAGAAAAATGATAAAAAAATTACAATAAAAAATAAAGAGTAAACAGTAATTACAAACACAGTCATATATAAATGTGAAACTGCTAATCTTTTGAGCAACCTTGGATCAGACGCAAAGACATCAATGGAAGACGCGTGCCTGTTGGCAACAGAACACAATCTATAAAGAGGCGAGAATTTCACAAGATTAGTTCGCGGCGTAGGTAACCAAAAGGTGACAGGATTTCGCGAAGATATTCTCGGAACATTAAAGCTTAGGTGCCCTAGTATACGAGAGCATTTACAGGATCCACTTACTACAGCATTTAAGAAAATTAGGGCAGATTGTTCTCTTTTAGATTCTAGACTTGGCAGCAAGAAGTCACACTACAGATACTCCAAAGGGTAACCCACATAGGGATATATACCATTGCGGCGGTAGTATATGTATTTTAAAAAACGACTTTGAAACTTAGAACTGGAAATTGTGGTTCTGGTAACCCGGAGACCATACATTTGAAGCATACTCAAGTCTACTACAAAGAAAAGCACAGAAAAGCACTTTAAATGTGTCAATATTACTAAACTCGCTGCAATTTCTAATAATAAAGCCCATTAGTTTAAATGCACTAGTGAAGAAATTAATTAACAAACAAAAAAACAAAGAAAATGTTAGCGGAATCAACTATTTTTAGAAGAGAGAAAGTCTAAAAAACGATGTTTGCTTACCATTTTAACCACGACACACGAGGGGCCTAGATAGCATTGTTAAAAAGCCAATTTGCCTTCAATATTTTTGACAAAAAAAACTTTAAAAAAACTTGCTAACCCAAAAGACAACAATAGTACCGTGTCGGTAATTTATGAAACAAGTTGTAAATATTCTGATCTTAAATAAGTCGGACAAACAAAAAGATTAAATTAGATTTAATAAACATTTAAAGAGCCTCGGTGGTTCAGTGGTAAGAACGTGTGCCTCTGAACCGAAGGATACCGGGTTCGATCACAGCGTTTCTTAATTTTTTCAGTACATAATGTACAAGATTCTGTACTTAACACAAACCGAGGTTCTGGCCGTGGATTTGAGCAAGTTGAGTGACTGCACATTCAGCTCTACGAAAGGGGCGTAAAACCGTCGGTCCCGTGTCCATGCGACGTTGGACTCCTTACAGGAAGGCAGTGGTTCGGCAAAATTTCCAGGATAGCGAGGTGAAACTGCGAAAATAAACCTACATTAGAGAAAAAAATGAACATTTAGCACAATTAAGATACGGTACTATAGATATATCTTCCGTTTCCCGGCATATTTGGGTTAATAATCACCACGCAGATATATATATATATATATATATATATATATATATATATATATATATATATATATATATATATATATATATATATATATTGCTAACCATAGTAATAATAAAAAGTGTACTTGTAAGTCTGTGCACTTGTTGATGCTTCACTATCGTCAAATGCTCGCTTACACCTAAAACTAAAAATTTATCCATCGTTCTGTATACACTGTATAAATCTACTGCTACTCAAATATCGTGAATTGCAGTTAATGCGCAGATTACAATATACACAATCTCGGTAGAAGAATTGGGTCGAGTGAGATTGGCTGGAACCAGATGCAGTATTTATACACGCCGCGCAGATGTTCTAGAATTTTAGACAGAAATAGAAACTTCCCACGAAGCCTCCGGAATGTTCGCCATGGTAAACGTAAGAGAGGAGAGGGGTAGCGATTAGAATTGTGATTAAAAAATGGGTCGTAAATAATAAAAGATTAAGAGACGCCTTCTCAACCCTCAAGATTTATATATATTTTTTAAACTTAACGAAACATAGACACTCTTAAAATACGAAGGTGCAGTTTCAGTTGTTTGTAAAACTAAACCAGAAAACTTGTCGCATTAACATATGCAGTATTGTAATCTAACGAGTGTTTATCTAGTCTTGATATCACCTTCGTTATGCACTCGAAACCGACACGCTTCATATTCTTTCATTTTGACAATAAAAACGCGCCCGCGGCAACAAATAATTTAAAATCGTCTGAGCAGTTCTCTTAGTATTTTAAATAAAAAGCGCTGCATTATTGGCTGTCCCTTGTTCCATAATCTTGCGAATCATCATAATTGGATGCAGCTCGGTACACAGCATGGCAAAGTTGTACACTAACAAGAACTTGTTAAGCTCGGAGTTGACAACTATTTCTATCATAAATAAAAAAGTACTGTATGCTATAACAAGCATGTGATCGTATCTAAATATAAATTAATATATTTTTCTCCAGCGATGGTGCAGATAGCACGAACTAAGGAAACTGTCTGCGTGTGAAGTTGTGAAGGAAAGGTAATTTTTAGTATCTTAAGGTTTTTGAGGTACTAAACATAAATATGAGGTTTGTCACCAAAAGTTGTAATAGTTTTTTTTATTATGAAAATATCCAAAATATTTTACTCTTGCGCAGTTTGTTTGACAGAAATATTTTTTAACATAAGTTTGGGAAACAGCGATTGAAATTTGCAAAACAAGACAAACTTTCCCATAACATTTGTTAAACCAGCGTTTTCCAACCTTTCAGTGTTTGTGACCCAACTTTCTCTCACAATTCTAAGCCTCCCACCCCCTCCCATTTTGCGTGCACTATAGCGGACATTCTCGTGGCGCCGGGATAAGTTCCGATTTGTTTTAAACATTCTAGAACATCTGCGCAGCGTGTATAAATGCTTAATATCGTTTACTTTCAGTCAGTATCAGACGAATCGATCATTCTACCGTGAATATGTATGTTGTGATTTGCTTATCAACTGCAACTCACGATATTCGAGTGGCAGTAGATTTATACAATGTATGCAGAAGCATTCATAAATCTTAAGTGGGTGTAAGTGAGCAATTGGCGAAAGTAAAACAGAGACGAAAGTTGTTCTGAAACAAAAATCAAGAATATATTTTCAAGGATATTTAAAGTTTGGGGGTACCAGCAGTGAAGGAACTGAAGGATAAAGACCCATGTGTGTCATTTGCTTAAAAATTTGAGCAGCAGATAGAATGAAACCTAATAAACTTAAACGATATTTGGAAACGTTTTATAGTGATTACGTTAGCAAACGCCGATAATTCTTAGAATTACAATTAAAATCATATGAAAGCATAAATCATCTTAAAAAAAAAACTTTGTGAATGAAAAAGCTTTACTTGCCTCTTACAAAGTTTTATAACAAATATCCAGTTGCACAAAGCCTCACACCATTGGTGAAGAGCTTATTCTGCCAACTGGAATTGCGACCGTAGGAACTAAGTTTAGAGATAATTTTGTCAAATAATGTCAGTCCATACCTCCATTAAATGACACTGTTGCCCGTAGAATTGGTGATACAGCTGAAGATGTAAAGAATCAGCTTTTCGGAGAGTTACGTGTCAATTTTTTTTAACACAGCTTGATGAGGCAACAGATAGCAATAAAGATGCTCATTTAACCATCGGCTAGGCGCGTGGTGGTATAACAGCTACTGCGTTTTTATTTTGCTTATATTTTAAAAACTTTTTAAGATAATGGATTGTACCTTTGTGACATCTCATAGAAGTTTATTTACAATTGTATTTTAAAGCCACACCCTCGGACGGGCCCTAGAGGCTCTGCAATGAATGACTAAGCAGAGCCGGTTCATAAGCAAGTCTGACAGATCTACGCGTCCAGTCTCGTCAGTTTCTTACCAGTCAGTGCGAATAATCCTAATGGTCAGTGTGGGTTTTGATTTTCGTACTGCCACCGCACAGTTGGAATTTGTGTTTATCAGTGTTAGTAAATATTACAGGATAAACATTTTTTTCCATAGAATTTTTGTTATCAAAAATGTCTAAAAAAATTACAACCTAATAATCCCGAGGATATCAGCGCCTCCGTGGCCGTGCGGGAAAGTCCATTCAGACTTTCCAATACAAACTCGGCGGTCAACGATTCGAGAGTCACCGGCGATGGATGATTTTTCAAATCACTGTCGTCGTTGAGATCGAGCTCAAGGTGGAGGGTAGGTTAGTTTAGATAAGCAAATAGGGTCAGCAATGTCCTAATTTCCAGTAAGCATCTTACCTTTACCTTTAATCCCGAGGATACCTGACAAACCTGAAGATGATTCTGAGGAGTCTCAATCAGAGTCTGAAACGGGTTATCATTTGGAAACTAAGTCAGTTGATTCAGACAGGGATCATGAAGTCGATGAGAGAGAATTAGGGGCAGCTGGTAGGACAGAGGAAAGTGATAACTTTTACAGCACTAAGTTAGAACCAGCTGTTGATTTCTATTGACCTTGTTTTCTTCTTTTATTTCAATTTATATCATCCGTAAGCCTATATTTATTGTACTCGGATCTTTTCAAAATTATACTGAAAAATACTAAAACAAGCATTCAATGATTCTATTTATCGTCCCTAAATTTCATGAAAATTTCGCATACAATATGCTTGAAAATATAGCAAAGCTTCGTTCGAATTTCTGCAAGCCGAGGTGGTACCCAATAGAGCAAAACTCCCTGGAGAATTTCTCTAATAGCTCCGCACAATATCCTGGTATAGATTCCAGGAGTTGTTAGTCAAACTGGCAAAAACGCGAAGAAAATTTTAGATGGTTGGCACCTATTTTTTAATATCAGAATTTGCTTGTCGAAAAAACAAAGCTGCATACTAATAGTATAAAAGAAAAAATTACTCTGAAAGAGGCTGCAAAAAAACTGATCAAATAGAAATGGAGACATTCAGAGGTATTTGGACCTGGCAGGAGTTTTTCAGGGCGGTTATAAAGCGCTTGCAGATTTTTCGTCAACTGATGGTCTTGGAATAAACATATTCAGAATGACAATGTCGGAAAACATGTTTAGATTTCTTATTGGATGTGGCCGGTTTGACGACAGGCCTGACAGGACAGTGACAGATAAATTATCTCCAGTGAGATAAATTTTTAGTTATTTTCTGGAAAGTAGCAAATCACACTACCATTTTGGACAGAATGTCACTATCGAGGAAATGCTTCTGGTTGTCCGGGGGCGCTGTGGATTTAGACAGTACATCCCGTCAAAACCCAGTAAATATGGTATCAAATTTTTTTGTCTAAGCGATGTAAAACTCTTTTACACGTACAATATGTATACGTAAAATAATTCAGCTGAAAATATTGCACTGAGGTTTTACGAGCCAATTTTTGGAAGTGATAGACATATAAGTGCCGATAATTGGTTTACAAGTTTGAACCTTATCAAGGAGCTGGAGAAAAGAAAATTATCCTATGTCGGAACTGTGAGAAAAAACCTACAAGAGATACCTTCTGCTTTCGTTGTTTCCAAAACGAGAAACCAATACGATACCCTCTTTGGGTACACAAAACAAGAAACATTGGTGTAATATGTACCAAAAAAAAAAAAACAAGACTGTTGTTTTGATGTCAAGTTTTCATACAGCTACTTCTGCGGTGTCGACTGCAGAAGCTAAAAAACCGACTTTTACAACACGAGTAAGTCGGGTGTAAATGTCGTGGATAAATTGTGCGCTACATACAATACAGCACGATCCACAAGAAGATGGCTATTGGCTTAGTAGAAATATTTTGATACAAATAATCTACTCCGGGTGTGTGTACCATTAATCTTTCTCGTCCCGTATAAGGTTTCTTTATCCTTTTCAACATTTATTACTTATTTAAATTAACAACTGTAAACAGTTTTCTGAAAACTTGTTACCATAAGACACGTTCTGCGTCAAAACATTTCTCATTTGAGTAAAATAGTTGTTCAGAACATTTATTCGTTTTGAAGTTGTTATAATGTACTATATTTATTAAGTTTGTCCGCATAATTTTCAGTGGCATTCAGTGCAAATGAGCTCAACAAACAGTATAAAGGACTTATGGCATCAATTTACAGAAACGGGATATTCCCTCATTTTCTGATCCATCTTTTTCGTATATTCCATTTAACCGCCTTGTATTTCCATGAATTTTCATTACGCCAACAATAAGAAACCCGTTTATTTTAATAAAGCAGAATATTTTGAAACGAAACTCATTTAGGTGCAGAAAACAGCTGCACATTCGTTTATCAAAGTCTCACAGCAAGTTCTTGGTAGATTGTTAGTGGTGTTGCCGACAGGCCTGTTATTTACGAATATCGTATAATGCATTCTATTATGATGATACACAAGTAATGGAATCCGCTAGTACCAATAATGCGGGTCTTTTTATGCAAAATTCTTCCAAAATATCAGCGCGGAAGGTTCATTCTTATCTCTATGTATTTCAGTTTCGCTTGATAAATACAGCAGTCAAAACTAAACGCTAAAAGAAGTCTGGATGCAGCAAGTGAGTTATGGTGGTCAATTTTCATAAAAAAAGTAATAGCAAATATGAATTTTCTTTAATGAAAGCAGGCATTAAATTTGGTCACAAGTAAAATCTATGTAGTAATAACAATGTACCATATTTCGGTACTTCTAAAATAACTCCATTGTTCAAAAAGTACAAAACTTTTGGGAAAATCAATTTAAAATGTTCCCGAGAAACTGTTCCGATTTTGCTGGATATTTACCCATCTACCAAGATATTACTATTCACAAAAAGCTTTTCGAAGAAACTACAATAAAACTACCAGCGATTATGAAAAAGGCAATGTTCTCTTCAACGAGTGTTTACTACGTGTTTCGCACTTTGAAAGGGGTGTAATGCTGTTGGTCTTGAGTACCGTGCGCACGTTAATGTCCCTATTTAAATTGCAAATAACTTTATTGAATTCTATTCTAAACTGGGCAGTTGCTAGTAAGATAAAAGTACCCAATAAATGTAATATAACTAAACAGCTGGTTCAGCAAACTATATTTCTCTCAAACGGACGATAAGCAAGTAACAACACTTGTTCTGAAGCTTAAAACTGACAAGGCACCTGGAATTGATCGAATTCGATCTGATGTGAATACCGGAAGTTTTCCCAATGCATTTAAGATTGCAGTAATAAAACCCATGTACAAAAGTGTCGACAAGCTAGATATGTGTCATTACCGACCTATTTCCCTGATTTCTGTCCTTGCCAAGTAGGTAGAATCTGCAATTAAAAAAGAATAGTGAGCTTTATGAACAAATTTGGTATAATCTCAGATCACCAATACGGCTTTAGAGAGGGCAGGTGCACACAGGACGCAATATCCCGGCTCACACCTTACATATATACAGAAAATGATCATGGAAATCCTTCGTTGTGCATCTTGGTGGACCTTACAAGGGAATTTGACACAATGAGTCATGCCAAAATGCTGGAGACTTTGGAGAGGGTTGGTATACAGGGGGTGGTAGATAAGTTCTTGAAGAGCTATCTCTCAGAGAGACTGCAGTGTGTAGGTGTAAGCAATGTGGTCAGTGTTACGAATGGGGTAGAGTACGGTGTTCCACAGGGAACTGTGCTTGGACCTATGTTGTTTATTATTTACATGAACGGCCTTTTGTCCATGCCCTCCCATGGAAGAACTATAAGCTTTGGCGACGATACAGTCATCTTTTAAAGCTCTAAAACATGGACTAGTCTAATTGAATTGGTTCAGAGTGACATAGCCTTAATAAAGGAGTGGTTCGATTTTTATCTCCTTACAATAAATCTGGAGAAGACAAATTATATACCGTTCGCCATAGACAACGCCATGTTACCCCAATAATCATTAAACTCCAAAACGAAGAGCTTGCAATACAAGCCAAAGATAGAATAAAGTATTTGGGAATCACCCTTGATAGTTGTCTGAAATAGGTTGCTCATGTTGATATTGTTGTGCAGAAAATTTGGGGATTGCTGTCAAGATATAAATTGTACCGAAGTATCCTGGATGTGGCTCATTTAAGATATTGTACTATGCTCTTGTGGAGTCACATATCAGGTACGGGATTATTGCATGGGGAGGAGTATTCAACTGCCACCTGTTCTGGCTGAAGGTGATGCAACGGTGAATCCTGAGGGTGATACTAAATCGGGGACTTACCTACCCAGGAGACGAATTGTTTAAGGAGGCCTAGGTATTGGATCTAAGGCAACTTTATTGCCTAATAGTCCTACCGAATTTAAGAAAATTACAGCCAAAAGTAATAGGATGCACGATACTAGATACGGATCAGACTTGCATCACGTGCCTTGGGCGAAGAAAAAAGTGTTTCAAAGGAGCTTCTTATATCTTGGACCTCGTGTGTTTAATAGTTTTCCATTAGAAATTAGAAGAGTCAACTCAATTAAGTCATTTAAGGCAAAAGTTACAAGACGGATTATATTATCTGATAGTTATAAGGTGTATAAACTGATTGATATAAAGAACACTTATTATGTACGTTACGATTATTTTTCCCACCTTGTCTTCGATTGGAACGTTGGCCTTGGGTTTCTGTTAGAGTGGTGTAATGTTGAGTGGTGCTAGACACTGTGCTTGGTTAGATGCCTATTGTTGTTCTTATTATCGTTTCGACATTCGTTGATTCTTCTAATTTCTTTTTTTTTTAATTTTAACAACACACCACGAGGGCTTACAGCCTAAATACTATCGTACCGTGGGTGCTGACAAGGAGGAAAGAGGCAACTTGTTAATTCTGGACTTGAATGTTTGGAGGTTCGGAGCAGAAGGAAAAACATGTGCCGGCAAGGAATTCCACAACTTGGAAGTCCTCGGGACAAAAGAGCGGGCATAACAAGATGTTCTATGTCTGGTGACCTGGACAGTAAAAGGGTGCATCGCTCTGTTCCCCTGGTAGATCTGTTGGGGGCAGCAGGTGGGGGAACTATGGAGGAAAGCTCCTCTGAGCAGTGCCCGTGCAGATATCTATAAAAGAGAGAGAGGTCAGCAACGGCACGTCGGTGGGCAAGGGATGGCAGGCTTTGGGTGAGGGTAGCGTCACCGATGAGACGTATAGCTCTCTTTTGAATGGAGTCCAGGATAGCTAGTGTAGAAGCGGCAGCTGCACCCCAGATGTGGGAGCAGTATTCGAGGTTTGGCCTTATTTGTGAAGTATATAAGGTATAGAGATTAGCTGGTGAAAAGTATTTGCGAGCCCGGAAGACGAAACCTAATTTCTTAGCAGCCGCTTCTGCAATTGATGTAACATGTTGGTGCCAGTTAAGATTTCGATCCAGAGAAATGCGAACAAGAGAAGAAGACTCATTACTTTGAATAACTTGGTTATTCATTGTGATGGGTCTAGGGCTGGTGTATCTCTTATGAGAAAGAAAGCAAGACTGAGATTTGGTGGGGTTGAATTGTACAAGATTTCTACTTCCCCAGTCTAATATTTTTTGGAGATCCACGGAGACAGAACCCTCCATGAGTCTGCGATCCTCATCTAATTGGGCTAAAGAGACAGGCTTAGATTGTTGTATATTTGAGTGGAGGGTGCTGTCGTCCGCGTAACTGTGAACTGGGTTGGATGTGCTAGAGAGGAGGTCATTAATGTGGAGAAGAAACAAAGTAGGGGCTAAAGCTGAACCTTGAGGAACTCCTGCATTAATTGGATACAGTTTAGAGGAATGGCCATCCACAACAACAGAAATGTTCCTGTTGGAGAGGAAATTTGCTGTCCAGGTACAAAGTTTTGGTGGTAGGCCATCGGCCGAAAGTTTATTAAGCAGCGCTGCGTGTCAGACCTGGTCGAATGCTTTGGATATGTCTAGAGAAATAATCTGAGATTCACCGTGTAGTTCCATAGACTTGTTCCAAGAATGGGTGACAAAGGAAAGGAGGTCGGCAGTCGATCTGCGCTGACAGAATCCATACTGCCTGTCGTGGATCAGACTGTGTTTTTCAAGAAATTTTAGTAATTCGGTGTTTATATACTTTTCCATCACTTTAGAGACGACTGAAAGGAGAGAAATAGGCCTATAGTTGCTGGGAAGCGCTTTGGATCCTTTCTTGGGGATGGGTTGTACTCGAGCAGTTTTCCAGTTACTAGGGAATATGCCTTTATTGTAAGATATCTGAAACAGACGAGCCAGGACAGGAGCAGGTTCTGGTGCGCAATTTTTGAGAACAATTGCTGGGATCTCGTCAAAGCCAAAGGCTTTCCTGGTATTAAGAGAAGAGAGCATCTTTCGTACCTTTTTAGTTTTGAAAATGATATCCGTCATTTTATGTGCGACATTGGGCACGGTGGTTAAAAATTTGGAGGTGGGTTGAGAGTAGAATTGCTGGAGAACAACGAAGCAAAAAGTTCAGCCTTGCCCAGGGCGGTAGAAACAATTTCATCCCCTGAGACAAGAGGTGGGAACGTGCTTTTGCAGAAATTATTCCCAATAGATTTAGCAAGAGTCCAGAAGGGTTTGGTGCCGTTGGAGCTTGAGAGGACTTTGTTTTTGATGTGGTTATTAAACGAGTTTTTTGTCTCAGAAAGAATGCGGACATAGCGGTTTCTTGCGTCGTTAAATGCTTGACGATTTTCTTGACTGGGATTGTGTAGAAGCGTTTTGTGAGCTTTAATCTTTTCAAGTCTGGCCTTGTTACAAGATTTAGAGAACCAGGGCTTTTGAGTGGCTGAAAAGGTTTTCTGTGTACGTGGAATAAATAATTCCATGCCAGCTTGGATAATTTCGGTGACGTTTTGTGAGATATTAGAGGGGTCAGGATGAGAGAAGCAGACTGACGCCCATGGAAATGAAGAAAAGTAATCCCGCATTTCGTCCCAGTTTGCGGAGTTGTAGTGCCAAACGATACGTGGGTGTGATGACTGTGTGACGTCGGGTTGCATTGAGCAGGAAGCAGTGACCATGCCGTGGTCTAAACGACCAAGCGGGGCGGTGACTGATATGTTATAGCATTCAGGTTTTGTAGTAAGAAGGAGATCCAAGGGATTTGAGCTGTGTGTTGGGATACGAGGAAAGTAAGTAGGTTGCTGAACCATATTGGCTAAAGAATTGCTGATTGCAAAGGCCTCCGCTGCTCTCCTTTGTGGATCGGTTTTTGAAGATCCTAGCCATTCCTTATTATGGACATTGAAGTCACCAAGAATAGTGACCTCGGAGGAAGGATATTCAGAAATCAGATAGTCGGTTTTTTCAGAAAGGTAGTCAAAGAGCTGGACAAAGTTGTTGTCAGAAGGTGACCGGTAAATGCAACAGATGAATTTAGTTGCAGCCCTGAGCGAGAGTTTTATCCATATTATGTCTTTTCTTCCAGCTTCTAAATTGGGGAGTCTGGTGCAGGGTAGATTGCTACGGACGTATGCGCACACGCCTCCATGTAATCTAAAGGAAGTAAGGAGCTCATATCCCGGGAAATTAAGGTGATTAGTGGCTGTTTTGGCACTGATTTGGGTTTCAGTGAGGAAGAGGAGTTGGGGCCTGTTAGCCTAGAGGAAATGGTGGACGGAGTTCACGTTAGAATTTAGGCCACATATATTCGAAAAGGATATGTTAAATTTCGATGTTGGCGCCCCCTGTACACCCCTCTCCCGGAGATCCAAATGGAGGGGTATTTTGCCTCCGGAATATTTTGTACAAGGAGGAGCCATCATCATTTTTGTTTATAAGGGAAACCGACTCATACACCAGAACCGGAAACGTCCGGTGGGACTTCACCGGCCCCTTGATGTATGGGGTGGTACCTCCCCGGGCGTGAAAATAATCCTTTACTATTACGTAAAGGAAAATTCCACTACCACCTGCTATGGATTAAATTGGATCAATGTCTACCCCTTTAAGAATAAGATTAATAAGGGGACTATCAATTGTCCAATAGTTATGCTTTTCGACATAGTAGGGGGGATACAAAACATTATCATTTTGTATCCATGCCCATTGTCGCCAAAGCTTGTGTAGTAGGTTTTCAAAATGTGACACATTTTTGATTTTGCATCAGCGATGGTGTCAGGGTTACAGTTTCCTCACAAAAGCAACCAACTTTTTCATTTTGAGTGAATACTGTATGTTTTTCTCTTGGTTTGGAAAGTAATTTCAGTGCGAGCTTAAGCAGCGGATGGCAGCTTATTCTAAAATTAAATGAAAGGTAAAAAAGTGACGATTGAACAAATAATCGTGTTTTTTGATACCTAAGTCTATTTTTAGAGTTATGTTGTTTCTTCAAGTGTAATTAATTTTTTATTTTTGTGTAGAATTGTATACTTTAGATGTAGACAATTATTTTATTGTTAGAATTTGTTAGTTATATGATTGGTCTGTATTACCCACGCACAAGTCTCTGACTTTTGTGGGCTATAAAGCATTTATTCAGTATTTTTTATGTAAGAAAACCTTTACCAGATTGTAATTTTATGTATTTTTATGAATGAAATGGATACATTATTATTATTGTATATTATTTGCTGATTATACCGCATCCATCTTTTGTATATACTGCCAAAATAGATAAACATTTTTCAATTGCCGCTGGCTGTTATGACAAAGTGTTGAGGATATGGACATCAACTGACGAAGCCAGGATAGACCTTATCCAAGAACTAGAATACCATACTGGCTATATAACATCTATTGTCTTTAACAGTAAGTCATCCTTGATGTTCTCCTCTGATTCATCTGGGTTGATCGTGGAATGGCTAAAGCAAAACAGTGATTGGCAGTTTAGCAGGTATGTTGTCAAAACTTTTAATATATTTTTTGTTCCAAATGCAACTTGTAAGTTGACTTTATAGGCGTGGCTCATTAGTGCGTCAAAGTCCCATAATTGCCTTATAAAACTGATTTGAAGAAATCTTTTTGTATGAATTAATGTGCAACCCAAATGAGCACATTCAGAAAATATTTCCAAATAAACTGGGTGATTCGCCACAGCAGAGCACGTATCACATTTTTTTTCTTCAACGGAACACCCTATATATTTATACATTTTTGAATTCATCATCAATTAACGTTTCCGACGACATTACCCTCTTTAATTTTCGACGTGGCGTTGCCGAGTTATTCAAGAAAATGACAAAATTGGTTTGTATCACCCATGCAAAAGTCTCTGACTTTTGGGACTTTATAGCATTTATTAAGTTTTTTTATGTAAGAAAACTTTTATTAGTTTGTGGTTTTATGTATTTTTATGAATGAAATGAATAAAGTATTATTATTATTATTATTATTATTATTATTATATTATTTTTATAACAGAAAGAACAGACTTTGTTTTAATTTATAGTACGGTGGGGCGAAACTGCTTCCTGGCGTCGGTGATTGGCCGTAATTTTTGAAGTAATCCGACGTTAAAGAAAAAAAATTCAAAGATCGTTGGCCACAACGCAATAACTTTACCTTAAGGTAATTGATTTTAGTAGGAAAGCGGAGCCTTGGAATTTAGCTAAATTGCGTCTGACTAGGCCTGTGTCTTGGATTCGGAACAATTTTTAAGGTTATAATTAAAGCACTAGATTTGCTCAGTTTTCATCAAATTGACAACGACAATAACAAAAGTAAAATAAATGCTATACTCCTTGTTTGCACGTATATAGATGACAATGCAAATAACGCAGTATTCTTGTATGCCATAACTGAGTTCAGTAAATCTTTGCTTTTGCCTATCAAAACATGCTGCTTTGCACAATTTACCTCAAGACATATCTCATGTCTGCGAGTACATCTCTTTGGTAATAACATCCTGTAAGAACTTTGTTGGTGGTTTTACCGCAGTGAGATTTCTCTCATCGCTAAGCAGATGCACTGGCGTCTGAAACATTCGAACAATACTTACAGAACGGCGCGGGTATTTAAGCGATATCATCATAAAGTATTGTGTTTGCTTGCAGACAGAGGGAATGATGAGATTAAAGATCACTGTGTACACAAGATGTCTTTGTGTTTTACGACAACGTCTTTTAAAACTACAACATCCACGTAGTTTTGGTTATAGCATTCAGAAAGCGGAAAAACCGGGCTCGTATCTAGAAACCTAAAAATAGAAAATTCTTATTTCTCCTGATATAACGGTTGACGTTAAAGTCGTGCTGCGTTCTAGATAGAGAACACCATAAGTTGTTTTATTTCTATGTAATAAAGAGTGGACATATTATAAACCAACAGACAGCGACTGATTTGCAAAACGCCCACCAGACGTGGAATCTCTCTTTCATGGCAGTTTACACAAATACACGAATTTTTTTATACCAGATACAGGAAGAAAGACTTTTTCCTGGCCTCACAAGTTCTTATTTTCTTCTCCGAAATTCATTTCGTTTTTTACAGCATTGTTAGGCATGACACAAATGTGAGTTTCTGCTGAATCATTGAGATTTCCATTTTTACATATGGATATGTAATACATGGACATTACCCGACTTAGCTGAATAAAGTGGTATTCAGCCTGTCCAAAATTAGTATGTGAGGCTTATACTTCAACTTTTCTGCTGAGGCATCTGTGAGGGAGCTACTTACCTTAGTTGCTATGCAGAGGACTGTAACTTGCGACCGTTCAAAATATACCTTAGATCTCGGACGTCAACGCTGATACTGCTTGCTGCATTGAGTTGTCTTAGCATACACATAAATTCACTTTGTGAT
This sequence comes from Tillus elongatus, assembly GCA_964006375.1. Taxonomy (NCBI): domain Eukaryota; kingdom Metazoa; phylum Arthropoda; class Insecta; order Coleoptera; family Cleridae; genus Tillus; species Tillus elongatus. The sequence continues at coordinate 93,305,741 of OZ023263.1, read as the reverse complement.
ACTCAGAAGGCTTGTTAAGATGTTAACTGCGACTCTTTACAGCACACTTAAAAGCGCTTTTTGCGCTCAATGCTGACGCTGGCAGACAGACCACTGCTTCTGAATAGCCCTAAAGGTCAGCTCGACCTAACCTCTAGGAGAGTTCTTCAGCGCGTCAAGGACTCTTGGCAGTCTGTGATGCGATGAAGAACTCTGCCTGGGCTACTGATGTAATGTCGAATGCAGGGTCAAAACTAATATAGTTTTGATACTGCTACATTGTATCTGCTCTTTCATATTTGGCTTGGTAAAAAGGACTATATCTGTAGGAATGTGCTGCGAATCGAAGCACTTGTTTTACTTAGACTTCAGCTTTGGATCGCTGTAAATATTTAATGAGAAAATAGACAAATAACGCTACAACCTGTTGTACCTATACTTATATAACTACATGCTTAACCAAAGCCTTTTTACTTTCACTATAACGATTGTAAAACGTTCTTTGGGGTAAAATATTTTAAGTCGCACTCCTAATGTAAGTATTAATTACCTTGATTTTTATTTTGTTTGGGTGAGAGCTATGTTGTAAACTGGTTTATCTGAACATCACTTGCTGCATTGGTTGTACAATAAAGTGCTATTATTGTTATTAACACATACTTTTTATTAATGTCATTAAATTTAATGACGCGAGGAAATAAAACGCTGCAAATTATGACATCTGAAAAGGTTTACAATCTAAGACAGAAGCCTAGTCAAACTCGATTTAGCAAAACATAGGACTCTGCTGTTTGAATAAAATAGGATACCTTTAGGTAACGTAATGTCGTAAGGTTCTACAATCTCACATCATTTTATTTTCTTACCGTTGGTATATTTTCGCGACAATGACCAGTCACCGATTGCAGGAAGCGGTTTTGTTTCGTCGTTGTGACAATTTTGTCAAACTCCTCCATATTATGCAGGGCGGGTGGGCATATTTACCGTGTCAAACGTCACATGGTAGACGAGATTTGGGCGGCGATAGATGCTCAAATTCAACTTGGTTAAACACAATGGCACAACCTCGGTGGATGTTTGCCTCACAATTTTAATAAAAAATAAAATGATGCGTCCAGCGAGGGTCCAACCGGCGACCCTTGGCTTCAGAAGCTAATTTTACTATTGGGCCTCCAAGTCTGCTATGATTCTTTATAAGAACCAACTTTATTTTCATTTGTTAACTGTATTATAACGGAAGGAGTTGTGTATAAATAGAGATAAAATCATATGGATTTGACAAAAGCATTGGAGAATATTTCTCTAATTAGTTTTTTCAAAAGAATATTTAGATGATGGTTTATTTCAAACCTTTCACCCTTCGGCGTTTTAATTGGACGTTTGTAGTCAAATTGTGTTACTCACATATATACGCATTGCAATTGCATTTATGTACAACAGATTGCACGATTTATTGGCAAAATAAATATTACTATTACTACTATGAGAGTGACTGCTTGTTCTTAAATCTTTTTTGTTGAAATCTGGGGGTAACAATTACGCTGAAGCTGATTTAAATAAGTTACATTTAGGTTTCAATTGGAAAATATACTTAACAGCATCTTTTCATTCTCGACCAAGAAGATCTCCGACACTAACGGTGAAATATCGCTTCCCACTCTAGTAAAACCGCAGTTTAGATAATATTGGTTCGTCTAGATTTGATTTACAAAACGAGGAGTTTACATAGAAAACTGTGAAATTACAAAATTCGTTCTATTGTTCGATAGAAAGTTACAAGATGAATGTTTATTTTCTTAGGGTGAAAAAAAAAAAGAATGTAGAAATAGACACCTTCGTTTTTTCAAAAACCTTATCACTATATCACTTTATAAAATTCTCGAGACGCATCAACTGCATTATGGTAGTGAATTTTCATAAGATTTGTCGACTTAGTCTAATACTAAAATCATACAGAAAATCACTTATTTTACTACAAACAATAAAAACCAGATAAAAAAATATAATAAAATACATGCTCTCTACATAAATCTTTACAAATGATTTATACTGTTAGTTGCATAAAAAGTTCTAACAAAACAAATGATACTTAAGAAATGTACTCAACAGAAAATACACTAGGAAAGCAAAACAAATATTTTCTTAAAAGAAAAACGAATAAAAATAACGTTGAATGTGCATTTAGGGCAATTTCCATCTGCGCTACATAATATCTTATTAATTTAGAGTGCAGCACATAATTTATTTTTTCATAAAATCACATATATCATGCTTGAAATAGTTACAAAAATACTTCAGATGATTATGCAAGAAAATCCCCACGACAAAGTGACCCGCCTTCAAATAACCCCAATGTTTCCATCCCCTCCTGCATGCTTACTACCACTCTCAATGCATAAGCCACAAGAAAACCTTCCTGGGAATAATCTCCATGAAAATCACGACAATTAGGTCCAATAGGCGAGCTGTGCGGGCTAGACTGTGCTTAAAGGAGGTATGCCTTCAAAATTTAAAAAAGACAGCTCTTCGAGGTCCGACTGAGATGCTTTTTCTCGAATTTTCCGCTCATATTTCCTTCCCGCCAAGCACCCCTATTCACTCAAGGTCTCGTAACTCTCTTAGAAGTTGTTTGCACAAATTTTTTATTGTGTTTTTTCCACCCAGGCGCAGATCTAAGCAAGTTTCTAAAAAAAATCGATAAACGCTCCATGTGCTAAACTGAAAATGCACCGTGATTGTTTTGGAAATCTCAAAATTAGATTGTGGAGCTGCCAAAGTTTAAAGGCAAATAGGTATATTATAAGGTTATAATTTATATCAATTGTTACAAGTGCCCAGAAAATATTTATTTAAGAGATTTTCAAAAGGGATAAGCTTACTTATTACTCATACCTATAACAAATTTTCGTACGCCATGAATATCTTCAGTAGATAAAAGTTCGTAGAGATAACAAACTTACATTTCACAATAATATTACGCCTTTTATTTATGCCCGTACGCCCATATAATGTGTAATGTGTATGTTATTAGTGTATTAATAAAGTTCAATGAATAAAGGTTTATTTTGATTATGACGTTAGTGATACAACACACAAGACAGTAGACACACGCGAAATCGTCATAATGACAGAAGCTAAAGTCAGTGCAGCCAGCTTAAGTAGAATTTTAGAAATATATTTTAAAAATCATTACGAATGGGAAATTTTAAATTTATGGGTACTAAATCACAGCTTTAGATTACTTTCCACTTGATTAAAATTTTCACTTTTCATCAACAATTCTGACAGCATAATATGTGAGGTGTCGTATATTTTGAAATTAATATGAAATCTGACAACCCGGTAACATACGTATAATAATTGAGCCTCACTGTGACATTGGGCGATTGTATGTTGATTAATTTAAACAGTACCGCTACCCACCCGCCGCATCTTTCTGCCTTTGTCAACACATAATACGTAATGCCTTATGGAATGCGAAGCAATGTCGCAGATTTTTTATTTTTACCGAATTTTAAATTTAGATTAGCTTTTTTGTTCGGGGCCATTTTATTTGGAATTCGGTACACAGACTATTTCGAATGCCTTCCATTCACTTGTGAATTTTCGCTTAAATCACGTCAATTGTTGAGAAAACATTGCGTTTTAAAAAATATTTTCGATTTTTTTTCTACGAAAAATTGGGAGTTGACGGCTGAGTGATGAACTCATCCAAGCTATTAACAAAGGCAAGGTACTTGCAGAATTTGATCGAAATTAGTTAAGTATTTTTTGAGTGATCGGCTGGATCTATATATATATATATATATATATATATATATATATATATATATATATATATATATATATATATATATATATATATATATATATATATGAATCTAAGCGAACCTTGGATTTAGGTTCTAGAGGCCCTAGTTCGCGCTCATATGAAGGAATTTTCCAAAAGTCGTTGATTTCTGCCTTTAGTGAATTTTCTTATGAAAATTCACTAAAAATCTTGGTGGGTAAATAATTTGCACATTTTTTTTCCAAGAAACGTAAGTTTCCCTGCATTTTAGTAGGCATCAATAATAACTAGTTTATTTTTCACAAAATAAGTAAAACATCTTCTGTGTGTGTGTTTTGTTTCTTTAACGTCGGCCTATTTCCGCGACTATGGCCAATAACCGACGCAGGGAGCAGTTTCACCTCACTATCCTGGAAATTTTGCTGAACCCCTGCCTTTCTGTAAGGAGGGTAGGGATCTTTAACGTACCCCATCGCATGGACACGGCACCGACGGCTTTACGCCCCCTCCGAAGGGCGGAACGTGCAGACATTCAACTTGTACAAATACCATGCAAGAACCTCGGTTGATGTTAATGTTACAGTTTGTAATGAAAAAATGAAAGGAGTACCCTGGGATCGAACCCAGTACTCTTCGGTTCAGAGGCACACGTTCTTACCTCTGGACCACCGAGGTTCTTAAACATATTCTCATATGCCTATAATTATTGAATGTTTATTTAAACTTTTCATGCGGCTCCTCCGCCATTTGTTGATACATGCGCCTCCACCAGTTGTTTACACGAGACTACAAGAGACAAGTTAAGGAAATATGGTGTTCTTTCTTCGTATAATTCCCAATAACTATATCATGTTCAATAGTGTTAATTTAGTGTGAAAATATCTGAAAGCTTCAAATTTGTAAGGCTATAGTACGTGTATTAATAGCAGTATAATGATAATAATAGTAATAACTGTATCTTTTCTTATACAGCTTTAACACATAATAGCTCTAGGCATCTTGAAAGTCTTTAGTCATGCCTCTTAAACAAAACAGAGCCCACCAACTAATTATATATCACGCAATATACGCATTTCCAACTCAATTTGTTTTAGCCTTGCCTTTTGCTTTCACCTTATAAACAAGTTCAAGCACTCCTTTGCTAATCAAATGTCTGCAAACAAACAGCGGGTTTAGATAAGATTTAAAACCCAAATTTAAGCCCGTTAGACGTGAAAATTTGGTTAACATGTGGAAATTATTAACGTACAAAAAGCTTTCGAACATTTCCACACTGTAATTACTTACGCTTATTTTCAACTAATAAATTTACCTTAAAGAGCGCAGAGTATATTTTTCTCAAAGAAAACTACTATGCTTTTTATGGCAAAAATATCCGCGAATATTTTACTTAAATACGTTATGAAATTATTCAGTCTACTTTGTCATAATGCAGGATAAATTAAAAAGAAAAAGTATAAGGATTTGAATTTGGGCCTATTGGATATCAAAATTTAGTTAATATGTCGAAATCATTAAGGTACAAACAGTTTTGAGAAATATTTAGATCGCGCTTACTCATTACGCTTGATTCTAGATAGTAAATTTATTTTCAGGGGCTTATTGTATCTTTTTAGTCATTTTTCAAAAGCAAATTCACTAATAGAGAGATAACGATGGTGAGACTTTAGGAATTTTTTTGAAATGAGCGCAAACTAGGGCCCCTACAACTCATATCCAAGTTATGTTTGAATTCATATATATATATATATATATATATATATATATATATATATATATATATATATATATATATATATATATATATATATATATATATATATATATATATATATATGGCCGTTGACGTTGACTGTAATCTATAATGTTTCTACCATCCAATGAAGCAAATAAGAAAATAGTAGGTAAGTAAAGCTGTGCGCATTATATTCAGATTCTTAATCATTGCATGTAAGTAAAATATTCTAAAGTGAATGAAGATTATTTCAAGAAGAAATATGCCTTCCTCAAACTAATACAGTAAGTATAAGTATTGTTAGTTTTTACTCTTTATGTAATGTACGAAAATTTTTAAGTAAATGAAAGAACATACTATCATAAAGTGGTTTTTATAAACAGATCGTAGCTGTCAATTATTAAAATTGTAATGTTAAAACTTTGTGTTGTTTATATTTATAGCGAATTTTGATTAACAAAAATTAACTCAACAAGCTTCACAGATAGCTACAAATTTGTTTAGAAATTTGTTTTTATTATTTGTTGACACTGAACTGGGATTGAGTTGACTAAAACATCCAGGCGATTAATGAGGAAAAATACCGACCACGTTTATAATTTGGTGGGTACATTCCTTTTGTAAATAAACATTAAATTTCCGGTAAATTGGTAGATTAGCACATGGAAGTGTTTAGACATTTTTTATTCAGAAACACGCTTAGAACTTCTTCTGGATCTACAAACGACAAGAAAATTTTGTTGCAAACAGCCGCCTAGCAAATTACGGACAAGGCGTTAACAGGCGTGCTTCGCGCAGAGGAAACGAAATGTGAACAGAAAGTACGAAAAAAAAAACAGCTCAGTTTGACCTCTATAAGTTGAATTTCGCCCATTTTGCAGCTATACCTCCTTAAAATCTTGTTTGCTTCGCACAGCACCCCTAGTAGGACCCGTAACTTCCTTGATGGCTGTTCCCAAAAATATGTTCTTTTACGTTGTTCTTCCTTATGCGATAAGGGTGGTTGTGGGAATGCGAAATGAGAATTAGAACCCCCGTGACGAGGCAGCAAACCAAGATTTGTAATTTATGTTAAATTGTTACCTCATTTATTTATTTTATAAATATTTTTCCAAAAATGAATTTGAGGTAGCCTTGTTTGTCAGTCTCACATAGCAGAGCTACAATATTTTTATCATTTTCAAGAAGTGTGAATACAACAGTAAATAATTGTTGAAAAGGGTTTGGGTCCAGCAAGTACGTTATGGTAGAGACTTTTCGAAAAATATTTCAATTCGCATAACAAAATTTTCCTATAAGCTAGAATCTTCTTGAACCATAGTATATCCTATGTAAGCGCAGCCTGGGTACTATATTAAAGAAAAATAACACAATGAGCTTCGCGGATTACTACAAAAGATTACTAAACATCTTTTTTTGTTGTTGCAAAAACTAGTTCGATTACACTGAATAAAACAAAACCATCCAAGCAATTAATAAGGAAAAATACCTGCCATATCTACAGTGTGCCCGAAATTTGTGATGCATGTATTGCGATCTCCGAAACTGTTAGAGATAGGAAAGTGGTCAAATGGGAAAAGTTTTAGACAATTCTGTTTGTAATTGAATGCCGTTTAGTTTACGATTTTATCTCTTTTGGTTTTTAGGATATCTGAAAAAACTAAAATGACGCATTTTCGAAAATACCCTGTATTTTCTTTATTAATGAAAATTTCTGAAACCTCTAAAAACTTTCTGATATCAACTTTTTACGTAGGAAACGTCAGTGTAGTCAGATTTCATTTCCAGCGTTTCAATAGTTTGGAACGATCATCAACTTTGTTTTTTCATATGGGCGCCATATTTGATTTTCACGGTTTTGACAAGCCCCTATTTTTCCCTTTACAAATACGTATCACGCTTAGTGAAAAAAGTTAGGTTATGGGTTGAAAAACGAAAAAAATGTGATATTTTTACGAATTTGTCAACGTCGCACGAAGAAACACTCACACTTAAGGTGATTCTACTGCATTTAATCTCTTAACTACAATTAATAACAACATATCCTTATAAGTAATAGTTTATGCCATGTGAAAATATTTTGAAAATATAGAAATTACCCTTTTTGAAATTTTAACACAAAAAAGAAAGGAAAAACCAATAATGAGTCAAATGACATAATAATTACCAAAATAAAATGTCTAATTTAACGTTCAAAATGCGATCCATTTGCTTCCATACATTTCTCACATTTTTTCATCACCGATTTGGTAACACGATGAATTGTGTTACGGTTAGCATTGGACGGAACATCCCGCGTTCGCTGTTCTATGACTTCTCTGCTTTCTTGGAGATTAAATTCATAGATTTTGTTTTTAACATGTCCCCACAAATAAAAGTCTAATGGAGTGAGGTCAGGAGACCTCGCTGGCCACCGCACCGGGCGACTGTTATTCTTTCACCAAATGCACCAAAAAAGTACTTCCCTGGAATTATGGGCGGGGCAGCCGTCATGTTGAAACCATACATTACGGAACTCATTATCTGGGAGAACTTCCATAATTGCTGGTGCTATTTCATTTTGCAACATTGCAAGGTATCTTTGTCCTGTCAATGTTTGATCATAAATAAAGGGCCCAATTATTGATTTCCTATTAAAATAAATTAGTTTAATTCCTTACGATAGGAATATTAAAATAATTCAAAGGATATCAGAATGATTATTTTTCAAAATAAAGCGAAAAATATCTTACCATACATTCCACACCAAAGATTAAAGCCAAATCGAACTTGCAATCTACGCTGTTCCCGCAGCTGAGGGTTTTCGGTAGCCCAATAATGATGATTATGCTTGTTAAATATTCTGAAATTTGTAACATAAGTTTCGTCCGTCCATACAATGTTATTTTCAAAGTTCAAATTATCTTGACATTTTCCCTGGTACCAATTGCTAAAAGTGACTCTTCTGTTAAAATTACCTTCTCGAAATCCTTGTACGATGGTGGGCTTATACGGACGATAATGTTGTTTTTTCAGAACGTCGTGAACTGTTGACTTGGCTATATGTAGCTCCCTGCCAACGATCCGTGTAGAGGACATAGGATTCTCCTGAAAATATTCTTAAATACTTCTGTCACGATTTTCACTATCCTTCTCATAACTCTTAAACCGAGGTTTCCCAAAAGCTCCGAATTCAAGTAAATTCATTGCAACTTAAAAAAATACCTTTTGCTGGATTGTCGTCTATCTGGGTAATTTTCCAAATAATTGTTGACAGCCGCATCATTTCATTTCTAATATATGATACTAACATATCAAACTTTTCTTCATTCAAGAAATTTTCTGCCATTCTGAAAAATAGGCCCAATTCAAGACATAAAATGCGTTTAAATAAAGAAAAGCGTTCACAGTTCTGACAGAAGTCGTGACAGACTTAAAAATTTTCATTCGTCTGAGATCCAAAGCCTACTAGACCATTAATGTATCACGGATAGATATATTTCATCACATTATTTACTGAACTTTTGGTTATTACGAATATTTAAATGATTTTTGGGTCATATTGGTGTACCAAAAAAATAATAGTTCAATTCGTTCATGCATTTCTCAAAAGTTATGGCTTTTTTTGACGTTATTTCTGTTGCACGGTACGAGTGTGATATATCATAAACAATGTTAACTGTTCATTGATTGTTGTTGCCCTTACTTGGTGAAACTTGTCCATACTGCATACAGACTTTGAGAATTCTTCTCTGGCTTCACTGTTGGTTTTTGTAGGTGAAGGACGTAGCCAGCGCGTGAGCTCACTGGAGCAAGTGGCCCTTCGAATTCTGGAAGTTCTAGGATGTTCTTCAATGCTTCTGTGACTATAGTTTCGCTGCTTGACAGCCTATAGTCACAGAAACATTGAAGAACATCCTAGAACTTTTAGAATTCGAAGGGCCACTTGCTCCAGTTAGCTCACGCGCTGGCTACGTCCTTCACCTACAAAAACCAACAGTGAAGCCAGAGAAGTATTCTCAAAGTCTGTATGCAATGTTAACTGTAACACAATTGATCGAGTTACCAGACTGGTGATAAAAAAAATGTGCGAAATGTATGGAAGCAAATGGGTTGCATTTTGAACGTTAAATTAGACATCTTATTTTGGTAATTATTATGTCATTTGACAAATTATTGTTTTTTCCTTTCTTTTTTGTGTTGCAATAGAATCATCTTAATTGTGAGTGTTTCTTCGTGCGACGTTGCCAAATTCGTGACAAAATCATATTTTTTCGTTTTTCAACCCACAACCTAACTTTTTCACTAAGTGTGATACATATTTGTAAAGGCAAAAACAGGGGCTTTTCAAAACCATTAAAGTCCAATATGGCGCCCATATGAAAAAACGAAGTTGATGATGGTTCCAAACTATCAAAACGCTGGAAATAAAATCTGACTACACAGGTGTTTCCTACGTAAAAAGTTGCTATTAGAAATTTTTTACAGATTTCAGAAATTTCCATAAAGAAAGAAAATACAGCGTATTTTAGAAAATGCGTCATTTTAGTTTTTTTTTTCAAATATCGTAAAAACCAAAAGAGATAAAATCGTAAACTAAACGGCATTCAATTACAAACAGAATTGTCTAAAAGTTTCCCTATTTATCCGCTTTCCTATCTCTAACAGTTTTGGAGATCGTAATACATGCATCACCAATTTCGGGCACACTAGAATTTGGTAGGTACATTTCCGTTGTAAATATTTTTTTTTTGTGGCAACCTTTTGTAACTTTAATGAAATTTGTAACACAATTTGTTTAAAGAGACTTGCTGTATTTACCATATATCCAAGGTCCGTTTAAATCTAAAGATCTAGTTTTAATAATATGCCTTGCTAATAGGTAAATCGTATGCGTCTTAAAGATATCATTGACGTGATTATTGTACCTCAAAATGGGTATTGTCTTGCTTGTTAAGCGCCGCGTCAGACACCTCTATAGATTGAGATAAATAATTGGCGCTAACTAAATAGTGTATCTTTGATGTGCTCTCTGCTACCGTTAAATCATTTATATTTGAAAATGCAACTTCCAAATTTTGTAACCGTGTTTCATTGTGCTAAGGAATTAATTATCCTTTGTGCTTCTTTGGCACAAGCTATACGATGTTTTCTCGGCCAGCTCATAAAATTGTAGTGATAATTAAAAGTAAATAGGAAATGGCTAAATAACATTATATTTCATTACCAACTAATGTATTAGCAAAATTACAATATTTGGTTTTCGTACTGAAGTAATTTATGCGACAATCTACTTGAGAAGTGTACATAGTACATGCAGCTGCTGTTTATAGCCTGTCATAATTTAACGTCACATCCATTTGAGTCAACAATGAAACGTTACGCAAATCAAATCGGTAATAACGCAAACATAGTCGAAAGGGCTGCATTATATTGAGCTAAAAATTGATGATGCTCACCACTTTTATAAAGATCAATATGACGAAAACAGCAGCGATGAAGATAACATAAGATATCATAGCACGGAAAAAATTGATTAAGCGTTTAGTGGCAAACAACTTAAACACGTATATATGTTGACGTAGGTACCTCGTAGTGATGGGTCGTTATTTAAGAGTCTGTTATTTTTTAACGGTTTCCGAGCCGCAACGGTAACCACCTGTTATGGATATATAAAATTAACAGGTACAAAATAACGCTTTACACTACACTAGAATTCGGACTTGTATCGTTTCTGTTCCATTGCAACTAGCTTCGAGCTTCGATGAATGAACATCGGTTTTCATCGGCAACTGTTAAATTTAACGGGATGAATGGACATGAGACCGGGAATTCTAAATATGTATGGGTATACAGTATGGAGCGGACTTCACTTCATAACATAATACTTAACACTTAACACTTTATACTAGTGTGCTCGCTCTCGCTCACAGCTTTGGAAACGTAGATCGTCGGTAAGCGTACTGATAAAGATGACCGGTGAACCGAAAATCGAAAATGTAACTAGAGATCATTACAAGAAAGAATAAAAGTATAATGTAATAACAAACCATATCTACAGAATAAAGGAAAATTTCTTTACCGAAATATTATGAGAGCTGCAGTATGTTGCAGTTCTTAGAATCACCGCATTTGTAGTGTAATAGTATATAAAGCATTTATTTGTTGAAGATAGTGCTACCTTGCAATAAAAGTTCTAACGTCCCAAGACGTGATAATTGTTGCTGTGGCATTGGAATTTAGGTAAAATCACTAATTAAAAAAATATGTAAGAAATGACTAGTTTGTAATTCCTAAAACATCTAAGTAAGTAAATACTTATAAAAGACTCCTTTCTAATTTCTACAGGTTTCACTTCAGAGTGATAACAGATTTACGCCACGCTTATTATAATTTCTTAGCCCTTTGTTTGATATCAACAAAATTTGAGATTTATACACTACGTGAAATAACGGGGTAAAATACAATGTAGCCAGCTTCCGGTTTTGCGGAAACTCCATCAACATTCATTAGTTTTTTACCAAATTATTATTAGTGATGAATACCCAAAAAACCCCTTCATCATTTTTTTATAAATATATCATTAATTGTTTTAAACATAAAACAAAAATATTTTTTATTTTAAATATTATAGCTGCATAGTATAGTAAACAATATAATTATGTTTCAGAGAATTAGAGATATCTAAAGTTTTTGCTCTATCCACATTGTTTCATGATTATTTTTGTCTTTTTATTCAAATTAATCGCCTTCACACCTCAGGCCAGATCAACTGATAGTGACATCGCCCGGGGATTGAACCCGTGTAGCAGCGAATCTCCTTTAAACAACTACACCACCGGACGGGTTCAGCTACTGTTACTACGTCTACGTGGAATTCTTAATAATTCATAGTTTATACATATAACAGTAAAATATGCTATCGATCGGCTATCTAGTTCAAAATAGGTTAGAGATAAATAACGGACCCTGTTATTTTCAAGTGTTATTATTAAATAACGTTAACAGGTTCAACTGTTAATAGATAATAACCGTTTTGCCCATCACTAGTACCTCGGATGTATTATTATGTATTTATTAACTTTTGTTGCTCTTACTTGGTAAAACTGTTCTAAGACATCCTCTCGTGCTTCATTAAAGTCAAGCCACAAAAAAAGTCTTTGCGTCATTTTAGGGAATTTTTAGTAAAAACAAAATTGGGTAAAGAGGAGTTCTGATCAAATGTCTACTATCAATCTTGCTCTAGATATCAAAATCAGATGTGCAAGTAAAAAAGATAATATGACCAATTAAACAAAATGGGTGCCATTGGTGATCAAAAAGACGCACAAAGACAAACTGTGATGGTGGTTAACAAAATACATTGCGTATTGTCGAAAAAGATTAGATTTTCTTGACGTAAGAGGTTTAAGAAATACCGGAAAAATTACTTTGAAAATTTTATAGTTTTTCTCCTTAAAACGTCATAGTCTCGATTTGAAACTTCAAAATTTGCAATTTTCAGACAAGCAACCTGAAGCGAACATGAGTTATGTGAAAGAAATATTGTAAAAAGTGTGCTTAGAAAAGCTCCAAGTTTCAGCTTCAACCATCATTGGTGAGGGCGATGGTATAGGGGGAGGATGCCTTCCCGGTTCTTTATACAATTAGCTCCAAAAAAAAAACAAAAGTTAATTTGGTTAAGAAGTAGAGCCGTGTGCACCCAACTGTTGCAGTAAAAAAATTAACAATTACTGATAACCAACATTTAGGTACTCTAGTTATTTATTACCTAATTAATTACGAAGTAGGCGAGTACATGTACACATCTAATTGAAGCATTTTAACAAAATTAGCCATTACTGATATCTGACATCTAGGGTAATCTAATTATTTTGTTATTGACATTACAAGAGGAACTCCAGGGAGAGTTAAGGATAAAATTAAGAAAAACGTACTTATTACGTCCTGATGTTTTTTCTTACGCACATGCATTATATATTGTTAAAAAATCCAAAAATGATATAGGAAGTGTTCGATTAATAAAAGAGAAAATGTGAATCACTAACGACTTCTGGGCCACGTTGTGATTGGAAAAAAAAATTGAACGATGGACCTTAAGAGATCCTATAGTTAACATATACAATTTTTTCTCGTATCCTGTATAAAAACGGATATATTAAGCGTTACGGTAAAAATGCGTCATGCGTAACCCTGTATATATATATATATATATATATATATATATATATATATATATGTATATATATATATATATACATATATATATATATATATATATATATATATATATATATATATATATATATATATATATATATATATATATATATATATATATATATATATATATATATATATATATATATATATATATATGTAAACAGATAAAAACTAAAACTGACCTCGCATATGGTTTCTAGCGGACCTAGTTCGGGCTCATTTGAAAAAAATCTTTTCAAAATTCAAAAACCGTCTCTTCTTCTGATCGAATTTTTTCTACGCAAATTCGCTAAAACTTATAGAATATTAAACTCTGCAATTAAAGCTAGTGCCAAAGCATCACAGAAAGGATTAATTTGGAATGAATTTTCTTCAAGGATTTTAATAAAATTAATAAAATATAGAAGAACGATCGTCTGAAGCCATACCAAAGCTGTTTTGTCACACACACACACATAGATGAACGACGGTGGAAGATGAAAGTTAAGGTATTGTAAAACACACTCCTTGCCATATTTTCTCTATGTAACCCGTATTTGTTTCAGGTTCTTTGCCTAAAAGTTGTCAATTTTGACGTTTATAATCGCAGTTTTGGCGTTTCACTACGAAAAACTATAAAATTTCAATGTAATTTTTCTTGTACTTCTTGACCTTATTGAGCCAAAAAACTACAATATACTATACTGGCTACAATATACAATAGATTTTGTTATTGACACAAAATGGATTGGTTGTATGTGTTTGTATGGTTATCGGTGGCACTCATTTTTTTTTAAATGCCTATAAATTTTTTTTCTTTTAACATAGAGATCTCAATTTTGGTACCTAGTATACTTTCCATAATATAAATCTAACTACCGAATTTGGTTGCCATTTCTTCTTATTTCCGGACATACAAAAATTTTCCGAAAGAAAATGGTGGAATAGTCGTTTTTAAGTTTTTAATTGTGTATATTTATGTATTGGGTATATTAAAACTCTTGTATATATATATATATATATATATATATATATATATATATATATATATATATATATATATATAACTATTTTTTAGAGATAGCAAATACGTGAGACTTAATGGGCAGTGTACTTTTTTATTGTGTAGTGAAGCTAATAAGTATGTTGGTCCTGTCTAATAGAGTGGGCATGGTAAAATAATGTGGTCAAGATCTCCATCTCCTGATCTCTGGTCGCAGTTATAGTTGTCATGGTTTAGAACTCCTACACAATGCAAGTGAGCTGTATACCTCCCTTGATTGGTTGATAATCGAAACAATATGGTCGAGATGATCCTGTACAAATTATTGTATTTGGCTCGCGTGTGTGTGGTAATGCTAGATTTACTAATTTGTAAGGTCTTGCTGCATATAAACTCGTTTACGTCAATATATACGGCTGAACTATATGTCATAGGACGTGCCTTGGAATGGTGCAAAGAGCAACAAATGAAGCAAGTAATAATACAGTGTGATAGCTGCATTGCTGACTTAAAAACATTTCTGAGCTTAACATAGCAATAGCACCATTGCTTGTGACTTTTCAAAAATCTACAGCAAGCGAGGATCCATTGTCAAATTATTTGGGTAAAAGGACAGAAAAGAGGAAAGGAAAGTTATAGCCCAAAGTGCGCTATAAGAGGGCTCAATAGATCTAAAAGAAGTTCCATACAAAGACGTGTATAGAAAAATAAAATATAGCCATAATAAAATGTGGGAATTGGAGTGGAACGGATACGTGAAAAAAATCCTAAAACCATTACGTAACTATATATTCCGAACTACCAAGGGCCAAACATAGTTTTAGGCAATACGGCGTAAGAGACTTTGATTCCACAATGGTGGACTAGAGTCTAGGCATGGTGCGTACCCAACTCATCTTCGACGTATAGGGGTAGTGAATACAGATGTATGGGATTGTGACAAAATTTATGTATGTGATTTAAATCACATATTTTTTAATGTGAATTCGATAACCGGCCGAAAAAACATGTACCACAGCCCATTTGCAACAGGAATATATTTACCTCTAAATATAACTAGTTTTTTAGCATTAACAGATAAACAGTGTTGTAGAGGTTCCTAAAGGGAAGTAAGCTACAGATTTAGGTTTAGTATTAGGTGCCACCTGTACAATTTTGTATTTAGAATGCCCTGTCTGATCTACCTTTGTCTATAATTCTTACCAAGCCGTGGTCCACGTGTCGTCTCATATTGTAGTCTACTTCCTTATAATTTATGAAAAATAGTAAATGAATAAAAAAAATATAATAAACACTAGTATAGGGATAGATCCTTACATTATCACGTAATAATAATTCTTAAATTAAATAATTAATAACTAATAATAATGAATGACATATAACCTGTATATAAATATATTATCTGTGTATAACTTATTTTACTGTTCAGTATGACACCATAGTTACCCTGTCCGATGGGGCTATACGTTGCTGGAGACAATGTCGGGTTGTTGAATGACTTTAACATAAGAGTATGCTACAATTTAGAAAATCTGTGGCTAATGAGACAGTTGTCTTCGAGCCAAGAAATCTCTCCCACATACAGACAAACACACATCTAGTCCGCACAACGAATGCTATCGTATGCTTCTATGTTAGTTGCGCCCAGGCCTGATTTATTTTCACGATGTAAAGCCTTAACAACCTAAAACGTATTTTCTCCTGTTTTTGGTGTTTTAGATGTGCTTTAATCTGCCTCCTTACTTTTATGGGTAATTGCTTATTTTTATTCAACATATTTTGTAAGGTGATGCTTAATGGCAATTGATCCCTAAATTTCACGCTACTTTCTGTAGAATCATTTGATGTGACTGTAATTATTTAGCTGCAAATTAAGCTGCGTTTGACTTAATTAAATAAACGGGCACCTTTGGCACGGAGCCTGACAGTATAACATAAAACAGCTTGTTTCGAAAGGCAATGTCTTTCCTCTTATCCAGAACATCCCGCTCGAGTAGGGGGTTAATGAGTGAAGTTTGGAACCTGTGATAAGCACTGATAATTACAATTCTGTAAAGTTTTTAGACCTGACAATCGTTTCACTAACAGAGTTAGCGTAATCAAGGGGGTTAATACCACTGTTCGAGTAGAGGCCAAATATCACCAGATCCGTAGTTATCACCGTTCGAATAGGCGGCGAAAATCACTAGCTCCAAAATTACCACTGTTCAAGTATGAGAGCTATATCCCCAGCCCGAAGTTACAACCATTCAAGTAGCAGGCTAATGATACCAGCCCTTAATACAACACTGGTCGAGATGAGGGGCCCATAAAGCTGCCAAATAGCTTTTATTCTCATATCATCTTACGAAGTTTAACCAGCTCTGAGTGGTCATTATACTCTGAAGATAAAGCTATGTCACATGCCCTAAATGGCAAAACCCAACCTTAAGCAAAATTGGCTTAATTTGATTGCTTTTATTTAATTTATATTTGAATTTATATTGCAATTTACAATTCGCCTTTTACATTTATTACTATTATTATTATTACCTTTATTGCTTACAATCATACAACATGTTTTTTCAATAAGTCTAAGATTTTTGGTGAATGTTAACATAATTTAGTTGCATCCAAAACTGCTTGACAAGCCTCCAAATTCAACAACCTTAAAATTTTGACATTCCAAAAAAATTATTTTCTCTTCCATTTCGTTCTTCAAATGTTTCACCTGATACCTCCATTTACCATTAATACTAATCTCTCCATAATACTTTTCCAACTGCAAATCTGTCTCAACTGCCCATATTTTTGCCGAAATTGTAAATTTTGTACGAGACCAAAAATAAAAAAAATATAATTTCAATTTTCACAGATTGTCACCAAGTATCATAATGCCGTGTTAATTAATCAGAATGTCAACTTTCAATATTTTACTTCACAGTGCCACCTCATATGCAGGTAAAAATGCCGAAAAGTCACGCCCTATTTAATTTATATCTTTATATTATTATGACTATAAATGGCAACACATTCCTTTAAAATTAGGAAGTCATTAAAAATAAAGGGAAAGTTACAAGATATTTAACCGTTTAGATACTTTTTACTAACCCTTGTATAATAAAAAGTGTAGATCACTTCTATGAAAATTCACAACAATAACGCACTTGCTGCTTCCAGACTTTTTTTAGTAATATAAGTAATCAGCGCTGACATAAATTCAGCGATCCCTCTATTAAATACTTTAATCAATGAGCAATGACAATCATATTTTTCTGTTCTAGAACGAATTTAAAATGCACATATTATTTCCTTCAACATAATCGACAAACAAACATGATGTCTATGAAGTCAATGAAACAAAAACAGACATCGAAAGATATCGTTACATATTCATCCTAATAACCATGTCACTGGCGCAGAACGTGTTGATATTTGCTTCTGTTTGTTAGGGTTGCCTAAATCTTTCGTTTACGGATTCACACACGCGAATAAAATATTCTGATAGTTACAGTCAATTCCAAGTCAGTTTGTGGAAAGATACGCGATCAGTCGTCCCATCAGTGACCGTCACACGGGTCACTTGCTCTGAATATCATCACAAAGACGATCTCTTGTCCCTTCCGACCGTTCTATTCATGATTCAAATATACAGTCTCCCGCATTCTTGCTCGCTGTCTTCGAAGAGAGATCAGCGAATATTGCCCTACATAACGGGCCTGTTTATCAAATTGTTGACGCATACAACACGAGATTATTGTTTGATTTGGATGACCTTTACGAGCTTAGATATGATATGCTTGAGTAAATGAGTCAGCATGCTAATCATTTGTCTTGGGATTACTTGATCAGCACACTGTTAGTGACCCATTTTAGTGAATATTCGTATAAAAAATACACAAATGAGGAAATCGCGACTTTGAAATAAGAAAAAATTCTTCAAATGAGTGCGAATTAGGCCACCTAGAACACATAGCCGGTGTCAGTTTGAATTTTTATATTTTTATATACAGGCTGGTCGAAATATCATGTATGACTACTACCATCTGCGAAACGGTATGACGATTTTATCTGTACAGCATTTCTACGGTAAACCTCAATATAACTGTTTTATATAGAATATACGAGAACAAATTGTATACGTTAATTATAGTGAGTCTTGAGCTGCATCTTACAAAATTATTTTGACAATCACAGCATGGCCCATAAGTCGTTGGTGATACCTAAAATTTTTTTTTCGAACACCCCTTATATTATTGCATTTTTGCATTTTTCATCTAAATATTATGCATGTTTATGAAAAAAATATATCTAGACCTCAATATAACTGTTTTTTATAGAATATACGAGAAAAAATTGTATACGTTAATTATAGTGAGTCTTGAGCTGCATCTTACAAAATTATTTTGACAATCACAGCATGGCCCATAAGTCGTTGGTGATACCTAAAATTTTTTCTTCGAACATCCCTTATATTATTGCATTTTTGCATTTTTCATCTAAATATGATGCATGTTTATGAAAAAAATATATCTAGACTTAGCAAGTGCGTTTTGGTAGCGAATTTCCAGTAAATGATTCAAATTTCAATAACTCAATTTGCCAGTAGCCAGGTGGCTAGGAAACCAGTTTTCTCGGAAATAT
This sequence comes from Tillus elongatus, assembly GCA_964006375.1. Classification (NCBI taxonomy): domain Eukaryota; kingdom Metazoa; phylum Arthropoda; class Insecta; order Coleoptera; family Cleridae; genus Tillus; species Tillus elongatus. Next base: position 93,286,430 of record OZ023263.1, on the reverse strand, counting down.
TTAAAGTTTATTTTCGGAAAATTTTTGCACATTTTGAAACAATAAGTTATTTTGATTATATGGGGTACTTTTTTCTACTTTATAGGTTACACCGGTAACCAAATTGATGCCTGCTTCCAGTAAAGACATATTTGCTATTATTGTTCCTAAACGTCAAAATGTTTGGGCTTGACATCTTTGGGTGATGAATAAAAAGGTCTTTTCTTTCTAACAAATATTTTTATTCGTTGTCCCGACGTGTTTAGACCCTTTTTAACAGGTCATCCTCAGATGAATCTGTAAGCACATCATGCACTACCTTCAGTCGCAAATCGATTGCCTCTTTTCTTGAGTAAGCTGCTCCAATCTCCCTCTTCAGTATAGATCTACTAAATCTCTGGACGAGTGAAGTGAACGAGTGTAGGATTGACCTGCTGTACATGTTCCGAATAAACTTTGGAGACAGTTCTTTTCTGACACATGTCGTAAGGAACCAAATCCTGATAGACAACGAGACTGAAGCCCTTGACCACCTTCTGTAAGAATTCTTGACGCTAGTCAGCCTAGCTGAACCAATATTGTTCCTAAACGTCAAAATGTTTGGGGTTGACATCTTTGGTGATTAATAAAAAGCCTTTTTTTTCTCCAAACAAATATTTTTATTCCTTCTCCCGACGCGTTTCGACCCTTTTTAACAGGTCATCCTCGGGGGAATCTGTAAGTACATCATGCACTATCTTCAGCCGCAAATCGATCGCCTCTTTTCTTGAGTAAGCTGCTCTAATCTCCTTCTTTAGTATGGATCTACTAAATCTCTGGACGAGTGAAGTGAACGAGTGTGGGATTGACCTGCTGTACATGTTCTGAATGATCTTTGGAGACAGTTCTATTCTGACACAAGTCGTAAGGAACCAAATCCTGATAAACAACGAGACTGAAGCCCCTGACCACCTTCTGTAAGAATTCTTGACGCTAGCCAGCCTAGCTGAACCAATATTGTTCCTAAACGTCAAAATGTTTGGGGTTGACATCTTTGGGTGATGAATAAAAAAGCTTTTTCTTTCCAAACAAATATTTTTACTCCCTGTCCCTTTGCCGCTTAAGATAGTGAAGATTATGTACTTACAGATTCCCCTGAGGATGACCTGTTAAAAAAGGTCGAAATGCGTCGGGACAAAGAATAAAAATATTTGTTTGGAAAGAAAAAGCCTTTTTATTCATTACCCAAAGATGTTTGCTATTAAATACATTTTTATGAAAATTTACTTCCACAACGCACTTGATGAGTCCAGACTTTCTTATGTTCTGTAACGGGTTTCGCTGCTTGACAGCATTATCGGACAGGACAAAATTGCATTGATTTAAACGTATTGATGACCACTACAAATTAAAATCCATTGGTACGTTATGATATCTTGTTCAAAAAATTATTAAAACAATTTAAAGTCTCGACGCAGTAAGTGCGTTATCATAGTGAATTTTCATAAAAATACGTTTAATAGCAAATATATGGTGTTAAATGAAAGCAGCCATTAAATTAGGTTACCAATATAAACTATATAATAAAAACGATATACCATATTTCATCAAAATTACTTGATTGTTTGAAGAAGCACAAAAATGTTCCGAAAATAAACTTAAATTTTCCCGAAAAACTTGGTCCTATTTTCCTGACCAACAAAGTTCTTTAGGGTATTTATCCACCTACGGAGATATAATTATTCACAAAACGTTTGGCGGCAAAACTATAAAAGAAAAATTAATGAAAATTTGCGAACAATTTTTTTACGAAAATCCAAAATCAATTTTGTTATGCATTTTCTAATAGCAAATAAGTATTTTTTTACTGAAGGCAGACCTTCAATTTGGTTACTAATATAACCTATAGTATAGTAGAAACAATGTATTACCAGATTTCATGAAAATAACTTCATTCTTTGAAAATGTACAAAAATGTTCCGAAAATAAACTTTAAATGTTCGCGTAAAAATTCGTTTCCTGGACAACCAACCTTAAGTTAATAGCAAATTCAGGTATTTTAATTTGAAGTATTTAATGAAAATTCTTCTGCGTAACGCAGTTGCTGCGTTCCTAATTTCTTTTTATTCAAACATGCATTACATTTTGATGGAAAATGTAGAAATGCAATAAATACAGGGTGTAAAAAAAGCGTGGATTATTGCCAATATTTCAAAAACAACTAAACATATTTTTTGACACTTAGTATATTGATGTACTTAAATTTAATACTCTGTTGACAAGAACAAAAGTGTGTGTAACTATACAGGGTGGCTCAGAAATAATACCAATAATTTTATTTCAAATAGAACACCCTGTATGTTTTGCCGTTCTCTGAATTCACATCTAATTTAAGGTCTAATTATATTTGTTTTTTTTTACTATCTTCATTCACTACTAAAAAAAAGGTTGTTAAAAACAATTTTCAAAAATTGTTAATATTTCGAAAAGAACAAAACATATTTTTTTGACACTTAGTATATTAATGTATTTAAGTTAAATACAGTTTGGCAAGTAAAAAAGTATATGTAACTATACAGGCTAGCTGAGAAATAATAACAACTTTGGTATTTTAAATAGAACAGCCTGTATATTTTGCAGATTCTAATAAGCATTAAGAGATCAATTAAATGATGTAAGTCTTAAGTTGTTTATTTGTCTACATAAACGGAATTATAGTATTCATATTACAATTACAACGTGTGTACAAAATATTACATAACACATTAAAAAAAAAAAACTAGCGATAATAAATAAGTAAAAATTAGATTTACTTACTTTATGAGATGTTTAAAATATGTTCACCAATAGTTGATAAACAATAGTGTGTAAATTCCCGCAAGACGTTATGAAAAGTATTCCCACGAATTTCATAAAGTTCATTCCTAATTCCAATCTTCAAATGTTCAATCTCCTCCGGTCTATGTTTATAAACTTTACTCCTTAGAGCACACCACAAATAGAAGTTCAGAGGTGTGAGGTCTGGGGAACTTGCGGGCCAGTCAATTGTACCTCTTCTTCATATCCATCGAATTGGAAATATCTGGTTCAAAAATTGCGAACCGTCCTACTGAAACCAAATGGCTCTTCGATCTGAATACGGGGTTTCTAATTGTAGCATAATCCATTCACGAAACAACTGCAAATAAAGTTCTGAGGTAAGGTTTTCGTTAATGAACAATGGTCCAATGATATGGCCTATGATACCTATCCAAACGTTGACTTTCTGTGGTCTTTGCGTGTACGATTCAGCCACCTACTGCGGATTTTCTGCTAATCAATATCTACAATTGTGCTTATTGGCGGTTTTTTCTCCCTCAGGGCTCGTCTGCGGCTTTGCCGCCCCGATAGCACTGCCTATTGACGGTGCCATTATACATAAATTTAGCCTTACCGGAAAAGAGAATATTATTTACAAAATTGAGATCAACATTGCACAAAACTCCGTTATTCTACCACAATCACCTTCTTTAAGTTCTTGAACTAGATGTATCTTGAAGAACGTATCTTCTCGCTTTTGAATAAGTTTTAACTGACATGAAAGACATACTGTATTGTTGGCCCATCTGCCGAAGCGATTGTCCTGTAAATAAAGTAAAACATTTATAGCCACATCACCACTAATAGTGCTTTTCGGTCTCTCTGTTTTTGATCTGTCTTGTAAACTTCCTGTTTCATTGATTTTCTTTAGAAGTTTGCTTACAAAAAATTGAGTAATCGCGTCAGATTAGGGTAAGCTTGATTAAATAAATCGGCAACATCCGCTTGTGTTCTCTTGCGGTCACCATTTTCAACCATCATTAACACTTCAATTTTTTCTTCTTCAGTTAGAGCTACCATGTTAATTTCTGTTAACTGAGGCGGACCCTTATCTAAGTACTTAAGAAAATTTGATAATAACGCAAATTTATCATTATAGAAAATATAATAATAATAGCAACATTGCAAATGAGACGACTTGTCTTCATGGTTTCAGTGTATTTATATAACTGAATTCAGTTTGAGTACATAAATGTCTCTTTGTGACAAATAAACAACTTAAAACTTACACTATTAAATTTATCTGTTAAATATATATATATATATATATATATATATATATATATATATATATATATATATATATATATATATATATATATATATATATATATATATATATATATATATATATATATATATATATATATATATATATATATGTATGTATGTATATAATCTGCAAAACATACAGACTGTTCCATTTAAAGTAACAAAGTTGGTATTATTTCTCAGCCACCCTGTATAGTTACACATACTTTTTTACTTGTCAAAAGTATATTAAACCCAAAAAACTATGTTCCGTACTTTTAGAAATATTAACAAATTTTGAAAATTGTTTTTAACAATCATTTTTTCAGTAGTTAATGGAGATATTAAAAAAACTTCTAATACAATTAGACTTCAAATTAGATGTATATTCAGAAAACGGCAAAATATACAGACTGTTCCATTTGAAACAAAAATGTTGGTATTATTTCTGAGCAACCCTGTATAGTTACATATACATTTTTACTTGTCAACAGAGTACTAAATTTAAGCACATTAATCTACCAAGTGTCAATAATATATGTTTAGTAGCTATCGAAATATTGGCAATATTCTACACTTTTTTATACCCTGTATAATGCATGTTCGATTAAAGAAAAAGAAAATTTGTATCACCAACGACTTATTGGCCATCCTGTCATTGTAAAAATAATTTTATAAGATACAGCTCAAGACACCCTATAATTAACGTATCGAATTTTTCTCGTATCTTGTATTATAACGGATATATTGGGCTATACCGTGGAAATGCGTCATCTTGTATATATTACTTATTTATTTATTACTGACATAAATTATACAAGGTACAATACAAATAAACTAAGGCTTGTGGCTGCATTAAATGTACAATTTCAAAGCATAATATATAAAATAATAATCCCATCCAAAGTGGTGTTCAAAAATTGTGAGATTTGACAGTGTATTTGTACTTTATTGTCACTTCTCACCTGCATAGTTCTTTCAATGGCTAACACTTTCCGTTTTGTTAAAGTACATCCCCTTTCTTGTTTAGAAATTTGCATACTATTTTGTTAACGAAAGAACGTATAATGTAGTTTTTTGAAGCTTCTCTATAAATATATTCCTCTATCATGGATATATATATATATATATATATATATATATATATATATATATATATATATATATATATATATATATATATATATATATATATGAAAACAAAAACTGGAACTACGAAAATTCACTAAAAATTATAGACCATTAAACGATAAACTCTATAACGAAAACTACTGCTGAATCATCAGAGACAGGGCCTATTTAAAATAAGTTTTCTTGAAATATTTTAGTAAAATTAAAGACAATAATGATTGAAGCGCGAACCGAAAGGTTTGTAAAACACTTTTCTTGTGACATTTTCTTTACATAACCGTATTCGTTTTAGGTTCTTTGCCTAAATGTTGCCAATTTTACCATGTTAAATCCCGACATTGACGTTTTAACAGAAAGAAACAAATTCTTTAAATGCCGATAACTGTTTTGTCTTTTAACATACAGATCTCAGTTTTGGTACATAATTTCCTATTTATGTCAACTGTCATTTTTATTTTTTAAATAATTTTTTGACCAAATTATGATAACGTGACAACGGATCTCCTCTTGACTTTGGATTTAGAATACTAATACGTCGAATTTCTTATAAAATCCCTTTCCAACAAGCCAAAGTTCTTAAAATTCAGTCCACTAGTTATCAAGTTATAGGCATTTGTTTATAAAGAAAATCTTCGGCCCCCCACCTTTGCCACTGGTCCATAAGGAAAACATTTTTTAACAAAATTTGTAGATAAGTGAACGTTGATTACAAATCATCTACAATCCGCTTATGTTCTGCACAAGATTTTCGAGAAATTAAAGATTTTAGGTAAGCCATGGCATTTTCGCCACCCAGCGGCAGATTTAGAAAACTGAAAATAATTTCCAGCATTCTCTCAGGACCACTTTACTTGTCCGTGCCCTTATTTGGGTACTTGGTATAATATGTATATATATATATATATATATACCCAAGCAACATTTAAAGTCAAATTGACGTAATATCGACCTAACAATAGGTTGGCGACCAAATCGCCACACGTCATTTTGAAGTAAAATTGAGGTGTATTTTACCAATGTGGGGAATAAACTGAAAGTAATAGGGAAGTCGATAATAGGTCCAGCAAGGCATTTTGGCCAAGGCGTTTTAGTTATATTTAGGATATTTTCATTCTACATTGAGCCAATGGACGTAGTTTATTGGTAAATACGTGCAACGTTTTACTTGACCAACATCTGGGCGCAAGTGCTGTGAATTTATTAACAACGAACTGCGAATGTGATATTATTCTGTAGGATCTGTGGTTATGTAGATATTAACGAACGGTAGATATTAGCAACTAGGTATGTCCATCTTTGTTAAAAAATCACAACATATTGAATGAGCAAAGAAGATACTTTAAATATTTGGATCAATGATAAAGGTAATTCGCACTATATAAAGGAAAAAACCACTGTGGTTATTTTTTTTTCTGCCAACGTAATTAATATACTTTGATATAGTTTAAGCGCCTCTGTAAAAAGTAAAATTAGTTAAAATGAAAAACTCTTAAAAATTCTTGGAATTCTGATTTTGAGGATTGGTGATGTAAACAAGACGAAACTAACCTACCTTCATTGTATACAAGCATTATTTTATGTTTTTTTCGAGTTAAAATTTAATTACACTAGACTCAACAAAAAATGGTTTTTAGTTTTCCAACAAAATCAAGATGGATACCACAAGGGTAGTTTAATATGGCTGCCGTTGTAACATTATTGACCTGAAAGTTAATTTTGCTCTATTTTTCACCTATAAGTCACAATTCCCAATGACAAGGCAAACTAACAAAACTTTGAAGGAGTTTTGTGCTATTATGGGAATTTCAACTATATGGTAAACAAATTTAGTGTAAATTTATTCGCAATCATACATTTTCATGTACTGAAATAAATAAACATATATGTGCACACCGGAAAGACATATATGAATGATTATATAGCGTTTTTGATCTTTGATTCCGTAATATGTTATAGACATCCATAGACCAAAAATAAGTAAATAAACATATGACCGCCGATCGTGTTGCCAATGCTTGATTCCATTGGTATGAAAAGGGATGTATTAGATTGAAGGGGTAAACATGCTGATTTCAAATCAACAGCTTTTCTTCCATATAGTAGTAGCCTAAAGGTGTCATACGTTTTTAGGACATACACAGAGACTGTGACTGAATAATAAAACTTCTATTAATTAAGTTCATCAACTAAAGCACCTTCAACATTCACAAATTGATTTCACTGCTATACACTTTGAAGTTTGAGGAAATTTTCTATTTGAAGTCAGATTTTATGGGTATTTGCAACTTTGATGTGGACAATTTGCCTTGGAAGACCACTTCTGCGGTAATTATGACTATATGGCCAATCAGAAAACCATTTTAGGTTATCTTAGTGCCCAAAATATTTCCTGTGTTGTACTGCAGTTACATTGGTAATATATATATATATATATATATATATATATATATATATATATATATATATATATATATATATATATATATATATATATATATATATATATATATATATATATATATATGTAATCTGGATTTCACAAGATGACCTCCAATTTACTATACCATAGAGACGCATGGCAAGTTAATATTAAGTAATAAGTTACCTTAGAATAGATATTTTAGGTATCTGGACTTAGTGGTAAGTTTTTAATCCAATTTAGGGCACACGGCGACCTAAAAATTACTAATTGTGGCATTGAAACTCAAAATTATGTATAAGTATATTTATAGGTCAAATTGAACCAAACTTTTCCCAATTTAGTTACTTGTGAGTTACTGACTTTGGAGGAATTTTAATAGTCAAATATAGGCTAATTAGGAGCCGCATTCTTAAATTTGTAGTGATTATGACAGTCAAGTCAAAATTTTGGTTAATTATAAAAAAAATTACAACTTTGTTAGGTTATTTGGACTCCAGTGCTAGTTAACATGCCTTAATTTTGTTGCTTGGGTACATATATATATATATATATATATATATATATATATATATATATATATATATATATATATATATATATATATTGAAGCGGCAAGTGCGTTGTAGCAATGAACAATATTTTAATCAATACATATTATGAAGCTACTGATGCAGCAAGTGCGTCATGGTAGATAGTTTGGTAGAATTGATCAAATAACACGGAAAATTGAAAAACTATATACTATATATTATGTATCAAATATATAAAGTAGATCCTTTCGTAGAAATTTATTCATGCAGAAAGATAGATCCATGCGCAAAGGTAGATCCATGAGTCCACTAGTTTCTACTATATAGGTTATACTGGTAATCAAATTTTCTGCTTTCGTTAAAAGAAAAGCGATATTTGCAATAAAAAGCGTTTTTATGAAAATTCACTACCGTAACACACTTGGTGCCCCACAATTTTTATTTGTTGAGTAATGGGTGTGGAACGTATACATATATATTTATATATAAACGCATAAAAATTGAAACTAAGAAGAAAAATGGGATCTAGAGGTTCTGGTTAGCGCTTATTTCAAGAAAGTTTCTTAAAATTCAAAAGTTGCGATCCTTTCATCAGTGCATTTTTTTACGAAAATTCACTAAAACGAATACTACAGCGATAAAAAGACGAACCAAACTGTACTAAAAGAGTTAGGTAAATAGGTGTGCTTGCTGAAGTAAATTACATATTTTTAGGCCTTGTAACTTTCCAGAAACAAGATGCACACTTGAACAGAACGAAAGAGACACTTCTGAAAAATTTGACCGAATTGCTTAAGTGCGGAAGCTGCAATAAAGTGAATCGAACTTGTGGAGAGATATAGTTGTCATGGTTATCATGAGAAGCTGATATCTCTCGTAGACTGCGGCAATTTTAATGATAATAATATATTATTTGTCTTGATATATTTGTCATATCAGTGCATGTTACAGGTATAATGAGACTCTTCTTTACCATAGATTTATAAGATGATTAAACTGAATTGCATTCATACATCGCTATAAATCTTGGGAAACGCTCAAGCAAATCAATATATCATGTATTTTCTGAACAGTTTCTTGAAGTAATGTTGTTCGCCTAGAATAGAAATTCAAAACATTGAACACGCAAGGTGTTGGTAATCCTAAAACAAACTTCGATATAAACTTCATCTTTATGCAAATAAAAGTAGATTGGGAAAGACTGCATGCAATATTTGGAATTGTCGAAGAAGTTTTAAGCAGATAGGCCGCCTTAAACGTAAAGTACACACTGAGATAAGGATTCGTAGCTAGTTACAATGCTGCTTTCCTTCCCTGCTTTTCAAAAAAGAATGTAAATACAGTCCTCCGAGATAAACATAACGGTACACAAAGCAGCTTAATATATTTATAGCGCCGGACACAATAAAAATGTAAAAAACTTAGTGGAATCTCTTATAAAACCAATTATAATGTGTGTGTGTGTGTTTTGTTTCTTTAACTTCGGCCTATTTCCGCGACTATACCATCCTGGAAATTTTGCCGAACCCCTGCCTTTCTGTAAGGAGGGTAGGAATATTTAACGTGCCAACATCGCATGGACACGGGACCGACGGATTTACGCCCGCTCCGAAGGGCGGAACGTTCAGACATTCAAATTGCTCAAATACAATGCCAGAACCTCGGTTGATGTTAATTGTACAGTATGTACTGAAAAAAGTGAAAGGAGTACCCTGGGTTAGAACACAGTACCCTTCGGTTTAGAGGCACACTTTCTTACCTCTGAACCACCGAGGCTCTTATAATTATTATGAAACATATTATATGGTGTTTTGTCTTCTATGGTCGACTCACTCAACGAGGAGCAGCTTTACTCCACTATCTTGAAAAATACGCCAGCCCCCTTTCTTTCCATAATGAAGTAGCTTTGATGTTCCTATCAGTTTGTGCGTATGCTACTGTTTCTTCAACGTCGGTCTATTTTCGCGACTATGACCAATCACCGACCCAGTGAGCAGTTTCACCTCACTAGCCTGGATTTTTTTCCGAACTCCTGTCTTTATGTAAGTAGACTAGGGATCTTTAACGTGCCCAATATCGCATGGACACGGGACCGATGGCTTTACGCCCCTCCGAAGGGCGGAACGTGCAGACTCTTAACTTGTTCAAATACAATGCCATAACATCGGTTGATGTTAATGTTACAGGATGCACTAAATGAGTAAAAGCAGACCCCTGGGATAGAAACGAATACCTTTTGGTTTAAAGGCACACGTTCTCACCACTGAACCACCGAGGCCCTAATTCCTATCAGTTTGTAATATATTGTGTGTAACAGATAAATGGAATAAATTTTATAAGCACAATTTGGAGAACCCATTTCATCATAATACAGTTTTTAGACCAGACGACCGATTCGCTAACAAAGTTAGCGTCATCAGAGAAAATAATGAACTGGTTCATGATAATTATTTGTTAGCGAAACGATCGTCAGGTCTAAAAACTCTATTGTGATGACTTAGGTTCGCAAACTCTTATTTATCAGTGCTCATCACAAGTTCTAAGCTTCAGTCAGAAATTTATTATCTCAATTATTTTCCATATATATATATATATATATATATGTATATATATATATATATATATATATATATATATATATATATATATATATATATATATATATATATATATATATATATATATATATATATATATATATATATATATATATATATATATATATATATATATATATATATATATATATATATATATATATATATATATATATATATATATATATATATATATATGTGTGTGTGTGTGTGTGTGTATCCGGCTGATAACTCAAAAAAGAATTAACCGATTTTAAGGAAACTCGGCAAGTGCCTTTATTTTATTAGTGGCTTGGACGACTTCGTTAGCCAGGAAAGTCGGACAAGGTTTTCCGGAAAAATTTTGAGTTTTCTTTCAAAAACATTTTTTTTCTCCAAAAATAACAAATTTGCTTCAACAAAATTTACTATATGTATTGCGTTGGGAGAGACCTTACTATGTACCAAAATTTAGCTTTCTAAGTTTATAAAAAATTGAGTTATTCAAATTTTAAATTTTCTTTTGAAAATATTTTTTTTCTCCGAAAATAACAAAGTTATTTTAATGAAATTCAGTAAATATTCTGTCCTAGGGAAGGCCTTATACATACCAAAATGAAACTTTCTAAGTTTATAGAAAATTGATTTATTTAAATTTGAAGCATTTAATAAAAATTCACTACCATAACGCAGTTGCTGCGTCCCGAGATTTTTTTTAATTTTTGAAAATGACATCCTGCAACGTGAAAACTTTAGACCTACATTCAGCTCTTCCAGCTTCGAGTAGCAGTTGCAACACCGAAAATTTTAAATAGGAAGTAGGGGCTTGTAATACGTTATTTGAAAGATTTCAAATGACGAATTTTGCTACAGCACACTAAAAAATTGGTAACTAATCGCGTTTCTATATTGATAATGAAAAGGCAAGCAAAAAAAGATTAGCCTTCTTCTTGGGCGGTACCAATGCAAGAGAAGACATAAAAATAAATAATATGCTTCATAGTCGGCAAAGTTAGTTTTCTTTAAAACGCCTATCAAACTGCTGTGTGATTGTAACCGCATGACAGTAAAGGTCAGCTGGTAACTGAAATTCAGTAACATGGTTTGTTTACAAGACATGTATGAAATGGCAATTCTACAGATGATTGGTTAGGAAGATCGAAGTTACTCGCCTATTTGAACAAAAATTTTTCGATTTGACGCCTATATCCCAAGGGACAATTAGCAAAGTTGCAAAGTACTTTTAAGAGTTTGAACGTGTAAGACAGATACAAAAAGACCTACTGTACTGAGTAATGATATCAAATAGGATGTAATACTTCAGTTTGAGGAAAACCCACATACTTCGAGTCGGCAAGAAGCCACAATACTGGGTGTTTCATAGATTATCTAGGTACTAAGAGAAAACTCATGCGCGAATTGAGGTAGATTTTGATAGAATAACGTTTTTTTTTGTGAAGAAATGATGGAAATGGTAGATAACAATGTTATCCGACTAGAGCATGTTGTGTTTTCTGATGGGTGCATTTCACACTCCGTAACCATGCTAATGTCAAAATTGTCGCTATTGGTCTAAAGCAAATCCACACTGGATGAGATAAAATTATATAGGCAATACTCCGAAAAGGTTAAGGTTTGGGCAGGAATAATTGGAAACCATGACGTTGGTCCTCTTTTCATTGATGGCAGTTTAAATGGAGTAAACACTGCTTAGCACTGCTTCGAAATAATACGTTGGGAAACTTATATCCTGATTGAGCAAAGCTTCAGCGAATGTGATATGGTTGCAGCAGGATGGAGCACACCAGCACATTACCGAATCAATGTTCGGCAGTACCGCTAATGTTTGGGCAGAAATATGTGAAAACCATGTCATTGGTCCTCTTGTACATTGATGACAATTTGACTGGAGATCATTATTGGTACTCATCAAATAATTTTGAACCCACTTTGGCAAACTTATATTTCGTTCAAGCAAACCCACAATTTTAAGCCAATAATATATGGTTCCAGAAGGATGGAACACATGATCAAATCAATTTCTGCCAGTACATCGACTTAATATTTCGAAATCGGTGGATAGGTAGGCAAAGATCGTTAGGATGACCAGCACAATCACCCGAACTTTAGATTTAATATTATATGCAGAATGTGTGATACAAGTTAACCACACGATCTGATTGACTTAAGAAGAAGAATGACGATTGGGATTAGGTCAGTTACGCCTGAGAGGTTGATTAACGTTAGAATACATTTTTATTTACGATTAGAATTTTGACAGGACGTTTAAGGCATACGTTTTGAACATCTTCTACGTTAAGAGTAATATGTTTTTTCACTACCAAGAATGAAAAGGTTTAGTTATCAATTTTTCAGTGTGTTGTAGCCAAGTTCGTTAATCAGATGAATTTTAATTTATTTTACGGTAAATTTTTGCAGTAAATATTAAAACCAAGCAAGATATCTTCAAATAAAGTATTACAACCTTTACTTCCTATTTAAAAATTTGGGGGTTGCACTATCACTCGAATGTGGTTGAATGTGGCGGTATTTGATTTGATTGCTGATATTTGCTCTAATAGTGGGTTTCTAGTTTTAATAAATGTTTTATCTTTCTTGATTAAGGCATTACTAGAACTGATTACTATTAATCATTTCTTTGATTATAGTCACTAATAACCGCAGGGGATCAATAATTACAGTTTCTATCATTTTGTTTCAGGTCACGCGAGGGCACGTTAAAACCAATTTAGGAGATATATTTACATAGCCTCAGCATTATTTATTTGCTTAACTGATGCCATTAGGATGAATTTTATCAATATAACAATTTGTCTGGAAATAATGTACGAGCGTCCCACCAAAAGAAAAAGTGTTCCGTATGTCTATATATATATATATATATATATATATATATATATATATATATATATATATATATATATATATATATATATATATATATATATATTAGGTTGTAGTCTCTCCTGGTTGGTGAATAATATACTGTTCTTTCAAGATAACTTATCCATGTAAACTACGCATCAATTGAAGTGGAATACCTTTAATTTTGGGTACTTTCTGGTCAATTGTAGCTCAAAAACAAGTTTACCGAATCGGCTTTAATTTTCACAGGTCGACAGATATTTCTTGGGGCTTCTGACTGGTAGACAATGACAAGATTTACAACCACGTGATGTAAAATACAGGGTGGAATACAGGTAAATATTTTTTCAGCAAATTTTCAAACGATGGCCTTTAGTCTACATGGAGGTATACGACATGGTCGCCATCTCGATGCGGAACCAGGTAGTTTGTTGTCACGACAGCTCCTATTAACACCAAATGCTATTGAGTGGAGACTATCTACAACCAGCTACAATTTTGTAAGTCAGCCCTGTGCCGTTTATTCCCCAATATAGGGACAGTGTCTACGTGGAGAGTTGTATATATTTGTGGTATGCAATTCAGAAGTCCACATTGATACCTCGGGACGTTTTCGAGATTTTGTTAATATCGCGGCCCACTACGTTTTTATAATCGATTTTGTATATTAGGTAAAATCCAGCCTAAATAAAAATGCAAGCGCACCCCATTGGTCGATGACGCGGATTAGGTTCGCTTTGGGTATCGAGTGCTGAAGAACATCTCTCTACTTCGGGATCTTCTTTAAGATTTTGCTGATATCGCGTTCCACTACGTTGCTGTCATCAATTGTATTTTGAGGTTATATTTGACTTTTAACCACATTGTTTTTTGCAAAGCGCGCACCTCAATAGTCAAGGAGTTGGGTTAGGTGAATTTTTGGTATGAAATTCAAAAGAACAACTTAATACCTTGGAACGTTTCCGAGATTTTATTAGTATCGCAGCCCACTACGGTTATATCATCATTGGTGTAGCTAGGAGGGGGCCAGAGCGGGACTGGTCCCCCCCCCCCCGATGTACCTCGGGCCCCTCTGAAAGATTCTAATAAAGAAAATATAAAACATATATTTACATGTATTTTTTTACGCACACCTGGGGCCACGCCCCCTGAAAACTGAGGCTAGCTACGCCGAGGTATATCATAAATTTTTTAGTTTTTTTTATCGTTGGTGGACGGGGGGGTTTACGTTGGTTTTTGGTATGCGATTCTAGATAATATTTCTGTTTCCGCGTAGCATTTTTAAGACTTTGTTGATATCGCATTCCACTACGTTCCTATTAGCAAATTTGCCTCCCAACTTTCTCGCAAAACAGGCAAAATATTAGCCAGGGATTTGGCTAAGCTGAATTTTGGGTACACAGTTGGGAAACCTTCAACACGTTTAGAGATAGATATATTATTCAGCACTGAATACCAAAAGCCAACATAATCCGTTCCATTGACCAATGGGGTTGCCCTGCATTTGTATTTAGGCTGGATTTGACCTAAAATACAAATTTGATTATAAGAACGCAGTGTAGTATTTTTTTTTGTAGGATTATACATATACCAAATAAGTAATTCATAAAGTCCCTAGAAGATGTTTAATATTTTGATTGCACAGGGAATGATTGATAGAGCTAAAAGACACAATAATGCACTACATACACAATTAACAAAGTTTATTGGGCTTCGATCTGAAACCTTCAAAATCCGTGTCTCCTAATTTAAGTAACAGAATTAAAATGCTGTAAATAATATATATATATATATATATATATATATATATATATATATATATATATATATATATATATATATATATATATATATATATATTTATTTGACACTAATTAATTAAACAATTATACCAGCTTTTTGGCACACAAAGCTTGAAATTTGACACAACAGATTTTGAGTTTTAAAATGTATATATAACCCTCCTCAGAGACTAATGTCCATTGTTTGAAATGTTGAAAAAAAACCCACTTATATTCCACCCTGTATTTTGTCGAACGTAACTGCAAATTGTGTGATTGTCTACCAATCAGAAACCCCAAAAAAACCTCTGCCAACCTGTTAAAATTAAAGCACATTCGGTGAACATGAACTTGAGCTACAAACGATCAAAGAGCTCCCAAAACTTTCAAGTGACGCGTAGTTTAATCTTGTCGTTCTCCGATCTAGATCCAGACATACATGCATTAATGCTATTTTAAATAGAAAGCATTATTAATTATGATACCACCGATCTTTTTGTTACTTTTAATTATTAGAATAAAGATTGTGCATAAGTATTTTAATTGATACACAAAGTAGTTGTCTCATTATTTTTATAATAAAATAAAAATTGCATGTAAAGGGTGTGCCATCTAACGTTTGAAATTGGAACTATAGGTTACTTTGAGGTTGGAAGGTTTGATGACATTTCCGATGTGACAGAAAGTTAGTTTTATGTTTGACATTTATGAAATGAGTCTCTTTTCGCTTGAACAAAGTTGGGAAATATTAAAAACTTATTTCCAAAGTGGTGAGTCTTCTACTCAAACTGCAAGAAATTTACGAAAAAAATTTGACAAAAAGGATGGTTCAAAAACGCAGTTTGTGGATCAATTTGTCAAGTGGGTTCGTAAAACTGGATTGTTGTTGGATAAAATAACCCGTGTATGTACTCATCCAGTGCGCTCAGCCGAAAACATCGCTGCTGTTGCTCACAGTATGCGTGAACAACCATCAACATCAACTCGTCATCGTTCTCAAGAATTGAACATTTCACGGACTTCTTTGAGAAGAATGTTGCATAAAGATCTGGATATGAATACGTACAAAGTTCAATTAGTGAAAGAGCTGAAGCCGCATGACCATCCGATGGGTTTTCGGTTTGCTCAATGGGCCGAAGACCGCTTGATAGAAGATGAGCATTTTTACCGAAAAATCATCTTGCCAGATGAAGCTCATTTCCACCTCGGAAGATACGTGAATAAGCAAAATTGTCGTATCTGGGGCTCAGAAAATCCAAACGTCATCGTGGAGAAACCAATGCGTCCACAACGATTGACTGTCTGGTGCGGATTTTGGTCTGGCGGCATTATTGGTCAATTTTTCCTTGAAAATTAGCAAGGAAACGCCGTTACGGTACATGGCGATCGCTACCGCGCCATGTTAAGAGAATTTTTTCCATTGAATTGAAGAGTATGACATAGACGACAGTTCGTTTCAACGGGACGGCGCAACGTGCCACACAACAAACGTAACAATCGATCTTTTGCGCACTGTTTTCGAAAATCACATAATCAGCCGAAATGCTGATGTCAACTGGCCACCTATAAGCTGCGATTTGACTCCGTTGGACCTTTTTCTGTGGGAAGCCGTTAAGGACAAGTGTTACGCTAACCATCCAGAGACGACTGACGACTTGAAACATGAAATCGAAGTTGCCATCGACGAAATAGAGGCCCAAACAATCGAAAATGTACTGAAACTTTGGACTGATCAAATGGGGTATTGTAACGCTAGCAGTGGCAGTCATTTATTCAAATGATGTTGTCTTCCATTGCTAAATGGAAAGTTTCAATTATTCTAATAAACTCAACTTTGAAAAAGTATTCATTAGCTTTTTTTTATAGCCGATTCAAATTCCAAATCTTAAATGGCCCACCAGATACTAGATACCGTAGGAGAGCCAAGAAGTATTGTCTGCCTAAAATACATAAGCCAAAATGGTTGACAAGCGAGTTTAACATATGGGTAATTTAGCAGAAAGGTTTTCTAATATGAAGGTCTTTAGGCTTTGTTAAACAGTGTTAACGCTAATCTAACTGGCTATGAAATTAACCCTCTCTTGGTGTTTGACTTTAAAAGTTCTTAACGCTAGATACTCAACCAATAAAATATCAGCATTTACATATTCCTCTAACCGGGCTTCTAAAGCATGGTATACAGAATCATGTGTGGTCACAAGAAACACAAAGTTCAAGCAAACCCCTATTTTTTATTCATCTACATTACAAACGTCAGATTAAATATAAAAGCGAACATTATTGTTTACAAAATAATCTTTTAGAGATTAGAGAAGCAAGTAGCGAACATTCTAATACTATGCTTATTATAAAAATTACCGTCACAACTCATATTAATACATATCATTGTGCTCTTACGATCAATAATTGAGGCGCACCCTGAGCACCTCTTTCTCTTAATCGTTCCACTGGTTTAAGCGGTTGACGGACCAGAGATATCAATAAATTTGCTCATACACTTCGGGACACTACGCCGTAGGTTGGGGTTAGTAGATATTCCCTGCATATGTGGTATCACTAGGTCCTTCGCTAAAGATGCGCGACATATGGAACTGTGCCTCGATATACATGATTATCAAGTTCTGCACAAAATAGTTTTCTCACAGGAACATCTGAGTGTTTCTGATAACTCCCGCATAAATAAGGAAGCCAAAGAATACAAGAAGGTCATCAACGATAACATCTGTCCGAGGTTCCCTTTTGCCCCGGAAAGCGTTTCTCCTCTAAATTAGTACAAAATTTCTTGTATAATCTGGTGTTACAAATAAGTGAAGCGCTTCTTTTGCTGTTGGAGCCATATGCTTTAAGCAAACGACAAGGAAACGCTTCGAATTGTTTTTGGCTAAGATCGCTTCAGGGGGAGGGGATAAATGAGAGGTGATTTGGTGAAAATTCAACTTTTTTCGTTCAAACGTAATATAACGTGAGGAAATAATTTCAGAAGGTTACGGGTACAAGAATACGAATATTTTCTTTCTGGTTAAGTCATGGATCCTAAATTCATTTCGGAGACTGTATTTCTGTGGAGAGTAGATTATCAGAGCTGTGTGGAAGTTATGATTCAATTTGCAGCACTATTTTTGGTTGTTATTAGGATGTTAATAATTATGGGCACAATGCATATAGCAATTTTGTTGTTACAGAGTGTCCAATCAAAGTTATTAGATAACTCATTTACCTACCACAGAATTAGTATTTGCTCAAACGCCTTCATATTTATTGGACCCTTGTTAGATACTTGTACACCTCAAAGATAATTTAGACAAAGTTAGTTAGCCCAAAGGAAAGGTATCTCAGCATGAGCGATAAGAGATGCTATCTTTGTGTATTTTTTTTTTTTTGATTATACAAAGTACCAGATCAGTACTTTGTGAAGTCCCTAAAGAATGTTTACTATTTTGATTGCACCATGAATGGTTGATAAAGGAAAATGACACAATAATGCGCTACATACACAATTAACAAAGCTTATTGGGCTTCGATTTGAAACCTCGAAAATACGTGTCTCATCATTTAAATAACAAAATGAAGAAGCTGCAAATAACGACATATATTTTACACTAACTAACATGCTAGGGCTCAGGTTAATAACCCCCTGAATAAAGTTTAACAAGGTTAAAAAATTATACCAGCTTTTCTGGCACGTAACGCTTGACATTTGACACAACGGATTTTCAGTTTTAAAATGTATGTCACGGCAACTGGGTCGTAACAATATATATATATATATATATATATATATATATATATATATATATATATATATATATATATATATATATATATATATATATGTTGCCGTGACATGTTTTATTGCCAATATACGTATTATTTTAAAGGATTACTTAAATTTAATTTTATTATATCTATGGTTATTAGTTGGGAGACGGTACGGTACGGTTCAATGCCTTTAAGTTGACATGACTGCGAATTGCCCATTCGGCTCATGTGTGTAGTGGAAACGATTTGGTTTGTGGTTATGGTAAAGTCCTTCTTGTGCGGGTCATCGTAGCCGTATTGTGGAACCCATTTTGGTCATTGATTATGGAATCATCTTCGTAGGCAGGCTGGTGCTTACAGCCGGTGTAGCGAAAGCATTCTTCGGTCGCGGCCATATCAGTATAAGTGATCGGTAATCGCCGATGGTGCGACATACGACGTACTGGAGTTGCGGTTGTCTGGGAGCCATCGACAGTAGTGACAGAGGATACCGCCGTTATATGCCATAGGAGTGCTCTCAGGGGTCGCTGTGGAATACGCGGTGGAACCATTTGCAGAATGGACGTTGGCCAAATATTCCTAGTAGATAAAGACGCTTTCTTCAACCGCCAATGTTATCAGGACTCGTTAGGATATGTTTGGAGAGTCCATCTAGGGTATCGAGGACCAGTATTACCTGGACTAGATGAGTATACAATCATCATCTCATGTCTTTTCTTTTAGTGGATTAGTGCAATTGCAGTGCTATAAATTGCCTAATCGAATACAATTTTTTTGCTATGTCGCCATTTTAGCATGCCAGATAAGTTACTTTAACGTATAGTGACCTGCAACGTCATCGTCATCCACGCGCTACCTTTAACACCGTATCGAAGGGAATTTGCCTCTTTACCTGCCATTCAGTGGACTAAATTGTTATTTAAATCTAACCTTGTCGTAACAACTGTCATTCGGGTTAAAATATTAGTTGAATCTCTGCAGTGTTGTTTAATTTAATTTTATGTGGTAATCTCTCACTTTTTACTCGAGATATAAGCCCACTAATAAGGTTCACATTATTATTTCAAGTCTGTTGACCTACAAGGTCGTTTCTGTCATTGTTTATGGTAAATTTGAACATTACTCCACAAGCAGGCTTCATTACTCCAGAAGGAGGCTTCACCTCTCAGTGATTATTTAAGTAATTTAAAACAGCCAATGAATCTTGTTATTGTTTTCTCTTGCGACGACCCTTCACGGGCCTCTCAATTTTAAAGCTGGAATTTTAGGTTACTTGTTATATATGTAACTCTACTGCCGTTATTGAGGATTTTTAAGCAAATTATTTTGGTCATTATTAACTTGTTATTGTACCGTAACGTAAACTTTTGATGAGGTCACATAAAAGTTATTATCAGCCGATGTTATTTAAGCACCATTGATTTGCCCATGCATTATGCAGCCCTAATTGTAGTTATATAGGTCCATGCTATTACCACAACGCATTGTTTTTACTAAAGCATAATGCTTGTGCTGCTGCTGTTTAATTGACGTGTGAATATATGGGTGAATATTATATCTGGAATTATTATTTGTTTATCGTATCATTGCCTTATCAAGTTATAGATCACTAGATACGTAAACTATTTTGTTTGAGTTCATATCTTGTTGATTATAGAAGCAGTTTAGTACTGGTAACCCTTCCTGTTGTGCAGTATTATGTTGATACGTTGATGATTAAAATGGCCCCTTCTGCATTTGTTGTGACAGTAGTCGCAAGTCACTAAAATTACCCTATTCAGTACTAATGTCATCCAGAACCTTGCAACGGTGCCTGCTATGACAAGTCCCTCGAAGTTTAATAGATCTCAGAGTGTTGCCGAACATCCGAACCCCTCTGAGATATATCTGCACTCGAGCTTTGCTTAGGCCTCCGCTGCTAATTGAGGGAATTGTGGTGATTAACGCCTTTCATGTAGTTAGAAACAGGAAAGTCTTAGCAATACACACGCACACATATGTATATATACATATACAGAGTGTCCGGAAATTGTGAGCAAAAATTCAGGGAGTTATTCTACTCAAAGAACTAATGCCCCTAGTTCCTATAAACGTGTTTCGAAAACTCGAAAATAACGGTGTTATTGGGTGTCAAAAACAATGTTTTTTTCAAATTTTTGTCGATAACTTTTTTTGTCGTGCATAGATTCTTTTCAAGTTTGGCGCACACGTATATAATATCACTCTGTATTTATGTTGCAAATTTGACATGGATCTATCTAAATTTAAAGGTCGAAGCTGCTCTTGACCAACAGATAAGAACTCATAACTTTTTTGCTTGAATCTTTATTTCAAATCTAGCAATACACAATTAAAGGGAATTATAAAATCTTAAAAAAAGGTCATCTTGTTGCATCACCATAAAACTAACCGTTTTCGAGAAAAACGTTCTTAAAAATTTACTGGTATGATTGAATACGAAATCACATAATATCATTTTCAATATTAAGGGAGCGTGCTTTGAAAACATTCTCTGTCAATAAGATCATGTGGCGGTAGTTTTGACCGATAATAGTTTATTGTGATTTTACTTGCGGAATAGTTGAGATTAATTATAAAATACGATGAATAATGATATACCTATATTCTTACGTTGAACTACGTGACATACTTTATTATTATGGTATAGCTGGCAGCAAAGCCCTTGCTGCAAGACGTTTGTATGCTAAAGCATTTCTAAATAGAAGGGTACCACAATCCCGAATGTTCAGTAATATCCATCGAAGATTGGAAGAACTCGGATCATTTAGAAGTACATTTCAAGATGTTGGCCGTCAGCGAAGTAATCGAAATCCTGAAGCAGAAGTCCGTGTATTAAATACAATCGAGAATAATCCCAACATAAGTGTACGGTTAGTCTCTACTCAGGAGAGTATCCCGAAAAGTTCTGTGCATTAAATTTTCAAGGAGCAGCTTTTTCATCCTTACCATTACCAGAAAATTCAAGCTTTATCTCCTGAATATCCGGAAGCTCGCGTGAATTTGTGCAATATAATTCGAAATCTACAATAAAACGATCACAATTTTATATCATCGCTTCTTTTCACAGATGAAGCTGGATTTGGACATGACGGTTTGATCAACCTTCATAATGAGCATTATTGGTCTAATGAGAATCTTTACTTGGCGATAGAACGCGGTTTCCAGAATAAGTTTTATGTTAATGTGTGGGCGGGAATTTTAGGAGACTGCTTCATTGGGCCACATTTCTTTCCCCAAAAACTCAACGGTGAGATATACTTAAATTTTTTAAGAAACCAGTTGTCCACTCTATTGGATGATGTACCCCTACAATCAAGAAATACAATGTTACTGCTGCAATACGGCGCGCCGCCACATTTTAGTACAGCTGTGAGGGAATTTATTAATGAAAGATTTACTGAGAGATGGATAGGACGCGGTTGGTTCGGCTGATTTGAACCCAATGGATTTTTTTGGTTTACCTAAAATATCTTGTATACAGGAGTCCAATTCAAAACGTTGAAGATCTCAGGCAAAGAATTATTGATAACTGTGAGGTAATCAGGCAAAAAGACGGAATATTCTTTAGAGTTCGTCGGAATTTCCTGAGAAGAACTGATTTATGTGTTGAGATGGAAATACATCACTTTGAAACTTTGTTATAATATTTCATTGTTATGATTTTTAATAAATTATTGTTACAATGTTTAAATGTTGCAAGTTCTAGTAAGTAATAAAAAAATGAGGCCTTGTAAAATCGTTATTGCTGATAATTTTATAGTAGTAATAATAATAAAAATGTAACACTTTTTATTTGTCAAAACATGTGACACTATTTTTTTCCGAGGCAATCACCGCGACTGTTTTCAAGGCACACGCTATTAACATTGTCATTTGGATGAAGTGATTTCGTATTCAATCAACACCAGCAAAAATTTTGACGAACATTTTTCTCGAAAACGGTTAGTTTTATCGTGTTGCAACGAGATAACTTTTTTTAAGATATTATAATTCCCTTCAATTGTGTATTGTTAGATTTGAGATAAAGATTCAAGCAAAAAAGTTATGAGTCCTTATTTGTTGGTCAAGGGCAGCTTCGGCCTTTAAATTAAGATAGATCCATGTCAAATTTGCAACATAAATACAGAGTGATATACGTGTACACAAAATTTTAAAAGAATCGATTCACGACAAAAAAGTTATCCACAAAAATTTGAAGAAAAAAATTTTTTTTTGACACCCTATAACTCCGTTATTTTTTAGTTTTAGAAAAACTGTTATAGAAACTAGGGGCATTAATTTTTTGAGTAGAATAACCCCCTGAATTTTTTGCTCACAATTTCCGGACACCTGTATATATATATATATATATATATATATATATATATATATATATATATATATATATATATATATATATATATATATATATATATATATATAGCCGGAAATTAATTATATATACAAACCTTTACACAAAATATAATCTAGAGGGACAGAGTCATAATAAGAACCATGGTACTCCTTTTATTATTAATAAGGCATAGGGTGGCTATAGAATCTGATTACAACAATGACATCTCATTGGTAAGGTAGTCTACCTAAGAAGTAAACAGATACTAACTTGAATTCACAGGCGTTAATATTTTAAACAATAAATATTTAAAAGATATAAGTTCCCTAGATAGTACTTTCATTACATATTAAATGCAAACAAAACATGGAATTTCATTTATAGTGCAACAAACGGGAAAATATATTTGATAGATAATTTGAAACCGACATACGTGCAAGTTATTGTGGTTGGCTTTTATACAAAAACCCTGGTGTAGGGTCAGCTGGGAGAGTCACCCTGTATACAGGTGAGCTGCTTTCATCGGTAGACCGAGCCTTGGAGACTCGAAGAGAAAGCCTTAATGAAAGGCTCAGCCTGCTAGGCCTCAGCGTCATATACGATGACAGAGGAAGAGCGATTTCAGCCGCTAGCCCATACAATAGGTGGGTCGGGAAAAGCCGATAACCAGGAGAGTGAATTAATACGGCAAGGTGCTCATGCCACCATGAAAAAAATCGTAGACCTTTGCGACAGAAGTCGTCAGCCCTGCGACAAAATCGTGAGCTGCGCGTCAGAATGATAAGCCCTGCGGAGGTATCGGGAGCTCTGTGACAGAATCGGATGCCTTGCGGCAGTAGGGTACGCCCTGCGGCCGTACAATATTCCCGGCGGCAGTACCCTGTTTCGAAGAAACAAAAAACGACCGTAGTACACCTGCCACAATTTAGAAATTTATTTAAAAGACTCACCATCTTTACCAGTATCCGAATAGTCAGGCACTTTTCACACAGATAATAAACAGTATTTTAGAAATGTCCAACAAATTGAATAGCAAAAATGTGATTCGACTCTCAAATTTATTAGTGTCTTACATTACTTTTAACTCTCGAATGCCGTCAAATACGCTTCAAATGTTTAACGAACTCTCAGATCATGCCTGCCTCTGGAGGTATCGGCGTCCACAGCGTGGGTTTTTATTATACAGCGAATGAATTCATTGTCTTACTGCAAGATAGCCTAAGGCCCATATAGAGTAAAGTGGAAACTTACCGTCACCCTGTTGCTGCTTTTAAGATAATAGTCCTTTACATTCCAGTATGGGTTATAAGCATCGAGATTTAAATGCGCACTTCTCTGCGGCATACATATTATGTAGGAAACATGGTCTATGTTACAAAACGTTGAGAGATATTTCGAGAACGCATTATATTTAACTATGCGGTAATAGATGTTTACTAGAGATATCTAGATATTATCGAAATAATTATACTGAATGTTCCTTAAATTAGGAACTTCTCTAGATTTTTTTGCTTAATCGTTAATTAGTTTAGAAAAATAATTACTATACAGGGTGTAGAAAAAGCTAGGCATTGTACAGTATCGTCACCATAATCACTAAAGGATCCAAAAGACTCGCCAGTCATCATGTTTTGATTCTGATACATCACTCTCTCCAGAAGGCAGATAATAACATTCACCAACTTTCATGCTTGTCACATTCTTTTTTGATACCATTATCATATGTGTCTCACAATTTAACTCAATTCCACTTTTATGTCACCTGAATGACAATCAGGTACACCTGACTTTTATAGATTCACCAGTAATGCAGGTTTTAACCTTCACAGATACGCACAATTCCGTGCAGCAGTGCGTGACAAATTATAATAACTCTCAGGTGGCTATGAACAAGTCGATACTTGTTTATTAGTAACTATTAGTAGACTAGTTTCGGAGGCCCGGTTTATCTATATGCGGGATGCTATGCAAAATAGTTTTTCTTCGATTTCTAAGTACATTTGAATGTATTTGAATCAAGTGTGTATTGAATAAAGACGTGTTGAGGGCATATCTAAATATTCAAGGCGCTTGAAATTATTTCAAACAAATTCTAAGTAGGTAACCAAAATCTCTCTGGGCCTGTGGGGCACAGTTTATGCATTCTAGAGTTAAAGTGATCAGAACTTACAATTTCGAGAACCTTTATTAGTGAATTTTCTGAAAAATTAACTAAAAACTTTTGAATATATTTTCTCAAATGAGTGCGAACTAGGTCCCCTAAAACATATATCCAAGGTCAGTTTCGATTTATATATATGTAACTATCACACCAACACGTCATAAGATAATGAGCCGATTTTGAACAAATTTGGTAACTGCCTTCCTTTTGCAAGTGGCTTGAAATAGTTTGTTAGCCAGGAAAATTGGCCCATTTTGTGTTTTCCTTCAAAAGTCTTTTATATATCCGGCAATAAGAAAGTAATGTCAAGCAAATTTGGCTCACGTGTTTGTGTTATAAAAGTCAACCATGTAGCAAAATTTAGGTCTTTAAGTTAAAAGAGAAAAAAGGTATAGGCATCTAAAGAAAAAAATTTGGGGTTTTCCTTAAAAGGTCAAAGTGGCGATTTTGAACGCTAAAGTTCGCAACACTTAGGCAAAGCACCTAAAACCACTACCGATTATGTAAAGAAAATGTCGCAAGAAGAGTGTTTTACAAACCTTTAAGTTTCAGCTTCAACCATCAGTGTCCTTCATTTTACTAAAATGTTTCCAAAAAATTCATTTCAAATACACCCTTCCTTTGATGTGTTGGCAGTAATTTTAGTTTATGGTTTAACGGTCTATATTTTTCGCTAATTTTCGCACAAAAAATTCGTTAATGAGGAGACCGCGGATTTTGGCTTTTAATAAGATTTCTTCAAATGAGTGCACACTACCCCCCCCCCATTTCTTCAAATGAGTGAAAACTACCCTCCTCCCCTTGAATCCATATTAGTTTTTATTTGTTTAAAATTATACAGATTGACGCATTTCTACGGTAAAGCTCAATATAATTGTTATTATATAAGATACGAGGAAAAATTTATGCGTTAATTATAGGGTATCTTGAACTGCATTTTATAAAATTATTTTGAAAATCACAGGTGGCCCATAAGGCGTTGGTGATACCTACCATTTTTTTCGAACATCCTTTATGTTGTTGAATTTTCGCATTTTTCATCGAAATATAATGCATGTTTGTAAGAAAAAAAACCGAGATGTATTGAGTACGTTTTGGTAGCGAATTTTCATTAAATGCTACAAATTGCAATAACTTAATTTACTATTAACCGAAGGTTCGTTGGCTAGGAAATCAGTTTCTTCGGAAACATCTTAAGTCTATTTTTGGAAAATTTTTGTACATTTTTCAAGTTATTTTGATTAAATATGGTACATTGTTTCTACGATATAGGTTATAACTGTAACCACATTGATGCCTGCTTGCATTAAAGAGGCATAGTTGCTCTTAAATACATTTTGATAAAAAAATTCACTTCCATTACGTACTTGCTGCGTCCAGACATATTATTTATTTAGTTATCTGGATATTATATTACATAAACTCACACGCTTGTATATGTAACAAGGATAAAATTTTGATGAAAAGTTCTTCGCTCTTATAGTTTACAAACCTTGTTGAAAATGCAATTTTGTCCAGCAATTAATTTTTACGTGACCACTCACAAAATTTGTAAATTTTAGGATACAATTAACAAAGCTCGTAAACTAGAAGTCGCTCTACAGAAAACTAAACAATCTTCTACGTTACCCGAGGGTGGAGTTCACGTCAACCAAGATGTCTTTTGAATCTTCAATGGCAAAACCAAGAAAGCAATATAGCTATTGTAAAGCTTATGGTCATACTTGAGGAGAATGCCGAAAATTTAGTCAAATGTATTCAAAAGCTTCTTTTGGTAATAGTCAGCCAATGCATCCTATACCTTAAGTAAGATGTTTTGATTGTGGTACGATCGGATATATTAGAGGCAACTGCCCTACAAATTTAGATACCATGAATCTTCAAGTGAAGAATATGTCAGACTTTAGTATCCATTCACATCAAAAACCTTCATGGGACTGCTATTTTTGATACTGTAGCCGAGGGCAGTATAGAAGGATCTTACATTGCGCACCCACTTCAAAAAAAAGTATGTACGTGTGTTATGGTAGTGAATTTTTATAGAAATGATCTGGCATCAAATACTTTATTATAACTTTTTTTCTTGTAACATAGAAATCAAAATTTTAATGTATAGTTTGCCTTCTATATCGCAAACCTACGTATTTAATTTGGTTATCATAGGTTCCTTATTTTTTGGGATACAAATTTTGTTCGAAAGAAAACTTAAAATTTTCGCGGAAGACCTAGTCCGATTTTCCTGGCTAACGAACTGGTCCAAGCCACTCACACAATGACGGTACTTGCTAAACTTGATCAAAATGGGCCCATTATTTTTTTACTTATCGGTGTGATAAACACGTATATATATATATATATATATATATATATATATATATATATATATATATATATATATATATATATATATATATATATATATATATATATATAAATTTGAAATTGACACCGGATATGGGTTATAGGGGTCCTAGTTCGCGCTCATTTTCAAATTTTTTTTCTAAAGTCGGGATCTCCTCATTAGTTAATTTTCTCCACGAAAAGTCACTAAAAAGTTCCGTATGAAACAAAACTTTTAATTGTGGCTATCCTGATGATATTAAAAGGTCATTGATGACTCAGATATATCATATAGCTGTACAGATCAATCATGAGACGATCTTTATCGACTTAACCGCTGTACCTGAGCATGCACACAGTCGGACCTTGCTTGGTGCAGACCTTATGCTCTAAGCAAATATTCCGATCGATATAAAGAGAAATTGTTGGTATTTTGGAGAAGATATAACAACTCCATACCCGTCTGCGAACAATTCTGCGCCAAAACAAACATCTATAAGAGTGTTGAAATAGGTTCTTTGCGCACAAGAGATAATGAAGGTTCTTCGCTTAGTAAATTAGTAAAACTTAAGCTTTCCCCTATGTTGCATAATTATATATATTCGCTCAGAGTGCCGAAGTGAGTGCCTTTGCCGAACACTGCATCGTGCTGACCGATGATGTTCCCCTTGCCTTACCTCCTCATCGAATTTCGGATACGAAGAGAGTCAAGAGACCCCTACACATTTTCCGCACCGACCCCACTTTATATACGTTGGGATCTTGTCACCTTCAGTGTGAGGGACTCGACCAAACAAGTCTGGATGCTACGAAAAAGTACGCTAACCTAAGGAAAAGAGAAGTCATACCTTTATAAGTTGGAAGACAGGTTATGATATCGACGCATACCATGAGCAGTCCTAAGAATGGTTTCACGTCCAAATTTGCACCCGAGAGGGAAGGTCCTTACTTGACTTATCGAGCCGTGACCCCAAGCAGCTTGGAGGTGGTCAGAATCAAACCTACAGCCGTCCCATTTGGAAAGTATCATATTTATGCATTTTTTTCCCTATAAAGGCCAAGACCAGCTTCCACTACGAACCTTACGGCGGACAGTGGATTAGAATCGGCATTTTTCGGAAAAAATCCTGCATCACAAAATGTTCGAATATTTCATTTATATGTTGTTGTTTTTTTGCAAATGGTAATGGTAGTACGTATATTTTATCATAATATATATTTTAAATCTACGATTTAAAAATGTTAAGAAAAAACAAATACCGAGTACTAGACCATCCTCTATTCAGATCTTTTAGAAGACCTAAATTGAGATCCAAAAACTTTATCAATTGTTTTTTTCTCACAGAACAATTACTTGATCCTTCTAAGATTATATATACAGGAAAGTCAAATTTCTATGCTTATTGTTATACAGGGTGAAATACCAAGTCAATTATGGTTTTGTTATAACGCCCGCTGCCACAGCAACAAGAAGCACCGCCAACTATATATTTACCCGCAGATATACGCATCTGATTTATGCCTTATCACTTAGGACAAAGTACAGATAAAATAATTAAACTGGGCAGTACATGTAGGTCCATGTAGCTAGTAGTTAAAATTCTAAGACTTTATCAGACCTAAAAAAAAGTTTCATAGTAGAATCTTGCCAAATTTGGCATGATCTTTTCCACAACTTTTAATAATTTATTATATATAGATGAAGTAAGGTCCCTACTTACTCGTTAAAAATACCGAAAGCCGTTAAGCCATTTCTTATACAAAAATTAAAACGTTGAAACTGAAACACTTTTCCAGATTTTTTAAGTACGATTTTTAGGTAACTTTGAACCCGTAAATTTATGTCAACTGAAAGTGAGTTCGAATATAATAGCTAAAGTAAATCACATTGACTCTCTAAGAGCACAAAAAGAAGATAATATGGCTTATATGACATGTATAATGATACATATTTTTTCCGCTTCTAACCCACTGTGCGGCGTCGTGGACGACCTCCCTTAGGCAAGAAAACTGCAGCTTCGCCAGATGTCATATTAGGCTGTTTCAGAAAAGGGTAAAATCTCCGCGGTACCAGAACCCACTATTCTAGTTTGGTACCTTGCCCTACACGGTTGATTGGTCCAAAGTGAGAGATTGAAATGTAAGAGGTACCTAAAAAGGTTCCAGCGTCCTCTACCGTAGATGCCAACACCAGCCGGAAGTCTACACTTAAAACAGATAAGTGCGTCGACCGTCTCACTGGTCACATGAAAATGAAAATTACAGACTTTAAGTTAAGAGTGCATGTCGTCCCCTCTCGCTTTGTGTTATTACAATAATTGTTTTATACTAATATTATTATTCTTTAGAGTTCACACGTTATGTTAACCAATCATCTTATTTGTTACATTAAACAATTATTTAAAGGCTAACCATTGCTGGTGACTTAACACAAACCCACCGGTGATTTCGGTTCCCTAAGTTTACTTAACATGTGGATTTGTAAAGAGGCCCTGTAGAGATTTTACTGATGATAAGTGTATCAGTACCATATACAATGCATTGGTGAGATCGGTGTTGGAATACTGTAGGATAGCCTGGAATCCTTTTTACACTACATATATTGTCCGACTAGAAAGAATCTAATACCAAGTTGTTGGTATTATTATGCATAACTTAAATATTAGTAAGAATCTGTATATATGTGATGCACGTCCTAACCTACAAGGATTTCAGTCAATTGCCAGTCGACGGCTCCGGAGTCAGCACAGGTTTGCATAAAGATTATTTAATAATATGATTGACTGTAATGAGTTATTACAGCTTCTAAATTGGCGAATTCTATAGCACCTGAAAAGAGCTAACTTTTTACTACATATTGTTTAGCATTCTAGAGCGTATGGTAGAAATCCTACAGGTGAAAGAGCTGCCAATAAATTTCCTATCTACTTAGACATATATATATATATATATATATATATATATATATATATATATATATATATATATATATATATATATATAACGGTTTCCTCAAAATATTTATTAGCGTCATTGGGGTTCCACAGGTGATTGCGTTTGATTAGGTTACATTAGGAACCATTAATAAAAATAGATTTGTAAGGCTAGATGTATTCTCGCCACAATTAGAACCGTAGACCGGTTTTGCTTTAATTAGAGCTTTTCAGTACGGCATACTAATTGTAGCGAAAATACACCTATAAAATAATACGGCTATGGTAGCCAGCCTTCCAACACTAAGTGAGTGGTAGAAACGAAGCAACGTGCCGCCACCTAGTTGCGGAACCAAGTAGTATGTTGTCACGCTAGCTCCAAATAACACAAAGTGTTAAAAAATAGAGACTGTATACAACCAACTCACAATTTAGAAAATTGTCAGCCATGGCCCACTTCTAATATAGGGACAAAGTATGTAAGGTTAGATGTATTCTCGCCACAATTAGAACCGTAGACCGGTTTCGCTCTAATTTGAGCTCTTCAGTACGGCATACTAATTGTAGCGAAAATACACCTATAAAATAATACTACTTGGTTCCGCAACTAGGCGGCGGCACGTTGCTTCGTGTCTACAACTCACTTAGTGTTGGAAGGCTGGCTACCATAGCCGTGTATTTTATAGGTGTATTTTCGCTACAATTAGTATGCCTCACTGAAGAGCTCTAACTTTAGCGAAACATGTCTACGGTTTTAACTGTGGCGAGTGTCTACCACGCACTTAAAAATACATTTAAAAACTAGATTGTATATACTTGTTTACAATGCCGGAGATAACAGCTTGTTGCAAAATATTTAATTTAATTGAATTTAAAATTTAAATTGGATGTCTGTAGTACATTGTGTTGAATAAATAAAATAAATAAATAAAGTACTTGCGGCTCTAGCATTTTCAATATTAGTACATACGTTGCTAAATTATAATCACATGAACTTGACAAAACCATGACAGGTCTAATACGGAAATAGAAAACTTTTATTAATACTTTCAATTTTCTCTTTGATTTACGACGTGTCTCAAAGGCGGCACTGGTTGCGGAGAAGATGAGAAGACGTAAGTGTAGAAAGAAAACTTTTACGTTTCTATTTTATCAGTAGAGACAACAAACTACTAGGAACTTTTGCGCTTTTTACAATTACATAGCATCAGGATCACACGGCCAAGTTTTACATTAAAAGATTAATAAAATAGATGTGTTTGCATTTTGAAATATATCGCATTGAAAACAAATTGTTACCCAGTGCTAAAGTTTACGGATAACTGTAATTCGAAAACTTGTGCTCGCTTCTAACGTACACTCCCCCAGTTCGAATAGTAAGTAGATAATAGTTATAAATTTCAAGATTTGAATAAAACCTGTTTGCATCGCAGATTTTCTGCAACTGTTGCAGTTTTACATTTTGAACGTTAGGTATTTTACGACATAAATATAGTTGGCCTTCTTTTTTTGGTAAACATTTTCTAATATACGGTAAAGTGTTATCGTCTTTGTTTCGAAAAATTTATCTACAATGTTTATAGTATGGAGTGCGTAGGTAACTATAAAACACATAAAAACGCCAATTATATTTTGTTTATTCCTTGAGTTTAAAACCAATACTTGAATTATTCTCCACTCTTCCAAAATCTCCTGCCTTAGCATGATCCTTCAATAGCAAGAGCTATTTTTAACAAAGAAATAAACACTATAAAAATTAGCAATTACCAGCGGTTACAATGTTTTCCACTTAAGGCACGCGGATTCTCAAAACCCCATTAAGGGCTGTTCCTCTATTTAAAAACGCCAGGTTTTGTAAACGCTGTCTTGTCAGTGAAGGGAAATCCCCAAAGTGTACTTCTCAATCAAACATGTTTCTCAATCAAATAGCGGAATACTAAATGAATACTAAATATGTAAAGACTTTGTTTGAGACTTCATAAGTGCTTGTTTCTTTCGCTGTAATCGATGCCGTAAAAGGTGAAACTGGTTATAGAGAAGTAAACAAGCAACTGTAAAGTCAAGGAAGATGTATCTACATATGTGTTTACTATGTAACGGTTTCACCAAATAAGGGCAAAACAACAAATAAATCATTATTGACCTGACTTTCCCTTACTTAACAAAACCGTTCCATGCAAAAAAGAGATGTAGGAAAATCTAAATATTGTGAACCCAGTTACTTAAAAGTCACAACAGGTTTATTTCCGCTATTTCTAGCCAGATGTAAAATCTCATTCCAGTTACTCTAATTCATAAAAAAATATAGCGTTTTAAAAGATGTTTTTGTATTTTTTTTTGGGGAAAAAATGCTCGTTTGATATATATATATATATATATATATATATATATATATATATATATATATATATATATATATATATATATATATATATATATATATATATATATATATATATATGCAGGGTGGTTATTTTAAAACGAGCTGGCAGCCGTGGCTGCCCGGAAAGGATTTTGTCGGAAAAAAAAAACCTAAAACACGTCAAGTTTGCTTGTGAGGGACAACCTTGATGCAAAAAGTATTGCCCACACTGTACCTTCCTAACCGGGGATGTTATCCCTCAAACTTTTTAAGTAGAAAGAGGGGTCACCTGATAGCTCGTTAGAAAGGAATTTTGCATCGCTACGTATTGTTTTTTTATTTTTCAAATTCGGTCTATTCGTTTAAAAGATATGGAGTTTCTAAATATCACTAATGAGTTTTCCGAGAAATTAAAAAACTAAATCGTTTCACTTAGAAACTTAGCATAGTATTGAAGTAAACATTGAGAATAATTAAGACCATTTATACTATTGAACCAGCAAACCAACATACCAACGAAACATTTGCAAGCATTTCGGGAGTAATTCTCTGACATTCATTGAATGAATCGTACTCGGTAGCATAAGCTTTTGATTTTAAATGCCCCCACAAGAAAGGTCTAAAGGGAACAGGTCTGGAGATCGTGCTGGCCATTCTACAGCACTTCGACCTATCCGTTGACCGGGAAAGTTTATACAAGTGCTCCCTAACAGTAATGGCATAATACGGAGTAGCACTATTTGTTGGAAAAATAAATGTTGTTCCGAGTATCTCTCATCGTTCTTAACAATGTTAATTAGCATAGGGTAAATCAAGTCTTGCAATATTTCCAAATACCGTTCTCCTGTCAAAGTGTCGGCTATGAAGATTGGTTCGACGATTTGATCACCAAAAGTTGGTATTTTTGTTGCAATTTGATTTTTTGTAGAGTTTGAGTGTGGACTTCATAAAAAACACGAGGGTTATCGTCTGAACAGAACCGGCAATTATCACGACTTACAGTGTCATTCAGAAAGAAAAAACTTTCGTCGAAAAAACAAATGTTAAAAAGAAATTGCCTGTTGTCAATTATTCTTTGAGAAATATTTTCGCAAAATTCCAAGCGCTGGTCATAATCATCTTCCTATTTCCCAGGTAAAAAAGAACAGAACAAGGCTATACTCCAGACTGAATTCTTACCTTCTTTTCCCTGAACCACTGAGGTTCATAATATAATCTCAAATGAATTTAGTTACTTCAATTCACATGTACGCACAAAAAGGTCTATCAAGAATTTTTTATCACAACACATATTTTGGTGACGTTTTTTGGGGGCACCTTAACCTAAATGATTTTTTATTACATACGCAAACCTTTAACAACATTTTTATCTTGTAATGGACACTGGTGAGGCCAAACTCAAGCATTAAAAATTTTCCCGGAAATGCATTGGTGATATTTCAAAAATCTATATCTTCTAATTCTAAAGGAATACACCGAATTTATAAAAAGCATTATGTAGGGAATCAAAAGATATTTTCAACGGGTCATCACACGACTCCTATTCCCATTTGAAAAAAATAAACGAGGAGTGACACTCCTGCTTAGGTGGGTAAAGTTTGGGCTATACTGTTTGCATCAACAGTTATCCCTCTTATGAGCAAACTTGATGTGTTTCAGGTTTTTTTCGCCAAAATCTTTTCCTGGCAGTTACAGCTGCCAGCTCATTTCCAAATAGCCACTGGATATATATATATATATATATATATATATATATATATATATATATATATATATA
Source organism: Tillus elongatus (assembly GCA_964006375.1). NCBI lineage: Eukaryota > Metazoa > Arthropoda > Insecta > Coleoptera > Cleridae > Tillus > Tillus elongatus. The sequence continues at coordinate 93,251,350 of OZ023263.1, read as the reverse complement.
TATATATATATATATATATATATATATATATATATATATATATATATGAATATATACAAATTTAGAAGAACCTTGCATTTGGGTTCTAGGTTCGTTCCCTCTCTATTACACATCTTACGACCTTACGACAAATACACATTTGTTAGGTAAGTTTATTACCAAACACTATTATATCAATAAAAAAAATTCCCTAACGAAATAAAATCTGGCATATATTATTCACTATTCGGCTATTATTCTCTTAACTTTAGCATTTTACAACACAATACGTGAGAAACCGCTATTTATTGTGACATGTCACACTAACATTCGTTATTTCCCAGACACCATTCCTATTATGTCTGGCATCGTAAGCAAACAGCAACCGTAAATATTCAGATTTGACTAAGGAAACACTTACATGTTTTCCATCCCATCGTTTGTACTCCTTCCACTCACTGAAACCCGGCCTCCAGTATTCTAATGTGTATTCCTCCGCGTATTCCTGTCCCCTACCTCTATCGTATCTGCCTTGAGTCTGCACTCCCGTGATGACGTAAACGTCACCCAGATCTACTTGTAGATACTCCCTGACTCCTCTTTCCACTTGTTGTTTTGGACACCAGCCGCCGCCTGCTTTCTCCACTCGCAGCCTGAAAGAGATTAATGGGGAATCAATGAATAGGCAGTTGCCAGAATTGATGTGTGCAAAACAGACGTAAATTTTCAATTTGTTTTGATTGTAACCACGAATAACGTATGATGGGAAATCTATCAACGCGCTAATTAGAAATTGATGGATCATTGTGTGGTCAAAATAAATCTTGATTGGTGAAGAATAACTTTCGTTACCCAATTTTAGTAAATTTTCTTTGAAAAAATCACTAATGAGGGGATCGAGATTTGTGAATTTTCAAAAAATTCTTCAAAAGAGCGCAAACTAGGACCCTTGGAACCCAAATCCGAAGTCATTTATACTCTCTCTCTCTCTCTCTCTCTATATATATATATATATATATATATATATATATATATATATATATATATATATATATATATATATATATATATATATATATATATATATATATATATATATATATATATATATATATATATATATATATATATATATATATATATATATATATATATATATATATATTTGTGTGTGTGTGTGTGTGTGCGTGTGTGTGTGTATGAGTCACACCGAAAACTCAAAAAATAATGGGCCGATTGTGATAAAATTTGCTGAGTACCTTGCTTTCAGTCGCTGGGACAAGTTCGTTAGCCAGGAAAATGAGACTAGTTTTTCCCGGAAAATACTGTTTCCTTCCGTAAAATTTTCATATCTCCGGAAATAACAAAGCTATGGCAACCACATTTACTACGCGGGTTTATATCATAAAAAGCAAACCAGGCACCAAAACTGAGATCTCGGTATTAAAATAAAAATAAAATTATAAACAGTATATTTTTTCTTCTTAAAAGGTCAAAGTCGGTAGTTGAAATGTCAAAATTGGCATGTTCTAGATAAAGAACCTGAAACTAATACCACTTATGCAGAAGAGATGTCGTAATAAGTGTGTTCTATGAAGCCTTAAGTTTCAGCTTCAGCTACCATTTTCCTTCATTTTACTTACATGTTTGCAGAAATGAATTTCAAATTGACCCCTTGTGTGATGTTTTGCAGCAATTTCAACTATAAGGTTATAATACACGAAGAAAACAAAAAATTGTACCCCTTTTTAATCACGTTGCGCCCTCAGAGCAGTGTGATATTTGGCATAGTTAAAGCTCATATAAAGAATGAGAGTAGAAAGATAAAATTTGCGTATAATATGTGCTACCAATAGATTAAACAATGCTTTGTTTTAATTAGTCGGTAGGATTCCCAGTGGCAGGTTTGAGCTGACGGTTAATATATTAATATGTCAATGTGAAACAGATATTACTCTATAGTCGAATTGATCTCTATGGATGCGTTCATACGTTCATACTGCAGATTTAAACTTCATTTATTCAGTTTTTAAAAAAGTACCTACAAATACAACGAAGTAATTAACGTTACGTTTATTAAGGATTTTAGTGATCTTCACTTAACCTAATATTTGATCTTTGTTATTTAAAAAAAATCACTAATATAAAGGGATCGCGACTTTTGCATCTGGAAACAATGTTTTCAAATGAGCGCGAACTGGGCCCTTAGAACCCATCTCTCTCTCTCTCTCTCTCTCTCTCTCTATATATATATATATATATATATATATATATATATATATATATATATATATATGTATATGTATATATATATATATATATATATATATATATATATATATATATATATATATATATATATATATATATATGATCCATACATACAAAGATACATACATACATATATATATATATATATATATATATATATATATATATATATAGTAACCTTAGACTCGGGTTCTAGGGATGCTCGTTTGCGCTCCTTTATAGAATTTTTTTTAAAATTCAAAAGTCGTAATCTCTCTATTAGTAAATTTTTCTGAAGAAAACATATATATATATATATATATATATATATATATATATATATATATATATATATATATATATATATATATATATATGTTTGTAATGCAAACACGCGTACCAAATTTGATCAAAATGGGCCCATTATATATATATATATATATATATATATATATATATAGTAACCTCAGACTCGGGTTCTAGGGATGCTCGTTTGCGCTCATTTATAGAATTTTTTTCAAAATTCAAAAGTCGTAATCTTCCCATTAGTAAATTTTTCTGAAGAAAATTTACTCAAATTCGCTAAATACCTAGTCAAGTAATTTGATGGGTCATTAGATATAAACTAGTGGACCTGTCAAAATTCGATATATTAAATGTCAGCTCAGAACGGGTACAGACCAAAGGAATTTGACTTAATAATTAACACAAATCATTTTTTAATCTATTTGATCTAATCAGATTTTTCTGGCCACTTGCAAAAGCAAGGTACTCACCAGAGTCGATAACAATCGGCACATTGTTTTTTGAGTTATCGGTGTGATATATATATATATATATATATATATATATATATATATATATATATATATATATATATATATATATATATATATATATATATATATATATATATATATATATATATATATATATATATATATATATATATATATATATACAAAAATTGAAACTGAACCCAGATATGCGTTCTAGTGGTCATTTGAAGAAATTTTTTAAAATTCAAAAGTCGGAATCTCCTCATGAAGGAATTTTTTAAAAGAAACTTCACTAAAATTGCGACAGAGGTTCTAGAATATATTAGCTTGTTATCAGCTGATGAACAAGGCAAGTACATAGATAAGAATAAAATATAAAGAGAAGTTGAGAAGAACAGAAACCAAATAAGAGAGGGGCAGTTATCCGGATTAACAAGTATTGGTGGCATTTATTTTGATTGGCGCAAGGACCAGGACATGACTTAGGAAGAAGAACGTCTGGTAGTGGTAGCGGAGAAGCATATTGCATTAATTAAAGAACCCGAAAGCAAATACTTCGGGCATGTATCTTCACTGCCACCAGTAAAAGCAACTGACATAATAAAGTGACTAAGAAAACAACACCGACAAAACAAAATTAACTGTGATTCTGTGCGATGGTGCAAATGTAAACACGGGTTGCAAAGAAAGCGTCATCAGTTTAGTTGAACCTCAACTTGCATTTGTTACAAACGCTTGATGATGTTACAATAGGACCCAATTCTCTTTCAGCACCGACAGGATCGCTACTTGCCGAATACGAAAAAGCTCCTACTGTGGACTTGTTGCCAGTGGAAACTGAGCTAATAGAATTACACAAAAAAGACCTAAGTGCAGATAAACAATACTTGTATCTTATTTGTCCAGCAATAAAAAATGGTACGTGCTCAGAAAATCTTGCCTCCCGAAACTCCGGAAAACTAAGTCCCGCCAGATGGTTAAATACCTCAAATCGAATTTTTAGGCTCTATGTTTCTACAAAGGAGTCACCTAAAATACTACTTGTACTAGCTAAGTATATCATGAAAGCATATAGAGCCTCGGTGGTTCAGGGGCAAGAACGTGTGTCTCTGAACCGAAGGGTACTGGGTTCCCAGGGTTCTCCTTTCACTTTTTCAGTACAAACTGTAACATCAACATCAACTGAGGTTCTGGCATTGTATTTGAGCAAGTTGAATGTCTGCACGTTCCGCCCTTCGGAGGGGACGTAAAGCCGTCGGTCTCATGTCCATGCGGTGTTGGGCACGTTAAAGATCCCTACCCTCTTTACAGAAAGACAGGGGTTCGGCCAAATTCCCAAAATAGTGAGGCGAAACTGCTTCCTGGCGTCGGTAATTGGCCATAGTCGCGGAAATAGACCGACGTCAAAGAAACAAAAAACACATACACACACACATGAAAGCGCGTGCATCATTATGGTTTAATATAAAAGCAAATCCGTATATACAGGACGGAGAACGACGTTTTGGGAATACAATACGGGCTACTAGACATTTTCCAGATAATTTTTGGGAAATTATGGACAAAGTGCTATCAGAAGATGAATAATTGCTATAAGAAGAATTGGAAAATCAAGACAAAATTCACAAAAGACCACCGGAACTTTTAGAGTTCCAAAAATAAATTTTGCAGCTCAGGATTACATTGACATGATTGACTGGTTAAGGCTGTTACTGGACTTTCACTGACAATGCATATTTTGGACGAAGAGCTTATTTGCATAATACGGGATCAAGAAACAACAACTTTAGAAGTTTTCCTTGTTATACTCAGTCAGTGGAGAGAACTGTGAAAATAATCACAGATGCTTCCTTAACAGTATGTAGACCAAAAGCACGCGTTGGGCACGTAAGAGCAAAACTAAAAGCAAGAGCAGAATTACCTAGTTTCGAAAATAAAAGTCATTACTATAAAGCAAAAAGAAAATAAAACAAATTGAGAAAATAAAGGGAGGAACGGTGGTTGGAATTCGAGGTGCGTCTACCTGCTCGAGGAGTTGTGGGTTGGTTTAGCATTCAATCATTAGTAAAATACATATTACACATGTTTGAACTACCACAAATATTTATTAGACGTAATTTACATAAATTGAATATTGAACTAGGCGAAGAGTTACACATCAGTAACTTTCTAGCCAATGGGGCGCTGCTAAAACTTAAAATTTTAGGTTCCGTTTTTTTTTTCGCTCATTAAGAAGATCATAAAGAAATAATTTTAAGCTACTCTACTGAAAAAATGAAATAAAATAAACAATCTATTTTTACTCCCCTGGGGCGCGGCTAAATATTAATTAAAGAATACCATTTCTGGTATGCGTTATATGGTACACCTAAGATACCTTTTTTGCGATATCCCTCCATAGAAAAAAAGAAAACAAAAATCGGCCGTTTCGGCCCACGTTAGCGAGCAATGTGTACTCGTGGTTTATCTCTGCGACCAATTATCTGTAGAGTTGTAATTTTTGCATCTTTGTGAAATATACCATGTTTTTGAATTTCAGTTAATACCTGACAACTACTGTCATGCGGTTACAATCTCGCAGTAAGTTCGTAAGGCGTTTTAAACAAAACTAACATTGCTAGCTATAAAGAATGGTGATACTTTTTGTGTCTTTTTTTAAAGTGATAACGTCCAAAACGGACAATGAAATTGTTTTGGCTTGCTTTCTCATTATCAAGAATGAAACATGATTAATTTTTTAGTGTGTTGTAACTAAGTTTGTCAATCAGAAGACGTTTTTTCACTGTTAATTCTTACAATAAATTTTGAAAGCATCAAATTTTTGGATGGAGAATGAAGAGATCTTTTAAACGAGATACCACAACCCCCCACTTCTTATTAAAAATGAGTATTACAACTATCACTCGAAGAGGGCTAAATGTAGGGGTGAAGTTTTTATCTTGCAGGATGTTTTTAGTCTAAAATTGTTTTGGAATTATCTGTAAATATACACAACAATTGAGATACCGAATTCATTCCATTTGCTATTACATAGATTATAATTGACAAATGTTAAATTTAGCTTCAGACTGGTGGGTTTAATAAGCTAACCTTTGACAAAGACGGTAAACAAGGAGTCAAGTATCTCACGTTTGTAACAAATTATAGTATGGTCTGCTGCTTACGTTTATTTTATTTTTTTCTACCACCATAGAGCTAGAGAGAGCTTTTATGTTCTTTAACATTTATTAACTATTTAAGAAGGTAGCTAACAATCTTTTGGAAATTCTTTCAATGAAAAGTCGTTGCCATAACGCACTTGCTGCGTCCGGACTTTTAAGTAATCAATACACCATCAGGTTCAAATATTCGTGTCTATTCTTGCGAACAAGTAGCAAGATGCTATTCAAGCAATATGGTTCTCTAATACTTGACACCGACGAATTTGTGTTTGGTTAGAAGCGAGTTTGGTGTAATCTTAGTATTTAATCGTTATAACATTTGACATTTCTGCTAACTCTGAGATTATCGTCGTAGTGCTACCATCTGTGCTTTTGTGGAAATGCATGATGTTTAAAATGATACGAAACGGGATTTCATAAGATATATTAGGATCCATGTTGTTGCCGCTGACAGTTTTCCCTTGTTTCGAAACATGACACTGAGACGGCTTAAAGTTCTCTGTAAGGTGGTAGAAAGGCGAATACCATATTTTGCGTCATATTTTTTTAGGTCACAAATGTGTGTAAGTATGGTTTTCTTATTCAGTTGTGACATCTGGCCACACTTTATAGATGGTGTGTTTTCTAGTTACCGCTGTACTTCAAAATGTAAAAGTATAGACAAATAAATGGAATAAATTCAGTATTTCAATTTGTAACATTATATTATTGTTGTACTAACAAGTAAAATTCACATCTCGCTTTTAGCAATTTTATTGCCTAACTATTTAAAAGAAATGGATATATTAAATCATTATTTGTTTGTTGATCATCACAGTTGGAAGGTTTTAGTACTTGTTTATCGATGTGTTTATGGTCAAACTTAAGTCGTAGGATTATTCTGTTATTCTGCGGAATTTATCTTAACCCTTTAATGACCGACGTCGCTTTTGAGTCCTACATTTTTTAAGTCATAAAACATGCATGTCACACAGATTTACATTTAGCTTCTGACAGCATGTTCCGGAAACAATGTTTTTGTTTGGTAAAGTGAGGTTATGATATTGACAATACTTAAGCCCCGTTTACACAACGATAGTAGAGTGTGAGAGTTGCTACCATGACAGTAAGTCTCACACAACTTGCCTCGTGTAAACCGGTTGATAGTCACTCTCGCGCTATCACGATAGAACTATCACACTATCACGTTTGTAGCTATCGAGAGTGCAACAGCAACTCTCACCGTGAAAACGTGTTGTGATAGAAAATAAAATTTCCAAACTGCCCAATATTGCAATATTGTGCATTATAGCGATAACACCGTGCACGTGCATAATTAAAAAAATGTACCAATTCGTCTATTTTAATATTGTTAGTTTCCTGGAAGAACATGAACGTTTTCCTTGCCTGTGTCAAAATAGTTGCCTGGCTTCTAAGAACCGCGACTTAACTTTAGCGTTAAGACAATTAACTTTTTTAAACAATTTATTATTACTTAAACATAATGATTACTTAATACAATAATGAGACAAAAAATATATATATATATATATATATAAGTGATATTAAAATACTTGACACGCCATGTGCCAGACTAACTAGGAAACAAGCAATGAACACTCCTATCTCGGTGCTTATCCTATTTATAGGCTTCCCCTCCAGGCGTGGCACTATTGTCTCTGGAGGTGACCTGGATCTGCTAATGCTGAATGTCACCGGAGATATTCCGTTCACACTTGCTGGTTTTACGCCTGCATTCCTACAGGCGCCACTTCACTATTATGATGACACTGCGGTTTCTAAGGAGGCCAGGATACATTGTTGCACAATAGCCTGTTGTTGTGGCTCTATTTATCTCCTCCCCCCTTTGAAGAACGAAGCTACGGTTCGTTCCGGATTTTCAAGGGAAATCCGGCTTCGGTGGTTCCTGGGTTGATCTTCAATTCTCCCTTGTCGGTTCTTGGATTGATCTTCGTAGTTCTTCTAGTGGTTCTTCTTCTTATGACTCCCCATCTGACGGCTATCATTATGATGGCGGTTAAAATAGCCACGTACAATAATATGGTCCATATACTCAGGTGATGTAATGGTAGTTCCATTCGGCCTGGTATATTTTTCTTAATGTTTTGGAGTTGGTGTTGGATCTGCTCGATGTTATGCAGCTGTACGTTGTCTAATTTGAGTTCGGGTACCTTTTCGTAATTTGTTTCTTCCTTCGTAGTGGTGGTTTCTAATTTGGGGAGATTGAATAGTTGTTGTGTTTCCGCTGTAGTGGGGCCGGTTTTATAAATTTTGTTTCCTACTTTCAATTGGCAGTTTGGTTGGAGGTTGACCAATTTGGTACCCTTGATGATATTGGTCCACTCTTGTTCCTGGCAAGTTATTCTGGCGTTTGTCTCTTCTGGCGCTAAGATGATGTATTGGCTGGTTCCATATCTCGAAACTGTGGTTTGTTTAATTTTGACTACTTCTTGGTTACAATTATCGATAGGCTTTTGAAATTTTATTAGTTTTATTTCACATGGGTTCTGATCATTCATGGCTGTTGGATTGTCGTCTTGGCAGAAATATAATTTGTTCTTTAAATTTTGACATTCTTCATTTCGAAAGGCATATTGTTTACTGCTTAGGATCAAGTATTTGGTTCTAGGGATTATCATGGTAAAGGTGTGTGGATTTTTTGGGACAGGTAATGTGTATAACTGATAGTAATCATATTCTGATTCTTCAACTAGAGGTATTTCTATTTGAAATATAATTTGGAATTTATTTTGTACTGCTTTTATTTTGAATATTTTTTCATACAGATTCAGATCAGTGGTTGTTATTAGTTTGGCATTTGTTACGTATTTTTGTATTCTATTGATTTCTTTTATTATAAATTTTGGTTTTAATATGGATGTGTGAAAAATTCCTAATTTTGAAAAAGTGATTGCATTCTCAGTTGTGAGTGCTAATTCTTGAATATTATTTAATAAATGTCCAATCTGGGTCAGCAGCTCTAGGATTTTGATGCGATGATAGTGCGTTAGTTGTTCGCTCCTAAGGCTATCAACTGTGTTACCTAACTCGTTTATTCTATTTATTATCGTGCCCTGATTGTGACTCAACCCTACGATCGTTTTATTGAACTCTCCAATTGCTTCTAGCATTACCGAATTTTGCGATTTAAAAAGATCCTGAATTTTGTTTTGGTCTGTACTTAATATTTCTATTGCCTGATATATACGTTCGCCATCTTGTGAATCGAGATTGCCAGTTATTGATTTAAATATCGATCCTAGCCCATTGATTATGCCCCGTCTCTGTCTCTCATTGATGTTATCTCTCCCTAAGAATATCCTATAAAATGTATCGTCTATATTATCTATAGTAAAATTTAATGTTAGTATAAAATTATGGTATTCGTCGTGGTAATCTTTTGTCATAGACGTAACTGTGTTTATGTAATGTCTTTTTATTTGGTTATAGTCTTCGTGTAGTTGTGTCAGGTCATGTATATGTATCAAGTTCCAGCTGCTAGTCTCTGTGTATGCTGTACCTAATTTCTTTGGCAGCATACCTGGATTGTCCGTCAAGTCTTGTATTTGGGCTGTTATTCCTGCGGCAAGGAACCTGCAAGACGTAAATTTCTTAGATGTGCTATTGTCTGTTCGTCATTTTTATGGTTTATTAGAATAGCTTTGTTATGTTCTAATAAGGATATTATTGAATAGGGTCCTGAAAAGGGGTTTTTATGTTTTTTATGAAATCCCGGTGGTATCTGTTTGTATACCACGTCGCCTTCCTTGAACGGCTGGTTCGTGTTTTTATTAGTTCGTTGTAAGGTTTTTTGTTTTGACGTTTCTATGCGACTTCTAACCATTTCGTAGATGATTTTCATAATTTCTTTGTGTTGTACGTTATACTCTTGCGTAATTATTACTTCCGGGTCGTAGTTAAACATTTCCGGTATATAGCCGAATATTAAGTCGAATGGTGGTTTTAGTGTTTGTGAGTGTATCGTGGAATTATAGGCGAATATACAGTAGGGTATTAATTCTATGGGTTTCATATTTTTGAATTTCTCCTTAAATAATCGATAATGTTCAATGATGGTGCTGTGAAATCGTTCTATGGGTCCGTTTGATTCGGGGTTTTGGGGTGTTGTGGTGTGCAATTCTATTTGGTATGTCTCTAGTAGTTCTTTTACTACTAAATTTGAGAACTCCGTTCCTGGGTCCGCAATTAGGGTTTTACACGCTCCGTACTGTGAAAAGTATTTAATTAAGTTTTTTGCAATTGCTGTAGCGTTTTTGCTTTTGATGGGAAATGCTTGACCGAATTTACTGAATGGATCCAATATGGTTAAAAATATTGCTCGTTCAATTTGGAACGTATCTACGTGGAGTGTTTCTAAAGGTTTGGATGCTGTTGGAGTGTGTTCTAATGCTATCTGTACCGGGTTCCTGTTATATTTGCACGTTTTACACAGCTCACACGTTTTTACATATTCTTCTATGTGTTTCTTTAAATTGGGGTAATAGTATTTTCTCTTTATTCTTAAGTAAGTCTCCTCAGCCCCGCGATGGTTGGACTTACCCTGATGATATTTGACTATCATATCCGTTAGCTCGTCTTCCTGGATTTCTTCCCTCATTTCTAAACATCTATAAAATTTTGGTGACTCTACATTATTAAAGTTTTGGTTGATTGCCGAACTGACTAGTTCGTAATCTTGTTCATTTACGAAAAGGCAATAATATTTTCTTTGTGGTAAACAGTATTCCTTTATAAATTTTTCTATTTGATCTGGTTTAATTACATTAAAATTTGCACATATATAATTCCTTTGTCCCGTCTGACTGATTGGTTTGTCAGTATTTTTTATTTTATTTCTAAACTATCTGATTTTAAATCTGTGTGCCATACCTAGTGGTGTATCGGTGAATTATCTTTCCAAAATGTTTTCTAATTACGTAATGAATGGTTTCATTATTGATTCTACTTTTGACAAGGTGATAACGATAAGATTTATTACATACGCCTTATATGTCCTTTTTCTTTACGACAATATTAATCATCAGCTTAGTTATTCAATTTAAAATTTGTTGAGTGCGGTCCAGAATATAATCTTTATTTAATGTTTATCTACTAGTATATTTTAGGTATTTGTTACAGTAAGTGTGTTTTTTCGTCATCTTAGTCGTCTGTATATATTTGTCATGAATGTAACGGTGTCTGCTTAGTGTCGCTTTATTTGTTTGTAGTCTTTAGGTAATTGTCAAGTCATGTATGTGATGTATCCGATTTTCCCGTTTTACCTTACTTAGGTAATATAATTCGATTGCTTATTTAGTTTATTTAATTTAAATATATTGTAATCTTTTTTGTTACAATATTCACAGGTTTTAATATAATTCTCAATTGTCTGTTTCATCTGGGGAAAAGTGAATTTGTTTTGCATCTGTTCCCACGTTTCATTAAATGAGCGATGTCGGCGTTTAGTTTGATGAGCAAGCATAATATGTAGCCTAATATCTGATGCCGATTGTAATTTTTCCAATATGGGTAGTTTTGTTTTAGAATTATTAGTCATATTGGACTTTTGGATTTTTATGGGGTTTGTTTCAGTACTATTTTTATTAATGGCAAAAATTTGTTTATTATTAACATTAGAGTTTTCCGCTTTAGGGTTTGTTTCACTTACTACCTGTTTTACCGTTTTTAGCCCCGTATTCCCCGTATTATCATGTTGACCTAAAGGTTCATCTTCCTCTGGTTTTTCAATAACTAATTTATTTCTACCTAGTGCTCTATCCGGCTGCTTAATTAATTTAGTACTAGATTTTAATTGATTTTTTCTTTTTGTGTGGACGTCGTATATATTATATAACCTATTAAGATCAGTTTCCTCGTTACAATGTTCGTTTGTAGTGGGAACTTCATTTAAACTGCTCTGTGGACTTTTGTTTGATCTCCTTATTATATTACCACCGGTGAGCCAGGAATTCACATAATTCATAATACTGTTATTGTTCTGTTGAACGTTCTGCTTCGATTTTGTCTCGTCAACGAAATCAAGCGAATGCCTGGGTCTCATGTTGCTTGCGTCATTATTCAAGTTCAAGTTTAAATTAACTCTATGGTCATTCATTCCTTTCTTACAATTATAACTACTATCACTGCCCTCGTTAATTAAATTATTTGTTGGCATATCTATATGGTTAATATGTACTACCGGTTGTCCGTATACGTGTCTGCTATCTGAAAATTTTGTTGTTGACTATCGTATTCGTCTGCTGGCGAATTTTCGTAATTTGTATCGTATTCTATGCTATTTGATTCGTAACCCCCGTTGGTTACGTTGTAATCGCTAAACTCTGTATTATGTAATGGGGCTGCTCGTCTTTGTGACAACCTCGTATTCGAGCTGTCTACTTCCATTGGCTCGTGATAGTTCCTATCGTTAATTATAGGGTTTTGTCCCTGTGGGTTATTAAAATTCTGTCGTCTAAAATTGTTTGAAAAATTAGTTCTATTCATAAATTGCGGATTTTGTCTATTTTGAAAACTCGTTTGATTATATTGCGGTCTATTTTGTTGCTGAGATGGTCTAAAATTAGGTTGAAAGTTTGTTGGGTTATGTTGTTGGTTATTGTGTTGTTGAAAAGGTCTGAAATTAGGTTGAAACGGTCGTTGAAACTGCACATTGTTGAACGGTGCGTTATTTTGTCTTGGAAAGAATTTTTGTCCGTCTGACCTATTCTGATTAAAATTTTTTTGTACTGTTTTGTCCCTATAATCGAAATTTTCTTCTGCGAATACAAACTTTAGGGCGTCTTCTATGCTTCCTGGTGACCTACTTCTAGGAGCTAGACCTAACGGGTTCCTAATTCCGCCTAAAAATGCTTTTAATGTTTGTTCCTGGTAAATGTTCATTTTTATTACTTTAACGCCTTCGTTCTGTTCGTTAGCTATTAGATTAGATATGAGTAATTGTTCGATATGCCTGCATCTGTTAGCGAATGCAAGGGCATCTTCCGCATTCCTTTGTTTCAAGGTGAATAGTTCTGCAAGTAGGCTACTAGAATCGCGCTGATCGCAAAAATTGTCCACAATAGCGCTTCTCAAGTCGGTCCATGTGTTTATTATCTTAGTGTTAATTATAAGCCTCGCTGTTCCCGTTAGTTTTGTTTGAATGTAATTTAATAAGAAATGATTCATATATAAATTCTCGTTTGGCATATAAAATTGGTTCATTACGAGGTCGCATGACTTTAAAAAATTACCTACATTAGCTGGTTGCCCGTCAAATTCGGGAATAGCTTTTAAGAAAAATTCTTTGAACTGGTCAGTCATGTTGCTACTACTATTACTACTATTTGAATTAGTTACTGTTGCGATATTATCGCTTATACTTATCGATCTCAATCTGTACTCAATATTCCCTAAGCTTTGTGACTCGTCTTCTGAGTCTGACATATAATTATATCAATACACACACATACAATTGAAAAATATGGCAGGAAAATGTGAAATTGGATAGCAGTAAACAACTTACAATACTATGATGGTTTCTGCTCCCATTTGGCTGCTTGGCTATGACTTCTGCGTAACTTGGTTCTAATTGGTTATTGGGCGTCGATACGCTTAGAAATCGATATTCTTTCGGTTTCTTAACCAATACTAACGACTGCGCCACTTAACTTTAGCGTTAAGACAATTAACTTTTTTAAACAATTTATTATTACTTAAACACAATGATTACTTAATACAATAATGAGACAAAATATATATATATATATATATATATATATATATATATATATATATATATATATATATATATATATAAGTGATATTAAAATACTTGACACGCCATGTGCCAGACTAACTAGGAAACAAGCAATGAACACTCCTATCTCGGTGCTTATCCTATTTATAGGCTTCCCCTCCAGGCGTGGCACTATTGTCTCTGGAGGTGACCTGGATCTGCTAATGCTGAATGTCACCGGAGATATTCCGTTCACACTTGCTGGTTTTACGCCTGCATTCCTACAGGCGCCACTTCACTATTATGATGACACTGCGGTTTCTAAGGAGGCCAGGATACATTGTTGCACAATAGCCTGTTGTTGTGGCTCTATTTATCTCGCGTAAAGCGAGATGCAACCGAAGAACAGTTGCTGCCTTTTCCTGGACTGAAATGTAAAAAGGAGCTTCAACAAAAAATTCGAAACATTTGGTGCACATACAATCAGGAAAAAACTAAAGTTAGAAGGTCTATGGGCACATGCACTGGAAGGAAGAACGTATATAAACTAAAGTTAGTTTGGTTTGAATATGCACATAGTTTAAAAACGAAATTATGAGAACGAGGATGAATCCATAACGAATCTGGTAAGTTTATATTATGTTTGTTGTAAACCTTTTATTTTCTTATTAATACACAATAATAAATTATAATAGATCAAGGAATATACAATTTATTTCTTCTGCAAAAGTTTGGTGTCATGCGGTTCCCTGTCAATTATTATTCAATCATTCTGTACCGCCAATCGACTGCCCCTGCATTTATAAAGTATTTAGCAAAATGTTATCTACGTTGCCGAGCCTCTGGTCAATAGATTTGATGCAAAACTCCTCTTCAATCAATGAGTCCTTTTGGTCTACGACCCTGCCGCTAAGATCCAGGAATTATTCGTCCTGCTTCATTATCCTCAATATCAGTTGTTATCGTAACATCATGTTCCGTTTTTCGAATTCAATTATGCAAGGTACATGCAGCTTTAGTTAATTTGATTACTGTGTGAAGAGCAAGTGATATTGGGCATCTGAATACACGAAAACAGGATGAGAGAATCCCAAATCCATTCTCTACTATTCGTCTTGCTCGACAGTGTCTATAGTTTTTGTGCCACATATAACTAGTTACGTCGTGGGTATGGCTTCATTAAATAAGGTTTCAATCGAAATGTCTCATCGCCCAACGTGACCGATCCATTAGGCAAGTTTCATAGATTTTCTTCAATAGCTTTCTGCAAAGAAGACTTTGCGAATATTCAACCATCTGAAGTGCTCCCATAACTACCTACGTCAATAAAAGTAATATTATAACTATGTTCCACTACTGCCAACGCTAAATGTTCCTTTGTAGTTAAAGTATTCGGAACACTGAATCAAAATATGCTTCCCGTCAATTGCTTCAACGCAGTTGGGAAAATTCCACGAGGCCTCGAATCCATTTATAATTTTTTGCCAATCGTTTTCACTTTGCGGCACCTGAAAGGTAACATGTACAGTGATTGGTCAAATTATCACGGCCAATAAAAAATACCAGTTATTTAAAAGAATTTTAATATTTAAATACATATAAAGTATATATGTAAATATATATATATATATATATATATATATATATATATATATATATATATATATATATATATATATATATATATATATATATCGAATAGATCGAATAGATCGAAGTTGCTGGCCTATTTCAAGAAAACTTTCCCGATTTGCCGCCTATATTCAAAGGAACAATTAGTAAAATTTAAACGCTATTTCGCGAGCTTGGAAATGTATTTATATAAAAGGATAATGATCCGGCAACCACTTGTTACAGGAGCTTAACAGCATTGTCAAGAGACTCATCCACTTTTTTTTGTCTGTGAGTGAGAAGTAGAGCTCGCAGTCCTTTTTCGGGATGCCTGTGTACATGCCGAGGTGATTTTAGAAGTAGATTGGGTGTCTCCGAATAGTTTCTTCATTTACTTCAGTAGAGTTTTTATCCCCCTGGTTTGCTTCTGAAGAATGTCCTGGCAATATCTGCTATATATATATATATATATATATATATATATATATATATATATATATATATATATATATATATATATATATATATGCTGACAATGCTGTTAAAGTTCTGCAGCAAGTGGCTACTCGATCATCATCCGTCAAGGAATTTACCATTTTAGGACAACACATTGCTTTCCCATTTCAAAATCTTCCGTTGGAGGAAGCTGCAACACCGCAGGAGGATATCCAGAAATTAATAACTGCTGACCGTCTGCGCTGTATACGTAGACCGAATTCGCATCTTTTGAATTACACGTCCGACACAAATTCCACCTACTTCACTTCTGATAAAACGATACAGTCGCCTGCTCCATATTAGTCAGACGTCCCATTGCATTCTCCCTTTTCTCGAGGAAGGGATCAGCAACATCATGACATGGAAGAAAGAGGCATATTTAACCATGAACCACATCTCGTAAGCTAATCCATAAACTAGACGAGAGATAACACAGATCCTATTTAAATTGTCTACTTTTGTATTAATATTTTTTCTCCTTACGTTTGTGTTACTTCAGAATTTTTTTACGCTTTTTTTAAAGTTTATGCAAATTAGTTGTGTATTAATGGTTACCTTTATATATTCTTTTAGAGCTTCATATATGGCACCGAAAACATCTGATAGAAACTGGCTATTTGAACATTTTGGTACTTTGTATAGGTACTGCAGTGATGCCAGTAATTCTCCAGTAGTAAGATATCGATAAGCTATTTCTAGTTTTAGTTTTGCTGACAGAGCGTTTCGCATAACTGTATTGCATTACTGTGTACTACTACCAACCTTAAACAGAACATTTGTATATATAACTCATATGTGCTGAGTATGCCATAATTACATGGCTGTTATGTAATAACAATATGAAGCTTGCTTACCTTATTAAGTAATGTGTTAAACATTCCCTCGTTAATACGTATAAAATTAAAAAAACTCTATGGATCTTCTACTGCAAGCTCCCTGATTAACCTTTGGGAAGCGCCTAGTACATTTCTCCTTTGGATCCACTTTCTCACCCATATTGTTTTAGTTTTTGCTTTTGGTGCGTTTGATTTTTATAATTTCACCAATGACCACAGCTACGGCTGCAAATACTTCAGCATCGGCCATATTACCACTATCACTATCATGACAGTGCACCATTACCGTGTAGACACCACACTTTTATAACCAGACTATCGTGGCGAATGTCATGAGAGTTCTGTCGTGAGAGTACTATCATCGTGAAAATGAGGCTTAATGCCCAGTTTCACAAAGCTCGATTTAATATTTAACGGCCGGTTAGTTAATCAATGTTTCAAATGCCCAATTACAGACTATGATTCGGAATTTTACCATGACAACCCAATATTTCGAGACTGTGATTGTTTGTATTAAGCCTTGATTAACTAACCGGCCGTTATATATTTAATCGAGCTTTGTGAAACTGGGCATAAGTGAATCATATATATCATTTTGTTAGGAGTGAACAATGAAGTGACAGCGATTTATTGTGACCCATTTTTTTTATTGTCAAACACCTAAAAGTCGGTGTATTTATTCCATTGTAAGTATAGCTAAATAGCGAGTATGTTGTAAGGTATAGAAACATGACTAATTAAAAAAAATTAATTTCGTAGAAAACTGACTAGGACTCAAAAGTATCGACAGTCTTTCTGGTTTACAATTGCAGAAGAAAAGTGGAAAGACATATGGGAAAGAAAAAGGCCACTGTCTGAAGAAGAACTACATTAACTTATTGACGATCCTCATTTTTTCGACTTCCCCCTTGATAGACAATTTGACACAGACATTGAAGAATCAGATGAGGAATTACAAGAAGTGATAAATAATGTGGATGTGTGTAACAGAAATAAACATTGTAGGTGAGGATATCATAAATAGCATTATTTCTGAACGTCATAACGTCTGGATTTGACCGGATTAAAGGAAGTTAAAGGCTTTTACTACCAGGCAAACTGATTTATTCTTAAAACCCTACGCGTTCCACACATTATCGTGCCATTTTCAGGGGTTTAGACCTAAAATGTAAAAAGGTGGTTGTCAGAAACTGTTTCTAGTAGGTCTAGTGACTAACATTGCAACTACAGAAAGAATACAAACTCCAGCAAAGCTAAATGTTAAATACAGAGTAGCCCTAACGGCCATGCAATATTTAAACTGACATTAGTGTCAGGAGTTATAAAACATTTCTATAAAAATGTACAATTTAAGATTTTAAAACTTAAAACGGGACTCGAGTCCAACAAATATGAACAACACTCTTACGGAGTCACAAGCAATAAGCTAAATTCAAACTAGTCAATGACATAAAAAGCTATAGACAAGCACAAACATAAGAGCAAAGCAGGCTGCGCAGCCGAGCAGAACTCCCCGAGAACATCTGAGCATGTAAAATTCAGAAAGAAAAGAAGGACATGGATGCCACATTTGGGTTATTACTAACAAATATTCTGTCTCAATTACAGAAATCTGCTATGTGAAATGCTGTCAAAGTTTGGCTTTTCATCTATTGTCTTCAGGATACCAAACAGAAGCTGCGTAAGACAGTAAGGCAGGAACATCAAAAGACTTGAAGAAATTTCATGAAAATTTGCTACCATAACGCACTTGCTGCATCCCGAATTTCTTTTCTTACAAAGATGCATTATATTTCGATGGAAAATGCAAAAATGCAATAACATAGGGCGTGTTCGATTAAAAAAGAAAAAAGAAAATTTGAATCACCAACGACTTATGGGCCACCCTGTAATTGTGGACATATTTTTAGATGTAGCTCAAGACACCCTATAATTAATGTATACCATTTTTTTTCGTAACTTGCATAATAACAGACATATTGAGCTTTTATGATTTTTTACGAAAATTTGACAAAAATTATATACCATTAAACGATAAACTCTATAGCCAACACTACTGCCAAAGCATCAGAAAAAGGGTCTATTTTAAATGAAGTTTCTGGAAACATTTTAGTAAAATGAAGGACAATGACGATTGAAACTAAGAGTTCGGGCTTTGTAAAGCATTCTTCTTGAGACAATTTGTTTCCATATCTCATATTAATTTCAGGTTCATTGCCTAAATATTACCAATTTTGACATTTTAAATCGCGCCTTTGACGTTTTGAGGACAACCTAAATTTCTTTTTCTTTAGATACCTGTAAATTTTTTATCCTTTAACCTACAGAGCTAAATTTGGGTAGGTAGCTTACCTATGATAATACGCGAACCAAATTTGGTTGCCCTCACTTTGTTAATTCCGGAGATATATATTTTTTTCGAATGAAAAACTCAAAATTTTCCCGGAAAACCTCGTCAGATTTTCCTGGCTAACGAACTTATCCAAGCCATTTACAAAAGGAAGGTATGCGCCAAATCGGCCCCTTATTTTTTTAGTTATCGGTGTGATATATATATATATATATATATATATATATATATATATATATATATATATATATATATATATATATATATATATATATATATATATATATATATATATATATATATATATAATTGAAACTGACCCCGGATATGGGTTCTAGGGCTATTAGTTCGCGCTCAATTGCAAAAATTTTTCCAAAATTAAAAAGTCGGGATATCCCTATTAGTTAATTTTTTCTACGAAAATTCACTAAAAAGCTATGCTAATCAAACTTAGTGGTAGGTTTACGATATAAAAAGAAAACTATAAGCCAAAATTTAGATTTTTACCTTACAAGAAAAAAAGTTATGATAAAATATTTGGTGTCAGATCATTTTAGTGAATTTTCGTAGAAAAAATTCACTAATGGGGAGATCCCGACTTTTGAATTTTGAAAAAATTTTTACAAATGAGCGCGAACTGGGCCCCCTAGAACTCGTATCCGGGCTCAGTTTCAAGATATATATATATATATATATATATATATATATATATATATATATATATATATATATATATATATATATATATATATATATATATATATATATATATATATATATATATATATATATATATATATATATATATATATATATATATATATATATATATATATATATATATATATATATATATATATATGTGTGTGTGTGTGTGTGTGTATGTGTATGTGTGTGTGCGTGTGTGTGTGTGTGTGTGTGTGTGTGTGTCTCACACCGATAACTCAAAAAATAATAGGCCGATTTTGATAAAATTTGGAACGTATCTTCCTTTTGTAAATGGCTTGTACAAGTTGATTAGTCAGAAAAATCGGACGAGGTTTTTCGGAAACAATTTAAGTTTTCATACGAAAGCAATTTTATCTCAAAAAATAAAAAATATATGTTAACCAAATTCGCTAGGTAGGTTTATGATATAAAAAGGAAACCATGTGCTAAAATTTAGATTTCTATGTTACAAGAAAAAAAAGTTTTAATAAAATATTTTGTGCCATTTCTATGAAAATTCACTACCATAACCCACTTGCTGCGTCCAGGCTTTTTTAAAATCTAAATTAAATAAAACAATCAATATTCTAGGTAGAAATATTTGGTTTATTTTATGCATTAATCAAAGCAATTACAAACTAATATTTGTGGTCAGCAGTTTAACGACAGTTTTTAGTGTAACAATTTATGCAATGCGAAAAACGAGAGAAATCAAAACAAATGCAGAATAATTTGTATCTGGTGCAAGTTAATCGAATTTTCCAGCGGCGAACTGGATTCAGTTCAAAACAACTCTTTGTTACTCGTATGCATAATACAATTTTCACTACAGTACATTCTACAGCAATTGTTTTAAATAAAATCTTCACGATTCATTCAAACAAGTCCTGAACTTTCAATTAACTTTGAACCACAGATTGGTCGTTCGGCATTGAGTAACAAGAACGTCGATTACTGTATTTGAAACATTGTATATACTGTTCAGAGGGTTGACCTCAAATTGTTAAGCGAGTCCCAGCGGGCTAGAAAATAGGCTAACCGCAATTGAGGGTACATTCGCCAGTAAACATAGAGTGACTGCATTGGGTGCATCGTTAATTGGTGTAGAAAGCATACAAAATAACCCGTAATGGGCCAATAAGTTGTTTAAAAGTCCATTAGCCGCGCAAGCCTGTATAAATGTCCAGGGACCCAGCTTTAGTTCTCATTAGATGAAACTCTCCATCGTGAAGATGCAGAACATCACGAATTTGTCTAATTTTACCCAGGGGAATGTTGCAAGTTAATACTTACTTCGAAATGTTTAAAATACAAACTTTTGCTAGCCTTTTTACAGAATTATATTCCGGTCTTAGTCATAGCACCGTGAATATTGAGATACAGTGTAGAAGATATGGCAAAACTTGAAATTTATAAGTTTTGAAGTTACCGGCAACAAGTTGTGTCTAAAGGTAGCTAAATTTACTGCTCTGAAAATACATCGATGGAATCATCTGGAAAATATATATTTAAATAAAAGCCTGGACGCAGCAAGTCCGTTATGGTAGTGGATTTTCATAGAAATGATCTGGCACAACATATTTTATTATAACTTTTTTTTCTTGTAACATACAAATCTAAATTTTAGTGTATAGTTTACTTTTTATATCGTTAACCTACCTACTAAATTTGGTTATCATAGATTTTTTATTTTTTAAGATAATTTGTTTTTAAAAATGAAAACTCAAAATTTTTCAGGAAAACCTCGTCCGATTTTTTTTGATTAACAAACTAATTAAAGCCATTTACAAAATGAAGGTACGTGCGAAATTGTATCAAAATCGGCGCATTATTTTTTGAGTTATCGGTGTGATACATATATATACATATATATATATATATATATATATATATATATATATATATATATATATATATAATATATATATATATAAACATATAAAAATTGAAACTGACCCCGGATATGGGTTCTAGGGGTCCTAGTTCGCGCTCATTTGAAAAAAATTTTTCAAAATTCAAAAGTCAGAATCTCCCCAATAGTGAATTTTTTCTACGAAAATTCACTAATAAATACGGTTAATAATAATTAAAGTTACCACCGCCACACGATAGGTGTCCAGTTTTACAGGAATAATTTTTAAAGTTCTTTTATACAGGCATTTGTAAGCGAAACAGGGGCGTTTTAGGGCAGTTATCGTCATTTTGCTCAATAACTCGTAAAGAGGTAAAGGGTAATACTTTTAGATATATTTTCAACATCGCAATAACAACCCTAAAATTTTAAATAAGAAAGGGGGTCAAGTAGCATGTCATTTTAGAGCTGGTGTAGGTATTTTTTCCACAGTGCTTTATTTTTTAAATTTAAAGCAGTGGATTCTAAGAAGTTCACTTAAAAGGTGAGTAAACTTACATGTCAATTTGTCACATATCCAAAATTACAAGCATGAGCCTCTATATAATAGTAGAGGTTTAGTCTTAAACGTCGGCGCACATCTTGTAGTGATTTGGCTGTATTCGTTTAGAATACGCCGGTGTAATACTTGTAGAAATGAGCTGAGCAGAATAAATTCTACCTGTTATGTCATTAAACCAAATGAAGTCTTGGGGTGATAAATATGGCGATCGTGCAGGCCATCCTATGGAACTTCTTTTCCCAACTAACTGATTTGGAAATCTGTGGTTAAGATACTGTCGAACAAATAAATAGGGTGGAGAAGCTCCTTTCTTCTGAAGTATCAACTGGTCTTCGAGATAATTTATTACTACAAAGGTTATACTTTTCATAAAATTTGATATGTTTTATAAAAAAAATATATTCAAAAATATATAAATTATGAATAATATATATCATTTATTATTATAATTATAGACCATTTCTATAAAAATTCTCTGCCATAACGCACTATTTGCGTCTATATTTTTTATTCCATTAGTTTAACCAAGCGTGATATAGTATTTTATGCCTCAGATTAGCGTTTCATTATCCTTAGGATCTAGCCTTCTAATAAGTACACTTGGAGGACCCAATTAATAAGTGAAGTTAGCTTCATTAGAGGCTAAAATATTTAGAATATTTCATCCTCTGATGAAGGTAACTTTGTTAGCGAAACGATCATTTGGTCTTTAAAAATTGTTGTGGTGAACTGGGTACTTCAAGTGTACTTACCACTGCTCATCACAGGTTCTAATCTTCACTCAGTGCCTAGCCTTCTATATTTACTTTCATTCATCAGTGCTTGTAATCTGGGTATCCCAGTTGAGTTCGACTGTGATTTTAAAAGTTTACAAAGAAACGTGTAAAGAGCTGCAAAATAATTGTTCCCACATAACTTAGATTACCGAATTTTCTTTAAAAAATTCAATAATGAGGCGATCCTGACTTTTGAATTTTGAAAAAATTTCTTCAAATTAGCGCGAACTAGGTCCCCTAGAACCCATCTCCAGGGTCAGTTTCAATTTTTATATATTTATAATATATATATATATATATATATATATATATATATATATATATATATATATATATATATATATATATATATATATATATATATATATATATATATATATATATATATATATATATATATATATATATATATTTGTGTGTGTGTGTGTGTGTGTGTGTGTGTGTGTGTGTGTGTATCACACCGACAACTCAAAAAATAATGGTCCGATTTTGATAAAATTTGGCATGTACCTTTTGCAAATGGCTTGGATAAGTTCGTTAGGCAGGAAAATTGAACCAGTTTATCCGGCAAAATGTTGTGTGTGTTTGGGCAGATTTTTATCAAATTTGGTAGGCGTATTTGCATTATAAAGAGTGAATCATGTACCAAAATTCAGGTCTATAGGTTCAAAGACAAAAATGTTACAGGTATTTAAAGAAAAAAATGTGGTTTTCTTCAAAGCGTCAAAGTCGCGGTTTAAAACGTTAAACTTGGCAACATTTTGGCAAAGAACATGAAACAAATACAGGTTACCTAAAGAAAATGTCGCAATAAGAGTTTTCTGCAAACCCTTAAGTTTCAGCTTCAACTTTTATTGTCCTTCATTTGTCAAAAATATTCCTAAAAGATTAGTTACAAGTAAGCACTTTCTGTGATGCTTGGGAAGTAGTTTGCGTTAAGTTTATGGTTTAACGTATATAATTTTTAGCAAATTTTTGTAGAAAACTTTGGAGACCGCGACTTTTGAGTTTCTTTAAATCAGTGCAAACTCCATATTCAGTTTTATCTGTTTACGTATATACAGGGTGACGCATTTCTACGGTAAAGCTCAATATAATAATTCTTATACAAGATATGAGAAAAATTGTAGACGTTAATTACAGGGTGTCTTGAGCTGCATCTTATAAAATTATTTTTACAAACACAGGACGGCCCATAAGTCGTTGATGATACCTACATTTTTTTCCGAACATCCATTATATTATTTTTATCTAAATATGATGCAAATATGTCAGTAAGTGCGTTTTGGTAGCATATTTTCGTTAAATGCTCAAAATTTCAATAACTCAATTTGCTATCAACCTAAAGTTGGTTGGTTAGGAAATTAGTTTTCTTGGAAACATTTTAAGTTTGTTTTCGGAACATTTTTGTACATTTTCGAAAAATAAGTTATTTTGATAAAATGGGGTACATTGTTTTTGCTATATAGGTTATTACTATATATGTTATACCAAATTAATGCCGGCTTCAACTAAACAGACATATTTGCTATTAAAAACATTTTTATGAAAATTCACTTCCATAACGCACTTGCTTGTCCAGACATTTTAGTAGCCACGGAGCTATAATAGATATTTGAACAAAGGCGTGGGACTCGCACAAGCATAAACAAGCCAGTTGGTGGAAAATGTTGCGGTAGGTTGATCTATCGACACTCAGACAACAAGATAGGCGGTTGAACTCTTGCTAGGGTAATGCTGCTGCTACATACCGGAATACTGAACCGATGGAGTCAGTTTGTGTATAATTTCAGTTCAAATAAACACAGTAAACGGCGTTATGGTAGTGAATTTTCATAGAAATGATCTGGTACCAAATATTTTTAAAACTTTTTTTCTTGTAACATAGAAATAAAAATTTTGGTATATAAAAACAGAAACTCGCCCCGGATGTAGGTTCTAGGGATCCTAGTTCGCGCTCATTTGAAGTAATTTTTCCAAAATTCAAAAGTCGGGATCTTTGTAAGAAAATATTCTAAAATTTAGGTATTCTTATTTGCCTTAACAATTATGCCTTAACAATGGGTAAAGAGCGGTTTGGACATTTCTAATTAATCCGGAGCTTGTCCACTCGCAATATTGTTGGCTGTTTAGGCAAGTAAAGTATTATTTACACTTAGTTAGCACAAGAGTTTATACTCAGAAGCATAGCACACACCATTTTTTATGATTTTTTTTTTGAAGATTCAGTAATAGAGAGGTGACGATGGTAAGACCTTCAAAATATTTTTTAAATGGGTGCGAATTAGAGCCCTAGAACCCATGCGCATGATAACTCAGGAATACTCAACTGATTTTAACGAAACTTGGAACATATCTTCATTTTGTTAATATCTTAAACGAGTGTGTAGATCAGCTATAACGGAACTCCTTTCTTTTCCCCAAAAATATAAAAAATGTTTTAATGCGCTACATTTTGAAAGTATTAAAGTAACTGGAATATAACTTAAAATGTAGGTAAAATGGTGTAAATAAACATCTGTTGTGAATCTTAAGTAATTTGGTTTACAAAACTTCTAGCTTTTCCCAAATTAAAAATAATACTCCTATCTGAAAGACGTGAATTGAAATAACTCAAATGGGTAAAGTACAATGCCTGACAAAAATAATGTAGCCAGCTGCCATGCGTAGATTAATCATAATTTAACGAAAATCAAACAATACAAATAACACGCCTAAAATATACTTATATGGAGTAGCGAACCAGCAATATCGCCCACTTAAATCTCCAAAAACCGAGTCAATCGTTTATCAACAATCACGATGTTAGAGTGACATATCTTTGAAAATTTGTGAAGTAATCCTTTTTTTCGTGGGACAGTTTAATAAAACGTTTAAGATCCTACATTTATAGCTTGATAAACAGCTCCAATTAAAGTTCTAGACTGAAAATGAGGTATATAGTGAAAAGATCAAGATCAAGAATTAAGGAAGGCAATCAAGAAACTTTTAAGGAGCTATCGTTATTATAAAGAATATATGACGTTGCTAACAATCCATGATTTAACAATTTTTCGTCAGAGTATTTGTTCAAAAACATTAGTCGCCTAGAATAGATGTCCAAAAATAAGTTTTTCAAATTTCAGGTCTTTTATATTACAAATGAAAGTTCTGGACGCAGCAAGTGCGTTATGGTAGTGAATTTTTATTAAATGCTTCAAACTTGAATAACTCAATTTTCTATAAACTTAGAGAGTTTAATTTTGCTACGAAATAAAGTCTTCCTAAGGCAAGATATCCACCAAATTTAATTTGAATAGCTTTGTAATATTCAGAGAAAAATTTTTTTCGAACGAAAATTTAAAATTTGAATAACTCAATTTTTTCTAAACTTTTAAAATTGAATTTTAACTCGTAGTAAGGTCTTTCCAAAGGCAACATATGTAGTAAATTTCATTAGAACAGCTTTGTAATTTTCAGAGAATTTTTTTTTTAAAGAAAACTCAAAATTTTTCAGGCAAACCCTGTCCGATTTTCTTGGCTAACGAACTCATCCAAGCCATTAATAAAAGAAAGGCACTTGCCGAGTTTCATAAAAATCGGTCAATTATTTCTTGAGTTATCAGATGGATATATATATATATATATATATATATATATATATATATATATATATATATATATATATATATATATATATATATATATATATATATATATATTCAGAAAGATTTCCGCGGTCTTTAATGTGAGACATACTTGGTTCTCGGGTTGAACCGCGTACAAAATTTATGGAAACTCGACGTTTCGGCTCCGGTTTTGGAGCCATTTCCAAGAGGTAAAGGAAATATGTAAGGACACTCTAAGGCCTCAATCTACCTACTCCTTAGAGTGGTGGACAAAGGTGGGTAAAGGCAATATGTAAGGACACTCTAAGGCCTCAATCTGCCTACTCCTTAGAGTGGTGGGCAAAGGTGGGTAAAGGAAATATGTAAGGACACTCTAAGGCCTAAATCTGCCTACTCCTTAGAGTGGTGGACAAAGGTAGGTAAAGGAAATATGTAAGAACACTCTAGGGCCTCAATATGCCTACTCCTTAGAGCGGTGGACAAAGGTGGGTTGGGTTGTTGTAGCTCGATTACGGGGCCTCAATCTGCCTAATCTCGCCGGAGATCGTCTGCGAGGTCTCATTGTGTTCAACCCTAGGCCTCAGAGAGATCTGAGATCTTAAATAAAACGAAATTATCCAGGCAATTAATAAGAAAAATACCTGCCACGTTTATAATTTGGCAGGCACATTCCTGTTCTAAATATGAATTAAGTTTCTTTCTATAAGGTTTTGTAAGTTTCATGAAATTGGTAATACAATTTCTTTTAATGAGGCTTACAGTACCTAGATATACCACATTTTAATTTGATTGCTTCATAGAAAATTGTTTTTTGGGCATTTAAAATTTTGTTTTCAAAATGAGCTAGAGCAAGATCAAAATATTTTTTATGATAGTAGAAAGATATCAATTCTATTTAAATTTTACGTAATAATTACTATAACGCATTTGCTGCGTCACGAATTGTATTACTCAAAGAGCATTGTCGGCGATAAAAGGACCAAATATTTTTCAAAGCCTATCTTTTTCCTTAAAAACTCCTGCTGTTAAAAAATGAATATTTTATCGTTACTACTCTTCGTATCTGCGGTGTATCTAAATAGTTGGGGCAACATAAATTGCTGAGTTAAATTTATAAGGAATTTAGTCAACTTAGATAAACTGTAAAACGAATTTTTTCCGTAATCAAGAACCATCCTCTCTTTTGAGTTTCACAAATAGCCGACTTTTGCTCTTGTATTGCGGTTAAATTGCCGTTTTATATTGGTTGGATTATATTGTGAATCGATTTTTGGCACATTCGGGTGCGATGTTGTTGGACCTCTGGTACAATGGATGAAAATTCCAACTTGGTCAACCTCTGTATAGTTTTGACTTAAATTTTCAAGAATTGAAAAATTTGCCCCTGAGGATGTCTACTAGTCAACCGAAACTCATAGGTTTTAATAAAATTTACTGTCTGGATCAGAAGCCTTTCATTGAGTAGTTGATTATGTAAATAGTTTGTTTCTCAAAAAATCGCAATTTTTTACAAAGATTGCCTAAGTAATCTTATACTAAAATTATAAAATTTGTTTTTACAAAAATTAAGAAAGTTTTTTACGCAGAAAATTGGTAACCAATTTTTTTTTAACGAAAATTCATAAACAATTTTTAGATGTACGTGAATTTGCAAACATATTTTTTACAATAACTTTTAAATGCATAATTAATAGCATTTCAAAAGGTTTGGTGTACACACTGAAAAAAATTTCCGAGATAAGCTGACTAGATATTTTCTATACCAAAATTTTCTGACAAAATACATAAAAATTTTAAATTATATACCTGTTCAGGCGAACAGATGATATTTCATAACGGCCCTAATAGCCTTAAAAATGTAATTAGTAAAAACACCAAAATAATTATTACAAGTAGGTCAGTTAAATTCTGTAATGCAGTTATGTAAACATTTCAATAAATTGGAGGTCGA
The DNA here is from genome assembly GCA_964006375.1 of Tillus elongatus. NCBI lineage: Eukaryota > Metazoa > Arthropoda > Insecta > Coleoptera > Cleridae > Tillus > Tillus elongatus. The sequence goes on along the minus strand of OZ023263.1, from coordinate 93,222,694 downwards.
CATTATATGGAGCAACGTTGAAGTTGTCACATTTAGCATATAAACCATAACAAACGAATTTGTAAGACAGACAGGAATGTTTAGTCATCAAGGTTAAGAATCAAAAATTGTCATCGTTGGTAAATATAAAGCAGATTCGTTGTAGTAAGTAAGATATAGTTAATTGAACTCCGTTCTAGAATGTAGGCGGAAATGTATATCGTTCATTTTAAATAAGCTGCTGAAATGTAGTCGGGTAAATAACGCCGCGATTATTTAATTAAGTAAACAATGCCATATTTAACAGTCAAAGTAAGTTTGACTTATTTAATTATTATGATTATTAATAAGTTTTGTGCTTTAACATATGTGCTTCGTACCTAAATTTTTTCCCTATAATTAACCTCCTTCCGTAAACATGGTCCATGAAGTAAAAGAAAACATGGTCCTTCGAAGACAAGAGTAGTTGAAGAGCAGGGCCCTTCGACGAAAAAGAACCAGTGCCAGTGAAAATACAGTGCTCACTTAAACCTTATCAAATATCCTTTAACCCAAGTCTCCAAATACCCTTTATTTTAGTGAATATAATCAGGTCAGTACCAGAAGAAGGTCAGTTCCAGTAAAGTAAATAAACAGGAGAGAAGAGTCCAGGGCAGTACCAGAAGAAGGTCAGTTCCAATAAAGTAAATAAACAGGACAGAAGAGTCCGGGGCAGTACCAGAAGAAGGTCAGTTCCAATAAAGTAAATAAACAGGACAGAAGAGTCCGGGGCAGTACCTAAAGAAGGTCAGTTCCAGCAAAGCAGATACAGGGTCAAAGATAAAGGGTTAAAGACAATATATAGGTCACAGGCAACTAGGAATCAGATTAAAAGAAGAACTAAGCCACAAGGTAACAAAGTCAATTATTAAATCAAATTAAAATTAAGGAAGCAATGGAGGAATTAAAAATGCGTTCGAAAGAACTAAAATTACGGGTAAACCAATTTATCCAAAAATTAGAAGAAGTAGAAAAAATGAACGATAACGATATACCTATCAAATTTGAAATCAGAAAAGGAAACGTAGAAAGGCAATGGGATAAAATTGAAGATGTCATAATGAATATAAAAATAATGACAGAATCAGAAAATCTAGATGAAGCTCATTTGACGCTAAGCCAATGGTACGATCACGCCATGGTTAAGCTGGAGAGAGCAATTAACACAGAAGCATACCGCTATTCATCACTGTTTCTAGAATTTGAATTACCAAAAATAAGAATACCAGTATTCACATGCAAGTATAAGGAATGGACAGCATTCCCAGAGAAAGTCCAAAAAGCAATAAATTCAACAATTGAATAATTCTACGCAAAAATAGCGTCAAGGAATGGCCATGAAAAATTCAATCTAAATTTAATTGAAGAAATGCCAGAAGTTGAAGAAGCAACAAACGAGCAAGAAATATTTAACTTAAATTTAATTAAAGAAATACCAGGGATAGAAGAAGCCACAAACGAACAAGAAATATTTAACTTAAATTTGATTAAAGAAATACCAGAGATAGAAGAAGCCAAAGACGATCAGAGAAGAGTGAATTTAAAAAGTTATCCAGAAAATTTCAGATCTAAAGCCAAATCAGCAGCGAAGAAAACTAATGTAAGTAGAGAGGGCAAATTATTAAAAGGGAAGAAAGAAGCACAAGAAGTAAAACAAGCAGTATTACGAATAGAAAAAGTCCCAATAGAAACGAAGATAGGAAAGAAAGAATTTTATAGAGTAGGAGCAGTAAGAAGTACAACCACCCAGAGATTTACACACATTTGGGTGGAGTATGGAAGTCAGAAGCAGGGACAAGCAAAAATGGGCAGAGGCCACAAAATATACTGGGGCCATCCAGCAATAGTGGAAGGCTCACGGAAGCAAAGCCACAAGGTAGATGGGTATAAGGTGCATGTTCACAAGTTGAAGCACAGGGTTAGGTGGAAGTTCAAGAGGAAGAAAGTACACGCAGGGCACATGGTAGCAACTAAACAATGGCCGCTGCGTGTTCAAGTTCAGTCATGGGTCAGTGGGAAAGCACTCCAAAACGACTCAAGGTCGGCGTGGCTGGATTTTGTGGAGTGGGAAGAGCTCTGCAAGAAAAGCAGAGACAGTTCACACAACATGAAGGAGAAACACCAGAAGGAAGACGAGATGACACCAGGAAGAAGGAAGAAATTGTTAGATCATGTAAATTATATTACGCTCCTAGAATGGTATATATAATTTTATTATTTTAATAATTGTTATTTCTGTTATGATACATAGAGTGTAACCAAATATTATTTTATTTATTATATTGCCATCCTAGAGCGGGATATATATAAGTATATTATTTTTCATTGTAAGTTCTATCATGATACATAGAGTTTATCAAAAAATATTAATCATTAAGATTTATACTACCATCTTAGAGTAGTAGACATAATTGTAGTGTAATTTTAATTATTGCGATTATCTCACGTAAGGTTATATTCAAAAAAGATTTATTTATTTATTATTACGATTACCCTCATAGAGTGGTATGCATAGTATATCAATTTAATTATGGTGATATCGTAAGATTGAATTCAAAATTATTAGTTTTTCGATTAAGTTCGGAAATATACCTAAGATTGTCTACACTTATTAAAGTATTAGTAGTTCATCAAACATTAAGGTCAGAGCCATAGGGCGAGCTGTCATTCTTTCGACTTGGCAGTATGTTCAGGCGAACAGATGATATTTCATAACGGCCCTAATAGCCTTAAAAATGTAATTAGTAAAAATACCAAAATAATTATTACAAGTAGGTCAGTTAAATTCTGTAATGCAGTTATGTAAACATTTCAATAAATTGGAGGTCGACATTATATGGAGCAACGTTGAAATTGTCACATTCAGCATATAAACCATAACAAACGAATTTGTAAGACAGACAGGAATGTTTAGTCATCAAGGTTAAGAATCAAAATATGTCATTATTGGTAAATATAAAGCAGATTTATTGTAGTAAGTAAGATATAGTTAATTAAACTCCGTTCTAGAATGTAGGCGGAAATGTATATCGTTCATTTTAAATAAGCTGCTGAAATGTAGTCGGGTAAAATAACGCCGCGATTATTTAATTATATAAACACTGTTATTAATTAATAGTCAAAGATGATAATACTTGAGTAAGTTCTATTATCCCATTTTTATATATCATATTGTTAATATTATTATGTTTATTAAGTTTGTGCTTTAATATCGTTATCAATATACCGTTATCTATGTCATAACATATGTGCTTCGTTCCTACATCTTTTATTCTGATAATTCACCCTCCGCTTTCATAAACAATACCTAAAAAAAAAGAAAATGTAGAAAAGTTTTTAAGGAGATTTAAACCAGTAGGAGTGATAAAAGATAAAAGCGGAAAATGCTCACATTTCATACCGCAAGCTGTATCTGCTCGTTTGAAGAACTTTTTGTAAAACTCGAAAGTCTAGATCTTTCTATTAGTCAATTTTTTCTTCGATAATTTACTGATAAAAGCAGAAAATGTAAAACACCCGAACCTACTTTATAAAAGTTACTCCCTTACCTTAATTATCTCAAAGAAAACCTGATAATTATTATGTTTAATATTTAGAATTTATATGAATATTGTAGACTTTTAAACAAAGATTTTGTATCAGCTTTTTATGATGTTTCTACGTTTACTCAACTAGTTAAGGACAATCATGTTACAATTAAGAAAAATAAAAGGTTAATTAAAGTGGATACTTACTCTTTCTGGGAAAATTTTGAACAAAAGCTTATATTTTTCAGACCTTCAGTGCAAAATTCTGGTGCTTACTATCTATAGTGATTAATAAAGTATCTAGACAACACTATAATTATATTACTGATAAACTTGTGAAAATTTGGGTAGGCAATTTATTTCAATAATAAGCAAAAGGAAAACACAATAACAGCTTTTATTTAAAATATTTAAAACACAACAGTGATGTAGGTGTAGACTGGTTAAGTTAAAAAAATTCAGTCAGTAATTAATGAATTTTAAAATATCTTTTATGTAAAAGCTCTTAAAAAGAAGCATAAACAAATATTCAATCTGGCCAGATAGGTTAGTTAATTAGTTTGAGATGCATGCCCGGTTCCAAAGTAAGTTAAATTGGAGCCTAATTCTCCTTCTTAGTATGTTATTTAAATTTGTAGGACCAAAGGGTAAACATATTTTTGATTTTTCTCAGACAAAAAAAAAACAATGTTTATATATTTATAGTACAAGTCACAAAAAACATTTAAAAGTATTTAAAAAGGCGGACTCTAATTTTAAATAATGTTATTTTAATCATAGAAATTATTACACAGAATTACAAATTATGATTTAAGCGTGAAGATACCGTTAGATAATATTTTTGTATGCAACAACTTTAGAAATGTCACTAGAAAGAAATAACAATAAAATGATGAATGGTTTTGAATGGATTTTATACTTGTTTCTTGCCAAGAAAAATTTTTAGATGAGAAGGATGTTAGTGTATTTTCAGTTCAAAAGACTAACTTGTGTCTGTCTGTCTAATTGCCCATTTGTCATCAAGAATGAAGTAAGCTAGACATGAGTATTGAAAATTCAATACAAATTTGCGGGAATGATTAAACCAAAACCAAAAATTATAGCTAAAAATCCAAACGTCTATTTAAAATGGACAACGAAAGGTTAGTGTTTCGATATGGCAACAACAGCCCAAAACCCCAGAATCTTATTATTCGGTAGCTCTATCCGTACATATAATGTTCATAGTTTAATTTTTAAACCTTGCCTGTGCACTCTGCCCGTAGACCTATCCGTAGACCTATACGTAGGCCCCATCCGTACCCCTTTGCAATTCAACAACAACAAAAAATAACCTGAAATTTGTGAAACCTATTTATAAAAAAAGACTTTATCTTACCATTCATTCGAATGTGGCCTATTACCAAGTTGGCAGACACAAATTTCTCGACTGTTATTTGAAACACCAATAAAAAGGTAATGACGGTTGCTACTTAAACATAAATTGGTTGAATCTCTCTGCACAGGGAGAGAACGCTAGTCAGAAGAATCTCCCTCCACCGTGTTCTGGCCTATATTTAATACATTTTTGGCGCGTTTCCTCGTCAAACCTTCTGGATCTGTTCATTTTCTTGCATCAAATTGGCTAAAACAGCGCTGCCTGCAAAATCAGGCAGCCGTGGAAATTTTTGGGATCGTTGAAAGACTAATGAATTTACTGTTTACTAGGCACTCTTAATAGAACATCACAGTTATATTTTCAAGTAAGCATAAAAACACTGGCAGTTGGCGATCCAAGTGCGTTTCATATTTCGATATTTAGTCAGTTCAGTCATTTTCGTAGAAAAAAAATCACTAATAAGCAAAATGAATATATTAGATAATTTAATTGTCAATAGTGTTTGTAATCAACTTGTCACGTCATTCAAGTGGTATATATTGACAGAAATAGTCAGAATCATTTAGAGTGAATTGTGTGTAAGAATCAGCTACAGAGAAAGGGTAGATGTTATCATCCACAGACTAAATTTAACATAAATAACTTGAAACAAGTAAAATGGATTCCTTAGTATATAAAGCAAGTTACATTATGTATTACAGAGCTACAGAAAATTCGCTACCATAACGCACTTGCTGTGTCCAGAGATTACAGATAATTCAAACACAAACGGGAATCAAGGCAAAGCTTGGTGGCATAAATTGCAGGATAATTTTCAGAGTGTAGGGTAGTGTGTATGCTAAGGCTTTAAATAATTGACCTTTCAAGCCTAAGCAACCTCAGGGAGATAAAACGCGAACATAAATTTCGAAACAAAATGTATGCAGAATCAAATAAAACTGAAATATAGTAGAGGATAAGTATGGAGAATTATAGTTTATCCAGCGGAACGGGGGCCCAAAAGCTCTGGTCGTCCTCAGAGACCACATAGATATGTCCAGACCGAGAGCTAGAGGCTCGCTTATGCATCCGTGTAGTCACAGCACTAAATCAAGATGCCTGACTCTGCCGGGAGTGATAATGTGACTAGACATAGAGAAATATGTAGGGCCATTTCGTTCTGTTTTGCACTGTAAATTTTCCCTCATTATCCTTTGTTGTTACTAGTTAATGTCTAACTTCATCTCATCATGGCCGCTTCCTTGGACAACACTACAGCCAGAAGTACGTAACAGATTACCATGTTTTATGTGCGGGGTGCTATAAACTGTAATATTCACAGTTACTCGAACAATAGAAGATGAATAATTATGCTATTAACACAGTTCTTATGCTTCTACCAGGTGATTCACAAGTAAATACAAATATCTTAGAATAATTAAATTTACAGCTCAAGTGTTCTAATATTTGCAGTAACGGTAATACAGTATTTAAATTTTAAATTAGAAAAGGAATTCATTAAGTAAATTCACTAATAGAGAGGTATCGATGGTAAGACTTTTGGAAAAAAAATTCAAATGAACGGAAATTAGTGTCATAGAACCCAAATCCAAGGTCAGTTTAAATGTTTATATATATATATATATATATATATATATATATATATATATATATATATATATACAGTGTGACACACTTAAGATGAAGACACGCCTGTATTTTCTTTATTTTTAGAGATAGAGATTTCAATTTTTGTACGGATGTAAAAGGTAATTAGGCTGTTTGAATAGCCTACCCACTTCAAATGTCAGATGTCAACCTAGCCTACTATCATTTCAGGAATAGGGCCGGTTCTCTATATCTCGCCATGAGTTAGAGATATCAAAAAAAAGTTACTTTAAAAAGTGATTCAGAATTTAATTTTAACTGAAGATACCGCGTTTCAAGTCAAAATTTCGATTTTTACTTTTTTGAAAATTTTCCATCAAATTTTAACAGGTAGATTGCCAATTAAACAAATTAGCTCCTTGTAAAATATTGTGATAAATGTCTAATTGACATTAACTGTGAGTCTACCAGCAGAATGCCTGGTAAACGTCTCGGTGTAAGAGAAAAAAATTCATCAATAAGATTGTTTGGTGATGGTGTTCGAAATAGCAGAGAACTTGCCGATAAATTCAATCGGAGACATCCACAGAGAAATCCAATTAGGCGCGGAACTGCAGCAGCTCTCAATGGACAATTTTCTCAAACAGGAAGTGTGGTGAACAATCTCTCGGCTGTTAGAAATCGAAGAAGTAGTGATGATAGCATAATCTTGGCTTCAACTCAAGCCAATCCCAGGATGAGTTTACATTTTACATTAAAGGTCTGTTGCATTGGATGTAAGTAGAGAAAAAATCAGAAGATGCCTTGTGCGTCGTAAAATAAAGCCTTTCAAGCCAAAGTTTCTGCACTCGTTGAGATAAGGTGATGAGCTGAAACGATTAGATTATTGCCTTTGGGCCCAAAGTAACTTTCTGAATGATAGAAATTTTTCAAGTGAAATTGTATTTTTGCACGAGGCAACATTCACTACCAATGGAATTGTATTAGTATCTGCCTAAAATTCCAGATATTGGTCTGCTAAAAACCCTCACTGAGTTATCATTTCTAAAGCTCAGTATTCACAAAAAGTTAATACGTGGTGTGGAATTTTAGGGGTCTTTTTTTTTGACAACACCTTGAATGCAGATTGATTGCTTCATTTTTTTAATAATGAATTATGGGACTATATCGAAGGTATGCCTATCAACGTGCGAAAAATATCCTGAAAATGTAATATCTTTTACTAGAAGGATGAAACTAAAACTCTGCACGTAAGTATTTATCGTGTCAGTGGTCCTATATACCAAATCTGAATGCAATTTGTTTAGTAAATCTTGAGTTATAATTAAATAAAAAATTAATAATCTACGCTTTGAACTGAAATTGCCTCTGAATGGGTGCCTATAATGTTAGACAAGATCAGACAGATATATCAGGGTTCCGATGCCATTGCAAACAAAATCTCCAATTTCAATTTTAAACGGACAGGCTACAAAAATACGTCACAATAAACAATCAGCGGGGTTGCCATTTGACACAACTCTTATCTGAATCTTAAAATATCAGAAAAATGTATAGTAATAAATATAAATTTTAATGAAAGTGAGCAATCTAGAACTACGTTCTATTATGTATAAATATTGAGCTTTCCATTTTTCACGGTATTTAAAAGCCATCTATCTCTTTTAGTTTAATCTGACAACACCAGCTAGCTATTTGTCATTTTTATTCTGCTGACAGTTTGCAGCAGTCATGGGAGAATCAAGTGCGCTCTGCACATAACCACGAAATAGACTCCGCTAATCCGCTAATACCTTAGAATGTAAAACAACTACCTATATTGCAAGATTTATACCAATAGAAGGTAAATATAAACCCAACTTTTAATTTTAACCTAACTTTAACAAATGCCCTCGGCCGACACCGTCGTATATTATGATTCTAACATCAAATGAAACAAACAAGAAAGTAATCGTTAAATCAAACAGTGTGCATCGGATGGAGATTATTAATCGATGCATCTAGGTACTGTATTACGAAAGCGAAATAAAATTGTTGCAAGACGAAATATACCTACCTCAAACTAATACAGTAAGTAGTTATAATATCTGGGTATATACTGTTTTCTTTACTTTTAGTCATTACCCTTTGTGTGGTGTATGGAAAAGTTGAAGAGAATGGAACTGCATAACGTAATATCATAAAGTAGTTTCAATTATATAAACAGACGTTCAGTGTAAATTATTAAAATTTTATTTAAACAATATTTGTTTATATTTATTTATTTTATTTTCAAAAAGCGTGGATACAGGAATAGTAAATTGGTGTTGAAAAGAGTTAAGGTGCAGCAAGTGCGTTATGGTAGCGAGTTTTCCTACACATATTTCAAATGCTGATTACTTATTTTCCATTAAACTAGAATATTTAGTTTTGCTACATACTAAAAGAGCAGCGTGCGTGCCAAATTAAAAAAATAACACAGTGAGCTTCACAGGTAACTACAAATTTGTTTTAAAAAACTTTTTTGTTACTTTCTTTGCAGAAACGGGCTCGATTGAGTTGAATAAAACGGATCATACAAGCAATTAATAAGGAAAGATACCTGCCACGGTTACAATTCGGCAGTTACATTTATTTTGCAAACAAAAATTAAATTTTCGGTAAATTTGCAGGTTAGCACAAGGGGTATTTAAAAAAAATCAGGAACACGCTAGAACCCTTTCTAGGTGCACAAACCACAAGAAACATTTCTTGCAAACGGTTCCTAAGAAAGTTACGGGACCAGGAGTGAATAGAGGTACTGGACGGGGAAGAAGAGAAAAAGGAAATGTGAGCAGAAAGTTAGGAAAAAACAGCTTAGTTGGACCACTATAAGCTGCCCTTATCCCATTTTGCAGCTAAACATCCTTAAAATCCTGTTTACCCAGCCTAAAATCGTTATTAACCGCAGGTCCCCTAACTTTCTTGGGGGTTGTTCCTAAGAAATTTTTCTGGTTTAGATTGTTCTTCTTTATGCATTGAGGGCGGTTTTAGGCATGCAGAGAGGAAAGGAAAATCCCCGCGACGAAGCAGCGAATCAATATTTTCAATTTATGTTTAAATTGTTACCTCATTTCATTTGTTCAAAATATTTTCCCAAAATGAATTTGAGGTTGTCTTGTTTGTCAGTTTCACTTAGAAGGCTACAATATTTTATGATTTACAAAAATATGGATACAGCAATAGTAAATAGGTGTTGAAAAGGGTAGCAAAAAAGTACGTTGTGGTAAAGAATTTTCGCAAAAATATTGTAAGTCTGATAACTAAATTTACCATTAAGCTAGAATCTTCAATCTTGAACCATAGTAAAACCTATGTAAAATCAGCTTAAGTACTAAATTAAAGAAAAATAACATAATGAGCGTCGCGGATAACTACAAATGGGGTTAAAAAATCTTGCAGTACTTATATATATCTCTACTAAATTATAATTTTCTAGATCCATAGAAATATATACTTCAAGTAATCGCTGACTGGGATCTCCAAATCAGATCTCCAAGGTCTACTCAAATTTAAAGTATTAGTTTTAATAATATACCTAACTAACTGTGACCAATTCCTATGAAAAGTATTTACTTGCTGCGTCCCGAACTTTTTTGAGCATTAACGAATTAAAAAAATTCGTTTAGAAAGGTGAAAAGAATTTTCAATTTTTTTGGAGTAGAGTTACTCGTACCCAAATCTTAGGTAAGTTTTAGACTTTGTACGTATATATATATATATATATATATATATATATATATATATATATATATATATATATATATATATATATATATATATATATATATATTCGGAAAGATTTTCGCGGTCTTTAATGTGAGACATACTTGGTTTTTGGGTTGAACCGCGTCCGGGATTTATTAGAGCTCGACGTTTTGGCTCCTGTATTGGAGCCATTTTTAAGAGGTAAAAGAAATATGTAAGGACATGAACTCTAAGGCCTAAATCTGCCTACTCCTTAGAGCAGTGGACAAAGATGGGTTGGGTTGTTGTAGCTTGATTACGGGGCCTCAATCTACCTACTCCCCAAATCTCTCAGAAGCTCGTCTCTAAGGTCTCAGTGTGTTCCACCCTAGGCCTAAGAGAGATCTGGCAGTTCGTTGCAAGTCTTGTATTGTATGTACCGTTTCGCCTACCTGCTTCGTTATCAGTGAATTATTCCGGTCACGGTCAATTAAGTCAGGTGTTTTCGTCACGGTACTTAAAGGATTAGGAGGATTGCAAGTATTTGTTGAGTCAGGTAATGGGAAAAAAGTTAATTGAATTTATTGTCTTTTTGTGTGTTTGTAATGAAGATATAATAGGTTTAAAAGTAATCGGAAGACGAAGACCACCATCTCTCTTATTTAAACAATCAGAACGTATTTCGAATTCGAGTTTACGAAACTCCTTGTTCCGACTGTTCCCCAACTTATGTAGGTCAAACAAATAGACGCATTCACAATAGAATATATGAACACACCCTGGCAGATAGAAAATCCAACACCTTATCGGCGCTGGCCATGCATCATATTCCTACAGGACACAAAATAGACTTCGACAATGCCAAAACAATAGCCCTGGGTTACAACTTCAAAACCAGAATTATCCGCGAAGCGATAGAGATCGAAAAACGTGCCGATTGTTTAGATAAGACAGATGATGGTCTTCGTCTTCCGATTACTTGAAAACCTATTATATCTTCATTACAAACACACAGAAAGACAATAAATTCAATAGACAATTTTATTTCCCCATTACCTGACACAACAAATCCATGCAAACCTTTAAGTACCGTGACGAAAGCTCCTGACTTAACTGACCGTGACCCGACTAATTACACTGATAACGAAGCAGTCAGACAAAACGTTACATACAATACAAGACTTGTAACAAACTGCCAGATCTCTCTTAGGGCTAGGGTTGAACACACTGAGACCATAGAGATGATCTCAGGCGAGATTTGGGGAGTAAGCAGTTTGAGGCTCCGTAATCGAGCTACAACAACTCAACCCACCTTTGTGCATCGCTCTAAGAAGTAGGCAGATTGGGGCCTTAGAGTTCATGTCCTTACATATTTCCTTTACATGGCTCCAAAACAGGAGCCGAAACGTCGAGTTTTAATAAATTCTGGACTTGGTTCTACCAGAGAACCAAGTATGTTATATATATAGTGTGGATAAATTAGATAAGTTTTTAAAAATAATGTTCTGGGGAAAATCTCGAAGGGGTATAACGATTTTACTAATTTGTCGTTATACTTCATTATTTTAATCTTATTACGTCATTTGTTTTTCAGGTTGACGTAATTGGTATTTTTTTAAATGACAACCTATTTTTTATGATTGTGTGTGATAGTACTTTTTATTCCCTTTTTAACGGTATACAATTTTTAATATATCTAATTTGATAAAAATGAGAAACCGGGCTTAGAATTCAAATATTAAAAAAATTCCTTATTTTATTAACACCAACATTAATTACAAAAATATGCAGAGAAAAACAAATTTTACTACCGTAAAGTGAGGTGGCATTGATCAATTTTATAATTAATTTCTGATTAAAAGAAACAAATACACAGACATATTAAAAAAACAGAACCATGTCAAGTGGGTATCCAAATCCATACAGCGTTTTAATTTTAACAATTGTATTAAAGTGCGACTAAAAAAAACATGCTGATCAAAGTCTTACCCCGAGTGGGGCGACTTTAATCGGTCATGTGTAAATGTGTTTAACTACGTGTCTAATCCCTAAACCGATTAATCTAGTCCCATTTGCAAATCGGCTAAGCAATTTTTGTGTTAGGTTATGTTGGGCGACATTGACCGGTCATGATTAACAATGCAAACTAGTGTGGCGTCCGCCCCAATAAAACTCCTAAATAATAAAAGAAAACGATATAGGTAGGTACAAAACCGGGTTTGATTATTTATTTATTTATTTACCAGATAGGTACACACAACATTACAGCAGGACATTAAAACCGGGCATTACAACAGGACATTATAAGTCAAACACATCTATTTTATGCGGAATCTGGTAATGCTTTTCATTATTAACTGTTGAGTTTGGTAGTATGGCTAGAAGGTCTTCCAACGGTATGGTAAAAATGTCATTCTTTACAAGAGAAAACACGTTATGCTCAAAATTCATCAGCTTGAGCCCTGCAACAGTAACTTCACTGTCAGAGTATTTTACCATAACCACGCACAGATATTTAAATTTATTATTTATACAGATTTGAGTTTCCCTTGCAAGTACTTCGCTAAAACATGGGTCCAGAACTAAGACATCCAATTTGGGTTGTTAGTAGTTGATAACTTCTTCCACCACGTTTTCTATGGGAGAGCTATCGTCCGGCAAATTAACTGGATTATCTTAAGCTTCGACCTCGAAGCTGTTGGCATTGTCACTTGTTCCACTTTTTCCTGGTCCTTAACCTAGTCTTATTTTTACGTGGTGCCCATTCCAAATTGTTACAATAACGCTTTTCTTTTAAAAACTGTGTTAACCCTTCATTTACGTCTTGGTCGTTGTCACCAGGAATTTTTTGCAGAACATTTTGAGCACTGAAGGGTATAAACCTGTAGCTTCAAACCCATTCATTTTATTTTGGTTTTATAGCTGAAACTTCCCCGTCCCCAGACTTGTGTTCTGTTTGAACAAACACCAAATCCATTTTGTCTATCGATTCTCGGCCATTCTCCATGCCATTTTCATGGGCCTTAGAAAACACATCAAGTGGTCGACAAATGTGTGTGATATGTGGCACAACACATACAAATGCGACATCATTTTCTTCACACAGGCGAATTACAGTTCCACTTACATAGGAAATTAGATTATCACCTACGAGGACCTTTTTGCCGTCGAGTCTTCTAGCATGGGGTAGCAAGCTACTTTTAAACCAGTTTTGAAAAGTGATTGAATCCATCCACCCATGTGACGTACATTTAAACCTACATCCACCAGCGCGACATGCTCTATTGCAAAAGGGGTAGCCCTTTGGTCAATTTTCTCGCCACGTGAAGAAGTCGACTCTTATATGTATGAAAGTAAAAGCGTACTGTCAGCAGATCCGCAGACCATGATGGTTGTTGCGCTTTTCGAATGATGATCGATCTTTTCGGGATACTTTACGCCACGCCTGTAGATTCTTTTCCCTCATCTCATGAAGAGTTTCCCTAGCTCAACGTCTATAATTCTGTCTATTGAGCGTTGCATTTAAACAAAATATTGCTTCATCTGACAACAGAAGACGCTGGGAAAGCATTGGATCTTGAAGACATGATGTTTGAGAAACATGCATTACAATTCAATGGAAAATGTGACAATGTAATAATATAAGGGTGTTTCATTTATAAAGAAAAATTTGTTTACCAGCGCCTTATGGGCCACCCTGTGATTATCAAATATTTTTTTAAGATGCAGCTCAAAACGCCCTATATTTAACGAATTAAATTTTTTCAACTTTTATAATAACGGCTTTACCCCATAAATGCACTAACCTGTATATATATATATATATATATATATATATATATATATATATATATATATATATATATATATATATATATATATATATACATATATATATATATATATATATATATATATATATATATATATATATATATATATATTTGTGTGTGTGTGTGTGTGTATGGCCCTTAAAAAACTGAAACCAACCCAGTATTTGGGTTTTAGGGCTCATTTAAGATCATCTTTAAATTTAAACGTAGCGATCTTTCCAATAGCGATTTGGTCCACAAAAATTCGCCTGAAAATATAGACTACTAAACCGCAAACTCTACAACTAAAAGCAGTGCCAAAACATCAGAGAAAGGGTCCATTTGAAATGCATTTTCTTCACAAATTTTAGTAAAATGGATATATAAAAAGGACGTTTGAAGTAGAAGGATTTGTAAAAGACAGTTCTTGCGACATTTCTTCTATATAACCTGCCATCGTTTCAGAATCTTTGCCTTAAAATTGCTAATTTTGGTATATGATTTACTTTTTGCAATATTAACTTACTTACACAAACTCTCCGAAAGCAAAGACAAAATCTTTCCTGGAAAACTGGTTCGATTTTCCAGATTTTATTGGAACCTGTAATGAGCACTGATAAGTACACTTGGAGCACCCAAATCACCATAACACATCTTTTTAAAGACCTGACGATCGTTTAACTAACAAAGTTAGTGTCATCAGGGAATAAAAAAATATTTGGCTAACTTTGGTTAGCAAAATGTTCGTCACGTCTTCAAGTGGATGTGCTTTGATATATATATATATATATATATATATATATATATATATATATATATATATATATATATATAAACATATAATAATTGAAACTGGATGTGGGTTCTCGGTGTTCCGGTTCCTAGTTCATTTGAAGCAATTTTTTCAACATTCAAAAGTCGCGAATTTCTCTTCACTGGATCTTTTTTACGAAAATTTACTAAGAACGAGAAGCTAAGACGGAATAAAATTGGATAACCCATACATTGCTTGCGTATTATTCACCAGAACTAACTTTAAACTGCCAGATTTAAATAACCTAGGACCTTCTGATATATCGTGTGGTATGGTGCGCGCCCTGTTTCATTTAATTCTATTTACTTTTTCATCACAAACTTTCTGTTATTATTTGTTTCTACTTTTTAATTATTTAACTTGCATTTTTTTTATGGAAACACAATCTTATAAATATTTGCTACAATAACGCACTTACTGCGCCAAGGATTTTGTATATGTATTTTGTGATTAATATATATATATATATATATATATATATATATATATATATATATATATATATATATATATATATATATATATATATATATATATATACATATATATATATATATATAAGAACGTAAATTAATTCATAAGTTATAAATATTTAAAGCAAATTATTATTAATATAACCTAGTAACACGTCTATTATAACCTAATTATTTAACTCACGTTTTTATGTACGCACCTACTGCGTCAATATTTTTTTTGTATATGCGCTGTGTAATTAGTATACAAGAACGTTAATTAGTGTATAAATAATAAATATTTAAAGCAAATTGTAACAACTTATAAGGCCCAAGCAATAGCAATTTCGCCAGTATATTTAATTGATAATAGATCTTGGACTATTCCAACACTATATATGCAGTGTCGATTTAGTTAAGCTAACAGCGCTGGCAGCAAAGGCTTATTTGATCAACAGCTACTGTGAGGCAACTAGAATTGTATTATTGTCGAGACATCAACATCGAAATTAAACTCAGCTTCAATTATCTGGCATGATAGGCGATTAGGTTTCTATTATATGCATGGAATGATAGATTTCAGTTACAGTCTACTATGTTCAGTGTATGAAGGTATCCGGTAAAAGAGTTAGTAAATGCGTCAGTTGACTACAGTAATAATATAATTTATATTATCATTAATATTTGTTTACAGTGCGTGTCGTGGAAACATAACGGTGATAATATTTATAATACAAGTTTACTCTGGAACATAATTTCAAAGAGACTGCAGAGCACTATCTTATATGTTATAACGACGCCTGCATTGTGGTGCAAACAAAATGATCTAGGTTTATGTTGTCTTAAATACAATGTTTCATTAATAAGTACACTTGGAGAACACCCAAATCACCACAACACATATTTCAGAGACCTTACGATCGTTTCGTTGACAATGTCAACATCTTCAGAGGAAGAAAAATTCTAAAATAAAACACTAGCTACCGTGTATTTATATCGCGTCAAAGTAAACGAACTAGTCCGAAGTAAAGTTGTCGTCCAAGAACGATCGTTTGTTTATTGTGTAATAATAGTGTTTATTGTGTTTGTTTATTGTGTAATAAAATATAATAATATCTAATAATAACTCGGGTCGTTGGACCTATATTAGATAAGGGTCATAAATTTGTTGACCAGAAGATTAAAGCAGGTCTTAGACCTCTTACTTTTATTACACAATAAACAAACGATCGTTCTTGGACGAAAACTTTACTTCGGACTAGTTCGTTTACTTTGACGCGATATAAATACACGGTAGCTAGTTTTTTATTTTAGAATTTCTCTTCCTCTGAAGATGTTGACATGGTCAAAGAAACGATCGTAAGGTCTCTGAAATATGTGTTGTGGTGATTTGGGTGTTCTCCAAGTGTACTTATTAGTGCTCATCACAGGTTCCAGTTTTCACATAGTACAATGTTTCATTAGTTAGGAAAAATATAAGAAAGTGGGACTTCGTATGGCCTTGCCTGAACAAAGATACTTAGTTACACAGTACGAGATTGAGCATAAGGTTCTAACTTGTCAGAGAACTTTCATTAAGTAATTTTGCTAATAGAAAAGTTTCGACGGTGAAACTTTGAAAAAATTCCTTCAAATAGGCGCAATATAGGGCTCCTAGAATCCAAAACTCGAAGTGTGTCCAATTTTTTATAGTACCGCTTTACGCCGATAGGAGCGTAAGTCAAGCATCGTCGCTAAAGAAGGTTCCGTTCGATTTGCGTGAATTTTCTAGTGATAATTGTTTTGCGTGCTTCTCGTTTTTCTATTGACTGATTCTGGTGAACCGCGTGCGGCCGTAAAGTTCTGCTTCTTGCTCGGGAACAGCAGCACAGAAACTGGCATTGGGAAAATTCAAATGCTTGAGCGGTTTTCCCGTTTCAGAAGAAGTAAAAAGTCAATTCATGTCAAACGTCGATCTGGTAGTTCTTCCACGGCCCCAGCCGATTACAATTTGACGACGGGTCATTGAGGATATTGTGGAGCTGTCTGGAGTAACTTGAAGTTCAGTTCAGAGAATTCTAACGGTAGATTTGGGGACGAAAAGGGTGACTGTCAAATTCGTGCCTCGACTGACTGCTGAAAAAGAGCAAGGTCAGGTAGAAACATATCAAAAGAAGAGTTAGGAAATGATCCAAACTTTTTTCCAAAGTCGGTTACGACCCCAAAATGAAGCAAAAATCAAGCCATTGGAAGACTCCAAGTTTCCCTCGCCTCAAAAAATATTGCGAAGTAAAATAAAATGTCAAAATAGTGCTGATTTGTTTTTTTAGGGAGGGGAGAAACTATTCACTTACAGTTGGTTCAAAAGGGTCAGACATCTAACCAGGTGTTTTACCTGGAAATTTTAAAAGATTGCGCAACAGTCTGCGACGGAGCACGCCTGACTTGTGACAGTCGGGCGACAGGTTCTTCCACCATCAGAGAGGCATTTTCTACGAACATTGGGTAAAGATATAAATGCACTAAAACAAGCATAAGTCGTGGAAGCCGATAACTATTATGAAACAATAAGTAACTTTGATAATATATGGTACACTGTTTCTACTGTGTAAGCTATACCGGTAACCAGATTGATGCCTGCTTGCATTAGGCAGACATATTTGCTATTCACAATATTTTTATTAAAATTCATTTCCATAACGCACTTGCTGCATCCAGACTTTTAATTTTTTAATCACACACATCGAGACGAGTAAAATAATACCTCACGCATGCTCTCGAAATAAAAAAAAGTTGGTTTCCATATGCGCTAACCGCCATATCTGCACACGTCATTACTAGTGAAATCAACATATTGATTAATTGCTCAAGTCAAATACCTTTTTACCGCTATCTTCATTTTATTCTTCACTTGAGGTCAGCCATCTTGATCGCCATCTTGGATAACTTCCTCCCGGATTAGATCTCTTATCTCTCTTTATCCAGCAGTGATCTTCTTTCGTCAGTCTGACGTCACAATCTTCTTATCTCCATGACAACAGCCGCCATCCTGGCCGCTGTATTGAATTATGTCATCTCAGGTTAGAGCTTTTATCTCTCTCTCTCTCTCGACCCAAGCCGCCATCTTGTTTTGTTACCCTGTATCTCACGCATGCGCAATAGTTCAGGAGGTAAAGAGGTGGTTGCGGAACCGCTATACTCTATCTACTTATATCCTTTTGAGAAAAACCATTAAATGCCCAAAATCAATTTTCTATGAGAGCAGAAAATAAAATGTTGGTATATCTAGGTATTGTAAATCTCTTTAAAAGAAACCAAATTTCACTGAAGTTACAAAAGCTCTCCAGAAGAAAACTTAATTCACATTTGGAAAAGGAATGTATCTGCCAAGTTATAAACGTGGCAGGTATTTTTTCCTTATTAAGTGTCTGGATTATTTCGTTTCAGTCAACCCAGTCGAACCGGTTTGTCCAACAAACAAAAGTTTTTCTAAAAACAAATTGTCTATTAGTGAATTTTTATTAAGAAATCAACAATAATAAAATTTTTGCTAAAAATTATAATTTTAGCTTCAACGGTAATATACTTATCAAGACGTTGCATCGGGCGAGAATCAAACCTCGGCCATTTGCTTGTGAGGTAAGCGTTCTAACACTGAACCACATATGCGGTAATAAATTGTTTGTTTCCTTGATGTTTATAGAAAAGGCAACTTGGTGCCACAGGAAATTTTATATTCTAAAAGGGAATGTAGCAGCTAATTACAGAATTAATTGAATTGTGTCTTTATAACTCGCTCGTCGCTGAAACACATAACTGTCTCGATCTTAGATGACTTAGATATTTTATTTTTAAGCTCAAAGATAAAAAACAAACTGTTGTAAGATCATGTGCATAAGGACGTGGGCAGATTTCTTTTATTTTTTTTTGTATCTTTTCACATTCTTATAATATGACACATGAATAATATACGTCACGTCGTTGCATTTATAATCTGTCATTCTTATGTTGTAATTGTTGACATACGATTTAGCGAAACTACCCGGGCTTTGTTATGTGACTAAAACAGCCAATAGGATTTTGACTGGGGGCGGAACCTTAAAATCGCGGGCTAGTATATATAACATCTATTTTCTTTTTCCTATAACGTCAATATTAGCACATTCGTCTCTTTGTTGGGCATTATACTGGGATAATTTATTTTGCAAAAACATTCTGGACGTTAAGTTAAAGTCCAGAGGCCTACATTATATTTTAAATTCGTTCTTTAAGCATTCCTGCTTGCTGTTTTGACCTTGTAGCGAAATCCCGGGCTGAATGAACTTTTGCATTTGATATAATCAGTGTTCGGGTTCTTGTGGTCGAGATTTATTGCTCACTAGTTCAGGTAGAATGTTTTACGAGTGTTCTTGTAGCACCTGGTTATCCCTGCATTATGATTTATGGATGTAGTATGTTTTAATCTACGTATGACCGCTGTCTACTCTTTCAGGCATTGGTATTACCTAAAAAAAATGTTAGGTAATACGAAAGACATAGATAAAGCCACTGAAATGTCGGGTACCTATGAGATTGGTTGTAAAGATTGTAATCTTAAATACGTTGGGCAGACTAAGGGAATCATTGAGACTAGATTTTGTAAACATCTCGCATCATTCTCTAAATCTTCTCTCCTCTACATCATTCTCTAAATGCTGTGACAAGGCCAGACTTGTAAAGATCAAAGCTCACAAAACGCTCCTACACAATCCCAGTCAAGAAAATCGTCAAGCATTTAACGACGCAAGAAACCGCTATGTCCGCATTCTTTCTGAGGCAAAAAACTCGTTTAATAACCACATCAAAAACAAAGTCCTCTCAAGCTCCAACGGCAGCAAACCCTTCTGGAGTCTTGCTAAATCTATTCGGAATAATTTCTGCAAAAGCACGTTCCCACCTCTTGTCTCAGGGGATGAAATTGTTTATACCGCCCTGGGCAAGGCTGAACTTTTTGCTTCGTTGTTCGCTGGCAATTCTACTCTCAACCCACCTCCAAATGTTCAACCACCAACAGTCCCCAATGTCACGCATAAAATGACGGATGTCATTTTCAAAACCAAAAAGGTACGAAAGATGCTCTCTTCTCTTAATACCAGGATAGCCTCTGGCCTTGACGAGATCCCAGCAATTGTTCTCAAAAATTGCGCACCAGAATTTGCTCCTGTCCTCACTCGTCTGTTTCAGATATCTTACAATAAAGGCATATTGCACAGTAACTGGAAAACTGCTCGAGTACAACCCATCCCCAAGAAAGGATCCAAAGCGCTTCTTAGCAACTACATGCCTATTTCTCTCCTTTCAGTCGTCTCTAAAGTGATGGAAAAGTATATAAACACCGAATTACTAAAGTTTCTTGAAAAACACAGTCTAATCCATGACAGGCAGTATGGATTCCGTCAGCGCAGATCAACTGCCGACCTCCTTTCCTTTGTCACCCATTCTTGGAACAAGTCTATGGAACTACACGGTGAATCTCAGATTGTTGCTCTAGACATATCCAAAGCATTCGACAAGGTCTGGCACGCAGCGCTGCTTAATAAACTTCCGGCCTATGGCCTACCACCAAAACTTTGTACCTGGACATCAAATTTCCTCTCCAACAGGAGCATTTCTGTTGTTGTGGATGGACATTCCTCTAAACTGTATCCAATTAATGCAGGAGTTCCTCAAGGTTCAGCTTTAGCCCCTACTTTGTTTCTTCTCCACATCAATGACCTCCTCTCTAGCACACCCAACCCAGTTCACAGTTACGCGTACGACAGCACCCTCCACTCAAATATACAATATTCTAAGCCTGTCTCTTTAGCCCAATTAGATGAGGATCGCAGACTCATGCAGGGTTCTGTCTCCGTGGATCTCCAAAAAATATTAGACTGGGGAAGTAGAAATCTTGTACAATTCAACCCCAACAATTCTCAGTCTTGATTTCTTTCTTATAAGAGATATAGCAGCCCTAGACCCATAACAATGAACACCCAAGTTATTCAAAGTAATGAGTTCTTTTCTCTTGTTGGCATTTCTGTGGATCGAAATTATAATTGGCACCAACATGTCACATCAATTGCAGACGCGGCTGCTAAGAAATTAGGTTTCCTCTTCCGGGCTCGCAAATACTTTTCACCAGCTAATTTCTATACCTTATATACTTCACAAATAAGGCCAAACCTCGAATATTGCTCCCACATCTGGGGTGCAGCTGCCGCTTCTACACTCGCTATCCTGGACTCCATTGAACTCAAAAGAGAGCTATACGTCTCACCGGTGACCCTACCCTCACCCAAAGGCTGCCGTCCCTTGCCCACCGACGTGCCGTTGGTGACCTCTCTCTCTCTCTCTCTCTCTCTTTTATAGATATCTGCACGGGAACTGTTTAGAGGAGCTGTCCTCCATAGTTCCTCCACCTGCTGCCCCCAACAGATCTACCAGGGGAACAGAGCGAATGCACCCTTTTACTGTCCAGGTCACCAGACATAAAACGTCTTGTTATGCCCGCTCTTTTGTCCCGAGGACTTCCAAGTTGTGGAATTCCTTTCCGGCACAGGTTTTTCCTTATCCTCCGAACCTCCAAACCTTCAAGTTCAGAATTAATAAGTTGTCTCTTTCCTCTTTGTCAACACCCACGGTACGATAGTATTTAGGCTGTGAGCCCTCGTGGTGTGTTGTTAAAATTAAAATTTAAAAAAAAAACAGCTCAGAACGGTAATGTAGACAAGTCATGCGGGACACAACATATTTGGGATAATAACCACCACACTGATAAAGAATATTTCAAGTGTTTTCAAAATGTAGGCCGCCAGCGAAGCTAGATGCGTACGAACTAGATGCGTACGAAAGTATTTATATTTCTAAGGCAATAAAAAACAAAAGTTCCTGAAACCAATCGCCGATACTGATTTATAGCCCTTGGTTTGCCCCCTGTCATGGATACAGATAAAATATTCCGAAACTTGCCAGGTAAAGTTATTTCAAAACTTCGTCCGGCAGTAAAAATACAATATACAGAAAATTTGCCTACGATTTAGTCTCCCTCTCGGTATCGGTCTCTACCTAAATCTCAGTATATAAGATAGTATTTATTAGTAAGCAGTTTAGAAATTTGCATCCTTGTTAGTGAACCGATCGCCAGGTCTTTAAAACGATGTGTTGTGGTGATCTGGGTTCTCCAAGTGTACTTACTAAACACTCATTATAATCAAGACCCGCTTTCTGACGAAAAGTGACAGTTATTAAGAAAAACAGACAACTCAAAATATTTTGAAAACTGTCAGAGAACCCTAGTATCATTTGAAGGGTAACAAAGTTTTGCAGAAGAATATTACTATTACATACAGGGTGTGATATTTGAAATAAGGGAGTTATTTGCAATATCGTTCGCCAAATATCACTAGTAGGTTAGTGCCCACCCTGTACAACTTTACATCTTTTTTTCTTTCTTTTGCATGCAACAATCCTCCTGCTAAATACGAATTTTAGTTAGATCTTTTCTACGTTACTTATTGCATAAAAAGAGTCTTTGCATTTAGGCTTGCATTTTCGAAAATTGCTGCATTTCTCAAAAACAATAGGTTTTAGTATAGGAAATCCTATTGTAACTAGATTACGAAAACCGAATAATATACTGGGTGTTCCATTTAAAAAATATATAACTTTGGTATGTATGTTTTTTGGTTAACACCTGTATCATCAAGAAGGTTTTTAGAAGACGCTATTTAAGACCCTACATGTGCTAGAGAAAACAAAATTAAAAAATTCAACAGGTTCCATTAGAAAAACCGACGCATATATAGCGCCCCACCCTATATATATATATATATATATATATATATATATATATATATATATATATATATATATAGGATGGCGCATTGAAAACGAAACAGACCGATTTGCGCCCAGAAATTATTTTTTTTAAGAAACGCTGAAACACGTCAATTTTGATATTGAGGGAGACATAAAACTCAACTTTGTCACATCAACCCCTTAAGGGTGGTGATAACAACCCCTATATTTTAAATAGGGTACATGGGTCGAGTGTTACATCATTTGAAAGTTCTTTCTTTTCTAAATCCAGAACACTAATTCTTTGGGAATTTTTATCAACTCGTATAACAATTATTCACAGTTGGGTTTGCAAAAACGTATTTCATTCATTGTGATAAGAAATGCACTAATTAGTCAATTTTTTGTTAAAAAAAAAGTAAAAAACAAAACCAAACGTTCAAAAATGTTTATTCAGTTAAGTATGTGTTCAAAACGAGCTCTGACATTTTGGAGCATTTGTGGAGTTATTAGACGGCATTCTTCAACAATGCGTCGTCGTAATTCCTCCAGAGACTCCGGTTCTGTTGCGTAAATTCTACTCTTTAAATGGCCCCATAGAAAGAAGTCTAAAGGAGTTAAATACGGTGATCTAGGGGGCCACTCAATAGCACCTCTACGCCCAATTCATTGTCCTGGAACTCTCTGTTCAAAAACTCCCTAACACGTTGGGAAAAATGCGGAGGAGCTCCATCTTGTTGAAACACTAATTGATTTTCTTGATAGCGATCATCATTTTCAACAATGTCAATTAGTAGAGGGTAAACTATATCTTCTAGTAACTCCAAATACGTTTCGCCACTCAAATTGCCATCAAGAAAAATTGGTCCGATTAAACGGTCTCCAAAAATGCCAGTTCAGACATTCAATTTCTGTGGAGTTTCAGTGTGGACTTCGTGAACATTCCTAGGATTATTAGCTGCCCAGTAACGACAATTATGACGATTGACTGCAGGGTTTAATAAAAACGTACACTCCCCTGAAAAACAGATATTGAACAGAAAGTTGCCGTTATCAGCTATTCGTGCAGTCATAACTTCACGAAACTCCAGCCGCCGATCAAAATCATCTTCATTCAGTTGTTGTACAAGATGGATTTGATATGGGTGAAATTTATGATGATTCAATACTCGCTGAATAGTTCTTCTTTTGATGTTTGAAACAGTGGCCAATTTTCTCGTGCTCAAAGTTGGGTCTGCAGCAATTTGTACTAAAACTTCAATCTCAGTTGTCTCATTTCTAACCGGACATTCACGTTCAGGATCCTGTTTTCTGTTGACTACTGAACCACTTTGTCGAAACTTTGCAACCAACTCCAAAATGCAATCTCTGTTAACATGTGTGTTCATATGTCGTTCATTAAACAAGTTTGCGGTATGGTTGGCACAGTGATCGTTTTTGAAAAAAAGAGTAATTATTTCAACTCTTTCTTCTACAGAATACACCATTGTGAAATTAATTTTCGGTAGTACTATTAAGTATTAAACCGACCGATAAACTGAAATAATAAACCGCATTTCTCTCATTCCGATAAGAAATGTTCTGATAGTCAATTTTTTGTTTACAAACCAACAAAACATTGACTATCAGCACATTTCTGAACGGAATGAGTGAAATGCGTTTTTGCATCTTCAACTGTGAATAATTTTTAAACGAGTTGATAAAACTTCCAAAAAAATTAGTGTGCTAAATTTATAAAAGAAAGAGCTTTCAAATGATGTAACAATCGACCCATGTTCCCTATTTAGAAGGGTTGTTATCACCACTCTTAATGAGTTGATGTGACAAAGTTGAGTTTTATGTCAAAACATGTCCCCCTCAATATTAAAATTGACGTGTTTCAGCGTTTCTAAAAAAAATATTTCTCTGGACGCAAATCGGTCTGTTTCGTTTCCAATGCGCCACCCTATATATATATATATATATATATATATATATATATATATATATATATATATATATATATATATATATATATATATATAAGGATATAAAAATTTAGACGGACCTTGTATATGGGTTTTAGATGCACTAATTTGCGCTCGTTTGAAAATATTTTCGAAAGTCACCATTCATCTTACCTCTTTTTTTGGTGGATTTTCTTTATGAAAATGCACTTAAAGCCAACTCAATAAAATATAGTAATTGTCTTTAGAGGTTATATCAGTGTCATCATCACCTTTTGACTGTAATCATGTACATACTTGTAGCGCTAAAATGGGCACACACTCAAAAAACTATTGTTACCGTCAATTTATTCAAAGAGTTAAACAGCACTAACAAACTGCTGATATTAAAAATTTTAC
Organism: Tillus elongatus; assembly: GCA_964006375.1. NCBI lineage: Eukaryota > Metazoa > Arthropoda > Insecta > Coleoptera > Cleridae > Tillus > Tillus elongatus. Next base: position 93,197,259 of record OZ023263.1, on the reverse strand, counting down.
GTTCTAGAATGAAAGGTCCCACGTAACTGTTAAAGTCGTTAATGAATTATATTATGCATACTGAGCTTTTCGTGTTCGGGGTTGAGGATGGGATAATGTACATGAATATTACAGCATAAGGGAAAATATGTTTGTGCTTCTGTCCATATAAAATAACAATGTATTCAGTTAGCCGCAAACTCCGCCCTTATCATAAGATTTAATGTAAGTATGGGTCTCTGTGGACTTACAAATTGGGGTCTCTGTACTGAGTCCCTTCTTTGGTTATTAGATTTAATTTTCACGGTTCGCTATTATGCTTGCTTTTGTTCGTTATTACCGCTGAAGAGAATGACATGCAAACGCTCGCTTTGAAGCCACTATGAAAGGCATTGGTTAAATGCTGTATTTGTGGCGTTCTGAATAAGCTGATTTCAGACATACACGAATAGGTTGACAAAAAATATTATAAACTTTAGGTGCCATAATGTATAATGTATACTACAAGTGTTCAGGAAATCTGAAAATTGTTTAATATCTCTAAAAATAAGCTTTAGATCAGAGAATAAGAAACACCCATCTGATATTTCTAAAAAAGCGATTTTTTTTTTAATTTCAACAACACACCACGAGGGCTTACAGCCTAAGTACTATCGTACCGTGGGTGTCGACAAGGAGGAAAGAGGCAACTTGTTAATTCTGGACTTGAAGGTTTGCTGGTTCGGGGGAGGAGGAAAAACATGTGCCGGCAAGGAATTCCACAACTTGGAAGTCCTCGAGACAAAAAAGCGGACATAACAAGATGTTCTATGTCTGGTGACCTGGACAGTAAAAGGGTGCATTCGCTCTATTGGGGGCAGCAGGTGGAGGAACTATGGAAGAAAGCTCATCTGAGCAGTGCCCGTGCAGATATCTATAAAAGAGAGAGAGGTCACCAACGGCACGTCGGTGGGCAAGGAACGGCAGCTCTTGGGTGAGGATAGGGTCACCGATGAGACGTATGGTTCTCTTCTGAATGGAGTTCAGGATAGCGAGTGTAGAAGCGGTAGCAGCACCCCAGATGTAGGAGCAGTATTCGAGGTTTGGTCTTATTTGTGAAATATATAAGGTATAGAGATTAGCTGGTAAAAAGTATTTGTGAGCCCGGAAAAGTAAACCTAATTTCTTAGCAGCCGCTTCTGCAATTGATGTAAAATGTTGGTGCCAATTGAGATTTCAATCCACATTAATGCCAACAAGTGAAAAGGACTCATTACTTTGAATAACTTGGTTGTTCTTTGTAATGGGTCTAGGGCTGGCGTATCTCTTATGATAAAGAAAGCAAGACTGTGATTTGGTGGGGTTAAATTGTACAAGATTTCTACTTCCCCAGTTTAATATTTTTTGGACATCCACGGAAATAGAACCCTCCATGAGTCTGCGATCCTCATCTAATTGGGCTAAAGAGACAGGCTTAGAATGTTGTATATCTGGGTGGAGGGTGCTGTCGTCCGCGTAACTGTAAACTGGGTTGGATGTGCTAGAGAGAAGGTCGATGATGTGGAGAAGAAACAAAGTAGGGGCTAAAGCTGAACCTTGAGGAACTCCTGCATTAATTGGATACAGTTTAGAGAAATGGCCATCCACGACAACAGAAACATTTTAGAGACGACTGAAAGGAGAGAAATAGGCCTGTAGTTGCTAAGAAGCGCTTTGGATCCTTTCTTGGGGACGGGTTGTACTCGAGCAGTTTTCCAGTTAATAGGGAATATGCCTCTATTGTAAGATGTCTGAAACAGCCGAGTCAGGACAGGAGCAAGTTCTCGTGCGCATTTTTTGAGAACAATTGCCGGGATCTCGTCGCCAGAGGCTTTCCTGGTATTAAGAGAAGAGAACATCTTTCGTACCTTTTTAGTTTTGAAAATGATACCCGTCATTTTATGCGCGACATTGGGGTCTGTTGGTAGTTGAACATTTAAAGGTGGATTGAGAGTAGAATTGCCGGCGAACAACAAGGCAAAAAGTTCAGCCTTGCCTAGGGCGGTAGAAATAATTTCATCCCCTGAGACAAGAGGTGGGAACGTGCTCTTGCAGAAATTATTCCCAATAGATTTAGCAAGAGTCCAGAAGGGTTTGCTGCCGTTGGAGATTAACAGGACTTTGTTTTTAATGTGGTTATTAAACGAGTTTTTTGCCTCAGAAAGATTGCGGACATAGTGGTTTCTTGCGTCGTTAAATGCTTGACGGTTTTCTTGACTTGAATTGTGTAGAAGCGTTTTGTGAGCTTTGACCTTTTCAAGTCTGGCCTTGCCACATGGTTTAGAGAACCAGGGCATTTGAGTGGCTGCAGAGGTTTTCTGTGTACGCGGAATAAATAATTCCTTGCCAGCTTGGATAATTTCGGTGACCTTTTGTGTGATGTCAGAGGGGTCAGGATGAGAGAAGCAGACAGACGCCCATGGAAATGAGGTAAAGTAATTTCGCATTTTGTCCTAGTTCAGTCCTAGTTGTAGTGCCAAATGATACGTGGGTGTGATGACTGTGTGACCTCGGGTTGCATTGCGCAGGAAGCAGTGACCATGCTGTTGTCTGAGCGACCAAGGGGGCGGTGACTGATATCTTATAGCAGTCAGGATTTGTAGTAAGAAGGAGATCCAAGGGATTTGAGTTGTGTGTTGGGATGCGAGGAAAGTAAGTAGGCTGCTGAACCATATTGACTAAAGAATTGCTGACTGCAAAGGCCTCCGCTGCTCTTCCTTGTCGATCTGTTTTTGAAGATCCTAGCCATTCCTTATTATGGACATTGAAGTCACCAAGAATAGTGACCTCGGAGAAAGGATATTCAGAAATCAGATGGTCGGTTTTTTCAGAAAGGTAGGCAAAGAGCTGGACAAAGTAGTTGTTGGAAGGTGACCGGTAAATGCAACATATAAATTTAGTTGCAGCCCTGAGAGAGAGTTTTATCCATAGTATGTCTTTTCTTCCAGCTTCCAAATTGGGGAGTCTGGTGCAGTGTGGTTTGCTACGGACGATACGTGCATACGCCTCCATGCAATCTAAAGGATGTAAGGAGCTCATACCCCGGAAAATTAAGGTGGTTAGTGGCTGTTTTGGCACTGATTAGAGTTTTGGTGAGGAAGAGGGGTTTAAGCCTATTAGCATGGGTGAAATGGTGAACGGAGTTCAGGTTAGAATTTAGGCCACATATATTCGAGAAGGATATGTTAAATCTTGATGCTGGCGCCCCCTGTACACCCCTCTCCCGGAGATCCGAGTGGAGGGGTATTTTACCTCCGGAATCTTTTGTACAAGGAGGAGCTATCATAATGTTTGCTTATAAGGAAAACCGACTCATACACCAGAATCGGAAACGTCCGTTGGGACTTCACCGATCGCTTGATGTACGGGGTGGTACCTCCTCGGGCGTGAAAAAAATCTTTTACTATTACGTAAAGGAAAAGTCCACTACCACCTACTATATTGCAAGTATACTACACCAGCCAACTATTAAAAAGCTGACCAGCTGAACAATATCAAAATTAATCCCCTCCACCCCAACCCTTATAGGTAAAAGAGGGAACATCTTTAAAACCTTGAATATAAATCCTTACTTTTCATTGCAGATTTGCATTTCACGCTAAAAACTACATAACTTTTATTCAAACTATTTTTTATATTCGTGGCAGATGGCGCTGTAATCGAAGAAATGCAATTGTTTGTGTCAAAGATTTTAGGTGGGTCCGTTCGCCTTTCACCATCTGGGTGCTTTATTTAAGTGAGTCCCCTCGCCTTTCACCATCAAGGTGCTTGATTCACGTGTTCAGATCATTCAAATGATTTATTTATTGTTTCGAAATTCTACTCCCAGCTAAAGCTCCTGATACAGCTGAGTGACAAAACCTTCATATGCTGTTCTCAGAATAGGTATATTGTTAAAAAATATAATTTATTGATTGGTAAGTACCAGTTACTCGGGCCCGAATATTGTATTTGGCGGTCTACTCCAAAAAACACCTTGGAAACGCACTCCAAATGTATTGTTATTATTGATTACAGGCACTTGTCATCAATAGCTGAATCCGCGTACCTAATGTGTTAGTTAGACATAAGTTCTTTGTCCGAGAAAAAAAGAATAGATATTCTCGTGTTTCGAGGGCATGGCGATATAACAAAGTCATACCAAGAAGTTGCTCACATATTCAATGATAATCACCCAGATCGTCCACCAGCCGCAAAATTTACTCTACCTATAACAGTGATTCGCTACCAACAGACAGGTTTTGTAAACAATTGACCGAGGTCTGGAAGGCCAAAAAGTGCTACGAACGAAGAAAGAGTATTGAAGTTTGTGCAAGCGTTATTAAACATGTCCACACATCTGATCAAAAGATCGCCCAAGAAACTGGCATAGGCCAATCATCTGTACATAAAATTATAATGTAAATAAACTTTATCCATACAAGATGAAACTGATGCAAGCGCTTCTGTGTGATAATGTTGATCGAAGATTAGAATTTTGTGAGGAAATAATGAACGGGAAATGAACAATATACTTTTTGGACGTGTCTCACGAAGCTACACTACAATTAAATGGAGAGGTTAATAAACACAACATGCGATATTGGTCTGATAATAATCCCATTTTGATTAGCAATTTCCATCCGCTCTATCTTAATGTTCGGACCGAAATATTATGTAACCAAACCGTTGGAGTTTTCATCGGTGGTAGCTTGACCAGTGAAATGGACGTCGATTTATTATATTAAACAATCAGGTAATTCCAGAAATCCATAAAATTGGTGGAATAGCATTTGGTTTCAGCAGCATGGTGCTCAATATCATAGCATTAATTGTAAGCAATGCATTAAATATTACTTTCCCTGTGCGCTAGATTGATAAAAGAGGTGCGATTGAGTGACCACTAAGTTCAGCTGATCTAACAACTCTAGGTTATTTCAACTGGGGTCACTTGAAAAGCAAGTGTACGAAACAAACCATGCAAACATTGGTGAATTATGGGAAAGAATAATAAATTGCTCGGATACGACAACATAATTTTTTTAAGTAAATGATAACATGTATGTACGATTGAGACACTGTCCAGTAGTTGGAGGTGAGCAATTTTAACATTTAATTAATTAGGGAACTCACTAAAATCCAATACCTCAATGGTAAGAGGTCACCTAAGTCAAGCATCCTGATGATGAGAGGCAAGGGGACTCACCTGATTCAAGCACCATAAAGGTGAGTATCAGGAAGACTTACTTAAATCGAGCAAACCGAAATAAACAGAAACTATTACGTCTACGTTTATGTCTGGGCTACACTAAAAGTAGTTTATTTACCAGACTTTTAATAGTCTAACGACAAAGGTGTTAACGTAGATCCAAATTTGGAAAACTAAATTGAATTTTTCACAAAATAATTAAGTGTTTAGAATGAAAAAAAAATTCGGGACGCAGCAAGTGCCTTATAGCAGGGAATTTTCATAAGAATTGTAGGCTATTAGTATATGGCATATTACTAACATTAATACTTTAAACGTATACAGACCTTGAACATCGATTTTAGATATCCTAGTACGCGCACATTCGAAGATTTCTTTCGAAAGTGTTACGATCGATATCTCCCTATTATTAAAAAAATCTTGTGTTCAAACTCCTTTTGAGAAAAATGCCCAAAGCTCAATTTTCGATGAAACTAAAAAATTAAATTTTGCTTTATCTACCGCTTGTTTAAGTCTCTATAAAAGAAACTTGTATTACAAATTTCAAAAGATTTACAGAAGGAAACTTAATTCATATTTAGGAAAGTAAAGTATCTGCCAAATTACAAACGTAGCAGATATTTTTCCCTTTGAATCGCCAGAATGATTTAGTTTTAGTCAACCTAATCAACCGGTTTTTTCAATATAAACAATAACAAAATGTCTGCTGAAAATGATAATTTCAGACTAAGATGACAAAGTTATTCAGGAGTTTTAAACAAAAATGAGATCTTGTTCAAAACGTATGAAATCTGTGCACTATTGTTTCTCCAAATGTTAAAACAAAACAAAAAAGCCATAGATTCATCAAGCTAGAATCGATAAGACAACCTTCTGCGTAGAAGACAAGTACTTTACCACTAAGCTATCTAAGTATACGTTAGCTAACGTTTTGTTTACATGATACTTGAGACCGGCTTTATCCCCGGGATATATTATATTGTATTCAAAGTATACGAAACAATTAATTACACAATTAGTAGAATTCCAATTAAAACACATTTAACGACTGTTTAGATCTTGAGGTATTATGTATAAATTTAAAGATAAAAGAAACTATTTTAAAATCACTTTTATAGAGACGACTTGATTTCGTTTACATTTCCACTATATTATGCCACACTTTCCGTCCAAAGCTATATTTTGGGGCGTTCCTCAAGCTACAAATATAGCGTATTTTAAAATTGATTAAATCCCCCGGTTAATAACAATCACTTGGCAAATTTGCCTGTTATTTACTTTTTGTTTGTTAATGTTGATGTATCGTTTATACCTGTTACATGAGCAATTTACGCGTGGCAGTTAACTATTATGTCTGTCCGGTATTGGACTTCAACCACTAAGTCGTTTCAACGCATTTCCTATTTTATTATATCATATCTCTATTTTTAATTTGGAAAAAAGTCTAAATTTTGTGAACCAAATTACTTAAAATTCACAGCATAAGTTTACTTATATAATTTCTAGCCACATGTAAAGTTCCATTCCAGTTACTCTGATACTTACACAAATATAGCGTTTTCAAAAATATGTTTGTATATTTTTTTTTGGGGGGGGGGGGAATGTTTGTTATAACTGATATACGAACTCGTCCGCGGTCTTAATCCAGTGAAGATATGTGCCGAGTTTCGTTCAAATCAGTTGAGTATTTTTTGTGTTATCGCTCGGATACATGCAAAACCTTTTCCTAAAGCTTATCATGGGGACCTCTCTACTAGCGAATTTTTCTTAATGAAAATTCGCTCAAATGTAAAATTCTATCGCAATTATATTGCAAAATCAAGAGAATACTCTCTATTGCAAAGAATATTTCATCGATTACAGCGCCATCTGCTACGAATCGAAAAATGTTTTAGATAAAAGTTTCGTAGTTTTGGCGTAGCATGCGAATCTGTAATCAAAAGTAAGTATTTATATTTAAGATTTTAAAGATGCTCAATCTCTCACCCGTAGAGGTTGGGGCGGGCAATCAATTTTGAAATCATTTCATAGCTTTCTCAAAAATATCAAAGTATGTTTTTTTCATTTCCCGGTCCAAAGCCTATTGTGTGAGAAATTCAACCATTTCCAGACTTTCTGGAACCTCGGTATATATTAACAATGAAACAGGCCAATGCTACCTAGATGGTACATGGTTTATATACACCTAAAAGTCAACCATTATATGGGAAATCAACTCACACAAACACAACCATAGATGTCAACCTTTTCACAAAAGCTGTCAGCCTATTATATAATAGGTTAGGTAAGTTTATATTGTGAATAGGTCATAACAATCCCTTACGCCCAATTGTCGTATATTTCTCCCCACAAATCCAGCCTCCTACAGAGGTCGACAATTTTTGTGGACGAAAGATAACCCAGATCTTCTAGTGCAAGGGCAGGTGTCTTATCCTGTCCGCAGCCGGACGGTAACCTAGCACGTGCTCTGTCGTTTCGTCACTATCGATACACATCCGGCATCCCGTTTCTTGACCGAAACCAATTCAGTGCATGTGCGGACGCAAGCGACAATGTTCTGTATACAGGCCGACCAGGGTTCTCAGTTGTTGTCTGTTCAACTCTAGAAGTTTTTACCCATTGACTCTGAAAGGCCATTTATCCTGGCAGATTTTGCCATTGCTGGATTGTCCTTCTATCTGTCCAGGTCTTAAAGGTGCGTTTTGCTGTTCATGAGGATATCCCTAGCACAGGTTCTGGTCCGATAAAGTCCTTCTGGGCACCACCCCTGGCAAACGCGATGACCGCTACATTGCTATCAAGGTCCGAGTGACGCGGTATTCAGACCAGCGACACCTCATTGCAGCTGCCTAGTTACTTGAGAGCATTATTACAACTTTATGCCGTTTTTGAATTGCAGCAGTAGAAACCTAGTGCCTTTATTGCAGCTTGGCTATCTGAATATATTTCTATAGATTTGTGTCTGCAAGGGTGTGGTATAATTTTCCTCGCACACACCTCGATGGCACACACGTCTGCTTAATGTATGGTTCCATGCTTTTTCGAGGCTAGATGTCATTTTTGTATCGGTGTTGCTCTTATATGCGCCAGTTCGTGCCCCCCGATCGGTTTTGGAACCGTCGGTGTACCAGCAGATATCTCCCTCAATAATGATTCTATGATACATCGTGCATTTTCGATACATATGTCCGAAAACAACTTTGAAAAATAGATTCAAATAATTAAGCAAATAGCGTTTAATAATGGCTTTTTGATACCTTATTTTAAAACAATTTCGGAAAACATTTCAAAAATTTTAAATACCTGTACAAATACACAAGTAGATTTTGAATCGCGTGATTCGTTATTTAATGCGAAAAAAAAATCTTGTTTCTTGAAGTTGGCGTTTATAAATTAGCTTGTACACATTGTAGCGCAATCTACATCGGGCAAACTTCTAAATTTTAACACCAGATACAAAGAATTCTTATGCATTCTGAAATAACCACGCTGACAAATCTTAATTTGGAAAACCTCTTTTTGATACTCAACATAGACCCATAGTGAAAAACCGCATAGGACCACAACATTTTTGTAATAACAAGCGTAAACAATACTTTTTTGCAGCTTTACAAATAAAAAGGCATATACACCACAATAGCTACTTTCTTTAAAATGAGCACACTGATTCAATGGATTCCCCTTTCTTGGCTATTCTTCAAATTAGCACTAATTAGGCCCCCGAGAACACATATCCGGGGTCGCTTTCAATTTTATATATATATATATATATATATATATATATATATATATATATATATATATATATATATATATATATATATATATATATATCACATCGATAACTCAAAAAATAATGGGGCGATTTTGATCAAATTTGGTGAGTACCTTCCTTGGAGGCTTGGATAAGTTCGTTAACCAGGAAAATCTGCTTAGTTGTAATAGATTAAACAATGATTTCTTTTAATTAGACAGACGGATTCCCCCTATCAGTGTCAGTTCTGAGCTGACCTTAAATGTATGGGATTTCGACCACGAAATTATAATGGATGTTTGTAATAAAATAAATTCGGGACTCAGCAAGTTCGTTATGGTAGCGAGTGCCTCAAATTTGAATAGCTCAATTTGCCATTAACCTATAAGGTCCGTTGGCCAGGAAACTAGTTTTTTCGGGAACATTTAAAGTTTATTTTCGAAAAATCTTAGTACATTTTCAAACAATAAAGTTATTTTGATGAAATATGGTACATTATTTCTACTATATATGTTATACTGGTTATCAAATTTGATGTGTGTTTTCTTAAAAAAAACACATATTTGCTATTTAAAATATTTTTATGAAAATTCACTATCATAACGCACTTGCTGCGTCCAGGATTTTTATATTTATTGACAATTTACAAACTGTGTTACTTAATGGATTTAGACAACTCTAATGACATCTCACTTATAAAAATCCATCCTGCTGTTTGATTACTACGGGAAATAAAGGACCAACCTACTTACATATGTATGCGCGAAAAAAACATAACCCTGCCTGTGCTATTACACATTCGGTTAAAAATATTTGGAAAAAAGTGTGTGAGATGATATTTTAGACAGACTGTTGCATACGTAGAAATTCTGAAAAAGTATTCTTAATGTTTTGTAGATGTTTTATGCATAGAAAACTACACAAGTCCTAAATGATAAAATAAAAAATTCAAAACCATAAAGGTAGCCCTCCATTATGATATACTCTCGTGTTCATAAATCAAGCTAGAATTAGAACGCTCTTTGATTGTTGCTTTGACTATTTTCCACTTAGTTTTCTCAGAGGGTACGACCTTTTCAGCATTTTAGTTGCTGCACTAAATGTATTTACACGATATGTTATGACTTAATTAACATGCATGCATCATGACCCCTTATGCACAGAGAATAATAATTATTTGCAACATGTATATGCATACTTTAAGCTATCCGTGGGAGTAGTAATAAAAAGAGATATTTTTCTAGAAATATAATAATTCAAGTTACGTATTCCCCGAGTTTTTCGATGTGTCAAAAGATGCAAACGTAATTAATTTCCGTTTCTGTTTTACTCTAAAATACGAGCTTTTGTAGAACGCTGAGGAGGAAGGCAAATGCAACACATGATGACATAGATGCAGTTTTACTGCTATTTCAGTCGCAAAACCCAGGTGGCGCTTATTCATTGCAACCGAAATCAGTTACGGTCGTAAAATCCGAAATATAATTAACTAAGGAAATAACTTTTTACTATTATACCTGTAGCTTCTTGAGTTGATAAAATTTTAGGTTCATTATAAAACATTAGGCACGATTTTTTTAGGCAAATTTTCGTAGAAAGAATTTGCACATAAGAATATGTCTATACATACACGCAAACATATATATATATATATATATATATATATATATATATATATATATATATATATATATATATATATATATATATATATATATATATATATATATATATATATATATATATATATATATATATATAAATGTGCGAATGGTCTGACGACCGCAGCCATGAAAGAAGACAACACACACACACACACTCTATATATATATATATATATATATATATATATATATATATATATATATATATATATATATATATATATATATAAGTATAAATAATAATAAAATAATAAATATAAATAAATATACAGGGTGTACCAACCAAGATGCAAAGTTGGTGAGTACCTTCCTTTTTCAAGTAGCTTGGATAGGTTCGTTAGTCAGAAAAATCTGACGAGGTTTTCCCGGAAAATTTTGTGTTTTCTTTCTAAAAAAAATTTATATCTCCGGAAATAACAAAGCAAGAGCAACCAAATTTGGCACACGTGGTTGTATTATAAAGATTAAACTTTGTACTAAAATTTCGGTTTCGAGCTTTAAAGACAAAGAAGTTATGGACAGTTAAAGAAACAAATTTTGGAGTTTTCCTCAAAACGTCAAACTCGCAATTTTAAACGTCAAAATTGGCAATGTTTAGGCAAAGAACGTGAAACAAATACGAATTGTGAAAAGAAAGTGTCGCAAGAAGAGTGTTCTGTAAACCCCTAAGTTTCAGATTCAACCGTCATTGCCCTTCATTTTACTAAAATGTTAACAGAAAACTCATTTTAAATAGACGCTTTCTCTGGTGTTTTGGCTGTCGGTTTAGTTAAGTTGATGCTTTCGCTGTAGGTTTAGTGAAGTTTCTGGTTTAACGGTCTATAATTTTTTTAGCTAATTTTAGTAGAACAAATTCGTTAACGCATTTTTGCATTTTTTATCGAAATATCACATCTTGAAGCCATATCCCCTTTAAACCCTACCTACCCCGCACAGCACCCCTATTCCCCCAGGTGCCGTAACTTACTTGGCAGGTAGGAACAAGACATTTTTCTTGTGGTTTATGCAGCGAGGGTAGTTGTGTGTACGCGAGAGGAAAGGAAAATCCCCACGACGAAGCGGCCACCCCCCAACCGCCTACCCCTGCCGCAAGTCGAACCGGGGGGGGGGGTCTGCTTCGTCGTAGACATTTTTTTTTAATATGAATTAAGTTTCCTTCTGGAAATCTTCTGTATAGCTTTAATGAAATTTGTAATACAAGTTTAATTTAAAGAGACTTACACTATCTACAGATATAGCAAAATTTAGTTCCTTAGCTTAATAGAAAATTGAGTTTTGGGCATTGTTCTCAAAAGGAGTTAGAACGCTAGATTTTTTGATAATAGAGACATCGATGGTAAAACTTATGAAAGAATTATTTAAATCTGCGCCTGCTATGATCTCTGAAATCGATCTTGAAGGTCTGTGTAAGTTTAAAGTATTAACTGTACTAATATGCCGTATAATTATAGTGTACAATTCTTATGAAAATTCGCTACGATAGCGCACTTGCTGCGTCCCGCATTTTTTTATTTGTTAACTTGCGGTTTGTATACAGGGAGATTCGAAACTCGGATATTTCATTTTATTTCTTAATTTAAATGGAACACCCTGTATTTGATATCACTAGAGATCCTCTACCATGATTCAATTTTTGTCAAGGCTTTCCTATACCTAAAGTAAGTAGTTATCTGGCTATTTTCAGATATTTAATGAAGGTGATTTAAAATCTAGGATTGTGATGTTAGCTGGTGGTCGTTGGGTTCAATAGATGAATTTGAAAATTTGAACGTAAAGAGTCATTAAAAAAATTAAATCAATTTGTTTAGTGCAAAATTTCAATGAAATATAATAACAATAACTAGAACAAAACTAACACAACACTAACAAAACAGGAAAGACTAAATCGGTAATATAAACATTAAATTAATGACATTAGGTTTTCAAAGAGACCCCCACCAACATTAAAACAATATTGTAGTCGATTCTCAAATGACCGACTTTTACAGCATAGTAGCATTGACATTCTTAAACGCTTCTATAATTCTAATTCTCATATATTATTTTGTTGTTGCGGATTTTTTATATTTGATACCCTTAACATGGCCACACAAGAAAAGATCCACTTTTTTAAAGTCCGGTGACCGCACTGGCCAATGTACATGTCCTACTATACCTATCCATCTTTACAAAAAATAATTATCTAGGCGATCCTGACCTGACCTGACCTGACCTGTATTATGTACAGATGCGCCATCGTGCAAAAGCCGCACGCCTTGCCGGATGTTGAGGGGAGCTTCTTCCAGATTAATTGGTGAATTTCTCTAATTCCATAAGCTACTGATCCGGAACGAACATGTTCCATTAATTTATCTAAAGTAGGTTAACTTGTTTGGCTTCGTTCTTGAAATCTTTCATGATATACTCGTGAAGCCAGTAAACAGTTCTTGGTGCATTAATCTATTATCCAAATCATGTCATTCATTTTACGATGGGAAAAGTGTTTAGCATTTATCTTGTACCTATCTTATACTTGAAATATGTTAGAATAAAGAAAACAAATAAAATAAATACCTAAACGAACCAGTATAGTATCATCTCTCAGATTGATTTGTCAAATTCCAGGACAGCCTGATGGTTGCTGATAAACACCGAATTATCAGAGTATACAATTCATTAAATATCAGAAAATATTCCGGGTGCTACTTACTTTAAGTACAGAGAACCCCTAACAGAAGTTTAAGGATCATATTAGAGGATCTTAAAATAAAGGGTGTCACATTTAAATTTAGAAACAAAATAAAACATCCGAGTTTTGAATCACCTGTATACAAACTGCAGATTAATATATAACGATAAGTAACGATACTAGATCATATTGTGAAACTCAACTTGCCAACAAATACTTTTTTCTACAAAGTGTATTGTTCTACAGAGCGTTGATATACGTACAATCTTAACAGAAAATAATCCATATCTTTTGAAATACCATGTATAATGTATTTAAACCCTATATTAAAAGGATTAAAAAAATGTGAGCTTTCTGAATTTTAAGTAATATATAGGTGTTCCAATTAAAAAAAACATAGGTTTGCTTCGCACCTGATTTACGCAACATCCTGTATAATTCAAAATAATTTCAAATTGTGTGCGGTTACTCCCTGAACCACCTTTGTGTGGAACCTTTTTTGATATTTGTCAAAATTTGGGGTACGGGTTTATATCATTAAAACTAAACTATGTAACGAAACTAGGATTTATAGGTTAAAAGAAAAAAAAAGTTAAAGGCATTTAATGCTAACAATTTTGGTTACTCTAGAGGCCAAATAAGTACACAAGACGAAATATTTTTCTATGATAAACACAATTGATGTAATTTTAGACAAAAAAGGAACATTTCGGGTTGAGGGGTCGAAAAATATTAAAACAGTAAAATAAGCTTTCGTTCTTCAAAAAGACAAGATTCTTATAAGGCGTAATACAATAGTGCATAATAGTCCATGGCAACAGTACATGTCATATCGAACTGACAAATTATTTTGATAAAGGTCAGTTCTACTTTAAAAGTGACATGTACATAAAAAAAATTCTGGCATGTGTAATAGAAATAGAGGCATGCTCTTCTTCTTAGATTCATCTTTATTTTTTGCTATCACAATTTTACACATAGAGCTGGATATAATTTTAGTGACTTTTGAAAACATTTTCCTGAAATGTGCGCGAACTAGGCCCCATATAATCCACATCTGGGTTAGTTTCAGTTTTTATCTGTTTTCATATATACAGGGTGACGCATTTCTAGGGTAAAGTTCAATATATCCATTATTATACAAGATACGAGAAAAAATTGTATGCGGTAATTATACGGTGCCTGAAGCTGCATCTTGTAAAGTTATCTTTACAATCAGAGGATAATAACTTCGGTGGTTCAGGGGTAAGAACGTGTGCCTCTGTACCGAAGGGTACTGGGTTCGATCCCAGGGTACTTCTTTCACTTTTTCAGTACAAACTGTAAAATTAACATCAACCGAGGTTCTGGCATTGTATTTGAGCGAGTTGAATGTCTGCACGTTCCGCCCTTCGGAGGGGGCGCAGAGCCGTCGGTTCCGTGTCCATGAGATGTTGGGCATGTTAAAGATCCCTACTCACCTTACAGAAAGGCAGGGGTTCGGCAAAATTTGCAGAATAGTGAGGTGAAACTGCTCCCTGGCGTCGGTGATTGGCCATAGTCGCGGAAATAGGCTGACGTTAAAGAAACAAAAACACACAAACACACAATCACAGGATGGCCCATAAGCCGCTGTGATAACAATATTTTTTTCTTAATCGAATGCATTTTTTCGCATTTTCTATCGAAATATAACTCCTGTTAGTAATAAAATAAATTATGGACTCAGCAAGTGCGTTATGGTAGCGATTTTTTATAAAATATTCTTTTCAACAGTTAAATTTGCCATTAACCTAAGGTTCGTTGGCCAGGAAACCAGTGTTTTCCGAAACCTTTTTAGTATATTTTCGGAAGATTTTTGTACATTTTCAAACAATAAAGTTATTTTGATGAAATACGCTACATTGTTTACTCTATATAGGTTATACTGGTAACCAAATTTGATGGCAGCTTTCTTAAAAAGAAGATATATTTGCTGTTGAAAATATTTTTACGAAAATTCTCTACCATAACGCCCTTGCTGCGTCCGTACTTTTATTTGTTTGTTTAATAATACAAAAAATAAATATTTGATTTTTTTGTTTTAATATGATTTGTTGTACCGAAACTTGATTTAAAACTTCTGACAGAAATTATTACAATCCCTATCTGTATTTCTCGTTAATGCTATGTTCAATTTATAGTGAAATATGAAATGGATCAAAAATTGTACCTACCATATTTAACCTCTTTATCATCCAAATTTTTATCATGCTTTGGTTGTTATTGAGCACCATGAAAATCTTGTAGTCATACACTCATATCATTATACCCACTCATACTTTAAATATTAATTAATATTTTTATTGAAATTATATAGATTTGAAAAATATATAATTTTATATGAGCCTAATAACTTTTGTCCAAAAGGTGTGCTTAAAGTTTAGAAAATAGGTAGCTATTTAAATGAAATTGTAAGTAATAAATCTCATTTGTTATTGGAGAAAAATATTTCATTATTAATATTATTTTTAGTGAATTTTCTTAAAAAAATCACTAATGTGGAGATCCCGACTTTTGAATTTTGTCTTTAAATGAGCGCGAACTAGGGCCCCTAGCACTCATATCTAGGGTCAGTTTAAATTTTTATATGTTTATATATCACACCGATAACTCGAAAAATAATCGGACGATTTTGATCTAATTTGGTAAATACCTTCCTTGCAAGTGGCTTGGGCAGGTTGGTTACTCCGGAAAATGGGACCAGGTTTTTCCGGAAAATTCTTTGTTTTCTCTCAAAAAAATATCTCCGGAAATAACAAAGTTAGGGCAACCAAATTCGGTACACAGGTTTCTGTCATATTTTCCTTTGTACCAAAATTTAGATCTCTGTGTTAAACGAGGAAAAAGTTGAATTCATTTTTAATTAATTAAATCTGATTCGAGAAAGTTAAAACATCAAAATTGAGAATTATGGTAGGAGTACGAATATGAGTAAAAATTCGACAAGAAATGACTAACAAGCTCCTAGATATGTGGATAAGTGGTTATGTTCCTTTATTTCGTTAAAATATGAGCAAAAATCCATTGTAAATCAAAATTTTTGTGTGTAATTAGTAACGTTAGACGATTAACATGTATTACGGGATATACCTGCTAGTACATATATGTCGAGCGTCCTAAGTTGGCGAAGCTGTGTACAACGGATAATAGACTCCTACATGACGAGTTCTAATCCTAGTTAGTGACTTTACTCTTAGTGAATTTTCTTTAAAAAAAATCACCAATGAGGAGATCTCGACTTTTGAGTTTTGAAAAAATTTCTTTAAATGAGCGCTATTTAGAACCCCTGAAACCCAAATCCGAGGTCGGTTTCAGACTTTATATGTTTATATATATATATATATATATATATATATATATATATATATATATATATATATATATATATATATATATATATATATATATATATATATATATATATATATATATATATATATGTATGTGTGTGTCTGTTTGTGTGTGTTTATATATTTATGCGTCACACATAACTAAAAAAATAAAAAACCGATTTCGATAAAACTTGGTGAGTACCTTTTTTTCGCAAGTGGCTTGGATAAGTTCGTTATCCAGGAAAATCCGCTGAGATTTTCCCAGAAAATTTTGTGTTTTCTCTCGAAAAGAAAAATGAGAAAAAATTATATCTCTGAAATTGTTAAAGTAAGGGCAACCAAATTCCGTACGCGGGTTTATATCATTATATGTAAAATACCTACCAAAATTTAGTTCTGTAGGTTAAAGGACAAGAAAGTTACAGGCATTTAAAGAAAAATAAGTTTGGGTTTTCCTCAAAACATCAAAGTCGCGATTTTAAACGTCAAGATTGGTAATATTCAGGCAAAGAACCTGAAAGTAATATAAGCTGTGGAAGGAAAATGTTTTAAGAAGAATGTTTTACAAAGCCTGAAGTCTTAGTATCAATCGTCATTGTCCTACATTTTACTAAAAGATTCCCAGAAAATTCATTTCAAATAGACCCTTTCTCTGATGATTTGGCTGTAGTGTTGGCTATAGAGTTTATCGGTTATTGGTATATCATTTTTGTCGAATTTTCGTAAAAAATCTTTAAAGTTCAATATATCGGTTATTATGTACGATACGAAAAAAAATTGTATACATTAATTATAGGGTATCTTGAGCTACATCTTAAAAAATATTTTACAGGCTGGCCCATAAGTCGTTGGTGATCACCAACGACATATGGGCAAAGAACGTGAAACAAATACGCATTGTGAAAAGAAAAGGTTGCAAGAAGAGTGTACTGCGAACCCTTAAGTTTCAGATTCAACCGTCATTGACCTTCATTTTACTAAAATGTTTACAGAAAATTCATTTCAAATAGACCCTTTCTCTGATGCTTTGGCTGTCGGTTTAGTTAAGTTGATGCTTTCGCTCTAGGTTTAGTGAAGTTTATGGTTTAACGGTCTATAATTTTTAACTAATTTTCGTAAAACAAATTCGTTACTGCATTTTAGCATTTTTTATCGAAATATGATGCACATTTGTAAGAAATAAATCTGGACGCAGTAAGTGCGTTTTGGTAGCAAATTTTCATTACATCCTTCAAATTTCAATAACTCAATTTGCTATTAACGTAAGTTTTGTTGGTTAGGAAACCAACATTTAACTTTATTTTCGGAAAATTTTTGTATAAACGCTTATAAAGGGCGTTTTGGTAGCGAAATTTCATTAAATGTTTCAAATTTCAATAACTCACTTTTGCTATTAACCTAAGGTTTATTGGCTATGAGACCAGTTTTCTCAGAAACACATAAAGTTTAATTTCGGAACATTTTTGTACATTTTCAAATAATTATTTTGATAAAATATGGTACATTGTTCCTACTATATAAGTTATACCGGTAACCAAATTGATGCCTGCTCGCATTAGAGCGATATATTTGTAATTAGAAACATTTTTATGAAAATTCATTTCCATAACGCACTTGCTGCGCCTAGAGTTTTTTTATCAATGATTTTAAAATTTGATTTCACTTTACTGTTATCTAATCAGAATTTTGTTATTCCGATGATTTTTTTAGCGATTTTTTGTAAAAAAAATAATTTGATAAAGAGGAGATGAAAGTTTTAAGACTTAATTCAATTTGATATATCATATCTGGTTGTTTGTTCTTGCCCTAACTTAGTGAAACCGTTCCATGTCTAATACAGTCTTTGACTTTTCCCGTGGCTTCACAAGTGCCAGTTTTAGTGAATTTTCTTAAAAAGAATTCACTAATGAAAAGATCTCGACTTTTAAATTTAGCAAACATTTCTTGAAATGAGCGTGAACTACGCCCCCTAGAACCAATATCCAGGGTCAGTTTCAATTTTATATATGTATATATATATATATATATATATATATATATATATATATATATATATATATATATATATATATATATCTATCTATATATATATATATATATATATATATATATATATATATATATATATATATATATATATATATATATCTATCTATATATATATATATATATATATATATATATATATATATATATATATATATATTTATTTGTGTGTGTGTGTGTGTGTGTGTGAACCATTTACCAAAATTTTGGTCTGTTAGTTTAAAAACAAAAAAGTTTGAGCGATTTAAAGAGAAAAAAAGATGGGGTTTTCCTCAAAACGTAAAAAGTCGCGATTTGAAACATCAAAATTAGCAACACTTAGGTAAAGAACCTGAAAGAGATACGGATTATGTAAAGAGTCTTCTGCAAGCCCTTAAGTTTCAGCTTCAACCATCATTGCCCTTCATTTTAATAAAATATTTCCAGAAAATTCATTTTAAATAGACACTTTCTCTGATGCTTTTGCAGTAGTTTTGTTAAGTTTATGGTTTAACGGTCTATAATTTTTATCTAATTTTTGTAGAAAAGATTCGTTAATGAGGACCCCGCGACTTTTGTATTCTTAAAAGATTTATTCAAATGAGCGCAAACTAGGCCCCTAGAATCCGTATCCGGATTTACTTTCTGTTTACATATATACAGGGTGACGCACTTCTATGGTAAAGCTCAACATAATTGTTATTAGGCAAGATACGATAAAAAATTGTATACGTTATTTGTAGGGTGTCTTGAGCTGCATCTTATAAAAATACTTTGACAATCACAGAAGGCCCGTAAG
This sequence comes from Tillus elongatus, assembly GCA_964006375.1. NCBI lineage: Eukaryota > Metazoa > Arthropoda > Insecta > Coleoptera > Cleridae > Tillus > Tillus elongatus. The sequence continues at coordinate 93,177,811 of OZ023263.1, read as the reverse complement.
TCGTTGGTGATACCTATATATATATATATATATATATATATATATATATATATATATATATATATATATATATATATATATATATATATATATATATATATTAAAATTTCTTGTTGCATTTTTGCATTCTTCATTTAAATATGATTCATGTTTGTGAAAAAATATATAGAGGCAGTAAGTCGTTTCGGTAGCGAATTTTCATTAAATGATTCAAAATTCAATAACACAATTTGCTATTAACCTAAGGTTCGTCGGCTAGGAAACGAGTTTTCTCGGAAACATTTGAAGTTTATTTTCGGCAAATTTTTGTACATTTTCAAACAAGTTATTTTGATAAAATTTGGTACATTGTTTCTACTCTATAGGTTTACCAAATTGACCAAATTGATGCCTGCTTGTATTAAATACATATTTACTATTAAAGGCATTTTTATGAAGATTCGCTTCCATAACGCACTTGTTATATGGCTCACCTAAGTGAACAAGAACGTATTGAAGTTTTAATGATGATCGGTTATGGTGATCGTGAAAGGACCTATGATGACGTTTGTCATTTATTCAATGAAGTTCAACCTGACTCTCCAACCTGCAAATTTTTAGGAGCATAGGACTGTAATTTTTTGTTATCATTCAAACATTACAAATTGATTTTATATCTCTAGAAACGCTATAGTATTTACACTGTACTAGATCGTTTCTATAGAAATATAATCAACTTACGAGCTTCGCCCTTTACAAGTGCCAGTACAAAAGAGTAGGCAAAAAGTAATTTTGTAATAATTCTGCTTCCGAGAATAAAGTAAGAATAAAATACGCGCTTATATAATGGAACGTACATTACAGTTGTATTAAAACTGCGGCGTGTGATGAAATGCATACAGAGCTTTTACTACCAGACTCGGAAATACAGATTGCACAGTATTTGTGTATTCATTACAGGCGGAAACAATTATAATCATGAAATGCAGGAACTAAATTAACCGAGTGAAAAGCTTAGCGTGGACGCACTTGTAGTGCTTGCTCGACACATATGCCGCCGACAATAATTTATATTAGATCTTGAAATATGTGCTGGTGCATTTAAATGCTATACTGTGTTTAAATGGTGAAATGCATTAGCGTGGCAGTTAGTTTCTGTGGAATCAATATTGTGAAACTCAATAAATTCAAGCAAAGCTTATTTTTGAAACATGTGCTTCACTTTCTCACATTTAATGGTCATATTGAAGACGATGGCTGAGGAGCTCAATTTTGTAACAAACTTTGGTAATTTCAGAGTGGCACGACTGGAGCTGTTTAAATAGCTAGATTGCTTCTGGCCTGTTGTAGACAAGGTCACTTGTTGGATTGCTAACTCACTTGAAATGAACTGGTGTTTTTGAGACTTTTCTTACATATAGGATATCGCCATTTGTATCACTATTAAGTGGATAACTTGAAGGTTTGTGGCCATAATTGTCACAATTACGGACGACCTGTTAAAGTAAGTAAAATAACAACCCTTACCTGTCAAAAATATATTAGATACAAAGTAACTAGTAAGTACCTATTGTAAGACTAGATGCATTCTCAACACAATTAGAACCGTAGACCGGTTTCGCTCTAATTAGAGCTCGTCAGTACGGCATACTAATTGTAGCGAAAATATACCTATAAAGTAATACGGCTATGGTAGCCAGCCTTCCAACACTAAGTGAGTGGCAAGACCTAGTTGCGGAACCAAGTACTATGTTGTCACGCCAGCCCCAAATAACACAAAATGTTAAAAAATAAAGACTGTATACAACCAACTAACAATTTAGTAAATTGTCAGCCCTGGCCAATTTCTACCATAATATAGGGACAACGTATCTAAGGCTAGATGCATTGTTAATTGTGGTAAGAATGCATCTAGCCTTATATATTTTGTCCCTATATTAGGGTAGAAATGGACCAGAGCTGACAATTTAGTAAATTGTTAGTTGGTTGTATACAGTCTCTATTTTTTTAACACTTTGTGTTATTTGGAGCTGGCGCAACAACATAATACTTGGTTCCGCAACTAGGTGGCAGCACATTGCTTCGTGTATTGCCACTCACTTAGTGTAAGTACCTATTGATAATTTTTAGCTTCAGTATAAATCACAAAAAATTAGTTTTCAAAACATTTATATATATATATATATATATATATATATATATATATATATATATATATATATATATATATATATATATTTCAATCTCTAGCGTTAAAATAAGTCTGCTATACTGTGCTTTAGTAAAGTCCATAAAACGTTTTTGAATATAGAATAGAGAAATCTTTCAAATGAGATATCACCAGTCCCTACTTCATATTAAAACATTTGGAGTTTGTAACTATCACTCGATATGACTTGTAGGGGTGAAAATTTCACGTTGCAAGATTTTTTTAAACTAAAATTAAACTGTTTCGAGATTTTTTTATAAACATAATGCACAATAATTCAGATATTGAAAGGATTCCATTTGGTCGTTCCACACTGTATATGTGTATATGTGTATAAAGTTTAACCTACACTGGTGCATATAGTTGTACGAAACCATGATCTGTCCTATATAAAATTACTATTAAAATATGCGATTAAATGTCGCCTTAAGTGGAGATTTGTTATAAAGTTGTATTTGAAACTTCTTGCTCGGAAAGACTGGCACAGAAAGTCTTGAAATGTTAAACGCAAACTACAAGGATGATGTTATTGGGAAAACTCAAGTGTGTAAGTGGTTTTCCCGTTTCAAAAGAGGTGAAATGTCAGTGATGACAAACCTCGCTCTGGTCGTCCTTCCACGGCTCGAGCTGATGAAAATGTTCAACAAGTTTGCAAAATTATCCTGGAAGTTCGAGCGCGGAACACTGACGAAGCTGTAAAGCTGCCTAGAGTGACCTAGAGTTTAGTTCACAAAATTTTAGCGTAAGATTTGGCGATGAGAAGGGTGGCTGCCAAATCCGTGCCATGACTGCTGAACAAAAAAAGTTGGCCTGGAAGCACGTTGTGCTTTAAAAAAGAGTTCCGAAATGATCCAAAGTTTTTTCCAAGTTTATCACAGGTAACGAATCATAGCGCCACGGTTAAGATACTGAAACGAAGAAACAACCAACCTAGTCAAAAACTCCAAATTTGCCTCCCTCCAAAAAGCTCGTCAAGTAAAATCAAACCTCAAATTAATGTTGACTTGTTTTTTCGATGTAGGAGAAGTTTTCCATTTAGAGTGTGTGCTACGTGGTCACACAGTTAACCAGGCTTTCTACCTATAAGCTTTTAAAAGATAGCGCCACAGCTTCCGTCGAACTAGGCATAATTTTTTGCTTTTGGGGCGATTGGTTTCTCAACCACGATAATGTCTTTTTGGCCAAAAATAGCATGATCCCTCTGCCCATCTACCCCGTTTACTCGATCTTGCCTACTGTACTACTACCTTCATCAGATTGCCTGAAGACAAGACATGAACAAACGTACTCCAAATATATCCCGGAAGATGCTTATAGCAATTACCTGGAAACGTTCTGCAACCATTTAAATGGATGTTTTCCAATTAGTCAAATTAAAATAGATAAGAGACGTAGAACTCCTGCAACGACAGAAGTTAAGGAGATGAAACAGGTCGTCGCACTATATGGTGAGTTTGCCCAATACATTCCAGTATCTAAGCCCATGTTTAAAACACTAAATGCACAACAAAAACAACTTATCGCAGATGTAGGAAAGGTCGAATCTGACTGTTTATCTCAGCAAATAAATTTGGTCCCTTTGCACCTTTTATAACTGAATAGGTTTTACATTTTTAGCAGCTAACAATAAAATGAAGTGATCTAAATCTGGAGCACTGACGAACCGATGAGTTCAAAAACAATCACAACAAAACGTCAAACAATATTTTTGTGAACATTCTATAAAATATCCACAGCGTCATATATTTCTCATTATATTTGCAGGAACTCTGCGGGGATTTCTTGTGCTGGTTATTTTTCAGGTTGAGTTGAGAATGTTTTAAACAAATCACCATAATAATTATATATCAAACTTAAACGACAATTGACATTCCATTGTCGATTTGAAATATGGCGGGAATCGAGAACGAGACTTTAATTTGCCATTTCTTAATTAAAAGACTGTCCGACAATGAAATATAACATGGGTTATTTTTTTATCATCATTATCTGTGACTTCCTTTTTCTCACAGATGTATCGATTCACACAGAAATGCTTTGATTACCCTGTTTCTTCTATAATGCTCTGTACATATCTGGATGAAAGATGGCGGCCACGAAAGTATGGCCACACTGTCTTTACAGAGTGAGGCAAGAGATTCTGTTAGGCACTTCTCAATAACAGAACCGATTTTAATTCGGAAAATTTCAATTCCTAGGTTTTCCGTCAAGTTTAATTAAAATAAAATATTTTTGCTTACAATTTTCTTTAAAATATTATCCAGAGATTTTCATGGCAACTTTCCCTATGGCACTTTTTTTCCTGAAGCTGTACAGTGAACGGTTTCAAAGATATGGTCAACGACCATCTTAGTTGCCCACGCTGTACAAGATGAGGCGCCAAGTGTTTCTGTTAGGAGTTTCTCAATACCCGAACAGATTTTGATTCTGAAAACTTCGATTCCTAGGTTTTCCGTCATACTTAATTACGTGACACTTCTGGTTCTACCGGAAGTGTCCACAAACTTCATTACTTTAAATACAGTATGGTACTTTTTAATAGATTTTTGAATTCTACTCACAACTTAAGGTAGACTTTCGCTAGCACACTAATGCCTAGTTTTAGAAAGCTCAATTAAATATTTAACGGCCAGTTAGTTAATCAAGGCTTTAGACGACCAATCACAGCTTCAAAATATTTGGTTGTCATGGCAAAAACCCGAGTCGTAGTCTGTGATTGGGCGTCTGAAGCCTTGATTAACTAACCGGCCGTTAAATTTTTGATCAAGCTTTGTGAAACTGGGCATATGTGTCTAAAATTAACCATTTTCAGAATATTTCTGGTTTTTTCAAAATTTTTGAAAAATCATAGTTGCACTTTATACCTGATAACTTAAAGGAAAAATAGGCTATAAGATTAATTTTTTGCACACAACACACCAGTATGTCTACCTTTAGAGCAAGTATTACAGCTTTGAGGTACAACATACACGGTGAGAGAACGTGACTTGGCAACTTGACAGAGTTCAACTGATCAAAACTTGCGTTTTTCAAATGGATGACCCATGATTTTATTAACAACGCTTTTTGGAATTTAAAATCTTTTTCGATTTGCATTAATATTCCCTATACATAAACCTAACTGTTTTGGAAAGAATGTAATATTAAAAAATATATAGGTAACTATTTCTTTATAAAGAACTTAGCAATGCATAATCATGAATGAAAAAAAATAAATAAAAATAAAGAGCAAGCACAAATTTGATAACTATAACAGGTGCTCAAAATTGGCTCCACCAACTGCAAGACATTTTACTACTCGCTTCATTATGTTGCTGCCGGTAGCCCGACTTGATTGTTCTGGACTTAAAGTATTTAAAGCATCTACAACTCTCTGTCAATCATGTTGTCTTTTGTGGTGGCAGGTTCTGAGAAGACTTGATTTTTAATATAGCCCCAGATACTTGCGTCGAGTGAAGACAGGCCTAGAGGCGCGGTGGACATCTATGTGGACAGTTGTTGGCAACCCACCTGTCATCAAAATGTTGCGCCAAGAAATCACACGCCAAGTGAGAATTGTTCGATGGCGCTCCGCCTTGTTTCAGCTTATTTTAATCTCAGTTTATTCAGAGAAACAAGAATAACTTCTCGTAAGATATTGCAGAACCTTGTCTCATCGCACTATATAATTGTTTCACAAAAAGCTTCATGTTCCTGAGTTTTTAAAAGGAACCATGCTGCCGCTTCTACACTCGCTATCTTGGACTCCATTCAGAAGAGAGCTATACGTTTCATCTGTTACCCTACCGTCACCCAAAGGCTGCCATCACTTGCTCACCGACGTGCCGTTGGTGACCTCTTTCTCTTTTATAGATAGCTGCACGGGCACTGCTCAGAGGAGCTTTCTTCCATAGTTCCTCCACCTGCTGCCCCCAACAGATCTACCAGGGGAACAGAGCGAATGCACCCTTTTACTGTCCAGGTCACCAGACATAGAACATCTTGTTATGCCCGGTCTTTTGTCCCGAGGATTTCCAAGTTGTGGAATTCCTTGCCCGCACATGTTTTTCCTTCTCCCCCGAACTTCCAAACCTTCAAATCCAGAATTAACAAGTTGCCTCTTTTCTCCTTATCGACACCCACGGTACGATAATATTTATGCTGTAAGCCCTCGTGGTGTGTTGTTGAAATAAAATAATAATAAAAAATGTACATAATTCAACACTTTGGAAGTTATCACCGGGCTGCAAACTATGGATAAAGTGATAGAACAAGGGTCTCTTGTTGTGCTTCCTTAAAATTCTGTGAATGGTTCTTGTTGATAAACCCAATTCTGCTTGACAATCCTTGAGAGATGAATTTGGCTCAGCAGCGAAATATGATTTTTTTTTACTTCGTTTGCCTCATTATCAACATTTGGCTTTGGTTTCTCCTTTTTGGGGATAAAACTCCCGTAACTTGAACAAATCTTCAATAATTTCTTTACTGTGTCCGAACTACGCCTTGGTCTATCTGGATACTTTTCGGAGAAAGCGCGACTAATTCCATCGATTATTTGATGACATTCACCATAACTAATTAATAGCTTCATAAAATCATAATTTGTATACCCTAAATTGGCCATTTTATCACTACTAAGGACCTGTTATGTAATTTCGATAACAAACTTCACCGCGTGCAATTTTAGCATGCAAACGTCAGTTGGTTGACAGATTAAATTTCAAATGTTACTATTGTTACAAGCTGCAACCCTAATTCGAATAAATATGTATATATCTCTAAAGCGATTACATTTAGGTATAGGGAATGCTAATGCAAATCAGAAGAGATCCAAAATGTTAATTTACATTAATACAGTTAATAAAATGCAGGGTGTCCTATTTGAAAAACGCAAATTTTTATCAGTTGAATTTTGTCAAGTTGCCAAGAAAAGTTCTATCACTCTGTATGCTGTAACACAAAACTGTAATGCGTGTAATGTAGGCACAAATACTGGTGTTTTGTATGGAAAAGACGATTCTTGTAGCTTATTTTTCCTTTAAGTTATCAGGTATAAAGTGCAACTATGATTTTGCGAAAATTTTCAAAAAAAAAACGACATATTTTGAAATTTTTGAATTTTTGATACTTGGTTTGCTCGTAATAATCTACCTTAAATTACGGGTATAATTCAAAAACTTATTGAGAAGTAGCATACTGTATTTAAAATAACAAAGTTGATGGGCACTTCCGATAGAACCGGATGGATCACGTGAGCAAAAAATTTTAGTTTAACTGGGTTTGACTGCAACCCTTGAAATCAAACTTTCCCGAATTAACATCGATTCGGTTATTGAGCAACTTTTAACAGAAACTCTTGTCGCCTCACCCTGTATAGACACTGTAATCTCAACTAAGGAAGTAATTTAAAAAGTTGTTTGTAAAATACCAGTTCAGGCAAATTCTAAGTAGCGTATGAAGGTTTTGATCTAAACTTGAGGATGATTTATGTGAAAATACAACTTCAAAGAACTGGCTTGTAAACACTCGGATTTCAAGTACCTAAACACTCCAGTGGCTTTTGCTTAACATCAATGTATTACGCAATAACGAGCTAAATTGCTACATGTCTTTTCATCCACACGATCTATGAAAACTGCAGTAATTTGCCAGTTAGAGTATTAACCGCTTTATAAGGAGCAACATTTGAAATCCAATCTCTTTATTTGCGTAAAAATTCGCAAAAGATGTATGTGATGTATGCGCTAGTACGTTAATACAGATTTTTTAGAACTAAATATGTCAGATTCAATCTACGAGGGGGTGTTCATATGAACCAAGCCTACAATAGAACAGTCAAATCGGAAGCAAGTGCATTATGGTAGCAAATTTTTCTAAGTGTGGTTTTATTTTTGATTTAATTAAATTAGGTGAAGTGTTATGTTTTAAAAATAGTATATAAATCCCAGGTCGCTAAAATTAAGTAGGTATTTGTGTCTGTGTCCTTTATGGGGTATGGTTCGGGTTCTCGCTTTGGTTATGATTTATTTGACTGCGCAGAAAGCGTTGGACATTAGGATTGATTGTAAGTATTAATTCTAGTAATTCTGTAATTAATTGTTACGTATATTTTGAATATAATATCCCGGAAGCCGATCTAACGTATCATGTAAACAGAACGTTAATTGACGTATGCTTAGATGACAAAAAAGACGTCGCGTTGCCTCATAAGCAGAAGGTTACGCGATCAAATCCAGATTGATGAATGTTTCTTTTTAATGTTTTATTTTGATATTTGGAGAAACAATGGTGCACAGATTTCAAACGTTTTGAACAATATCTCATTTTTTTTACAACGCGTGAATAAGTGTGTCACATTTCCAAGGTAAAAAAGAAGAGAACAAGGCTATACTCCAGACTGAATTTTTATTAAGTACAAGCCCTACGCGTTTCGGCCCATATATCTGGCCATCTTCAGGGGCTTCCTGTCAGTGCGTCGTGCACAGGAAGCGCCTGAATGCAACCAATTTTTTCCCGAAAATCTGAAAAAAATTTACAGCCATAGAGAGTGTTATACAAAACCTGAAGCAGGGGTCATGCTCTTGACTTCTGAAACAAAAAGTACAGGCTGTTCGACTAAAACAAATGATAAGTACATTTGGGGAACCCAAATCACCACAATACATATTTCAGGGACCTTACGATCCTTTCGTTGACCTTGTCAACATCTTCAGAGGAAAAAAAAAATCTAATTTTTTTTAAGAATTTTTCTTCCTCTGAAGATGTTGACATGACCAACGATACGATCGTAAGGTCTCTGAAATATATGTTGTGGTGATTTGGGTTCTCCAAGTGTACTTATTAGTGATCATCACAGGTTCCAGTTTTCACATAGTAAAACAAATGAGTTACAGCTGTTTGAATTTTTTCAAATTCAGTTACTATTTGAGAGTACTCTATCTGTGGCAGCCAGATTTTTTCCAAAAATAATCTAAACGAAAACATCTCTGATTGCGTCACTTTTATAGGACTATTAATAAAAACGCTGTATTATAAGTTTTGATATGTGCCAAAAATATGAAAAGTTAAAAAACAATTGAGATCACTCGCAAACGATGAACGCGTCCTCAAACATGCATTATATTGCAATAAGAAATGCAAAAATGTAATAGTATAAGGGATGTTCGAAAAGACAAAACAATTTTACCACCAACTATTTATGGACTACTTGTGATTGTCCAAATAATTGTATAATATGCAGCTCAAGTCACCATATAATTAAGGTATACAATTTTTTCTCATATCTCGTGTAATAACAAATATATTAAGCTTTACCATAACGACGCGTCACCTTGTATATATATGTTGTCATGAATCGTTATTTTCTGTCTAAATATTAGAAATCACGTAACTGTAATTAAAGAATTAATTGAGTATCATATAACAAAATACAAATCATATAAAAATGTGGTCAAATATTTTCAGCAATTAATATTTAACTTAACTTGTAGGAAATACACGACTACGAATTAAAAACACTTAAAATATTATTGTGCAATTTAAAATAATAATAATAACAGGTATCTGACTGATATCATGTAACCGTTACCTAAATCGTTGTTCTAAAAATATCAAAGGTAGGAAACACAGTAAGAAAGGAAACCTTACCTAATCCTACCAAACAAACAAATTCAAGTAATTTTTAATGCATTAACAAAAAAATTACTAATGGAATCTCGACTTTTCATTTTTGAAAAAATTTCTTCAAATGAGTGCGAACTAGGGCCCCTAGAACCCACATATATATATATATATATATATATATATATATATATATATATATATATATATATATATATATATATATATATATATATGTGTGTGTGTGTATCACAACGATAACTCACAAAATAATGGGCCGATTTTGATCATATTTGGTAAGTAACTTGTTTTTGCAGGTGCCTTGGATAAGCTTTTTATTCAGGAAAATCGGCTTAGGTTTTCCCGGAAAATGTCACGTTTCCTTTATAAAGAGTGAACTATGTACCAAAATTTAGGTCTGTAAATTTAAAGCCAAAAAAGTTATAGGCATTTAAAGAAAAAAAAATCGGGTGATCCTTAGAACGGCAAAGCTGCGACTAAACGCCAAAATTTCGAACATTTAGTCAAGGAACATATACGGGTTATGTAACGAGATTGTCGCAAGAAAAGTGTTTTGTACACCCTTAAGTTTCAGCTTCAACCGTCATTGTCTTTCGTATACTGAAATATTTCCACAGAATTTATTTCAAATAGACCCTTTCACTGATGCTTTCGCAGTAGTTTTAATTAAGACTATGGTTTAACAATCTACAATTTTTAGCTAATTTTCGTACAAAAAATTCGACTTTAAATTTTAAAAAGACATCTTCAAATGAGTGCAAACTAGCCCCACTAGGATCTATATCCGGGTTTAGTTTCAGTTTTTATCTATTTACATATATACAGGGTGACGCATTTCTACGCTAAATCTTAATAAAATTGTTATTATACACGACGCGGAAAAAATTGTATGCGTTAATCATAGGGTCTTGAGCTGCATCTTATAAAATTATTTGGACAACCACAGGCTGCCCCTAAGTTGTTTGTAACACGTACAATTTTGTTTTCCGAACATCCCTTATATAATTGCATTTTTGCATTTTTTTATCGAAATATAATGCATGTTTGTAAGAAAAATCATCGATATGCAGTAAGTTCGTTTAGGTAGCCAATGTTAATTAACTGCTTTAAATTTCAATTTGATATCAAACTAAGGTTCGTTGGCTAGGAAGCCAGTGGTCTCGGAAACATTTTAGGTTTATTTTCGGAAATTCTTTATAGATTTTCACAAAATAAGTTATTTTGATAAAATATGGTACAGAATTTTTACTATATTGCATAAAAGAAACCTTTGCTATTAAAAAAGTTTTAAGGAAAATTCACTTTCATAACGCACTTGCTGCATCCAGACTTTTCATTATCTTATCAGCCTAGAATAGGCTGATAAAATTCCAATCGACGGGGAGATTTTTACCTGCTTCTAAAATCATATAAAAGGCGTTATCGTACGAGGTACAAATAGTAGTAGTAGATCTGCCAGTAATCCCGTAACAGTGGACCGTCATCAGTCCGCTCAAGTCCGTATAGATTCCGCACCGATTCCGCTTTCCGTCAGATTGCACCAGGTTTGACTTATTTCGTTGTACAAAAAGATTTTCATAGCTGATAAATTGTCCGTTTTCATTAATTAATATTTTGTAGCGAATTTTCATACTTTTAATTTTCCGTAGCTCAGTCAAATTTTAGAATTGGGATATTTCAGTATTGTGCTACCCATTTTCTTGCATGTCACAGTATCTTGTCTTATTTTTGTGGGTATGCTGAGGAGTCACAGCTCACTTAAATAGTCAAGATATTCCCATCTTGGATTGATCTTGCTAGGGACGCTGAGGATTCATAACCTATCTATCTCACTCTAAGAGGCGCGTCCATTCTTTGTAACTTGTTTAGATTCGAGCTTTCCGCCCCATACATTAGGAACTATAGTGTTATTTTGGTGTGGACGCTGAAGACTCACATCTGACTAATGTAATCAAGATGATGGTGTCACGGTTTGATCCTAGCAGGGATGCTGAGGATTCACAGTCCGCATAGGTCGTCCGGAGACTTATATCCCGCCTCTTAATTCTTAAGCTTTCCGTCCCGTGTGTCCGCTGTTTTAACTGAGGGCTTGTTAATAGCACTTTTCCGTCGGCTTTCGCCGTGTGTTTGTTACCTGCTGTATCCTCGCTTAGGTAAACCGCCACTTATGCCGTATATAATTTGCTGACTCCATACGCTTTATCAAACGCTACCTCTAACCCTTTTATAGATAGCCGAATTCTAACTAATGTCATTAATTACCCAGGTTACTTGTATATAGTTTGTTAATATTATTTTGTATATATGTTGTAAATAGTTTCTTGTCTAAAATGTAGGGTAGGGTTAATAACGGCATTACTTAATTCGTCTTAAACCCCAACCTTCAACTGCAAAATCTGCTACATCTTTTAATAAGACAGAAGTGGTGGTATCACGCCCAGTCAGCGACTAAAGATCGCTTACTTGGGGGTTACAACTTTATCCGGCATCACCTAAAGGCTACCGAACCCTTCTTCACAGAGTTTTCCAGGCACTTTCATGGTTACATCCATCGAAGTGTCACGAAGAGGTCGCATACATCCTCAACAGGGAGTAAACCGTTTAAAATCTGGCGCCCGAGATCCTCCGTTAGTAAACGTCAATCCGTGTCAATGAAAAATGGTCTGCAAGCAAATACCTTTCACAATGTGAACAGATAAAAAGTGTAAACTAATCCCGGATATGGGTTCTAGAAGCCTAGTTTGCACTAGTTTTAAGAAATATTTCAAATGTTACGGTCTCCTCATTAGGAATTTTTTTCTACTAAAATTCGATTAAAGTTATAGACCATCAAACCACAAACTTGGGTTAAACTACTGTCAAAGCATCAGATAAATTAATTTCCTGAAATATTTTAGTAAAATGAGGGACAATGACAGTTATAATCTGAATGTAAAGGGTTTGCAAAACACTCCCCTTGCGACATTTTCTCTACATAACCCGTATTAATGTCGGGTTCTTTCCCTAAATGTTGCGAATATTGACGTTTCAAATCGCTACTTTGACATTTTGAGGAAAACCATTTTTTTTCTTTAAATGTCTATAACTTTTTTGTCTTTCAACCTACCGTCCTGAAGTTTTGCACATAGTTTAGCTTCGATGATAAAAAGCAAATTTAGTTGCCATTACTTTGTTTATTTTCAGAGATATAATATATATATATATATATATATATATATATATATATATATATATATATATATATATATATATATATATATATATATATATATATATATATATATATATAAATTGAAACTGACCCTGGATATGGGCTCTAGGGGGCCTTGTTCGTGCTCCTTTGAAGAAAGGTTTTTAAAATTCAAAAGTCAGGATCTCGTCATTAGTGAATTTTTTTAAAAAAAAGTTCATAAAAAGTTTTTTTTTGTGTAGTTTTTGATTCTAGCGTTACGTTTTACATTTTTTATCTTTTATGCTTAAACTCGTTTCTGTGTTTTTTCCAACAAGACGGTGCATCAGCTCATACTACTCGAATCGTGATCGGCTTTCTTAATAGTATTTTGATAACAACTGGATTGGTAAGAGTGGACTTATGCAGTGGCCTACTAGGTGACTACACATGTCCTGGCTATTTCCTTTGGGGTTAGTCACCTAAAAAAATGAGGTTTACAAGAAGCCACTCCACACTGTACAAGATCTGAAGTCTAGAATTTCCGCAACTTATCATTATATCAACAGTGACGTCTTTCTATGCGCAACAAATAATATTATAAAACGTACTCGTCTATGCATCCAAGAAAACCGCGCACGTTTCGAACAATTACTTTGATTTTTTATTTGCTCCTATAATCGTGTAATTAGTCAGTTGATGTGTTTACCTATTATAGTGATTTTTTTAAATGTTTTTTCATCAAAGTTTTGATCAAAAAGCTTAATATTATGGATTGCTTATGTGATAAGTCTGCAGCGTTTTAGTAATAATACATATAATTATGTGTTAATAACACTTACCTCCGGTTTCGCAAACAATTTAAGCCCGGCCAACTTTGATCCTGGATCAACTACCATGGCAACAAATAACTGAATACCTCGTCTAGCCCTAAATCATCTAATAATACATTCACTCTGACAACACTGCTTGATAAACTTTGACTGTCTAATGAGGCAGAGATAATCTAATATCCATGTTCTGTGGAAGCGGTGCAAAATATTTTTTTATTATAACCTCTAAGCCCCGGCAAACAAGTACATCATCTACCTTGTGTGATACTATGTCATTTAATTATTATGTTATGCATAGTTGCTATGTTGCCAGATTAAAAACTAGATGCTTTTGCATTTGTTTGGTTACTATGGAAGTTGATCTGAAATCAAAGTTAAGTGTGGATTAACTTTGATCCACGTTTGTAAAATCAGCGGAGAGTGTTTTGGCCTGGCTAATTAAAACTAAATTATCTACCTTTTGAATGTAAATGACTAAGTGACACATAGACATAGGAGCCCACAACATAGGTCCACTAGTACTAATTTAGTTCCTGTCAAAAACACTATTAAGAAAGTTGATTCCGATTCGTGTATTATGAGCTGGTCAAGGTATTGTTGGAAAAAAAATTGATTATTTTTGACAAAACACCATTTAGTGATATATCATTGTAACCAGAAGTAAAGACCAAATATTTTGGTCGAAAAAATCAACATAGCGTTAATTAAGGAAAAAAATGACTATCGCGACTCAGAAAGTAATGAGTTTAACTAAATTTTAAGGTAACCATGGCAACTGCAATGACGAGTTATGTCCCGGTACAAAAATTTAAGTTGATACGCAACATAGTTTTGCAAATATTGGAGAAAAAAAAAAGAAATGTCAGTTTTTTAAATTTCGCTGTAAAATAATAATGGACCTAATAATAATAAAGTTAGGTTTACTCGTTGCACAGTTAACATAATTACCAAATTCTCAACAAGTCTCCAAATTATCTAAATCTGTGGTATAAATTTCAATTCCATTCAATTTCCATTTAATTCAATTCAATCTAAAAATCCATTATACAAATATAGATACACATAAATATACCATCAACAATATTACCAATTTACAAACACTAAAAAACTGTAGTTAGACGAGTAAAATTGGGCCGCAAAGTCGCTTAGTTTCCGAGAAAAAAAAAACTGGCATAGAACCAAACGAGACCTAGTGCACTTTTTAAATTAAATGACCGCGTACACGAAACCACTTTTTACGACATTTTTGTGTGGTTGTTAACTATTTTATTTCGAAAAAACTGAAACAATCGATTATTTCTTGAAACATGTTTTTTACGTCTCCATCGTAATATCCCTAAAAATAATTGTGCTATTGACCTGATTTTTTTTTAAATTAAAGTAGACACAATAGCGCATCTAACCATGTACAACGTGAATATAATATATATTTGTTTAATTTGTTAAAATAAGAGCAAACTTAAACTTGTTATTTTCGTGAATGTATTTTTCAGCAAACGAGAAAAACTTTTATTTATGAAAATTTGTATATACATGCTGCGAACAAATTGAAGCCAATATATTGAAAAAGTTTTTAGGATCATAATTTTTCATGTATGGGTTATAGTTTGTAGTCAACGATTTTTTTAAACGGCCATATTCTTGCGCGCTCGGCAACTACTCTATTTACCGCCTGTCAACTACAACGTTAACCGGTCCTCGTTGTGTTGTTAACAAATAATTTGTAATAGTCGGACATTTACCAATAGCTCTGAAATAGGTATGGAACCAAGGTAGTTACCTTTCATTGTTTTAAGGTTAAAAATATTCAGAAGTTAGGTAAGTATTTATTCGTAGTTAGGTCCCACATTAATAATATTCTAATTCGTAACTTTGCTCCGTATCTTCCTCAAAAGCTTTTAGAACATTATTAATTAAATTGTTGTCCTCTATTTTCTTCATACCAATTATTTATTGATTTATAAAATAACTGAGACTTTGCATCAGCTGCTAATGTTAGGCCTCGAATAGCGCGAGAGTACTGTTTTCCATCGAACATTAGACGACAAGAATTTTCTGCAAAAATATCTGTTTCGACAAGAATATAAGTCAGTCCACCATCAGAAAAAATGTAGCCTATACTTGCAATAAATGCCATTGTTAAGTGCTTCCCACCAAGTTGCAAAGTCACTTTGCTAGACAATTCTAGAGGGTTGTTCCACAGTATCTCGCGCGCCTTAGAAAAAATTGCTAAGTCAGCTGTTATTACAATATGATCCTGGATTTATTTTTCTGCTAATTGCACCAGCCTTACCATTGCGGTAAAAATTGTATCAAATTCCGTAGGGGGAGCGTTTAAAAATGGGAGGTATGTAATTGTTGACACTGGAATATTATTTTTAGACATAATATTTCGAAAATCACTCAACCCCAGGAAAGAATACTCTTTTTGACAAAATTTTAACAATCGCCAAGATAAATTGATCTTTTTGGAATAATTTGAAGTTTGTCTAGTTATTGTTGGTAATTTGAATTCAGAAGGTACAGGGCGGGTTTTAGATTTATTATACTTTTTAATTCGCTGGAAACTTCTGTCAGTTTCTTCTTGAGTTAAAGCAAATTTACCTCCTTTAATTTGTTCTCTAAATAGTTGTATAGATTGTTTTTCTTGAAACACGACCATAGCCACAGCGTGTGTAGTTTGTTTTCCATCAATGGTTTCCTCGTTCAAGTCAAAATTATCCATACTTGCTCGGATGTAATTTTTTTCTCAGTCGACACATACTCCAAACAGTTAGGTACATATATATCTTTTTTGTCATCGATTTCTTGTTTTGCCAATGATGTTGTTAATTGATGTACCTCGTTATAAGTGCAAGTAAGGCCAAGCTGAGAAAGTGTATACAAAATATGTCTTCTTGGAATGTGGTAATACAAATGTTAACCCAGAACAACATGAAAAGTATTTTTCTATCAGATTTATCAAAAGCCCCAGTATGATATTGCTTGGAATCGCTGCTAATTCACTACTTTGTACATATTCAGCAATTAAAAAATAAGCCTACAGTGTACGTATATCAAAAAATCTTCAAAAGCATTTGCCTCTGCAAAAAACTTTGCATCTATAAGCCATGACACGAATAGAAGTAAAATATTTGGTACCTTATTCTAAAAACCATTTTTATTAATATTATCTGGTGGTGAAAATACACGTTTTGCTTCAAATGAAGCCATTGCACTACGTATTATGGCAGCAGCTTTTAATAAAATCTGAATTTCAGACATTTCATTGGGAAATAAAATATCTTCCTGATCGTAACTACCACTTGTTGAAGTATTAGACTTAAACGAATTATTTAAGTCTTCGGGTGAGTTTGTGGTAATATTAGAATACAGTTCCTTATTTTTGTGGGAATTAATGTTTCTTTTAGATATATAGTGGCTATAACATAATTTATGATATTTTGCATCAAACGCGAATACATCTTCATAGCTACTTAATTTGGATATCATATCGATGTCATTTCTGTCCTCTGCAGCCTCTATAATTTTCAGATAAGTAGCTTTTCCACTGCCTAGCAAGATTCAGTACATATTATACACTAAATATATAAAGTAAAAATAATTAAGGAGTAGTTAAAGATCTATGTTTTCTTTAAGTACCTGTACACTATAGGATGGCAAGAAACTCGAGTAGGAATTAAACATTATCTAATATAATACCTGTTTGAACAGATATTAAATATTTCTTCTTTTTTGTTCCGCTACTGTTGCAAATAATGCACATTTTTCTAATATCGCAACTATCTGATTTAAACCGAGTTCCAAAAGAATTTGAGAGACCGGCGGTACTGTCTGATTGCAAATTACCCTCAATGTTTTGAAAGGTTGTGTAAGATTTACGACAGTCTGTATGCTATTTTATTTTAATTTCACCATGTAAAATATATATTTTTTGACATAATTTCTTCTGCGCAATTGTCTTCTCTTTTTTCAGCACTAGATATTAGGGACAACAAACCTTGTATTCTAGGCCTATGTATTACATATTTGTCACCATCGCGCACAATTTTTGTGCAAATAATGCACTCCATTATCTTAGAAAACTAAATTACCAATATTGTACGGCACAGAGGTTACGCAGACAGAACACTACTTCACACACGTTTTATCATGCATAGGCGTTTATTGTACTACGTTAAAATAATTCTAGCCCACTTTAAAAAAATCGCTGTTGCCAAGCGATACACATTGGAAAAAACTATTTATTTCAAAAACTTTTGTAGCGTTTAAGCTTCATTTGCTTCGCTATATGTATATAAAAATTTACAAAGATAAAAAAGTTTTTCGATTAGCGAAAATTTTAATACATAAAATTTAAATTCCTACTTCACCTAATTTTTATAACAATGTAAAAACAAATTATGCAAAAACTGTCGGTACTGTTAAAAGCGCTATTGTATATACTTTAATTGGAAAAAAAAGTTGCTTGGCTAGCTTTATCAATTTTAAAGATATGACGATGGCAACAAAAAATAACACATTTTATTTAAAATACAGTTTTGTCACTTTTTTCTTTATTTAAAAGTTCCTGACCACAAAAAAATGTCGTAAAACACGATTTCGTATGCCCAGTGACATGGTTAACAAAACCTATTATGTTTGATCTGGTTCTACGCCAAAAACGACAATATAGAGCCTCGAAAGCGCCCCACTAAGTCTAATTATTAAACATAAAAGAGAGAGAGAACCTAAGTTTAGTAACCTGTATGTGCTCCGAAAGATTAAAAACCTCAAAATATTACAACAAAAATAGTAACCAATCTTTACCTTGCAAAGATTAAGAGTGTTTTATGATTATTTCGGGTTTTTTCGTTACTGTTTCTTGATAAAATCTTATTTCTCTCTTTTGAATCAAAAATATGCCTTCTAGCAGTAAAATGTTAAAATGGAACATAATTTCCGTATACTTATAGGGGCCACTTTTATTATATATTTTTTTCGAAAGCTGTAGCATAAATTCTTTTCGAGACACAGCCGCTGGACGACATAACGAAACCAAACTTTTTTTAAATCCATCTCAAATCTACTCATAAACAAGTCTGCAATAAAAGGAGATCATGGATTGCCCATTGATGTGCCTTCAGTTTGTTCAAAAAACTCATTGTTAAAATGAAAAATATTTTGTTTTATTATTTTTGTTTTTTTTTTAACAAACTGAAGGCACAGCAATGGGCAATCCATTATCTCCTTTTATTGCAGACTTGTTTATGAGTAGATTTGAGACGGATTAAAAAAAATAATTAAAATGGATATTTCCCTTGAATTTGGTTTCGTTACGTCGACGATATTTTTGCAGTGTTTGACACAAATATATGTAAGGTTTAAGAATTTACTGAAAAACTAAAAAGTCAATTTGATTCAATAAAATTTACCCACGTAATAGAAATCAACAATAAACTTTCTTTCCTAGATGTACTAGTTATTAAAAATAAAAATAATGGCTCGCTTGACTTCGATGTCTATAGGAAGGAAACGGCCGCTATTAGTTATATTCCTAACGACTCACATCATTCGTTTGCACAAAAAACGGCTAGTTTAAATTTCTTAGTAAACAGATTGATTAAATTTCCGTTAAGTAAAAATAGATTTAATTCAGAATTAAAATACATAAAAAATGTGGCGAGGTATAACGGTTACTCGGATGGTTTAATAGACAAATTTGTTAACAAACACAGAACAAAGAAAATGATATCTTAATGTACGACATTTAAGAAAGATAAAATAGACAAAAAATTTGTGTGTTTACCTTATGAACCACGAATCACAAAGGGTTTGGAAAGTAGTTTTAAGAAAGCCGATTTACATTTGACTTTTTCGACGAAAAGTAATTTAAAAAATTTGTTGGGTAATACGAAAGACAAAGACAAAGTCACTGAAATGTACGGTATTTATAAGTTAGTTGCAAAGATTGCGATCTTAAATACGTGGGTCAAACTAGGAGAAACATAGCCACCAGATTTCGTGAACATCTCGCATAGTTACGATATGGTACGGTGGACAAATCATGCTTGGCACAACATATATGGGATAATAATCACCACATTGACAAAGAAAATTTGAAACTTGTTAAAAACGTTAGACATCAAACTATGCTTGATTCATTAGAAAGTATTTTTATATTAAGGTCCATTAGAAACAAAAGTTCGTTGTATCGTGCGGCACCCTTAATTTCTAGTCCTAGGAAAGAAAGTTTATTGTTGATTTCTATTGTCACTTTGCATTTGACCGCTTAAACACTCTGAATTTGTCTGAAGAATAATAAATTATGTCAATAACTCGGCCGGTTTATACATATACTAATCTATACGTTTGTTCCCGACTTAAAGATCTGTCTCTTTTGTTTGTATCCATGAATTTAATATAAATACAGTTTGTATGTAGTATTTTAGTTGAATTATTTATCTTTTGTTAGAGTGTTAACATGCTGAGCCAAACACCCGGTATTAGTTTTTCTATTTAAAAAAGATGAGCAGAGTTGATGTTTATCTAGCCAGATGTTTGTCGGCGTGTTCCAATATCCACATAGTAAATTCCTAGATCGAAAGGGAACGTGCAGATTCTTTAAATGCCTCGGTTCCTTTAAAGCTATTATCCGTATATTAGATAAGGGCTCATAAATATGTCCACCAGAAGATTAAAAAGCATGTCTTCGACCTCGTAGTGTCACCACACAATAAACAAACGATCGTTCTTGGACGACAATTTTACTTCGGACTAGTTCGTTTACCTTGACGCGATATAAATACATGTAGCTAGTTGCTTAAGTTAGAATTTATCTTCCTCTGGAGATCTTGACTTTGTCAACGAAACGATCGTAAGGTCTCTAAAATAAGTGTTGTGGTGATTTGGGTTTTCTCAAAATGTACTTATTAGATAGTCTAATACTTGAGTGCTTTAATGGCAAATAAAGCACATCTTTAATTCATAGGTTGTGTGTACTTAATTTGCGTTATAGACAAACGACAAACGACATGTATGCGAGGAGCAACAGGAAAACATGGGAAGTAGGAAGAAACAACTCTAAGGGAATGAATTAGCTAAGAGTGGGTGTATCGTGAATGTCACACATATGTTACATAATGGTGGTGGTTGTGAACGAGTGTAATATAATTACCTTCCATTTCGTGGCCCAACGTTGGGAACATAAGAGGAGCTGGCTGTGATGGCCTCGTCAGGAATTGCTCCGGATTCCATTCCGAGCGGCTCATTACAGTATTCTGGAACAAACACAGTATACTCGTGAGATGTGTGCCTGTACGCTTTCCTATTATCTCTTTTAGAGATTCATTTTCTACGTCATCGTGTGAATTATTAGAACGTGACTGTGTAAATTAATGTTAAACGTTTCGTATGTATGCGCATGCAGTAGATATGATGGTTTTAAACATAGAGAAATAGCATGTGCGAAATGTTTATTCTAAATGAATATCGGCGTCTCTAATTACCGTAGCTAAATTGTAGAAGTTTGCAGGACTGTTTAAAGTGCACCATGTTTGAGTTTGTCAGTTCTCTTTAGAGTTATCAGCCATTATCTTCGACAGGAAATCACACACAAATTGCTTTGTTGTGCATAGACGTAAAGTTTAAATGCCAGAAATTAATTAGCTTTTGATGGAGCTATATTTGTTCTCAAGAAGCTACTGGAGTTTTTAGTTTGATGCTAAAATAAGAAACTGTTCAGGCGCCTCTATTTATAGCAATTTTTTTTTTATTCGCTAATGAGGAGATCTGTGTTATATATATATATATATATATATATATATATATATATATATATATATATATATATATATATATATATATATATATATATATATATATATATATATCCGACCGATAACTCAAAAAATAATGGACCAATTTTGATCAAGTTTGGTGAATACCTTCCTTTTGCAAGTGGCTTGGACAAGTTCGTTATCCAGGAAAATCGGACCAGGTTTTCCCGGAAAATTTTGTGTTTTCCTTCTAAAAAAAATTCATATCTCCGGAAATAATAAAGTAAGCCAAATTTGATACGTGTGTTTGTATTATATATATATATATATATATATATATATATATATATATATATATATATATATATATATATATATATATATATATTATAGTGAACTATGTACCAAAATTTAGGTCTCTAGCTTTAAAGACAAAAAAGTTATGGGCAGTTAAAGAAACAAATTTTGGAGTTTTCGTCAAAACGTCAAACTCGCAATTTTAGACGTCAAAATTGGCAATGTTAAGGCAAAGAACGTGAAACAAATACGGATTTTGAAAAGAAAATGTTGCAAGAAAAATGTTCTGCAAACCTTTAAGTTTCAAATTCAACCGTCATTGCCCTTCATTTTACCAAAATATTTACAGAAAATTCATTTCAAATAGACACTTTCTCTGATGTTTTGGCTGACGGCTTAGTTAAGTTGATGCTTTCGCTGTAGGTTTAGTGAAGTTTATGGTTTAACGGTCTATAATTTTTTAAGCTAATTTTCGTAAAAGAAATTCGTTAATGCATTTTTGCATTTTTTATTGAAATATGATGCGTTTGTAAGAGAAAAATCTGGACGCAGTAAGTGCGTTTTGGTAGCGAATTTGCGGTAAATTTGCAGTTTAGCTCCCGAACGCTTTTCAAAAAACTACTTTCAGAAACCTGCCTAGGGCTCCCCTGGATCTACAAACCCGAAGAAACATTTATTGTTCACACCCCCCAAGGCAGTTACGGGACCAGGAGTGAGTAGGGGTTTATAATTTTTTTAGCTAATTTTCGTAGAACAAATTCGTTAATGCATTTTTCCATTTTTTATCGAAATATGATTCGTTTGGTTAGGAAACCAACAAGTTAAGTTTATTTTCGGAAAATTGTTGTATATTTTCAAATCATAAGTAATTTTGATAAAATATAGTACATTGTTTCTATTACATAGGCTATACCGGTAATCAGATTGATGCCTGCTCGCATTTGCTATTAAAACATTTTTATGGAAACTCACTTTCATAACACACTTGCTGCATCCAGACTTTTGAAAAGTGTTTATATATTTTCAAACAATAAAGTTATTTTGATGAAATATGGTACATTGTTTCTAGTATATAGGCAATCAAAATTGATGCCTGCTATCATCAAAGAAAGACATTTGCTATTAGAAATATTTTTAAAGAAAATTCGCTACCATAACGCACTGGCGTCCGAAATTTTATTTACTAAAATACCCGACAAAATAGAGTTCTTATGGAAGGGTATTATAAGTAAAAGATTTTACATATACTCATTAATAACTATATAGCAAGCACGAATGGGCGAACTAAACCTAGCATAATATTCAAATAAAACAAAGAAACCTAATAGTATATAAAGTAACAAAAAATTGAAACTGACGCCAGATATGGGTTCTAGGGGTCCTAGTTCGCCGTGATTTAAAACAATTGTTTTAAAATTCAAAAGTCGGGTTCTCCTCAATTGTAATTTTTTTCTAAGAAAATTCACTAAAAATTCAGGACGCAGTAAGTGTGTTATACTAGTGAGTTTGTACATTATTAGTACGGCATATGTTTCCTTCTTCAAAGAAAAGCTTTAAGTACAAAAATCGTGGTATATTGTGACTGACCTCAGGTGGATATAGATCTGCTCAATGGTGAGGTCACAATTGCCTATAACACCCTACCCTAAAGTAGCTATCTATCGGATTATGAAATTTATAAAGATTAGCAGAACTTTTTAGGAGGTTGACAGATCTGGATGTAGTTTGATACTCATGTTCTCTTCTTTTGTTTGCTTCGCACTGCCCAGAGTCCTATATTTGTGGGCTCTCCAGACTAGTGACAGGTTACATAGAAATCATGAAATCTAGATAATAGTTGGTAATAATAAATTGTTTGTGCCGACGTCAAAAGGAAAGTAGATACTAGGGAGGAATTTCTCTTCAATTAAACAGATATGGTTAATGTAACAAAATATTGAATTTATTCATATAAATTAAATTTGGAATAGCGAATACAATCAAATTTGATAAATCTCAAATAAACATTGATTGCACACAAATAGAAATCAAACAAACAGCAAGAATTTCAAGAGCAGGAAGTTATTAATTTACATACATATGTCAAAACAATAAGATAGTTGCATATTACTAAAATGTTACTGTTAATTACTTGGGGTATCGCTCAAAAACAAACACAAAAGGTAAATTACTTGACGTTTGTCAATCAATTGCTAGGTTTTCTATTGAATTAACTGGCCAGTTCTTTGAGTGATGCTCAAAAAAAAAGAATATATAATCCTATGTGAAATTTCTACATTAATCATGAAAAATAAGAGATGTTAAGGAGAATGTATAGGTTAGATATTTTACAGACAAAATCTGCTAATTACAATTTAAAACAAATTAAAACTGTGTGTTTAAATTTACAAAAAATGACAAAATCTTAGAGATTAAAGAGGAAATATATAGTTATGCTGACAGCACCTCCCTGCGATTGTTTAATCTCAAACTTGATTACGTGATTTTGAAAGTTCAAGTTATTAAAAATTCAGATGTTAGATTTCGGCATGAAAATCCTGCTGATTCAGAGAAAAGATTTGTTTGGACTCACAAGTCTTCCGGTATTAGGTTACCTGATGACCCCGTGAAGATGCCTTCCAGGTGGGATTAATTATGAGTGCCTAACACAGGTTCCAGACTTTAATAAGAGCGGAAAAACTGGGGAAAACGACTGGGGCTTCTCATCAAAGATTATTGGTCCGGTGGATGTTATTGCTCCAATACTACAAGACCATTTGACACCTATGTCGATGTTCTGAATTCGCTTGATGGAAACTTTGCGAATCGCAATTAAAACGTGAATTTGCTTAAGTAGAATTCACTACCAATTCACTTAATGTTCGATAATAACCAGGAATTATTTTTGATTACGGCAAGAAATCAACAGTTTGGAACAAAGAGCCACGAGTTAGCTCGCGTTTTTATGCTAAATACGCCGTCTAGTTAAACTCGAAAATCACTTGAATTACTCCGAACAATCACTGACAATAATTATTAGGCGATACAGATAACAGAAAGAACATTACAACCCCGTTTTAAGATAATTTAATAGCCACCGAAACTGACGGGTGTTCATTCTATGAACGCTCAGCAGAGAGTCCTCGCTAACATGTCGGGTTCTGCAATTGCTAGTCGCTGCACGCAAAAATTCTTACCGTGACCGTTGGTGGCTGTGCGCGAGCTCTTTCTAGCCCCTATTCTTCGAATGAGATAAAACGAGACCTCCAATCGGACCCTGATATTAGCCACAGTTTTGCCTATTTACAGATGTTTCCTGACTAAAAGACCTTAAAAAAATAAAAGAAACTGTGTCAAAAGTTAAAATTCAAAGAAAAAAATTATAACTGTCTTTATATATATATATATATATATATATATATATATATATATATATATATATATATATATATATATATATATATATATATATATATATATATATATATATATATATATATATATAAGTCACGACGTCTCACTACCGTGTCCACAGTTTAAGGTTTTGCCGGCAATTCTCTGCAACGTTTTCAACGGTCTTCCTTGGGTGACATCACCGATCGGAAAATTACAGATCAACAATATTTTGTTCTCGAATATTCTTAACGTATATTTTCAATGCTTATTTCGTTCCTGGAAATATTTGTTCAGTAATAATGCGAGTTAGTTTTCCATGGCAAACATATATTAAATTTTAACGTACAAATTAGAAATGCAGTAAAGGGGTTTACGGTACGTGAAGGTTTAGCGACTTTTCATGAAAATAATTTTGAAACTAAAGCTTGAAATATTTAATATAGATAGGGTTTTTGGTATTATTTAGATACTTGGGGGCTTTTTAAGTGTATTTTGAACCAGTAATGATTTCAGATAAGAAGTGAATCGATACACATACCACTAAAGTTAATACTTTCAATTTACATATGCCTTGAAGATTAGAGTTAGAGGTCCTAATACGCACTTATTTGAGGAATTTTTTTGAAGGTGTTAGCACCGATATTCCTCTATTATTTAAAAAAATTTCATTCTTGGGTTCTAACTCCTTTAGAGGAAAATTCGCAAAACTTAATTCTCTATTAAGCTAGAAAATTCGGAATATCTAGGTACTTTAAGTCTCATTAAAATAAACTTGGATTAGAAATAGCACTACAGTCACAAAAGCTCCTCAGTAGAAAACATCATTAATATTAGGAAAGGAAAGTACCTGTCAAATTAGAAACGTGGCAGGTACTTTTCCTTATTAATCCCCTGGATAATTTCGTCTAAGTCTTCCTAATCGAACCGGCTTCTTCAACAACAAGAAAAGTTTTTTAAAAACAAATTCTTTGTTAATGAATTTCCTTAATAAAAATTCACTAATATCAACGTTAAAAACATTTCGACTGAAAATTACAATTTTAGAATCGAAGTTGTCAAAGTTTTACGGGCGTTTTAATGAAAAATTATATCTTGGTCCAAACGTATGAAATCTGGAAATTAATGATTGTACCCAATTTTAAAATGAAGCAAACCAAAATGTTGGTGCATCGCGCGGGAACTAAGCGGGACCGCCCGCGTTTCAACCAAACATTCTATTATCAAACCACGGATGCTAACTAGTAACTTATTTGATAACGTGGTACCTACGCGTACAGACGGCAACTTGTTGCCACTAAAAATTTTATATTGTATCCAAAAAGAAATTAAGTAGACAGCTAATTACAGAATCAATTGAATTGTGACTTAAAACACGTTCGACGACTGTTTCAATCTAAGACGTCCTATTTTTAAGTTTAAGTTTAAAGACAAAAAATAAACTGTTTTTAAATTGTTTTTATAGAGACGTGCACCGATTTTGTTTACAATATTTATTTCATTCTTTCGTATCTTCTGATATTCTTTTAATATGTAACTTACCAAATCATGCTTTGGCAAGAAAATCTCAATATTCTTTAATAAAAGCGAGAGTTCGTTAAATACTTCTTCATTGTCTTTCCTAAGCCTTGGTCTTTCCACTATATACTATATTTTTAGTCTAAAGCTTTTATTGGAGCCGTATTTTAACATTTTATTGAACCGCCTAATTAAAAAATCGTCATTTCACAAATTTTTAATTTTATGTCATCTGTCATTCTAACGTCGTAATTGTTGACAAACATTTGCTCAGTTTTTGGGATTTTAGTGGCCAAGATTTCTCGATCGCTAGTTCGGGCACTATGTTTTACGGGAGGTATTTGTATTGTTTGGTTATCGTAAAATTATGATTTATGGCTGTAGTATGTATCAATCTACGCATGGCAGCTGAATACTGTGTCTTTGTCAGGCATTGTACTTTAACCACTTAGGTCGTTTTAAATCGTGTCTGATTTTTAATTAGGAAAAAATCCAAATTTCGTAAACCAAATTACTTAAAGTTCACAACAGAATTTTATTTACACCAACTTTAACTACATTATGTAAAGTCTCATTCCAGTTAATTTTATTGCTTAATAATAGGAGGGTAAATTCGAGGAATACAGAAACACGGAAGTGCTCACTGACTAGATGAACATAGTAACGATAGTACTCTACTAAAAATAATAAAAGTCTCGTGACTTATGCACAAACACCTTTATATTATATAACTTGCCTAAAATTAGATTTGTATAGCCAATAAACATTCTTAAATCAGAATTGTACATTGCAAAATATATGCAGTTTAATAATATTTCTATTATTTGCGATTCATAAAGAAACAATGTGTTGTTTACATACATACACTGGCTAATTTGAAACATTATATTGCTCAGTCTGTGTCAAATAATTAGAATACCAATTCCAGCACCTCGGCGGTTCAGGGGTAAGAACGTGTGCCTCTGAACCGAAGGGTACTGGGTTCGATCCCAGCGTACTCCTTTCACTTTTTCAGTACAAACTGTAACATTAATATCAACCGAGGTTCTGGCATTTTATTTGAGCAAGTAAAATGTCTGCACGTTCCGCCCTTCGGAGAAGGCGTAAAGCCGCCTGTCCCGTGTCCATCTGATGTTGGACACGTTAAAGATCCCTACCTTCCTTACAGAAAGGCAGGGGTTCGGCAAAATTCCCAGGATAGTGAGGTAAAACTGCCCCCTGGCGTCGGTGATTGGCCATAGTCGCGGAAATAGGCCGACGTTAAAGAAACAAAAACACACACCAATTCCAGATACTTATGCAGTTATGTTTACGACAATTTTATAAGTGTCTAAATCCCTTAATAAAATTAAATCTCTTTATGTCTCCTACAGTTCCTCTCAGGAACAAACCCTTTAAAAATATAGCGCAGTAAAAAATATTTTTGTATATTTTTTTTGGAAAAATGTCCGTTATACATGATTTACGAACTTGGCTGTAGTCTTGACACAATAAAGATATGTAGATATGTGGTAAATTTCGTTATATATATATATATATATATATATATATATATATATATATATATATATATATATATATATATATATATATATATATATATATATATATATATATATATATATATATATATATATATATATATATATATATATATATATATAATATATATATATATATATATATATATATATATATATATATATATATATATATATATATGTATATTTATATACATATATAAACATATAGAAATTCCAACAGACATTAGATGTGGGTTCTAGTGCCCCTACTTCGCGCTCATTTGAAATAACCTTCTGAAAGTGTCACCATCGTTACCTATTATATTTTCCTATGCAAATATAATACTATAAGTCAAGAAGCAAACGTAGAACTAATAATAAGGCCAGAGAACATTTACATTTGTTAAATAAAATGTTAAATGTGCACTTTGCAGAATCGAAAAAATCTGTAGCAATTTATCTCAGCTGTTCTAAAAACTTTCCAAATAAAGTTGTGTTATTTTAAGTAATACTAATTGCTGCAAATAAAATACAAAAATGAAATTAACTAATCCAAGTGAAAATGTAACGTGCGTCTCCATCTTGTTGGACTACTATCCTTCACTCTGAATATGAAAAATAAAACAAAGTGTAATTTTCCTCTTCGCTGAAGTTTGCAAAGGAAATTATAAAGTTTTCAGTCTCAATCTAAGTTTTCAGAATAAACTGAAAACACTACATTCCGTTGTCCTATTAGAGTATAATAAAATTGTTACACATTCATATATTATATTATTTGGTTTGGCTTAAATTTTTCGGTTATATATCAATGTCAGGCACACAATATACTTTAGGATAAACGACGATATGTAGTATATTTGAATAAAAATTTCGGAAGGCAGCAAGTACGTTATAGTAGCGAATTTTCATAATAATTGTACACTATTATTATACGGCATATTGGTATAGTTAACACTTTAAACTTACACAGACGTTAAAGACCGGTTTTAGAGGTCCCAGTACGCGCAAATTTGAAGAATTCTTTCGAAAGTGTTGCCAACGATATCTCCCTATTATCAAAAAAATCTTGTGTCGTGACTTTCAGTGACTAAAATTTCTTTAAAACTAGGGATTGCGAGATTACCACGTCCTCGATGGTCCCTAAACAAGGGGATAGCTGCGTCACCAGGAACGCTTGATGTACCCACCTCACTGAAGTTATTGGCTAAGATGTTGGCAAACTGGGCATTATTCTCCGACACAGATCCATCGGGACCGCTAACCGATGGTACAGAGACTCTGGATGCCAAGCGCCTTCTAGTATGGGAGTAAAACGCTTTGCTGTTTGTGACCAATTTATCTCCATATTTCACCCTAGCCTGACTTATATGCTTTCTTTGAGCATCGCAAAAGCTCCGATGTGCCATATAATCTTCGTGATCACGTGTTCGCCGCTATAATTTCCAGAGGCCTTTTATAATGTACCTGGACTAATAAGGCCTGCGCTATCCTAGTCTTTAGGGGAATTCAGTGTGAGGTATAGAGGCGAGTATGTGCTTTTACGTGCACCCGTAAAGTTGAAATGAAACGTATTCACTGTCCAGACACATCTATATCAGCCAGTTTTTCCCAGATACAAGCTCTCAGGCTGCTTGCAAGTTCTTTGTAGTTTATTCCTTCGTATGTGTCGGTAGTCTTCTGGCTAATGTTTTGCCCAATAAATTGAGTATTAAGGATCAGTGAAGCCAACAGGCGGCAGGTACTCCACAGGGGAAATGAGGTTGGCATCCGTTGTAAGAACAAGATCCAACATCGAGGGCCTTTGATTGCTTCTAAATCTTGTACACTCAGTCGCAAGTTGACAGAGATTGTTTTCCACTGTCATTTATATAAATAGAATTCTGCGTCAAAGCTTGATAAAATCAATGATGTGTCCCACTTGATAGCTGGCATGTCAAAGTCTCCCATTATTATCAAATTGGGGAGAAGAGAGTAGGCCGAAAGCGTTTCTGTCAGCTCCATATCCTCACTAAGAGCTAGGTTGGGTGGTCTGTAGCAGGCTACAAGATGCAAAGTAAGGTCTCTGCTTTGCAGCCTCAACCACAAAGTATCGCTCCCGCCGCCGAGATATCAAGTTGCGTAACCACCAAGCCTCGTAGAATTCTCGTCTTGATATAAATGCAAACACCACCCCCTTTCCCATCCGTGCCGTCACAACGGTACAGTGTGTACCCAGGTATGGAAACAAGTGAGTCACGAACATAGCCATGTTTCAGTTATCACTTAACATGCAGGAGTAGCGGCCTCAATCACAGGTAGAAGATCAACACACTTGGCCAGAAAAGTTGCTATATTGGTATAGAAAATATGATAAGTGACAACAGAACCAATTAGTTTTTTTGTTTTGTTTCGGGATGAAACGTTATTGGCGTCAAACGGATTTTCTAACGAACTCATCCAAGCGATTAACGAAAGTAAAATTGTAAATTTGGCAGCTACTTGCCTTTTGCAAATATCTTAGATAAGTTCGTTAGTCAGTCGGTTTTTCTGGCAAAATTTGACATTTTCTTCAGGAAAATTTCTACATATATATAAACAAATATATTTTAGTAACACTCTGCAAACAACTTGGTTTCATACAAACTAATACATACCAAATTGTAAGTTTCTTACTTTATCGAGAATTCAGTTTTAGGAATTTAATTTCTTTACCCAGGAGAGTAATAGAGGGAACAAGTTAAGAGGGTTTTGTATAAAACAGAAAAAAACAATTGATACAAGTTAACTAAACAAAGAAACCATTTTTTTCTATGAAAATTAGTAAAAACGTTTATTGATTTATTGATTGGTTTATTTATTTATTTGTTTATGTATTTACTTATTTGTTTATTTATGTATTCCTTTCTTTCTTTTTTTTCTTTTTTCCTTTTTTTCTTTAATTATTTATTTATTTATTAGAGCCTCGGTGGTCCGGTGGTAAGAACTTTTGCCTCTGAATTAAAGGGTACCAGGTTCGATTCTCAGTACACACTATAAAAGTAGCGCCAGCCAAGGTTGTGGCATTGTATTTGAGCAAGTAAAATGTTTGAATGTTCCGCCATTCGTAGTGTCCAGAGATTTAACTTCATGAAACATAATGCTACATAGAACAGCGCAAGATGTACGACAGAGTGTAAGGAGATGGCGACTCTGTTCTATATCTCACAATGTTCTCTGAGGCCTTGTGTGTTTTAATTATCATTAGTATAGCACACTGACGTGCCCTAATGAGAGCAAAACCGGTAGGTGTCATGTAATGCTGGTCAAAATTCATATAGTGTTACATAATACTACATCCGTAAGATATACTATATTACTATTTAAATACAAATTTGAGATGAGTTATGAACTTTAGGAAAATCGACACATCCTCCTAATACAAATTTGCCTAAGAGTGGGGAAAAAGCAGAGCTACTTTACAGGATGTACATGTTTTATATACTACCACATTCATCAGTTCACAAAATGTAAAACGAGCACGGTCTGCAAGTCTTAAAGCTCCTTGGAATGTAGAATTACCCCAGCTCTTTAAAATAGCATAAAACGTTTGTCACCGCGATGTCTTATTGAGGACTTCAAGAGTCTATAAAGCATTTGGAACGTTGCATTGAGGCGATCTGCATACGGAACGACCCAAAAGACATTTACTGTCTTCAAACATCATTTTTATAACCATCGTAATGCTGAACAGAGTTTTACGATAACAAAAAATGGTTGTAAAACTACACTCAACAGGTGCTGAAGATTGTATAAAGTTTTGTGTTCGTTGTAAAAACAGTTTGGACGCAGCAACCACGTTAAAGTAGCTATTTTTTATAGAAGCATGGGAAAACACTAAAGTTAACAAAATAATTAGTACAGGAAATGCAAGTTTGTTTGAAAAAATCTTTTCGTTTCCGGAAAAACGGTTTATTTTGGTTAGATAATAAACTCATCTATGCGACTTATAAAATTTATAAATTGGACCGGTACCATCTATTTTGTAAATAGCGTACATAAGCCAGCCAGATTAAAAAAGTTTTTCGTGAAAAATGTTGCATTTTTCATGGAAGGTGTTTCTATCTTCGAAAGTAATGTTAGTTTACTAAAACTATAAAGTAGCTAATTAAGTTTACCTTGAGGCCAGAACATACGCACACAAAAAAACTATAAACACAAGTTGCCTTTATAGCGACTAGTGCAATACCAAAATTTTCTATTTTATAGAAATTTGATATATATATATATATATATATATATATATATATATATATATATATATATATATATATATATATATATATATATATATATATCATATCGATATTTTTTCAAAAGTCGCGATCTCCTCGTTAGTGAATTTTTCTCAAGAAAATTCACTAGAATGCAAACTACTTTTCCGGAGAAGAGTGTTGACAAGCAGGCACTTTTCACTAGATAGTTTGATTTTTTCTAAATGCTGCGGCAATACATATTTATTTACTTTTCATACTATTTTATCACATAACTATGCACAAAAATTTTGGTAGTAATAAAACTAAATAACTCTATGTTAAATAAACTCAATAATTACATTTTATAGTAGATTTAAATTGTACATTTAATATTTTAACTAACATTATATGAGAATCCAATGAACTTTATTTAACTAAAATAATATCTATCAATATTTTTGCATGCTCTACTAGAAAATACTGCTGGAAATATTTAAACACTTTGTGGTTTACACTTTATTTAAAATAAAAGCTGATTTCAAAAATAATAAAAATCAGCTCTCATTAAACTTGATAACCGGACTACCAAAACTAACCAATAGGCAAATTTTAGTGAATTTTCGTAGAAAAAATTCACCAATGAGGAGATGGTAAGTTATCAATTATTTTTTTTTCAAATAGGACGAACTAGGTCCCTAAAATACATTTTCGGTATCAGTTTCCATTATATATATATATATATATATATATATATATATATATATATATATATATATATATATATATATATATATATATATATATATATATATATATATATATATATATATATATATATATATATATATATATATATATATATATATATATATATATATATACACAACTGGCTTGGATAAGTTCGTTGGATCTACTGCTGGGCAAGGATATGATAGACGGTAATATGCTGATAAATTATACATTATAGCACGCAGTGTGGATTGATATATATATATATATATATATATATATATATATATATATATATATATATATATATATATATATATATATATATATATATATATATATATATAGTCATTCCATCGCATATCCTAACAAAAGCCAATCCTAGAAGCTTAATCCATATATAAACTGATTTTCCAAAAAATTTAAACACCCAGTACGAGTCGACCAATTTCAATGAAATTTTTTTTCCTATCCTATTTTGTGTCTGATAGAAAATGATAACACTATGGACAAAAAATTTCAGCAGGTGTAAACTTTTTACATTTTGTATTATCAAAAAAAAATCTCTTTAAATTTGCGCTTCTTTCATTTTGAAACAACGTTTCACAGCGATTTGTGCTTAATTTATTAAGTTATTAAGTCGTTATGTCTAGGCGGCGCTTGTGTCACATCGATAATCATTTTAGTGAATTTTTATTAAAAAAATTCACTAATAGAGAGGTATCGATGGTGAGACTTTGCAAAAATTCTTTCAAATGAGCGCGAATTAGGACCCCTAGAACCCATATCCGGGGTCAGTTTGAACTTTTATATGCTTATATATATATATATATATATATATATATATATATATATATATATATATATATATATATATATATATATATATATATATATATATATATATATATATATATATATATATATATATATATATGTATCCGTCTGATAACTCAAAAAATAATTAACCGATTTAGATGAAACTCGGCAAGTGCCTTTCTTTTATTAATGGCTTGGATGAGTTCGTTGGCCAGGAAAATCGGACGGGGTTTTCCGGGAAAATTTTGATTTTTCTTTCAAAAAAATTTTTTTTTCCGAAAATTTCGATAAAATTTGGTCTACATATTGCATTGGGAAATACCTAACTATGTGCCAAAATTCAGCTTTCTAGGGTTACAGAAAATTGAGCTATTCAAATTTGAAACATGTTTAAATCATAAGTATCTGGTTGCTGTTGGTTAGTCAATGCTTTTCTTATTGACTCATGAGATTCATTTGTAAGTTTCCGAGAAATGTCAATAATACTGAATTCACTGATTGTTAATCATTGGAAGCATTTACGATTATATATAACCCTATTGTAATGTATTATCATTTATAACCTTTGTAGTATAATTATTTTTGCCTTACAACTCGCAGCGTTTTTAGTCAATTGTTGTTATTAATAGTGAATAGTTTCCCGAATACACAAACCTTCCATTGACTTCTGCTTCTGCCGCTGTTACAGTCATTTTATTTAGAGCTAGAGTTGTAACCATTGCTATCTATATACGAATAGACTGGGCACACAGCCGAATTGTTTGAAGCCAACATTCAAGGGACTCTATGTTTACATCGGTCCTCTGCTCTGATTGGGTGGTGGCTAACGCGTTGCCGCTATGTAATAATTCATCCTTAAATCGCCGAATATGATGACAAGGAAGTCATTGAGGATGACAAATTTATTACTTTTCTGTCACTTAAGACATTACACTTTCATTAGGGCTTATTTATGAATGTAAAGATGTACTAACATATATTTTCCTTGGTTTCTCCCTTCTTTATGTAAATATAACCAGAAAACTCAGCCCATTATTTTAAATCGTTTTTCTGCTGCATGTGAAGTATCTAGATTTTTATTAATCCTCAGTTGTGGCTTGTATTTGTCTGTGAATAGTATGCAAGTATACTGAGAGTTTATTTTTATGTGTTACCTTGATTGGCAATAAAGATTTTGAGTTTTGTTTTGGCAAAATGGTGAAAAGGTGTATTGTTTGTAGAAGATTACCTGGGGATGTGGCAACGGTGTCTCTGCATACGTAAGTACCTTGCTATTTGCTATTTTCAGCGGCGGCACGTCAGTTTGGCACTATTTTTAGGTTTCCATCTATTAAAGAAATGAGAGAAAAATGGTGCGCAGCCTTAAGTATAAAAACGGATACGCTGCCGAAATATTCTTATTTATGTTCTCAGCACTTTAATGAAGACTCTTTTAGTGAATTTTTATTAAAAAAATTCACTAATAGAGAGGTATCGATGGTGAGACTTTGCAAAAATTCTTTCAAATGAGCGCGAATTAGGACCCCTAGAACCCATATCCGGGTCAGTTTGAATTTTTATATGCTTATATATATATATATATATATATATATATATATATATATATATATATATATATATATATATATATATATATATATATATATATATATATATATATATATATATATATATATATATATATATATATAGGTATCCCTCTGATAACTCAAAAAATAATTAACCGATTTAGATGAAACTCGGCAAGTGCCTTTCTTTTATTAATGGATTGGATGAGTTCGTTGGCCAGGAAAATCGGACGGGGTTTTCCGGGAAAATTTTGAGTTTTCTTTCAAAAAAATTTTTTTTTCCGAAAATTTCGATAAAATTTGGTCTACATATTGCTTTGGGAAATACCTAACTATGTGCCAAAATTCAGCTTTCTAGGGTTACAGAAAATTGAGCTATTCAAATTTGAAACATGTTTAAATCATAAGTATGTGGTTGCTGTTGGTTCATTCATCAACCTTCCATTGACTTCTGCTTCTGCCGCTGTTACAGTCCTTTTATTTAGATCTAGAGTTGTAACCATTATACAAACAGTGTTTTTTAACCACGTGGCTGGGCGACTGACCGAATTCATTCCCAGTTGCTGTTGATTTACTCATATTCTCTTAATATGTTTGAAGATGTGGTGTCTACTTCATTCCAAGTCACTATTAACCGACTATTTATGAAATCAAATAAGTAAATTAAATCGATTGTCATAAAATATGTAGTGTATTAAGACAAGGGAAAAAGAAATAAAACATATATAACTGTGCACATTTTGATAATATTTTAGGGTGCTTGAGAGAGGTATTGTCACAGCATAATATCTTATTAAAGTTCATTTGTAAATAGTTTGTTTCAATGAAATTTACTATATATGTTGCCTCAACCTTACTACGTACCAAAATTCAACTTTCTAAGTTTAGAGAAAATTGAGTTACTCAAATTTTAAATTTTCTTTCGAAAAAAATTTTTTTCTCCGAAAATTACAAAGTTATTTTAATGAAATTTTGTGGATATCTTGCCTTAGGAAAACCTTACTACGTATTGAAATTAAACTCTCTAAGTTTATAGAAAATTGAGTTATTTAAATTTGAAGCATTTAATAAAAATTCACTACCATAACGCACTTGCTGCGTCCCGAGTTTTTAAGACTTTGAAAGGGGGCGCACTGTTGGTATGCTGGAAATGGTATTTAAATCAAACAAATTTCCGACCACATATGAGGCAGTCTTTTAACAGTTTTACAGTGTTGCTCCAGGTGGTCTGAAGGAGGAATCCACAACATCTGTCATGAATCTGGACAACCTCTGTCAACTTCAGCGCGGACGATTGTCATATGAGGAATTTGGCAAGAAGAGCGTTTTACAAACCCTTAGGTTTCAGCTTCAACCGTCTTTGTCCTTCATTTGACTAAAATGTTTACAGACAATTTATTTTAAGTTCAATTTCTCTGATGTTTTGGCAGTAGTTATAGATATAGAGCTTATCGCTTAATGGTCTACAGCTTTTAGAAAACTTTTGTAGACAAAATTGGCTCTTGAGGAGACTGTCTTAAAAAAATCACCAATGAGGACTATTAAATTTTGAAAAAAATTCTTCAAATGAGCGCGAACTATGCCCCCTAGAACCCACAGACAGGGTCAGTTTCAATTTTTACATGTTTATATATTTATATAGTTTTCTTATGAAAACACACTACCATAACGCACATCCTGCATCCAGACTTTTCAATATTTCAATTTGAAAATGTAAACATTTTTTAAGTTTGATTAACCTCACCATACGTATAAATTTTATTAAAATTGATCAACTTTGAGTGTTGGCATTTTTTTATAGTCGGTATGATATAATAATAATAATAATAATAATAATAATAATAATAATAATAATAATAATAATAATAATAATAATAATAATAATAATAATAATAATAATAATAATAATAATAATAATAATAATAATAATAATAATAATAATAATAATAATAATAATAATAATAATAATAATAATAATAATAATAATAATAATAATAATAATAATAATAATAATAATAATAATAATAATAATAACACCACCGTAGACAAACTCCGCACACAGAAGTATTTGACTTGAGCGAGAGAGCATACATACACATATAGAAAAAGTCTGGACGCAGCAAGTCCGTTATGGTCGTGAATTTTCATAAAAATATTTTAAATATCAAATGTGTGATCTTTAATGAAAGCAGGCATCAAATTTGGTTACCAGTATGACCTATATAGTGGAAACAATATACCATATATAATCAAAATAACTTTGTGTTTAAGATGTACAAAAATGTTTCGAAAATAAACTTAAAATGTTCCCGAAAAAACTAGTTTCCTGGACAACGAACCTTATAGGTTAATAGCAAAGTAGGCTATTCAAATTTGAAGCATTTAATAAAAATTCTCCAGCATAACGCACTTGCTGCGCCCCGAATTTCTTTTCTTACAAACATGCATTATAATTACGCAGTCGCAATTCGACCGAAAGATCAGCTCAGAACTTGCACGGACCGGGGAATCCGACTATTTAATTAAGACAAACCATTGCTTAATCTATTTGGACTAAGCAGATTTTAATAAAAATTTGCTACCATAACGCACTTGCTCCGTCTCGAATTTCTTTTCTTACAAACATGCAATATAATTACGTGAGCGAAATTCTGTTACGTCAAAATAATATTTCTGTTGAAAAAGATGTAGAATTTAATTTGAGTCAAGTTTTAAAATATAGAAGTTTTTGATTTAGTCAAAATTGCATTATTTGCAGCCACAAGTTTAGACTTATTTGTAAGATGCTTTGTACTATTTATATAACAATAACAATAAAGGTCAGCTCACAACTGGGACGGACCGGAGGAATCCGACTATCAATTTGTTTTTATATTTCAGCAACACACCACGAGGGCTTACAGCTAAATAATATCGTACCGTGGATGTCGACAAGGACGAAAGAGGCAACTTGTTAGTTCTGGACCTGAAGGTTTGGAGGAGAAGGAAGTATGAAACAAAGCATTGTTTAATCTAATTGGACTGAGCGGATTTTAATAAAAATTATCTACCATAACGCACTTGCTGCGCTCCAAATTTATTTTCTTACAAACATGCATTACAATTAACGTGGTCAAAATTAGATACAAAAAGTCAGCTCAGAACTGGCACGGGCGGGGAAATCCGACTGTCTAATTAAAACAAAGTAATGTTTAATCTATTTTGAATCGGCAGACTTTCCTTGCTAACGAGCTTATCCAAGCCATTTGCAAAAGGAAGTTATTCACTAAATTTATTCGTCATCGGTCTGAAACCGAACTTGGATTTGGATTCCAGGGGTCCTAAATAGCACAGCTCGTTACCTCTACGTGTGCAAATTTTTTATGAAAATTCGCTTATACTTAAGTTAGTTTTAAAGAAATTTATCCTTATATCCCTAGTATATTAACCTGCCAGTCTCCGGTAATAAATGTATCTTTTTAGATACAAAAATATACACAATTTCTACATTAATATAATAGGCCTGAGTAATGCAAATAATATGTCAACCTATACATAAGTATACAGAAGAAATGCCTTGTTTTTTTACGTTATATGCTGAAATATCCACCAGAAAATATATATAGCAGTTTTTTAATAACATGCGCTGATGTTTCGAAAAGTCGTAATGTCAACCTCTGAGACAAAAAAAATTACAATTTATAATGGGCTCCAGAATAATGAATGACTGTCAGCCGCCCTAATATACGTTTTATAATTAACTTGAATGTCACAAAAAACAATTCGCTCCCCAACCTCAGCGTTATTATAGTGATGCATGGACATATAGCGTGACTTCTGCTGGATATTACTTGCCGTTTTTATATTGTCTCTACCAGCTGAAAGCGCAACTATTTCCTCAGGGCATTTTAGACGATAATTGAATTTTCATTGCTACATGTTTTCACTATATGTGTACAGGGTGTGACGTAAAGGCTTTCAGCTAGCCACATGCGGGGTACTCCACTTAAGCTTGCACACTATGGGCATCTACGAAACTAGAAGATATACAACTTTGGATAAGTTGCAAAGCTGCTTCTTATGAAAACTTTCAGTAACTTTACTCACAAAGACAACAATTTTTAAAATATTAAAAAAAATGTAAATGTAATTTTTAATCCACCATTACCTTATAGGAAATTTTCGAAGAAAAAATTCAACAATAAGAAGATTCTGTTTTTCGAAATTTGAAGAAAACGTCAAATGAGCGCGAACTAAGCCCTCCAGAACATATATCCCGAGTTAGCTCAAATTTATTTATTTATATATATATATATATATATATATATATATATATATATATATATATATATATATATATATATATATATATATATATATATATATATATATATACAAGGTGAAGCATTGAAAAGGAAACAGACCGATTTGGGTCCAGAGAATTTTTTTTAAGAAACGCTGAAAGACCTCAATTTTAATATTGAGGGGGACATGTTTTGACATAAAACTCAACTGTCACATCAACCCCGTAAGGGTGGTGATACCAACACTTATATTTTAAATAGGGAATATGGGTCGAGTGTTACATCATTTAAAAGCTGTTTCTTTTCTGAATTCAGTACACAAATTTTTTTGGAAGTTTTATCAACTCGTTTAAAAATTATTCACAGTTGGAGCTACAAGAACGTATTTCATTCATTGTGATAAGAAATGCACTAATTAGTCATTTTTTCGTTAAAAAAACAAAAAAAAAAACAAAAGCAAACGTTCAAAAATGTTTATTCAGTTAAGTAAGTGTTCAAATTGTTGACCACCAGCTTTCATATAAAAGTACAAATTTTGTTCAAAACGAGCATTCTGGAGCATTTGTGAAGTTATTAGACGGCATTCTTCAACAATGCGTCGTCGTAATTCTTCCACAGACTCCGGTCCTGTTGCGTAAATTCTACTCTTTAAATGGCCCAATAGAAAGAAGTCTAAAGGAGTTAAATCCGATGAACTAGAGGGCCACTTAATAGCACAACTACGCCCAATCCATTGTCCTGGAAACTCTCTGCTCAAAAATTCCCTAATATGTTGTGAAAAATGCGGAGAAGCTCCATCTTGTCGAAACACTAATTGATTTTCTTGATAGCGATCATCATTTTCAACAATGTCAATTAGTGGAGGGTAAACGATATCTTCTAGTAACTCCAAATATGTTTCACCACTCAAATTGCCATCAACAAAAATTTGTCAGATTAAACGGTCTCCAAAAATGCGAATCCAAACATTCAATTTCTGTGGAGTTTGAGTGTGGACTTCGTGAAAATTTCTTGGATTATTATCTGTCCAATAACGACAATTATGACGATTGACTGTAGAGTTTAATAAAAACGTACACTCGTCTGAAAAACAGATGTTGGACAGGAAATTTCCGTTATCAGCTAGTCGTGCAGTCATAACTTCACAACACTCCAGCCGCCGATCAAATGCATCTTTATTCAGTTGTTGTACAAGATAAATTTTATACGGGTGAAATTTATGATGCTTCAATATTCGCTGAATAATTCTTTTGATGTTTGAAACAGTGGCCAATTTTCTCGTGCTCAAAGCTGGGTCTGCAGCAATTTGTCCTAAAACTTCAATCTCAGTAGTCTCATTTCTAACCGGAAATTCACGTTCAGGATCTCGTTTTTTTTTTGGTTACTGAACCACTTTGTCTAAACTTTGCAACTAACCCCAAAATGTATTTTCTGTTAACATGTCTTTCATTAAACAAATTTGCGATACGGTTGGCACAGTCATCGGTTTGAAAAAAGAGTAATTATTTCAACTCGTTCTTCTACAGAATACACCATTGTGAAATTAATTTTCGGTAGTACTATCAAGTATCAAACCGACTGATAAACTGAAATAATAAACCGCATTTCTCTCATTCCGATAAGAAATGTTTCTCTCTCAGGGCTGCAACTAAATTCATCTGTTCCATTTACCGGTCACGTTCTGACAACAACTTTGTCCAGCTCTTCGACTACCGTTCTGAATAAACCGACCATCTTATTTATGAATATCTTTCCTTCGAGGTCACTATTCTTGGTGACTTCAATGCCCATAATAAGGAATGGCTAGGATCTTCAAAAACCGATCCACAAGGGAGAGCAGCGGAGGCCTTCGCAGTCAGCAATTCTTTAGCCAATATGATTCAGCAACCTACTTACTTTCCTCGCACCCCAACATACAATTCAAATCCTTTGTATCTCCCTTTTACTACAAAACCTGAATGATATAATACATTAGTCACCGCCCCCCTTGGTCGCTCAGACCACGGCACGGTCACTTCTTCCTGCGCAGTGCAACCCGAGGTCACACAGTCATCACACCCACGTATCGTTTGGCACTACAACTTCGCAAACCAGGACGAAATGCGGGATTACTTTTCCTCATTTCCATGGGTGTCTTCTCTCATCCTGACCCCTCTGATACCTCACAAAACGTCACGGAAATCATTCAATGGAATTTATTCCACTTACACAGAAAACTTCGTCAGCCACTCAAAAGCTCTGGTTCTCTAAATCCTATGAGAAGGCCAGAATTGAAAAGGTCAAAGCTTCCAAAACTCTTCTACAAATCCCAGTCAAGAAAACCGTCAACGCTTTAACGACGCAAGAAACCGTTATGTACGCATTAATACCAGGAAAGCCTCTGGCATTTGTTCTCAAAAAATGGGCACCAGAACTTGCTCCTGTGCTGACTCGTCTGTTTCAGACATCTTACAATAGAGGCATATTCCCTAGTAACTGGAAAACTGCTCGAGTACAACCCTTTCCCAGGAAAGGATCCAAAGCCCTTCCTAGCAACTACAGGCCTATTTCTCTCCTTTCAGTCGCCTCTAAAGTGATGGGAAAGGATACAAACACCGAATTACTAAAATTTCTTGAAAAACACAGTCTAATATACGACAGGTAGTATGGATTCCGTCAGCGCAGATCAACTGCCGACCTCATTTCCTTTATCACCCATTCTTGGAACAAGTCTATGGAACTACACGGTGAATCCCAGAGTGTCGCTCTAGACATATCCAAAGCCTTCGACCAAGTCTGGCACGCAGCGCTGTTTAATAAACTTTCGGCCTATGGCCTACCACCAAAACTCTGTACCTGGACAGCAAACTTCCTCTCCAACCGGAGCATTTCTGTTGTCGTGGATGGCCATTCCTCTAAACTGTTTTCAATTAATTCAGGAGTCCCTCAGGATTCAGCTTAGCCCCTACTTTGTTTCTTCTCCACATCAATGACCTCCTCTATAGCACATCCGAGCCAGTTCACAGTTGCGCAGATGACAGCACCCTCCGTTCAAATATACAATATTCTAAGTCTGTCTCTTTAGCTCAATTAGATAAGGATCGCAGACTCATCGAGGGTTCTGTCTATGTGGATCTTCAAAAAATATTAGACTGGGGAAGTATAAATCTTTCACAATTCTACTCCACCAAATCTTAGTCTTGCTTTCTATCTCATAAGAGATACACCAGCTCTAGATACATCACAATGAAACACAAGTTATTCAAAGGAATGAGTCCTTTTCACTTGTTGGCATTTCTGTGGATCGAAATCTCAGTTGGCACCAACATGTCACATCGATTTCAGAAGCGGCTGCTAAGATATTGGGTTTCCTCTTTCGGGCTCTCAAATACTTTTCACCAGCTAATCTATATACCTTATATACTTCATAAATAAGGCCAAACCTTAAATACTGCTCCCACATTTGGGGTGCCGCTGCCGCTTCTACACTCGATAGCCTGGATTCCAGTCAGAAGAAAGCTATACGTCTAATCGGTAACCCTACCCTCGCCCGAAGGCTGCCATCCCTTGCCCACCGACGTGCCGTTGGTGACCTCTCTCTCTCTATCTCTCTCTTTTATAGATATCTGGACGGGCACTGCTCAGAGGAACTTTCTTCCATATTTCTTCCACCTGTTGCCCCAACAGATCTACCAGGGGAACAGAGCGAATGCACCCTTTTACTGTCCAGGTCCCAGACATAAGACATCTTGTTATGCCCGCTCTTTTGTCCCGAGGACTTCCAAGTTTTGGAATTCCTTGCCGGCACATGTTTTTCCTTCTCCTCCGAACCTCCAAACCTTCATGTCCAGAATTAACAAGTTGCCTATTACTTTCTTGTCGACACCCACGTTACTATAGCATCTAGGCTGTGAGCCCTTGTGGTGTGTTGTTGAAATAAAAAAAGTAAAAAGAAATGTCCAGGTATCTTACCGAATTCAATGGTTCATCATAGATAAAAAACGTACTACATTTCTTTCGATAAAC
Organism: Tillus elongatus; assembly: GCA_964006375.1. Taxonomy (NCBI): domain Eukaryota; kingdom Metazoa; phylum Arthropoda; class Insecta; order Coleoptera; family Cleridae; genus Tillus; species Tillus elongatus. Next base: position 93,133,919 of record OZ023263.1, on the reverse strand, counting down.
AGAAAACATCAAAACTAAATCTGTTTTGGAATTCTGTATCACTGGTCCCTATGAGATTTTTACTTGCACCATAATGAATATTATGCCTCTTGAAAATGCCCTCCCGTGAAAATTTTGCGTCATTATCCAGATAATTGTTTAAAGAAACCGGAAATATTCATGGATTCGGACTATAATGGTTCCACAAAAATGAATCTTTGTGCACTATCCTCAGGCTAAAGTGCTTGAACTTTAATGAATTTGTAAAAACTATCTTAACAGAAGAGCGTGACACACCGAAATTTTACACTCCGGACAGAAGCCTGTGGATATGCTCTAAAATACGCCAGGATGTTGATGACATTGTCTTCGTCGGAGGTGACTGGCTTCGTTAAGTCGAAGGCGCTTTTAGTTGTGAACCATAATCAACGAATTTGTTTTGTATTTCCATAAGTTTTCGCTCGTCCATTTGAGGCAATTCAGGATATGTTTCATTAATTTTTTTTGCAAGTTATAATTTCATCAAGTTATAGCCATAACTTTCCAAAAAAATTAATGAAACATGGTTTACATGAACAATACCATCGTATTGTCCATGTAAAATAAATGGTTTCATTAAAACTTTGTTTGAATAGTTCTTTTTACCCATTTTTAGTCAGATAATTGACCACAACGCCAAAATGGCTTATGTTAGTTGCGCACACTGTCAGTTTTAGTTGCCATGGAAATTAAATAATATACTAGGATAAAAGTTGAAATATCTTTTTTTCCAGTAAAATGCCCTTTCCTCGGAGATCCTGAAGCTCTAGCTATAGAAACATTCCATATTATTTGAAAGGAAATTTAATCATCTTTAATTATTTTTTTTGGTAACATGCAGGGGGTTATACCTAAAAGACAGCTTTTTTAGTGAATTTTCTTTAAAAAAATTCACTAATGAAGAGATCTCGACTTTTGAATTTTGAAAAAATTTCTTCAAATGAGCGCTAATTAGGACCCCCAGAACACATATCCGGGGTCAGTTTCAATTTTTATATGTTTATATATATATATATATATATATATATATATATATATATATATATATATATATATATATATATATATATATATATATATATATATATATATATATATATATATATATATATATATATATATATATATATATATATATATATATATATATATATATATATATATATATATATATATATATATATATATGTATGTATCACACCGATAACTCATAAAATTATGGGCCGATTTTAATTAAATTTGGTGAGTACCTTCCTTTTACAAATGGCTTGGATAAGTTCGTTAGCCAGGGAAATCGGCCCAGGTTTTCCCGGAAAATTTTTTTTTTCTTTCGAAAAAAATTTATATCTCCAAAATTAACAAAGTGAGGGCAACCAAATTTGGTGCGCGGGTTTATATCATTCTAAGTAAGCTACCTACCAAAATTTAGCTCTGTAGATCAAAAGACAAAAAAGTTATAGGCATTTAAATAAAAATTTATTGGGATTTTCCTCAAAATGTCAAAGTTGCGATTTAAAACGTCAAAAATTGGCAACATTTAGGCAAATAACTTGAATCTAATACGGTCTGTGAAAAGAAAATGTCTCAAGAAGAATGTTTTACAAACCCTGAAGTCTTAGTTTCAACCGTCATTGTCCTTCATTTTACTAAAATATTCCCAGAAAATTCATTTAAAATAGACCCTTTCTCTGATGCTTGGCAGTAGCCTTAGCTATAGAGTTTATCGTTTAATGGTATATAATTTTTGTCGAATTTTCTTAAAAAATCAATAAAGCTCAATATATCCGTTACTATACAAGATATGAAATTTTTTTATATATAACTTATAGGGTGTCTTGAGCTACATCTTGAAAAAATATTTCTACAATCATAGGGTGGCCCATAAGTCGTTGGTGATACAAATTTTCTTATTTTTTTAATCAAACACGCCTTGTGTTATTACATTTTTGCATTTACCATCGAAATATAATGCATGTTTGTAAGAAAAGAAATTCTGGATGCAGAAAGTGCGTTATGGTAGCGAATTTTGATCAAATGCTTCATATTTGAACAGCTCAATTTGCTATTAATCTATAAGGTTGACCCAGAAACGAGTTTTTTCGGGAACACTTTAAGTTTACTTTTGGAAATTTTTGTACATTTTCACACAATAAAGTTATTTTTATGAAACAGGGCACATTGTTTTTACTATAAGGTTATACTGGTAACCAAAATTGATGCCTGCTTTCTTAAATAAAAAGAAAACAGACATATTTGCAATAAAAACATATTTAAGAAAATTCACTACCATAACGCCCTTGCTGCGTCCAGACTTTTTTGACATCTTTATATGTAGTAGAAATGGTAATACTTTTGAAGAAGCTTGTATCATATCAGACAGATTTCTATACTGGAATAAAATAAGTGCACTTTCCGTAACCTACAACCACAATTTTGGTTTTCCAGGATGCAGGAGTGCAAAATTACTAAGGTTTCACCAAGACTGTGTTTTGCTGCAAAAAATATTATAATTAATTAATATCTGGGAACCACCACCGATAGGTATAGGAAAATATTAGTAAAAATTCTTTCAAGTTAAACAAGGAATTGGAAAAAAATATAATATACAGGCTGGTTTATTCAGGTTTATTTAAAATGATAGAGTTGCTATGACTTTTCAGTAAAAGCGGCAACACCGCGTAATTACAAATGTTTTGGATAGATACAGCATACTTGATTATGGTACCAACTACTTTTTCAAATGGATCCCATGTTTGGTTTTCCATAAACGTCTAAGGTACCATCGACCGTGACCGAATCAATATATTTACAAAGAGAATGTACCCACCAAATTTTATATATATATATATATATATATATATATATATATATATATATATATATATATATAATTTGGTGGGTACATTCTCTTTGTAAATATATTGATTCGGTCGTTACCCAAGAAAACTGGACCAGTTTTCCGTAAAAATTTGGGGTTGTCTTTCGGAAAACTTTTGCATCTCCTGAAATAACAGAGATATGCCAACTAGATTCACTAGAAGGTTTCTATTATAAATATATACTAGGTAAACCTGCTCTAGTGCAAAAGCGCACGCTTGTACTGTCAAAGTATCCACTTGCTGAACAGTTCGCTACAAATACTCGTTCTTCTATAAACCATCTTATCTTAGGAATGCCCTTGTTGCAGAAAATTTTGAAAACATATAATCTCCAACTATTTAAGAAACCAGTAAACACCGATCTTGTGGCAATACTTAAATTTATGTTTTCTAAGAGACCCAAAGTTGTGCATTTCATGAACTATTCTAAAAAAGATGTAGTTTTGAATATACAAAATTATTCATTGATTGTTGTTGCAAAATTATGTCGCAGCTCCTGAAACTATTCATTTAATATCGTTTATGTTTATTCAAATATGTGTAGTCCTCAAATTTCGATTAATAAATAGTATCCTGTTTAACGGAATATTATTTTTAGGTCATCATACCAATTATGCGCCTAATTAATGTCATATACAGTTTATGTGGTTATACTTTTGATACAAACGTTATAAATTGTTTGAATAAATTATATTATTTTCTAGATAATTACGAAACTTTCACATAATGTATTTGTTTTATGCGACATAACATCATCTGATACTAATCAGTTTAGCTGTGGTAATTTAACGCTTACAATGAATACATTAATTTAGAAAAACAATACAAAACTAGCAGGAGACTGTATACATTGTGTGTTTCAAAATGAAGGAATACTTTCCTTTCTCTGTTGGTAGTACTAATTTCAGCACTCAATTGGGTCAAAATGGATTTTTTAATGTCACTTTATGACAGTAAATATCTATCTATTAACCTCAACCCTCTTTGAAGGGTAACCACCCTCATAAAAATTTAAATGGAAAACTGGGCCTTCGCAAATCACATTTCAAAGAAAAATTAACTCTATATACTAAAAAAATTCTCAAGTTTGCTTAGTTTTGTTCTAAAAAAGAAACTGTTTTTTAAAATCAATAAATAAATTTAGTAAGTGTGCTAAGTAGATTTATAAATATTAAATTACATGCTTAAAATGAGCAGTATTTTGTTACCGATGATATCAAAGTCGACTGACAAATTCTGGTAGCACATCAATATTGGTCTCTGGAGGTATAGCAGCTACTTTTTTGAATAATTTCAAGATGGCCCAATTTGTTTGGCCTGGTGCTATAAACTCTTATTTTCAGATATCCCCATAAGAAAAATACATAGTGGTTACATTTACTTTCCTCATAATCCGGCTTTTCAGAAACACCGGTCTAAGTCCAGACGGAATGCATAGTGTGAAGATGTTTAATCTTGATGAAAAAGAGTGAGGTAGCTTGGAGGTCAAGTTGTCTTTCGCTTGAGTATATGGTTGCCAGTTGGAGAATTACATATACTTGAATAAAATTCAAATATTGGTCACCTGTTAGCATCTGACCAAAAAAAAGGAAGGTCATATATATATATATATATATATATATATATATATATATATATATATATATATATATATATATATATATATACTATCAGACGCTTTTGAAATGTCAAAGAACAGGCGCGGAGATTTGTTCCCATCACACGTGCAATCTAACATTGCCAGGAAAGTGATAAGTATGTCACCATGTATTGACAGCCAGACTGACAATAAGACAGCAAATCGTATATCTCCAAAATGGAGCCAAGCCAAAAAATAAAAGTAGCGCAATCTCCCTGTGGCTGAGATATACAAGAATTTTTTTAAGAAAATTCACTAATAATGGCCATCTTTGTTCAGATAAACGCTCCATTACAAATGATACCGTTATATGGTAAATTAGTGGAGCTATCACAAAATGAGCAACTTTGACAAGAAGACTACATGGTGTCTCATTTATAACTGATGAATTTTCAACCGCTACTGATTTCATGATTTTTAATACATTGTCCTCTGAGACAGAATACAGAAATATAAGAAAGAGTTGATTATTTATAACTGCTCAATTAATGTCAAGTTTTTTCTTAGATGCTAAGCAGAGTCGATAAAATGTGCATTGACACTGCAATTATATCGGAATCTGCCATAACGATGCCTTCATTAGACACAATATAAAATTAGAAACCCAACCATTATTCTTTTTGTTAAAATCAGGATTTTTTTCTTGCCCAAGCCTTTTTAGTGCTGTTGCGAATACTTATTTATAAGCAGAGATCACCTAAGTTCATGTGTCCTATCTAATCCATACAATCTCCTTTAAAAATACTCTTATATTGTTGTTTCAGATCTACTGGATAAGCTTTCTATTGTACAAGCAATACATTTTTAGTGAATCTTTATTAAGGAAATTTACTCATAAAGAGGTGTATCTATAGTAAAACTTTTGCAAAATGTCTTTAAATAAGCACGAACTAGGGCCTCCGCAGCCATAATCCAAGGTTTGTTTGAATATATATATATATATATATATATATATATATATATATATATATATATATATATATATATATATATATATATATATATATATAGTGTAAATATGGTTTCAATTTACAAATTAATTAAAATTCACTTCTGTCCCCGAGGGATTTTGTTTAGCTTATTAATAACTGGCCAAATGAAATGAAACCAAAATTTTTTAAACTGAATATTAAAAAACATTAAATGAACTAAGGATACAATAAAAGATATGGAAATGAAGATGAGAACACTTAAACAATAAAACTATATAAATTTGATTCCTTATTATTGCAGTTATAAATATATTGCTTGTTTCTCCAACTTACTAATAACACACTTGTTTGTCAGTCTTACATAGAGAGCTACAGTATTTTGTCATTTTGAAACAGTATGGATACAGCAATGGTAAATAAGTATAAAAATTCTGGACGCAGCAAGTGCGTTATGGTAGTGAATTTTCATAAAATCTTTTTAATAACAAATATGTGTGTTTTTTTAAGAAAGCAGGCATCAAATTTGGTTACCAGTATAACCTATATAGTAAAAACAATGTGCCATGTTCCATTAAAATAACTTTATTGTGTGAAAATGTACAAAAATTTCCAAAAGTAAACTTAAAATGTTCCCGAAAAAACACGTTTCTTGGTCAACCTTATAGGTTAATAGCAAATTGAGCTGTTCAAATATGAAACATTTGATCAAAATTCGCTACCATAACGCACTTGCTGCGTCCAGAATTTATTTTCTTACAAACATGCATTATATTTCGATGGAAAATGCAAAAATGCAATAACATAAGGCGTGTTTGATTAAAAAAAGGAAATTTGTATCACCAACGACTTATGGGCCAGCCTGTGATTGCAGAAATATTATTTTAAGATGTAGCTCAAGACACCCTATAATTAATATATACAAATTTTCTTCATATCTTATATAATAATGGATATATTGAGCTTTATAAATTTTTTACGAAAATTCGACAAAAATTATATACCATTAAATGATAAACTTTATAGCTAAGGCTACTGCCAAGCATCAGAGAAAGGGTCTATTTGAAATGAATTTTCTGCAAATATTTTAGTAAAATGAAGGACAATGACGGTTGAAACTAAGACTTTAGGGTTTGCAAAACATCCTTCTTGAGACATTTTATTTCTATAGCCCGTATTAGATTTAAGTTATTTGCCTAAATGTTGCCAATTTTGACATTTTAAATCGCCACTTTGACGTTTTGAGGAAAACCCCAATTATTATTTTTTAAATGCCTATAACTTTTTTGTCTTTTGACATACATAGCTAAATTTTAGTAGGTAACTTACCTATAAGGATATTAACCTGCACACCAAATTTGGTTGCTCTTACTTTGTTAATTCCGGAGATATAATTTTTTTTCGAAAGCAAACACAAAATTTTCCGGTAAAACCTGGGCAGATTTTCCTGACTAACGAACTCATCCAAGCCATTTGCAAAAGTAATTTTTTCACCAAACTTGATAAAAATCGGCCCATTATTTTTTGAGTTATCGGTGTGACACATATATATATATATATATATATATATATATATATATATATATATATATATATATATATATATATATATATATATATATATATATATATATATATATATATATATATATATATATATATATATATATATATATATATATATATATATATATATATATATATATATATATAAACATATAAAAATTGAAACTGACCCCGGATATGTTTTCTGGGGGGCCTAATTAGCGCTCATTTGAAGAAATTTTTTTAAAATTCAAAAGTCGGGATCTCCTCATTAGTGAATTTTTTTTAAGAAAATTCACTAAAAAGAATCCGGGTGTAGCAAGTGCGTTATGGTAGCGCTTTTTTTGTAAAAATATTTCAAATGCGATAACGGAATTTTCCCTTAGCAGTGTGCGTGCTAAATTTAGAGAAAAAATATTATGAGCTTCGCGGATAATCACAAATTTGTTTCAAAAACGGTTTTTTGTTGTTTTGTATGCAAAAACTATTTCGATTGGGTTGACTGAAACCAAATCATCCGAGCGATTAAATAAGGAAAAATACCTGCCATGTTTATAATTTGACAAGTACATTCCTTTTGTAAATAATTAAACTGTCTTCTGAAAAACTTTTTCAACTTTAATGAAATTTGTACCACTTTTTTTTAAATTGACTTGCAGTACTTACATAAACCTACCAAGTTTTCATTTTATAGCTATACACAAAATTGAAATATCTCCAAATAATCGCAAATTAGGACCTTTAAAACCGATCTCAGAGTTCATTTAAATTAAAAGTATTAGTTTTAGTAATATGCTTTTCTATTAGTGTAGAATTTTTATTAAAATTGACTACTATTATTATAACACACTGGCTGCGTCCCGAATTTTTTTAGTAATATGATTTTTTTGTTGACCTTTGTGACTACCCTTCGTTCCCTGTTTACGCTTTGGTTTTGCACTAGCTAATTAAGTGTTCTCAGACTGTTCTTTCTACATCTAGTTTTAGCTTTCTTTACCTATTATTTGTTAGTTACGGACGTTCTCCTGGGTCGTCATGTAAGATAGAATATAGTTATGTATGTTTTGTTATGCATTTTTCTTTTACTCACATTATCTGATACTATTATTGAAATCAAGCCAATTTTAAATCTGCGGATACTTTTATTTACTTTTAACCAGACAAAGTATATAGCATTGTTTAGCTTTTAAATTAGGAACTTATTTTTTCTGTGAGCATCTGCAGATCCCGTTTGTATATTTACACGCGAACGACTAATTGAACTAATTAATTAACTGTACCCTGATCTGGGCGTATGGCCGAAGGCGGAAAAGGGCAACTGTAAATAATTTGTAAGTTCGGTAAATGAACACTCTCTTTACAGTCCAGATACTGCATACGTAAATAAAAAAAACAAACCTAACGATATTCTGCTAATTCCGAAAAGTACAACGATTACTTTTTAATTGGCAATCTGATCGAACATTTTAATTGCACCAGTGCTTCTCAGATTAGTTTCTGTTTAATAACCAGAGCTGTTAATTGGGTTGTAGGAAAAATCCGTTTCTAAATATAAACTCTCATTTGATCTGTACTAATTAAGTCCTGATCAACACTCCTTGAGATTTCAGTTCATTGGCTTTCTTAATTCAAAAGGTATCGCCTAACGTTTGTGCAGCAAATTAGAATTCACTTGTTAGGAAAGTAAATACACCTAATGATTTCAGGAAAAAAAGCGTGTTCTATATAGAAACGTTGCTTTTATTTGTAAGATGCAAATAAATCAAAAATAAAGTGTGTATATTATACAAAGCTTCGTCGTCGACGATGCGTATAGGAGGTTACAAGGAAGTCTTGTAAAATTACGATGTGTTTCTTATAAACTTTTCATAAAAGGGTTTGATAAAGAACAACGTTTTAGCAGTCAGAATTTCGGTTTAGTTTTAATCACGAGGCCCCAGTCCCGAACAAACAAAAAACTACTATTACAACACTGCAGAGCAGCAAACGGAGAATAAGAATAAGAATAAGTAGTCCTATCAATAAACGAGGGAGAGCTGAATCTAAATTAATTATGAATGAGCAAAGAAGCTGACTTTAGGGAAAAACATGCGTATCATCTTCTAAGACACCACATAAAATACAATGGACAACCTCCCAACCAAAAGGTATAAATAGGCAGCCTTCCATTACAGAAATATTCATTCTCTACTCATCACAGGTTAGTCTAAGTACTTAAAGTTTTTATTTCACTTTATATCATACTTATGCCACAACATTTTTATTTATTTATTGATGTATTTATTTATTTATTTATTTTAGAACCTTGGTGGTTCAGTGGTAAGAACGTGTGCTTTGGAACCGAGAGTTAGTGGGTTCAGTCTCAGGGCTCTCCTTTCACTTTTTCAGTAAATGTTGTACAATAAAAAGCAACCGAGGTTGTGGCATTGTATTGAGAAAGTAGAATATCTGCAGTTTCCGCCCCTCGGAGGGGTCGTAACGACGTCGGTCATGTGTCCATGCGATGTTGTGCACGTTAAAGATGCCTACCCTCCTTACAGAAAGGCAGGAGTTTGGAAAAATTTTCAGGACAGTGAGGTGAAACTGCTCCCTGGCGCCGTCGATTGCCCATAGTCGCGGAAATTGAGCGACGTTAAAAAATGTATTGTTTATATATGTAAGTATTTATTTATTTATTTATTTATTTATTTATTTAATTGTTTGTTTGTTTGTTTGTTTTTTATTTATTTATTTATTTATTTAGTACATATACTCAACGGAAATTACCAGAAACAAAGAGCTTGAATAACATGTGTCACATAAAGCATACACTAAAAAAACTAATAAAATAAATGCATCTCTAATTACCAAGCAGCGATGCAACACTTCTTTCAGTTCAAACTTTCGACAACGCAATATATTTGTCGACTAAAATCTGGTATTATAAAAATATAATACAGTTTACAAACCGGTGACTTAAGCTGGACATTGGTCCTAGGTGGCAGTATATAGAAGAGGTAGTGCCTTCTGGGGATGATTATAGGCGTCTGGAAAGGCAGAATGCGTAATAAGGCAGGCAAAATGATCTCACTATGTAAAAAATTGAATAAAAATAAGAGAGCGAAATATATTTGCATAGCCTGCAAAGATCCCAATGAGAATCTCGACAACAAACTGGCCTGTGGTGTGCCAGTGGCGGGTACACCTTATCGGTTCTGTATGCGAGAAACTTAACAAATCTTTGCTAGACATTCTCAAGTGCACTTGTATGGACGTCATACAGAGGAGACCACACCACACAAGCATACTTTAAATGCGGTCGCAGAGAGGCACCGAATAACATCTAGTGCCTGTCTTGTGGAAGAAACTGGAGTTGAGTATAAGAAATCCGAGTGTCTTGGAGGCTCTAGAAATAGCACACCCACGTAGTTTTCCACTAGCGAAAGTTTCGAGTCGAAGACAACACCCAAATCTTTGAAGGTTGCAAGTCTCCAAAAATGCTTTTAATCTATGGAGAGACAATTACACAACGGTTAATGGTATAAGACAGTACCACACTTTCATTAATAGTCAGCCGGAAGTTGTTGAGAGAGTACCATTGTTGAATCATACGCAAGTTTTACTCTAGCATGAAACAGTTGCTAGGACTACCAATGGTGAAGAAGACTTCAACATCATCTGCGTACAGAGGTCCGATAAATCTTTAATAAACAGATTGAAAAACATAAATCCCAAAACAGGCTCTTGAGAAACACCGGTCTCAACCAAAACCCTAACAGACCGGCACCGACCGTAATTACAAAAGTTAACCCTATCGCGAAGAATATATCCCAAAAAATTAAGTACGTTTGTTTGTTGTATGCGATTAGAATATAAAAATTTGTATAGAAAAATTAATAATTAAAAGACAGTAGAGTATTTGTTTCTTAACAAAGGTGTTTAAGGACATTTTCATTCGCTTCAACGCTGTTCAGATCTCTTTAGAATCAATCTAGTAGCATTTATAACAGTGAATGCGTTTGTGTCACCAATTGTACCACAAATTTTGCTTGATTGTGGGCAACATTGGTTAACCGACGTTTATAAACTTCATCTTCATTATACCACCAGAGAAATAATTTCAGTGATGTCAAGTCAGGTGAGCGAGGTGGCGACGTAAACAAAATAGGTGGGCTATCCACCGATTTTGCAAAAGTTTCATTATACCATTATTAATACCGTATAGAAATTATGTGGGCAGCGCTCCATTTTGATGAAAACCCCATGCAAATTCACAACGCCAAAAAATTCATCGTGTAGTTTAGGTATTAGAATTTCATACTTTTAACCAGCGGGGGTGCCTTACTAAATACATGGCCCACTTACCTTTTCACTTTGACACCACACCAAATATTGATCCCTACATGATTATAATTTTGGAATGGGTTTTATCAAAAAGTAGTGAACCTCTTCTCTGTTAAACATTTCACTTTTAGACAAATTACTTTCGTCGATTCATAAGATGAGATATAATGAACTCGAATTATTTCCACAGGCATTAATTAACCGTAGACAAAACGAAACTAAAATCAGCAGGGATTAAAGTTTTAAATTGCATAAACCTAAATGTTTTTCCAACACCTTCTGAATTATGGTTAATAAAATGCTACTCTAACAAACCACACCTTTAATTTAATTATTTGTATGAACTAACACACTTATTTCGTTTAATGTAATTCTGATAAGCCCATTCTTAGCTCTTTTGCTTTTAAAAGATAAAGCAACACAAAATGGCCTATGGTTTACAATTTTATGAATCAAGATATCTCTCTTGGTGCAGTTGTATTTTTTTACTCATTATGTAAGTCTCTAAAATATAACAAGCCCCAGAGTGACGAAAGGACATTTTGTAAACACCAGAGTGAACGTATACCAACGTGGGTACAAACCAGTTTTGTACACAGGACAAGCAGAGGCACTGGATTGCTTGTAAACAAAATCACTCAGAAAGGGAAGAGGCGGGTCGCTGGTAGTAAAAATTCGACACTTTTTCATTAAAAGTCCAGTTACATTTCATTCCAGTAGTTATCGGCACACAAATACGACTATTACCAAAACGTTTGATATTTTCTGATGAAATTCAGGTCTAAGTTGATTACAAAGGGGTTCTGAGAAATTGACTCTTAACTGTTAGTAGTTGGAGCCTCGGTGGCGCAGGGATAAGAACGCGTACCTCTGAACCGAAGGGTACTGGATTCTATTCCCAGGGTTTCCGTTTTTTCAGTATAAACTGTAATAAATTTATATCAACGGAGGTTCTGGCATTGTATTTGAGCAAGTTTAATGTCTGCATATTCCGCCCTTCGGAGGGAGCGTAAATTCATCGGTCCCTTGTCAGTGCAATGTTGGGCGCGTTAAAGATCCCTAAGATTGTTACAGAAAGACAGGGGCTGGGCAAAATTTACAGAAAAGTGAGGTGAGACTGCTCCCTGAAGTTGGTTATTGGCTATAGTCGCGGAAATAGGCCGACGATAAAGTAAAAAAATACTGTTAGTAAATTACTTATTAAAACCTTACATGCCAGTTTATCAAACGTTCAAAATATTAACTATCAGCCTCCAGACAATAGTACAAGTATTGCTCAAAACGTCGCCGCACATTCTGTAACATATCTAAAGAGACTTGCGGCATTCGTCTACGATACCCTAGCGTAAACATTGTAAGGTCTGGTTGCGTAGAATAAATTTTGCTTTTTTTTGTGTCCCCACAAAGTGAAACCTAGGTGTAATAAAAAAACTAGCGATCGTGCGGTCTATTCTATAAAACCTCTTCTGCCAACCCGGTGATCTGAAAATATGAAAATCTGTGGTTGAGACATTGTCGAACAGGGAAAGCGTAGTGTGGAGGAGCGTCATTCTGTTGGTATACCAACTGGTTTTCGAAATAATGTTAATTGTTCTCGATAATGATAGTCATTGGAATCGGTGTTGTTTTCCAACAACTCCGAGTACACCTCTCCAGGCAGAGAAAAACCAACAATATGGTCACCAAAAATTGCAGCACTTATCCGAAAAGCAAATATTGAAAAGAAAAGTAGGATCACTTATCACTTGTTCACTGATCACATCACAAAAGTTCAGGCGGTGGTCAAAGTCATCTTCATTTAGTTCGTGTGCAGGGATGGTATTTATAACTCTTTGAATGGTAGGTAGTTCGTCCAAAGCCAGATTCACTTGTCAGTTGCCTGGGATTCAAAGCAACCTGACCAAAAACCGCAATTTCTTACGCTTCATTTCTCTAAGCTCTTTGATTATTATTACAAATAGACCCGGTCTCTTAATACTTTGCTATTTACTCCAAAACATACTTTTAAGTATCTAAATGTTGTTGATTACATTAATTTGCTGTTCTACTCGCACGTTGATTGTTTGCATAAAAAAGTGAAATCATTTTTACCCTCTGTGCAATCGAGTAAACCATTTTTGTTGAAAAACTTCACAAGCTATAATAGCGTGATGGACAAATAAAATAACAATCACCCTTTCACTCAGGTTTCTTTGCAAATAAAGAAACCGAAGAGCACAATTTATTTGTTATAAGTAACAATTATAAAACTTACCAACTCTCACTATTTCGTAAGAAGATAAAACAATTCACAAAACGCGACGATATTTATAGCAAATTAAAAAAAAGTCGCCTTATCTTTAGTAGCCAAATTCTCAGAACCCACTGCCTTAAATGTAAAAACTGAAACACAATTTAAAGTAGATTTACAGCAGCTCTAAAAGTATGTGCTACTATTCCACCATTGTCATTCAAAATTTGAGGGGTGCCTAACACCACCGCTGGGTTGGTGTTGCGTTGTTGAAAATAAGCCTTACACTCATCTGCCTTCGAAGCAAAATTTACTATAATGCCCTTAAATGCGGCTGCTTCGTTTTGAAGTAGCCACCCCGTGTACTATTTTTTTTTGTCATTAAATTATTGACCCAAAACTCATTTTATGATAAAGCCTTACTGAGGAGAGTAGATGATCACGGCGATGTGTAAGTTATGAAACAACTTGCAGCACTAATTTTTACCCTTCCAAAAGGCTAAACCAGGACACAAGGCATACAGATTCTGTATGATAAACAAATCTTGATTAACTTCGTCATTTATCCGGTAAAATTTGAAAACTATTTGAATTATCTTTTCTTAACAAAAAATTATTATGAAAATTTGCTACTATAACGCCCTTGCTGCGTTCAGACTTTTTTGTAGCAAGTGTGTGAACATCGTTGGTAAAGAGGCTAATAAACCCATGTGTATAGTTCCTAGTGCACTTAATTATTAGATTTTGTGGTCCACTAGCGTGTGAACCGGGTAATAAAAATTCACGGACGGTACAACGAGGTAATCTATTTTATATCGTCACTCTACCGAAAGTAATCGCAGAGAAACTGGCTTCTAGAATTTTGGTTTAAAAACTATTTAAAACAAAATTCACGTCGGCCTATTCGTCTTGGAAGAGTGACGTGCAATTTACTTGTACGGTCTGTGGATTTAGTTCAGTGGGCGAATGCATTCAGACGAAAGAATATCGGAAAAAGGCACCGTGATACCTTTCTCATTTTATATAGAGAGGCTATACAAGAGCAATAAAAATTTAAGCGCTCAAACTTTTCTTGGCATATTTTATATTTTATTGCGTCGTTTTGTCAATTGGGTGACGATAATAGGACTCCATATTTAATATATTCAAATGTGTCCACGAACTTGATTTATCATGGTGAGTGAAGAATTTGGACGGTAAATGGATTTAAATACAAAATGTTTAAATTGTGGCCTATGTAAAACATACAGAATGTTTCAAGACGTTGGGAAATTTGTCTAAAGGGCTGCATATAAAATATACACGGATAAAAATATTCGATGGTTCAATAAGGATATTCCAAAAAAATTCTGGACGCAGCAAGTGCGTTATGGTAGTGAATTTTCATAAAAATCTTTTTAATAACAAATATGTGTGTTTTTTTAAGAAAGCAGGCATCAAATTTGGTTACCAGTATAACCTATATAGTAAAAACAATGTGCCATGTTTCATTAAAATAACTTTATGGTGTGAAAATGTACAAAAATTTCCAAAAGTAAACTTAAAATGTTCCCGAAAAAACACGTTTCTTGGTCAACCTTATAGGTTAATAGAAAATTGAGCTGTTCAAATATGAAACATTTGATTAAAATTCGCTACCATAACGCACTTGCTGCGTCCAGAATTTATTTTCTTTCAAACATGCATTATATTTCGATGGAAAATGCAAAAATGCAATAACATAAGGCGTCTTTGATTAAAAAAAGGAAATTTGTATCACCAACGACTTATGGGCCACCCTGTGATTGCAGAAATATTATTTTAAGATGTAGCTCAAGACACCCTATAATTAATATATACACATTTTCTTCATATCTTATATAATAACGGATATATTGAGATTTATTAATTTTTTACGAAAATTCAACAAAAATTATATACCATTAAATGATGAACTCTATAGCTAAGGCTACTGCCAAGCATCAGAGAAAGGGTCTATTTGAAATGAATTTTCTGCAAATATTTTAGTAAAATGAAGGACAATGACGGTTGAAACTAAGACTTTAGGGTTTGTAAAACATCATTCTTGAGACATTTTATTTCTATAGCCCGTATTATATTTAAGTTATTTGCCTAAATGTTGCCAATTTTGACATTTTAAATCGCCACTTTGACGTTTTGAGGAAAACCCCAATTTATTTATTTTTAAATACCTATAACTTTTTTGTCTTTTGACCTACATAGCTAAATTTTGGTAGGTAACTTACATATAAGGACGTTAACCTGCGTACCGAATTTGGTTGCCCTTACTTTGTTAGTTCCGGAGATATAAAATTTTTTCGAAAGAAAACACAAAATTTTCCGGGAAAACCTGGGCAGATTTTCCTGACTAACGAACTCATCCAAGCCATTTGCAAAAGGAATTTTTTCACCAAATTTGATCAACATCGGCCCATTATTTTTTAAGTTATCGGTGTGATACATATATATATATATATATATATATATATATATATATATATATATATATATATATATATATATATATATATATATATATATATATATATATATATATATATATATATATATATATATATATATATATATATATATATATATATATATATATATATATATATAAACATATAAAAATTGAAACTGACCCCGGATATGTTTTGTGGAGGGCCTAATTAGCGCTCATTTGAAGAAATTTTTTCAAAATTCAAAAGTCGGGATCTCCTCATTAGTGAATTTTTTTTAAGAAAATTCACTAAAATATGTGAGATATAGAGTTGCACGAAATACAAAAAGCTTTTATAGCGGTCACAAGTGTCTGAGAAATTAAAAGAAAATACAAGTTTTCATTGTTTCTGTTTATATATATATATATATATATATATATATATATATATATATATATATATATATATATATATATATATATATATATATATATATATATATATATATAGAGAGAGAGAGAGAGAGAGAGGGTGTTCCAATAGTGTGTACTTCCTCTATATATCCCTTATCCTAAGAGCTAGCCAAAAAAACTTTTAACAAAATTTTCTTGTGATTATGTAAGCTATATCGAGAAAACATACTCAGCTTTGTGGAACTTCCGGTTGCAGCGGAAGTAGCTATCAACTTCGTTATTTTAAATAGAATGCTACTTTTTATTGCATTTTACTTATACTTATACTTTATACTTTATTGGCTGAAATTACACAATACGTCTATACAGTAAGTCCATTTTTAATTTGTGTTGTATATAGTGACATAATTTAATACGGTTTATTCTAAAAAAACTTGACAATGCATTATCCAAATATGACATACTTCGAATTTTGACAAATCATTTAAAATAAACTTTTTATACCATTTTTCTTCCATCTTACATTTCCAATCACTGCCTTCATTTACTACTAATCTTTACACATCCATCGTTACTTTCCCATCATCATTCTTCATTTACTTTCCATATTTATACCAAATTTATAAAATTTTATACAGAACCAAACCGCTTCATTCTGACAATTAAATATGTATTTTTGGATGTAAATTAAAAAATAAGTGTGACTTTGTGACAATGCATTATCCAAATATGACATACTTCGAATTTTGACAAACCATTTAAAATAAACTTTTTATACCATTTTTTCTTCCATCTTACATTTCCAATCACTGCCTTCGTTTACTACTAATCTTTACACATCCATCGTTACTTTCCCATCATCATTCTTCATTTACTTTCCATATTTATACCAAATTTATAAAATTTTATACAAAACCAATCCGCTTCATTCTGACAATTAAATATGTATTTTTGGATGTAAATTAAAAAATAAGTGTGACTTTGTGTAGCATTTTCTATAGTTATCTTTGATAGTTGTGAAAATATTACTACTTTATTTTTTTTAGCTCTGATTTATATGTTACTTCAAACGTATGCTGTGGGCTGAGTTTTAAGTTCCCTGCCTTAAATTCTAAATATCTATAGACGACATTCAATTCTTTGAAATAGTTAAAGAATAATTTATTATCATTGTACAGGGTGTATTTCCTTTGGGTTAGAACATACCTAACTTTAAAATGACATAACTTGTTCTTTTCAAATAGAACACCCTATATTTTATGGATTGGCCAGGTAGGTCACTCAATTCTGCATCGATGAGGTATTGGTTTCCCTATATCTATAGTTGATAGTTTTCGAGTTATAGTGGTTTGTTTTACTTTCGCTTGTAAAAACTGTATTCTGTCAGATACAGGAGGCACAGAGAACGTAACAACTGATATCTATTGTGAGGTGACAGATAAACGTCACTAAAATTTCGATTAGTTCTAATGTATCGTTTTTTTTTAGATTATTTTTTATGATAATGTCTGTAGTTTATTATTATTTGGTCTTATGTATTTTATGCCTACTATCGTTGACATCACCTTGCATAGATAGATGAATTTTATGTCGTGTATTATTGATTGAATACAACGAAATATTGGTTTCAATTAGAAAAAAGAATCTCCAAGAAAGTGGAATCCACCAGATAATTCATTGATATACTCCCACGGTTTATTTGGTAGAAATGCACAAAACAACAATATTTTTACACACAATTAGTTGCGGAGATAAAGCACGATCATAGATCGAAGTTACTCGCCTACTTCAAGAAAAAATTCCCGATTTGCCGCCTCTATCCCAAGGGATAATTAGTAAAATTAGAAAGCAATTTTGCGGGTGGACCTGTAAGGGAGAGAGAAAAAACTTTCTAGTGCACTGTGTAATGATACTGAATTGGACGTAATGCTGAAACCATTTTACTTCGAGTTGGAAAGCAACAACAACATTGGTTGTTAGTCATAAAGTTAAATGTATTCCTATAAGTTGGTACGAACTCAGAAGCTCATGGAGGGCGATTTTAATAAAAGAACGTCTTCTCGTAAACAAGAAAATGTAAGTTAACAATAAAACTAAAACATATAAGGCTAGATGCATTCTCGCAACAATTAGAAACGTAGACTGGTTTCTCTCTCATTAGAGCTCTTCAGTACGGTATACTAATTGCAGCGAAAATACACCTATAAAGTAATAGGGCTATAGTAGCCAGCCTTTCAACACTAAGTGAGTGGTGGACGTGCCGCCACCTAGTTGCGGAACCAAGTAGTATGTTGTCACGCCAGCTCCAAATAACACAAAGTGTTAAAAAATAGAGACTGTATACAACTAACTAACAATTTAGTAAATTGTTAGCCCTGGCCCATTTCTACCCTAATATAGGGACAAAGTATGTACTGCTAGATGCAACAATTAGAACAGTAGACCGGTTTCGCTCTCATTAGAGCTCTTCAGTACGGCATACTAATTGCAGCGAAAATACACCTATAAAGTAATAAGGCTACAGTAGCCAGCCTTTCAACACTAAGTGTGTGGTGGACGTGCCGCCACCTAGTTGCGGAACCAAGTAGTATGTTGTCACGCCAGCTCCAAATAACACAAAGTGTTAAAAAAATAGAGACTGTATACAACTAACTAACAATTTAGTAAATTGTTAGCCCTGGCCCATTTCTACCCTAATATAGAGACAAAGTATGTAAAGCTAGATGCATTCTTGCAACAATTAGAACCGTAGACCGGTTTGGCTCTCATTACAGCTCTTCAGTAGGGCATACTAATCGCCGCGAAAATACACCTATGAAGTAATATGGCTAAATTGTTAGTTAGTTGTATACGGTCTCTATTTTTCAACACATTGTTCCATTTGGAGCTGGCGTGACAACATACTACTTGGTTCCGCAACTAGATGTAGGCACGTCCACCACTCACTTAGTGTTGAAAGGCTGGCTACTATAGTCGTATGACTTTATAGGTCTATTTTCGCTGCAATTAGTATGCCGTACTGAAGAGCTCTAATGAGAGCGAAACCGGTCTACGGTTCTAATTGTTGCAAGAATGCATCTAGCATTACATACTTTGTGCCTATATTAGGGTAGGAATGAGCCAGGGCTAACAATTCACTAAATTGTTAGTTAGTTGTATACAGTCTCTATTTTTTAACACTTTGTGTTATTTGGAGCTGGAGTGACAACATACTACTTGGTTCCGCAAGTAGGTCGCGGCACGTGTACCACTCACTTAGTGTTGAAACTAAAACATGTTTTGTTTCCTGATGAGTGTAGTTTTATATTTCACGGCCATGCTAGTCGTCAAAATTATTGCTACTGGTCCAAAAAAAAATCCACACTAGACGAAAGACGAACATACGCGTTACGCTGAAAAGGTTAGTTTGGGCAGGAATAGGTGAAAAACATGTCGCTCGTCTCTTTTTTATTGAGTCGCAATTTGAGTGGGAATAATTATTTTGCACAAGTACCAGCGAATGTGACATGCTTGTAACAGGATGGAGCACAAGCATGTCACCAAATAATGTCCGGAAGTACCTCGACTTAATATTTCCAGATCAGTGTAAGGCTAGATGCATTCTCACAACAATTAGAACCGTAGACCGGTTTCGCTCTCATTAGATATCTTCAGTACGGTATACTAATTGCAGCGAAAATACACCTATAAAGTAATAGGGCTATGGTAGCCAGCCTTCCAACACTAAGTGAGTGATGAACGTGTCGCCACCTAGATGCGGAATCAAGTAGTATTATGTCACGCCAACTCCAAATAACACAAAGTGTTAAAAATAGAGACTGCATACAACCAACTAACAATTTTTGTAAATTGTTGGCCCTGGCCCATTAGCTCTAATTAGAGCAAAACCAGTCTACGGTTCTAATTGTTGTGAGAATGCATCTAGCCTTACATACTTTGTCCCTATATTAGAGTAGAAATAAGTCAGGGCTAACAATTTACTAAAATTGTTACTTGGTTGTATACATTCTCTATTTTTTAACACTTTGTGTTGTTTGGAGCTGGCGTGACAACATACTACTTGGTTCCGCAACTAGGTGGCGACACGTTAACCACTCACTCAGTCCAGATCAGTGGTTATAGAGGCGAGAATCCTTAGAATGGCCAGCGCAATCACCAGATCTTACGCTATGAGACTCATTTTTATGATGATATGTGAAAAGTGCGGTATAGCTGAGTTAATAAGAAGGATAAAGATTGCGATGAGGTCGGTCACGACTCGGACGTTCACCAACGTTAGAAAACACTTTCATTCACGATTAGGATGCTGCCGACACGTTAAAGGCATGCATTTTGAAAATTTATTACACTACGTTTGAAGAGTTTTTAAGTTTTTTTCGTTATCAAACTTTTTTTTTACTATTAAGTTTTGCAATAAATGTTAAAACCATAACATGTGTGAATAGAGGATGAAGAAATCCTTCAAATGATATATCACAAGCCTCTACTTTTTATTTTAGAATTTGGGTGTTCCAACATTCACTCGAATGGGGTAAAATATAGAGGTAGAGTTTTCAAGTTGCAGAACGCCATTTTAGTGAATTTTCTTGATGAAAAAATCCATAAAAAAATGACCGCGAATTAGGGCCTTTAGAACCCATGTCCAAGGTCAGTTTGTAAATATATATATATATATATATATATATATATATATATATATATATATATATATATATATATATATATATCTGTGTGTGTGTATCCGAGCGATAACTCAAAAAACACTCAATTGATTTGAACGAAGCTGCGCACATACCTTCTTCTCGTCAATCGCGGACGAGTTCGTCAACCAGTTCTAACGGATGTAGTTTTCCAAAAGTATACAAAAAGATTTTTGAATACGCTATATTTTTGAAATTATTAAAGTAACCCTATAACTAGAATGAGACTTTACAGGTAGCTAGAAATGAAGTGAATAAGCATCTGTTGTCAACTCTGAGTATCTTGTTTCACAAAATTTTGTTTTTTTCCCAAATTAAAGACCAAATCTGAAAGACATGAATGGAAACAATTAAAGTGGTTAAAGTAGAATGCCAGGCAACGACAGAGTAGTCACCCGCCACGAGTAGTTTGATACATATACAACAGGCATACATCATAATGCAACGATAACGTTCACACTTGAACTGTGGCGATTCCGCCCTAATGGCCGCCTTCGGGTATATTCGGATTCGCGGATTTGTAGGGGAAAATAAGGAAGTGTTATATCAGCTATTTGAAGTAAAACCAGATGTTATAGTGTATTTTGTTTATTCATTAGGGTTTGACAGTTTTGTTTTGACGTTAAGTAAATGATTCTATATTGCTTTTAAAACTATAAACTAAAGAACAAGAGCGTGTTTTGTTTATTTATTATCGTTTGGTAGTTCTCTTTTGAGGTTAAGTATTAAATGATTGTTATTGAAATATATATAACAACTTGTACCTATATTATGCCTTTAAAATTGGAAGTTAAAGAATAATAAACTGTTTTGTTTATTTATCATAGTTTACATTTATGTTTTGACGTTAAATAGTAAATGAGTGTATACTAATATGTTTCTAAAATTGGAAATCGAAGGATGAGAATATTAACCTTAATATTCGTTGATTAATTGTTCAAGTAGGTAAGTTATTTGAATAACGAATTGACTTCTTGGTATGAATTAAGTTTCCTTCTGATAAGCTTTTGCAACTTTAATGAAATTTGTAATACAAGTTTGTTTTAAACAGACACACAGTACCTAGATTCACAACATTTTACTTTTCTGGTGTCATAGAAAATTGAGTTTTGGACACTCAATTTTTTTTTCTTAGAAGGAGCTGAAATACAAGATTTGAATATTTTTATGGTAACGTAAAGAGATGATTTCTGAAACTGAGCTTGCATTAAAACCTCTAAACCAGAGCGTCGACGTCTGTTTAAATTAAAAGTATTACTTTTAGTAATATGCCGTTCTAATAGTGTACAAATCTTATGAAAATTCACTATTATAACGCACTTGCTGCGTACCGAAATTTGTTAATTTATAATTGGCGTGTTGCAGGATTTTTTGTAAATATGCAAATTGGGAATTTATTCTATCTGGCTGTTACACAGTGTATAGGCGATACACAGAAAACTATATACATAGACAGTGAAGAACTATATAATACAGAAAACAAAATCAGATATACCATAGTGTTTACTTATTAGTCAAACATTCATTCCAAAGGATTACACCTTGGTAATGAGCTTAAAGTCTAAATTATTTGCATTATGTTCTGTAGAACAGCCAGTAGCGCCTTGTGTTGCGGATACCCCGTTTTCGTGTACGCGGAGAACATTCTACGTGGGTAGAGACAGGGAATCCGGCAAATCCTGCTATTTCATCACGAGCACAAACATATCTCGACCATCTACACGTCCTTGGCAATTCTGCTCACAAATTTCACTCAAGCTCCCTAATTGTTTAAGCTCATTTCAACATCTGCGGGTTCCAGATCTAATTAGCTTTATTAATAAATAAACAGTTTTTGCAACTATGGTAATGGAGTAAGTCGACCCGACAAGAACAAGGAAGATAGCAGACTGGCTTCTCTTCTGATTCGGTAGGCTGGTCACGTGTGCACTCCTCATCACGTAATAACACAGAGCCTGCAGTATATTAATTCAAGATTCATGCGAGCTTTCATAAACTTTACATGCAGACTTGCTTTCTGATTACTCTCCATGAAAACAGGTAGCTTTTTTTCTGGTGAACTGTAATTTATTTTGTTATTCTCCAAGATATACTATTCACAGTAGCTCTCCTTGTATGAGGAGCAAGATACGTGGATAACATAAAATTAACATCTCATCAGATTTTTGAATTTTGTTGTTGTTGATGCGACTCGACGTACAGTGAGAGTCAACGTTTAAATACAATAGGATAGTCGTTTATGGGTGAACTTTTCAAGTGAAATGTATACAGGGTGCACCGTAACAAATAGGCCATATAGTAACGGTAGATTTTAGACTTAAAAATAATACGACTCCGTCAAATACGCCTTAGTAAAATGTTGCTCGTTTAAGAGATAAAGAGTGTTAAATATTGATTTTAAGTTTGAGATTTATTCCATAGTTTGGACAGTTTTTATAAAAATGTCGTGAAAACTCGGAATTGGGGGTTTGAATGGTGGGAATTCCGAAACTAAACTTCTTTTTTGGGTCGGCTGTAGAGGGCGCTAGCTAGAGAAGGTTGAATACAAATTGTTTATCATAACTTTCCTATGCAAAACTCTATCTCGATTTTAAATGAAAACACGCAAAACTAGCCGATGTCGAGATATTCGCACTTTAATCATTCAATGAACGTGAACTTTCTGGTCACTGTCAATATTATTTTCTCTTCTTTTTCCTCAGAGCTCATCCGCGGCCTTGCCGCCCCGATAGCACTGCAACCTTTGGTTGATTGTGCATACCCTTAATATTATTCCACCCATTCCAAAAGCCTTGAACTAATTTGCACAGTTATTGGTAGGGTGAAGTTTTATATTGCTCTGTCTCCGGCTAGACTGACCGTAGATCAGTTGTCTTTTGCGATCCAGAGCTTTACACTCGCACAAGATGTGCTGGGCTAATTCCTCCCCCTCGCCGCAGAGTCTGCATGCGAGGTCCCCTTCGAACCGCTCCATTTTATGCAGGTGTTTCTTGACGGCCATGTGTCCCGTCCAGAGACCTGTTGTGTTTCTGATCTGTCATCTGCTAAGATTAAGCAGCTCCACAGCTCTCTTTGAACTGGGTTTGTCAATTATTGACTTCCCTTGTCTGAGCCCTGGACAGTCTGCCCAGTACACCTTGTGTTGGTTTCTGACCCAGGATTTAATGGCTCCCCTGGCAGTGCTCTTTGTCACGCCTGGAGCCGGTTCTGGTCCCATAAATGGTTCTGCTGACCCTATCTTCGCGATACTGCTTCTTCATTGCCTCTGGCCCCCGACTGACCCGGCACTTAGGTCACCTCATTCTGCCCAGCCAGGTCGCTCGTCTCGTCTCGGCACTCACTCACCAGCCAGGAATTTACCCGACGGCTACGTAATGCCTTAGGGGCTGCCTGGCTGTCTGTGGCTATAAGGATCTGCTTGTTGGTGTAGCCCCTCCTCTTGTTCTCCCGCACACAGTGCAGGATGGTGTACATTTCGACCTGAAATACCGTTGCATGGGCTCCGAATACTATGACTCACCCTAGGTCCTTCCGAGTAAATACCTGCCCCCGTCCCACGCTCCCCGCCGGATCCGTTCGTGAACCAGGCGAGCGCGTCCTGTGGTATTATTTCCTTACTAACTCAAGTAAGTTTTGACTTAAGAAACAGACCCTAACACAGATAACTGAAAAATAATGACTTTTACTGACACCTAACGTCAACAGTTGCTGAAAACCGAGCTTTTAATTACTTTTACGCTATTGAATTCTCAAAATTGTCGAGGAACAACGCATTTACAAATTTTTAGATGCGAGATGATTTGCATTTAGGCTCAAGTCAGTTATAATGGCCGTTCCGCAGCAACAAGATATTTCGAACTCTACCCAAATTGCAGGTAGCCAGATCAAAAAATCTCCGTTATAGCTGATTTGCGAACTCATCCGTGATCTTGAAAAAATGATAATATCTGCCAGGTTTCGTTGACATCAGTGGAGTATTTTTTGAGTTATCGCTCGGACACATACATATAACGCATAAATACAATAAAATTGAAAGTGACCATTATTAAGGAAAATCAAATACGGCGTGATTTTTATTTTAAAAAACTAACTGTTTGGTATAATAGTCTCACCCTTATCGTTATACCTCTTCAAGGGGTCGCTACCCTTTCGTAATTTTGAATTTGAGTGGTGGGTAGACTGACAGATCTTTTTAAAGCTGACCCCATTCTTCAAATGACCCCCCACATCAAAAATTCTAAGGGGGTTAGGTCAGGTCATCTTGCTGGCCACTCGATTACACCACGCCTGCCAAACCATGTGTTGGAAAATTTTTGATCCAGATACTGTCGTGAATTGACGTCATCATGCGCAGGGGACCGTCTTGTTGATAGCACAAGTTCTGATTTACCATATCAGCATTGACTTCATCAGGAAATAAGTTCAGTAACGTCGTAATGAGATATTGCTGTAAAAATTGTAGATATCGTGGACCATTTATAGTTTCATAAAAAAGTAAGGACCAATAATCCTACTCCTAATAATTACCGCCCGAACAACTTTTGTGGATATTGTGTGTGTGATTCTGTCGCATTTACCTTGTATTTTTCTTGACCAATATCTGCAGTTTGACGGTTAACTTCTATGTACTGTAAAAGCGGGTTCGTCCGAAAATAGAATATCTGGAACTTGCAAAGAGTTATCATCACATTTATCCATTAATATTGCACAAAACTGCATCCTTCGGTTTGACTCTTCATCGGATAAATCACAGAACAGCTGTATTTTATAAGTATGAAAGTTTTCAAGTTTTAATACTTTATGTGCCGTCTGATATGGATTTATATTGTCTCAGCTAATTTGTCGAACACTACTGTGGCGATTCTCTTCCACTGCCAATAAAACGTTTAATTTCGCTTCTTGATTTATAAACCGGCCACCTGTTTTTGGTGAGTCTCCCACACTAGACGTTTCTCGAAATTTTTTATCTATTCGACTCACTGTTGATTGATTGATAAACATATCCGAATATTTGTCTACTGTGGTGTTATTATTATTATTATTATTATTATTATTATTATTATTATTATTATTATTATTATTATTATTATTATTATTATTATTATTATTATTATTATTATTATTATTATTATTATTATTATTATTATTATTATTATTATTATTATTATGTGTCCAGGGAAGCAGCTCTAACAGCTTACTATGGGCTAGTGGAGTCTTGCATCCGATATGGTATAATTATATGGGCTGGTTCTGTGGAGGTAGGCAGTGTCTTCCGAGCACAAAAAAAATGTATCAGGAGAATTTTTGGTTTGAAACCAACTGAAAGCTGCATATGCTATTTTATGCTCACCTACTACTCGCTGTATATCATTGAATGTGTCAAGTTTATGAAGGAAAATAGTGATCTCTTTGTTCATTATGAACAACAGCACACTTACCCCTTGCGCAAGAGAGATGACCTGATATAACCCCACACAGGCCTGACTAGGTTGCAGAGAAATGCAAGGTACAATATTATAAAAATATTTAATCAGCTGCCCGTTGAGGTAAGACAGTTGCCCATGCCAAAGCTAAAAGCAAAGTTACACAAATACTTGTTGCAAAAAGCCATCTACGATATGGATGAGTATTTCAATGCTACCGATCTGCAGCATATTTTGGTTTAGGCTCCCTCCAAACAAGTCCTTCTTTTAATACAGTTTGTGTTTGGCGAGGTTTTTGTCTTTTTAGTTATTATAATTTCTTTATTATACATGCAATTTTAATATGTTTAATGTTTGTATTATATATTTTACACTTTTTGTATACTTAATTATTATGCTTTTATTTATACATAGTTATTATTTTTACATGCAATTTTAATGTGTTTAATGTTTTTGTGTTTTATATTTTACAATTTTATATACTCATTTATATTTTACCTATACATAGTTTTTTTTTATACACACAATATTAATATGTTTAATGTTTGTATTATATATTTTACACTTTTTGTATACTTAATTATTATGCTTTTATTTATACATAGTTATTATTTTTACATGCAATTTTAATGTGTTTAATGTTTTTGTGTTTTATATTTTACAATTTTATATACTCATTTATATTTTACCTATACATAGTTTTTTTTTTTCTATACACACAATATTAATGTGTTTAAAGTTTTGTATTTGATGCTTTACACTTTTTGTATGATTGTTTATATTTTATTTATACATTGTGTTTTAGTATTTTAGATTGATACATGCGCTTTTATATGCGGAGTGGTCTTTATTTACTCGGTAACTCTGTTGGTCTGCACTAGTCTTAGCAAGTATTGTTTGAGACGTATTTTATCTGTGCACTCAGTTTAAATATTCTGTTCATAAATAGAGTTTTGTTGTTTCCTTTTTCTATATGTAGGTGTATATATTTGTGAAAACTGGCTCTACGCCCAAGTGAGCATCTGTATCATATTTGAGTCAATAAAGATTATTATTATTATTATTATTATTATTATTATTATTATTTAGTATTAATCAAAATACACACCTTTGCCTGAGTTCGGATCCTATCACCATAACCAATTATCATTCGAACTGCAATGAGGAAGTTGCATATAATTTACTTTGATGAAAAACGTATTTAAAGTACAGCAAAATACTCTAAAAATATATGTCTACAAGTAAACCCCCCTTAAAGTGAACCATTAATTAGTGATTAATTATTGAAATATTGAATATAATTCAAAATGAAAGGGTGGGCGAAAACGCGATCTGATTGGTGAAGAGGTTTGTGACGTCACGATCTGGTACATCTGCGTGATACCGTTGTGTTTGCATCGAATTCTGAGCAGTTTTATCATAATTTTAAGTAGTTTTGGCGTTTAGTGTATAATATAGGTTCAAAGGTAGTAAGTTGTGTTTAATCTAGTTTAGTGCACGACTGTGTGATGACTTCAGCAGATTCAGAATTACAATACGAGAATGCGAAAGACATAACAGTGCCTGGACATAAATATTATAAGTGTTGTATAGTGCCCAAATGTACTTCCACAACAATAACTACCCCCAACAAATTATTCTTTAATGTACCTAAGAATCAGAAAATCAGGAAGAAATGGTGTATATTTTTCTTGTAGATTATTTGAATGGAGAACATTTTGAGGTTATGCTTCTATTTACATTATATTTTATAATAAATTACTACATACAATCCTACAAAGATATTTACAGGATAAAATAAGGTTGATATCAGACACATACCTCCCAGCTTCCACTCCTTTTAGCTCAGCACCCATGAAATTCCTAAAAACGCAAACATTGCTAGCACTTAAATTTTTGGTAAATTATAAGATTGTCCTTGGAAGAATCCAACTTCTGTAGCTATACTATAAGACTGTACAGTTTTTAAAATATTTAATACGGGTATATAGATAATAACAATAATATAAGTTGATAACAATAACTATCCGGCACATGTAAGTCGCATAAACACTAATGATATGAGGATCTCTGTGTGAGTAAGCGAGACTCGCTTGGCCGATACCGGATCGTGACGTCACAGTAGACCGTCTTTGTTTATGGCTGCGTTTTTGCGCGGAGACAATTATTTTGATTTTATATGTATTTTTACAGGAAAACGATTAGTTAAAAATTTAAATTTTATATGGCAATTGATTTTATACAATGTGGGGAACTGAATAAGAGGAGAATAAAAAATGTGCAAATTCCTCATTCTTTGAGCTATTAATACGAATTTTACTAAAAATTTAATAATTAATTTGAAAAAGCAAAAGTTGAAAATTATACGTATTAACTTTGCACGACAACCAAAACGTAAATTTACTACTATTATCTGTAGAATGTATCGCAACAAATTATCAAATTTATGGTTGATTAGTTTTTATGGCATACGTAGCAGATGATTGTTATCATCAATAGATTGTTATAGATACGACATAGTATACACCAAAATCTCTAGAGTTCTTTTCGTACAAGAAGCCCAACATTTTGAACATTGTTTTTAGATTTTGAAATATTGATTTATTATATCATAAATACCATGTTAGTATCATAAGACTAGACTGTGTAATTCTATACAAGCTTCATTTGTGGTAAGTGCTACTGATAATAAAAATGTTATTACTCACTTTATTTTATTCCTACAAAAAGAACGGTCTTGATGAATAGAGATATGATTTGGCTTTAAAAATATGTATCACACTACCGACCATCCAATTTCAAAATTTCGAAGGGGAACTACCCTTTGAAGAGGTATGACGATAGAGGTGAGATTTTTATATTAAAAAGTTAGTTTTTTAAAATAAAAATCGACCTCTGTTTAAATTTTCCTTAATATTGGTTACTTTCAATTTTATTGAATTGTGTTACTTAGACATATATATATATATATATATATATATATATATATATATATATATATATATATATATATATATATATATATATATATATATATATATATATATATATATATATATATAAACGCAACATTATATATCTATTTTATTTGCGTATTATTTCTTGGGTATCAAGTCACCACAACCATCGTATTAATCCACATCAGATCAGGCTTAGTTTTCGTTGCCGGGTTGTATTAATTCAACTTCCAAATAATTTCACCACTTTCCTTTAATTTTAAGCAACATTTATAATAAATAATACTGGGACTACGCTGTACGTTCCACACAGTGTTTAGCATTGGTGCTAAAAAAATTACCCAAACCTACATGCTAGGTTTTCTCTTCCGGGCTCGCAAATACTTTACACCAGATAATGCCTATACCTTATATACTTCACAAATAAGGCCAAACCTCGAATACTGCTCCCACATCTGGGGTGCCGCTGCCGCTTCTACACTCGCTATCCTGGAATCCATTCAGAAGAGAGATATGCGTCTCATCGGTGACCCTACCCTCACCCAAAGACTGCCATATCTTGCCTACCGACGTGCCGTTGGTGACCTCTCTCTCTCTTTTATAGATATCTGCACGGGCACTGCTCAGAGGAGCTTTCCTTCATAGTTCCTCCACCTGCTACCTACAACAGATCTACCAGGGAACAGAGCGAATGCACTCTTTTCCTGCCCAGGTCACCAGGCATAGAACATCTTGTTATGCCCGCTGTTTTGTCCCGAGGACTTTCAAATTGGGGAATTCCTTGCCGGCACATATTTTCCTTTTCTTCCGAACCTCCAAACCTTCAAGTCCAGAATTAACAAGTTGCCTCTTTCCTCCTTATCGACACCCACGGTACGATATTATTTAGATTGTAAACCCTCGTGGTATGCTGTTGAAATAAAAAAATCTGAAAATTTTCATCTTGATGGAAATAACTCTTACAGCGAGATGTTAAAATATGTATGCGTTTTGCTATGTTGCTACTCTTAGTGGTTAATATTGGTTATTGCATTTCTGAGGCTAATCTACAAAAATAAATTACAAAACTTTATTTTCACGTATAAAGTCTGAAATATCGTCTTAATCTGAGTTCATTCATGCAAGCTTTGATTTACGTAAGAAGACCTTCTTTGATTATATGTGAGGAGGTAGGTATTTTCTTCTGAATGTGCGTGATTTATTCCACAATTTTCCTGAATGTAATATTGACGGAAGTAACAAGGGGCTATATTCTTCACGAATGAATATATTATTGGATTCGGGACATACTGACAAGAAAAACCACGATCCTTCTTTCTAGTTCCCTTACGCCTTTCCAAGTCACGCAACATTCTCCTGTTAGGTTTGGATGGAAGTGATTCCCTGCGTTATCGAGTTTTCGATCAAAGGTAAACAGATATATGTTCAAGGGCAATATGCGGCTTGTTGCTCTATTTCTATATCATTTGTATTTATTTCAGGACCAGCAGCTCAACATTCTGTGTTGTATTATGTAAACGACACAAAATTTAGCTACAAATAATATATAGACGGTAAAGTGCTGTTAAAAGTGTCTCATGATATTATCAGTAACTTCAAATATGTTTTTTGACTAAATTATTATCCATTCATTGATTGTTGTTGCCCTTACTTGGTGAAACTTGTCCATACTACAAACATACTTGGAGACTACTTCTCTGGCTTCACTGTTGGTTTTCGTTGGTGAACGACGTAGCCAGCGCGTAAGCTAACTGGAGCAAGTGGCCCTTCGAATTCTGGAAGTTCTAGGATGTTCTTCAACGTTTCTGTGACTATAGTTTCGCTGCTTGACAGCATTCTCAGACAGATTAAAATTGAATTAGTACGAAGACATGACAACTATAAATAAAGATCTGTTGCTATATTATGATATGATGTTTTGATCAAAATTGTTTTAACAAAATGAAAATAAAAAATGAAGCAGATGACAGATGAGGCTTTCAAAATGTCTACGTGATGTATGTCAATATTTAACATAAAAATAGAACTAGCCTATAATAACTATGATAACAGTTACAACAATAAGATAACTAAACAATAACAGTATAAAAGCAGTCTCTATACAACGAAAATATCGACATACATCAACTCATTATCTTATTACAACTTTTTTGAAAGAATCGTTAAATTTATTTTCTTTTACTTATTTAATTAGAAATAAGAGTATCCCAGAAAGGAGAATTCATTAAATCAGTTTGCTCGTTTAAAACAAGGTAGCTATTGTCGTGTGTGTGCTTTTTAACTTCCAAAGCTCCAAAAAAGTTTATTTTACGCCTGTCATTATAAAAATGTAGTGGGTGTATGCGGTTATTTACTGTAAGTCTATGTTTGGTATCAATAATATGTTTTGCAAATGTAGATTTGTCAGCGTGGTTATTTCTAAATGCAGAAATATCTTCTTTGTATCGGGTTTTAAAATTTATAGAAGTTTCACCAATGTAGATTGCGTTACAATGTGTACAAGCTAATTTATAAACTCCAGCTATTGTCAGGAAACAAATACAAAGGTAGCTTTTGAATCTTACAACACGACGCGTGATTTACTATTTAAGGCTAAAGAAAAATCTTGCTTCCTGACAAAAGCTTGAGTGTATAAATTAGCTTGTACACATTGTAACGCAATCTACATTTGTCAAACTTCTATAAATGACCTGACCAATGTATATTGCGTTACAATGTGTACAAGCTAATTTATAAACTCCAGCTTTTGTCAGGAAACAAATACACAGGTAGCTTTTGAATCTTACAACACGACGCGTGATTTACTATTTAACGCTAAAGAAAAATGTTGCTTCTTGACCAAAGCTTGAGTTTATAAATTAGCTTGTACACATTGTAACGCAATCTACATGGGTCAAACTTCTAGAAATTTTAACACCCGATACAAAGAAGATATTTCTGCATTTAGAAATAACCACGCTGACAAATCTACATTTGCAAAACATATTATTGATACCGAACATAGACCTACAGTAAATAACCGCATACAACCACAACATTTTTATAATGACAAGCGTAAACTAAATTTTTGTGAAGCTTTGGAAGTTAAAAAGCACACACACGACAATAGCTACCTTGTTTTAAACGAGCAAACTGATTTAATGAATTCTCCTTTCTTGGATATTCTTCTTTCCAATTAAATAAGTCAAAGAAAATAAATTTAACTATTCTTTCAAAAAAGTTGTAATGGGATAATGAGTTGATGTATGTCGATATTTTCGTTGTATAGAGAATGCTTTTATACTGCTTTTGTTTAGTTATTTTATTGTTGTAACTGTTATCATAGTTATTATAGGCTAGTTCTATTTTTATGTTAAATATTGACATACATCACGTAGACATTTTGAAAGCCTCATCTGTCATCTGCTTCATTTTTTATTTTCATTTTGATAAAAAAATTTTGATCAAAACATCATTTCATAACATAGCAACAGACCTTTATTTGTAGTTGTCATGATTTCGTACTAATTCAATTTTAATCTGTCTGAGAATGCTGTCAAGCAGTGAAACTGTAGTCACAGAAACGTTGAAGAACATCCTAGAACTTCCAGAATTCGTAAGGGCCACTTGCTCCAGTTAGCTTACGTGCTGGCTACGTTCTTCACCAACGAAAACTAACAGTGAAGCCAGAGAAGTAGTCTCCAAGTCTGTATGTAGTATTATCCACTCATTTTAGAAAATTAAGAACACATTTAGTTATTGCGCAGTACCATATAACTAATATATCTCCTTTTATATGGAAAGAAATAACCACTGATGAAATCATAAACATAGGTTTTCTAATTTATAAGAGTCTGTGTCTAATGAAACTTGTATTTCAAAGAAAATTTACCACTCACACAAAGATATATACAGAACGGGAATAAAAGTTCAAGTAAGAACATTTTTCTTAGAGACAGATACCTATTACTACTTGTACTACTACCTACATACTACGCTGGACTTATGTATAATAATTTGAAATGGCACCTTCTTCCGTGACGCCAAATACTTTATAATGACAGTACAGGACACTCAGGCTGATTTCGTGTTTCAGGAATATCAGCGCCCCTAGCGGATAGTAGTGATGTTACGTGATTCGAGAACGTGTAACACTAGCAATTGCTGGTATTTAACTGTGTATAATTAAGTTTGAACTGTGTTTTTACATAAAATGTTAGTGGTAGAGTGTGTGCAATCTATAATTGTTCGAATTATAACGTGCTAAATATATCAAAGACATTTCATAGGTTGCCAAAGGATGACGAAACGTGAATATGATTTGAAGCAGAAGACAAATTCAGAATCACTTTTATGCCAATATGTACAGTTCGCAGAAGATAATTTATTGTGTATTATTTACCATCATGTACCTATTTATAGATAAACTTCGCAAACGGATGGTTGAAAGGTTTCTATCATAACTTGTCTTCCAGTGCATAAAAAAAAAGAAATATGAAGGAAAAAACGTTTTGCATTAATAATAAATGGTATAAGACAACTGTTTATCTATATTCTTCTGTGTCCTTTTTTATTTCAGTATGGCATAAATTGTCACATTTTTTCACATTTAAAATTATTTTATTTGGTAAAGGCTTTTAATTATCTTCCCAAGACAAGTTTTGAAAGAGACAAGTAGAAATAGCAGATTCAGCCCTATAATAGATTTATTCACGGAAGTAAGAGTTAGTCTCACCTTTCATCTGCACAATTTATTAATTATGTACTAAGTATATCAGTTACATATTTTAAAATATTAGATTAATAAGACAGTTCTCATGTAGAGATGTAGTAAATTGAGTACTGTGCTACCATTTATACCTAGAACAATTATTTATAGGTAAGTACAGATTGTAACTTAATATCCTCAGAAACAGCTTTCAGTATATTCCTATACCTACCCTTGAAATATTAGTTTAACCACGGTTTCAAGATAGTACTTCGAATTATGATGAAATAAGATTATATTTCGAAAAAAAATCATATCTCCGGAAATAACAAAGCAAGGGCAACCAAATTTGGTACACGGATTTCTATCATTATGGGTAAATTACTTGATAAAATTTAAATCTGTAGGTTAAAAGACAAAAAGTTATAAGCATTTAAAAAAAAAGAGGTTTTCCTCAAAACGTCAAAATTTCGATTTAAAACGTCAAAATTGGCAACATTTAGGCAAAGAACCTGAGAGTAATACGAGTTACGGAAAGAAAATGTCTCAAGAAGAATGTTTTACAAAGCCTGAAGTCTTAGCTCCAACCCTTACTATCCTTTATTTTACTAAAAGATTTCCAGAAAATTCATCTTAAATAGACCGTTTCTCTGATGTTTTAGCAGTAGTCACAGCTATAGAGTTTAGCGTTGAATGGTATATAATTCTTTGTTGAATTTACGTAAAAAATCAATAAAGCTCAATATATCCGTTGTTATACAAGATATTATATTATACATTAATTATGAGGTATCTTGAGCTAAATCTTAAAAACAATTTTTACAATCACAGGGTGGCCCATAAGTCGTTGAAGATACAAATTTTCTTTTTTTTAATCGAACACGCCTTATGTTATTGCATTTTTGCATTTTCCATCGAAATATATTGCATGTTTGTGAAAAAAAAATCGAGATGCGGCAATTGGGTTATGGTAGCGAACTTTCGTTAAATGCTTCAAATCACAATAGCTCGATTTGTTATTAATTTAATACTCGTTGGCCAGAAAACCAATGTTTTCGGTAAGATTTTAAAGTTTATTTTCAGAAAATGTTTTTACATTTTTAAGCAATAAAGTTATTTTGATGAAATATGAAAGTGTTTCTACTACACAGGTTATACTGGTAACCAAATTTGATGCCTGCTTTTATTAAATAAATGCATGTTGTTATTAAAATACTCTCATGAAAATTCAGTATCATAACGCACTTGCTCCGTCCAGACTTTTTGTATTAATTTAGTTGTGCTGATTGCATATATGATAAAAAAAATCGCGTCAGGATTTTTAAATATCAAACTCAGTTCCGATAAGGGATGCTAGGAAAAAATACATGTTTATATAGACATTAATCTCCGCTTTTTAAATTTGTGTTACCATTTGTGCTTGTTTACGAATTTAGTAAGAGCAAAAACATGATCTGCTATATTTTACTTCTACATCGTCACTTGTGGAAGTATCGCTTCGGCGAAAAAAAATTCAAATATTTTTTTGCTTAGACGTCGTAAAAGGATCAAAACATATAGGACACATGATTTGGAAACGAAAAATTTGTTTGTCGGTCTGTTGGTCTGTCGATCTGACGGTCTATCGGTCTGTCTGGCTGTTTATTTGTATCCACGATAACTTTTTAACGAATTGAATTATCGCCTTCAAATTTGGTGCGCAGCTTGCACCTAACAAACTCACGGTAGGATTCTTTTCGGGTAAAATCGCTCCAGAGGGTAGTGGATTGTTGTGGGGTGATTTTGTTTTTGGCTAAAACTCGAGCAACATAAGGTTTTAGGGTTTATTTATTTGAAAACTCTTAATTTTGTCCAACAGCTGGTGCTGAAATTAAATTAGGGGTTGAATGTGTGGGGGGGTGGAATATTGTTGACAAAACTTTTGAATTTTTGTGTGCTAAAACGGCGTAAAAAGTCTCAAAACATATAGAAAATCTGATGCTATAACGAATTTTTTTTGTCTGTCGGTCGGTTGGTCTGTCTGTCGACATGTACGTCTGTCGACATGTACGTCTGTCTATTAGTAGGCGCAATAACTTTCAAACGATTTGAGATACATATCATCTTCAAATTGAGTATGCAGTTAGCACCTTATAAAGGAACGCTTCGAATTGTTTTTGGGTAAGATTGCATCAGTGGGTAGGGGATAAATAAGGGGTGATTTGGTGAAAATTGACATTTTTTCAATAAAACTCGAGTAATGTAACGTTTCAAAATTTTATGGGTAAAGGCATATACATATTTTCTTTGTGGTCAAGTCATGGGCCTTAAATTTATTCTATGAGAATATCTATCTGAAGAGAATAAATTATCACAGCCTTGTGGAAGTTATGCTTCAATTTGCAGCACTATTATTATTACTGTGGAGTTGCGCTTGCATTTTAAATAAGGAATTCATGGTATCTATTTATAGAGATCATTGAGATTTTTTTACATAGCTCTGCTAGAAACACGCCCACACTATTTGTATTTTTTACCAGTAAGATGATATATGAAGCAGATTTATCGCCATTTTATCAGTCTTTTAAAACTTAAACTTTCTTGCATAGGTAGTTATTTTATTTGTAGGAAATCCAGTAGTCGGCCTTTGCTAAATGAATTGTGTTCTACCGGCCTATATTGTGTCGGTTGCATTTCAATAAATTTACTTTTTCGTGCTGCATTTTTCGGGTAACATTTTCTTCAAGAATTTGTACTACGTATCCAGATATTTTTTTATGTTTGTAAACTATACATAACGCGCCATAAAGGCTGCCCAATTACTGAAGCGCTAAAGTTTGCTTACTAGCACTATTTTGGGTTTTCTCTTGCAAGTCAGGATAAAAAATGTGTTCCAGATGCCTTCTCTAACAGTTGTAGACTTACTTTTAGTAAATGGATGGCTGGTGACGATTGTTATTTGCAGCTCGATCTACCTATCTTGTGAAGAGGTCGAAGAGATTATACAACTGACGGCTACTTCTGTCTGACCAAAACAACGGTTTTCAGTAAAAGAAAATAAGTGTAATGTGGAATATGCAAATGTTTCATCTGTATCCAAAGCAGTGTCACATTCGACGGACTGTTTCTGCCGGTGCCACAAGTATACAATCAACAGAGAGTGGTGAAAGTATGTCGGATATGGTGGATAACAAATTTCCACAGAGCAGTGGAGGTAGTGAATTTGTACAAGAATTCATAAGTGCATATCTTATACAACCGGAGTTCAATGATCTTGTACGGGATCTGACTATTTCAAAGTCTGCTAGTAAACTACTTGCATCTCGCTTACAATAATGATATCTTTTTAGCACAAGAGTAACGTATTACAGAAAGAAGTGTAGCTTTCTCACAATATTTGTTACTGTCTTTACATAGTTTATTTCAAAAATGAATCAACCCTATAATCCTTAAGAATGGCCTTTATTTATTGATTCATCCAAGACTAGTTTGAAAGCTGTACTTCTTCATATTGGTAACGAAAAGTCTTTCATTCTACTAGGTCCCGTTGTCTGCGCTCAAGAAACATATCTATGAGACAATGTAACTTTTGCTTCAATTTATTCATTAGGACGCATACAACTGGCACATCTGTGGTGATTCTATTAGATTTGCAAGGACGGTATAAAAAATCTTGTTGTTTTTGTGTGTTTGTGAGACAGTAAAGCAAGTTTTCCCAAAATTGTCAGAAGCGAAGCTTAAAGAAGGTATATTTTTATGGCCATAAATTTTAAAAAATCAGTGATAACCTGTTTAAGCAATACCTATCAGATGCCGAAATTGCAGCTTGAAGATATTTTAAGAATGTAGTTGCTGAATTTTTATGGATTACAAAACGCGATAACTATAGGGAAATTGTTGCTGAATGGATAACAAGTTACCATAAAATCGCTGCTAATATGTCATTTAAGATCAACTTTTACATTCCCGTTTGGACCTTTTTCCAGATAACTTAAGAATGGTAAGCGAAAAACATGGGGAACGTTTTCATCCATATTTTATAGATTTATAGCGCACATATCAAGGCTTCTGACATAAAAATATGATGGATGATTTTTGCTGGACAATTTTAAGGTAAACCAATGTAAAAATGTACAAAAAGAAAAATATAACTTCAACGCGGTTGAGTTACATATTTGATTTTGTGGTATCTTACGTGTGTAATGAATATTTCATAAATATAGGTGTATTTCGCTTGTATTTATCTAAATATAAAGACGTGATGGAACAATTACAATCCTATTTTTTAATCCAGGGCTCTTAAATTGGTGAAATAAAACTAGTCTTAGTTGGTGCGCAAAACGCCTGTAAACTAGTGTTATTAAATTTTGTATTTATCTAAATATAAAGACGTGATGGAACAATTTCAGTCATATTTTTGAATCCAGCGCTCTTAAATTGGTGAAACAAAAATAGTCTTAGTTGGTGAGCAAAACGCCTGTAAACTAGTGTTATTAAATTTTGTATTTATCTAAGTATAAAGACGTGATGGCACAATTTTAATCCTATTTTTTAATCCAGCGCTCTTAAATTGGTGAAATAAAACTAGTCTTAGTTGGTGAGAAAAACGCCTGTAAACTAGTGTTATTAAATTTTGTATTTATCTAAATATAAAGACGTGATGGCACAATTTTAATCCTATTTTTTAATCCAGCGCTCTTAAATTGGTGAAATAAAACTAGTCTTAGTTGGTGATAAAAACGCCTGTAAACTAGTGTTATTAAATTTTGTATTTATCTAAATATAAAGACGTGATGGAACAATTTTAATCCTATTTTTTAATCCAGGGCTCTTAAATTGGTAAAATAAAACTAGTCTTAGTTGGTGCGCAAAACGCCTGTAAACTAGTGTTATTAAATTTTGTATTTATCTAAATATAAAGACGTGATGGAACAATTTCAATCCTATTTTTGAATCCAGCGCTCTTAAATTGGTGAAATAAAACTAGTTTTAGTTGGTGAGCAAAACGCCTGTAAGCTAGTGTTATTAAATTTTGTATTTATCTAAATATAAAGACGTGATGGCACAATTTAAATCCTATTTTTGAATCTAGCGCTCTTAAATTGGTGAAATAAAATTAGTCTTAGTTGGTGAGCAAAACGCCTGTAAACTAGTGTTATTAAATTTTGTATTTATCTAAATATAAAGACGTGATGGAACAATTTTAATCCTATTTTTTAATCCAGGGCTCTTAAATTGGTAAAATAAAACTAGTCTTAGTTGGTGCGCAAAACGCCTGTAAACTAGTGTTATTAAATTTTGTATTTATCTAAATATAAAGACGTGATGGAACAATTTCAGTCATATTTTTGAATCCAGCGCTCTTAAATTGGTGAAA
Organism: Tillus elongatus; assembly: GCA_964006375.1. Taxonomy (NCBI): domain Eukaryota; kingdom Metazoa; phylum Arthropoda; class Insecta; order Coleoptera; family Cleridae; genus Tillus; species Tillus elongatus. The sequence goes on along the minus strand of OZ023263.1, from coordinate 93,094,376 downwards.
CAAAAATAGTCTTAGTTGGTGCGCAAAACGCCTGTAAACTAGTGTTATTAAATTTTGTATTTATCTAAATATAAAGACGTGATGGAACAATTTCAGTCATATTTTTGAATCCAGCGCTCTTAAATTGGTGAAACAAAAATAGTCTTAGTTGGTGAGCAAAACGCCTGTAAACTAGTGTTATTAAATTTTGTATTTATCTAAATATAAAGACGTGATGGCACAATTTTAATCCTATTTTTTAATCCAGCGCTCTTAAATTGGTGAAATAAAACTAGTCTTAGTTGGTGAGAAAAACGCCTGTAAACTAGTGTTATTAAATTTTGTATTTATCTAAATATAAAGACGTGATGGCACAATTTTAATCCTATTTTTTAATCCAGCGCTCTTAAATTGGTGAAATAAAACTAGTCTTAGTTGGTGAGAAAAACGCCTGTAAACTAGTGTTATTAAATTTTGTATTTATCTAAATATAAAGACGTGATGGAACAATTTTAATCCTATTTTTTAATACAGGGCTCTTAAATTGGTAAAATAAAACTAGTCTTAGTTGGTGCGCAAAACGCCTGTAAACTAGTGTTATTAAATTTTGTATTTATCTAAATATAAAGACGTGATGGAACAATTTCAATCCTATTTTTGAATCCAGCGCTCTTAAATTGGTGAAATAAAACTAGTTTTAGTTGGTGAGCAAAACGCCTGTAAGCTAGTGTTATTAAATTTTGTATTTATCTAAATATAAAGACGTGATGGCACAATTTAAATCCTATTTTTGAATCTAGCGCTCTTAAATTGGTGAAATAAAATTAGTCTTAGTTGGTGAGCAAAACGCCTGTAAACTAGTGTTATTAAAGGATGTTATTTCTCTATTAACGTAGTTAAATAAATAGATACGAACTTAAAAGTTCATTATCTTATGTCAACTTGCTCTGGAAATTAACGATTCCCTAAATAGTATTTTCACTAATATAAATTATACCAGACGTTATGTTAATATTTTATTAAAAACGGTAATCTGTGAGCGCTTACACATATAATTTTATCCTTAGATAAATACATTAGGAATATGATTTGGTTGTTATGTCAAAGGCCTTGACCGATATAATTTCCTTAATTACCTATCTGATTTATACTAAAAGGACTTTGATGTATCAAATCTAGGTTTTAACAGGGCTAATATAAAACCAATCGAGTCAATGTTCCACATATTAGCTCCAATCACTACCTAATATCACATTAAATTGGGGTTTATATGTGATTTGACAGTTATCTGTTCTCTTTTTGCTTCAGATTTCCGGTTATATAATATTTACCTGTACAAAATGGCAATCAATATGAATAAGTAAATGTTTGTTTGTACAAACCGTTCTGCTTCTAGTATGAAATGGCCTCTAAACATATTACACAATTATATAAAGCGCACTAGTTCTGTAAATGTGACACATCGTGGTCTACGTTCCTTTAAATGAAAATATATTTGACACTGTGTCATCTATCAGAATTTGGATTTAATTATCTCTCTTAATTAATATTTTCTCTAAATTATTAAATGTATTAAAATTGGCTTCAGATTACCAGAAGAATGTAGGAGAGTCGATTTCACGTTACTTTTTTGGCAACGTTTTGTGTTTAACATCATCATCACAGCCTAAAGGCGGCGTCGCCACGCCATAACAACCATAGCTCCCTATCTCCTACGTTTTTTTAATCAATTGTAGCTTCCGTAGGTCTACACCAATTCGGTCAGGTTATTCAGAATTTTGTTGTTGGTCTTTTTTTAAAATTTCAACAACACACCACGAGGGCTTACAGCCTAAATACTATCGTACCGTGGGTGTTGACAAGGAAGAAAGAGGCAGCTTGTTAATTCTGGACTTGAAGGTTTGGAGGTTCGGAGGAGAAGGAAAAACATGTGCCGGCAAGGAATTCCACAACTTGGAAGTCCTCGGGACAAAAGAGAGAGCATAACAAGATGTTCTATGTCTGGTGACCTGGACAGTAAAAGGGTGCATTCGCTCTGTTCCCTTGGTAGATCTGTTGGGGGCAGCATGTGGGGGAACGAGAGGAAAGCTCCTCTGAGCAGTGCCCGTGCAGATATCTATAAAAGAGAGAGATGTCACCAACGGCACGTCGGTGGGCAAGGGATGGCAACCTTTGGGTAAGGGTAGGGTCACCGATGGGACGTATAGCTCTCTTTTGAATGGAGTCCAGGATAGCGAGTGTAGAAGCGGCAGCTGCACCCCAGATGTGGGAGCAGTATTCGAGATTTGTGAAGTATATAAGGTATAGAGATTAGCTGGTGAAAAGTATTTGCGAGCCCGGAAGAGGAAACCTAATTTCTAAGCAGCCGCTTCTGCAATTGATGCGACATGTTGGTGCCGATTAGGATTTCGATCCACAGAAATGCCAACAAGAGAAAAGGACTCATTACTTTAAATAACTTGGTTGTTCATTGTAATGGGTCTAGGGCTGGTGTATCTCTTGTGAGAAAGAAAGCAAGACTTAGTTTTGGTGGGGTTGAATTGTACAAGATTTCTACTTCCCCAGTCTAATATTATTTAGAGATCCACGGAGACAGAACCCTCCATGAGTCTGCGATCCTCATCTAATTGGGCTAAAGAGACAGGCTTAAAATATTGTATATTTGAGTGGAGGGTGCTGTCGTCCGCGTAACTGTGAACTGGGTTGAATGTGCTAGAGAGGTCATTGATGTGGAGAAGAAACAAAGTAGGGGCTAAAGCTGAACCTTGAGGAACTCCCGCATTGATTGGATACAGTTTAGAGGAATGACCATCCACAACAACAGATATGCTCCTGTTGGAGAGGAAATTTGCTGTCCAGGTACAAAGTTTTGGTGGCAGACCATAGGGTGGAAGTTTATTAAGCAGCGCTGCGTGCCAGACCTGGTCGAATGCTTTGGATATGTCTAGATCTGAGATTCACCGTGTTGTTTCATAGACTTGTTCCAAGAATGGGTGACAAAGGAAAGGAGGTCGGCAGTCGATCTGCGCTGACGGAATCCAGACTGCCTGTTGTGGATTAGACTGTGTTTTTTAAGAAATTTTAGTAATTCGGTGATTATATACTTTTCCATCACTTTAGAGACGAATGAAAGGAGAGAAATAGGCCTGTAGTTGCCAAGAAGCGCTTTGGATCCTTTCTTTGGGATGGGCTGTACTCGAGCAGTTTTCCAGTTACTAGGGAATATGCCTTTATTATAAGATATCTGAAACAGACGAGTCAGGACAGGAGCAAGTTCTGGTGCGCATTTTTTGAGAACAAGTGCTGGGATCTCGCCAAGGCCACAGGCTCTCCTGGTATTAAGAGGAGAGAGAATCTTTCGTACCTTTTCAGTTTTGAAAATGATGTTCGTCATTTTATGCGCGACATTGGGGACTGTTGGTGGTTAAACATTTGGAGGTGGGTTGAGATTAGAATTGCCGGCGAACAACGAAGCAACAAGTTCAGCCTTGCCCAGGGCGGTAGAAAAAATTTTATCCCCTGAGACAAGACGTGCGAAAGTGCTTTTGCAGAAATTATTCCCAATAGATTTAGCAAGAGTCCAGAAGGGTTTGCCGCCGTTGGAGCTTAAGAGGACTTTGTTTTTGATGTGGTTATTAAACGAGTTTTTTGCCTCAGAATGAATGCGGACATAGCGGTTTCTTGCGTCGTTAATTGCTTGACGTTTTTCTTGACTGGGATTGTGTAGAAGCGATTTGTGAGCTTTGACCTTTTCAAGTCTGGCCTTGTCACAGGATTTAGAGAACCAGGGCTTTTGAGTGGCTGAAGAGGTTTTCTGTGTACGTGGAATAAATAATTCCATGCCAGCTTGGATAATTTCGGTGACGTTTTGTGTGATATCAGAGGGGTCAGGATGAGAGAAGCAGACAGACGCCCATGGAAATGGGGAAAAGTAATCCCGCATTTCGTCCCAGTTTGCGGAGTTGTAGTGCCAAATGATACGTGGGTGTGATGACTTTGTGACCTCGGGTTGCATTGCGCAGTAAGCAGTAACCATTCCGTGGTCTGAGCGACCAAGGGGGGCGGTGACTGATATCTTAGAGCATTCCGGTTTTGTAGTAAGAAGGAGATCCAAGGGATTTGAGCTGTGTGTTGGGATACGAGGAAAGTAAGTAGGTTGCTGAACCATATTGACTAAGGAATTGCTGACTGCAAAGGCCTCCGTGCTCTCCCTTGTGGATCGGTTTTTGAAGATCCTGGCCATTCCTTATTATGTGAATTGAAGTCACCAAGAATAGTGACCTCGGAGGAAGGATATTCAGAAATCAGATAGTTGGTTTTTTCAGAAAGGTAGTCAAAGAGCTGGACGAAGTTGTTGTCAGAAGATGACCGGTAAATGCAACAGATGAATTTTGTTTCAGCCCTGAGAGAGAGTTTTATCCATAGTATGTCTCTTCTTCCAGCTTCTAAATTGGGGAGTCTGGTACAGGGTAGATTGCTACGGACGTATATATATATATATATATATATATATATATATATATATATATATATATATATATATATATATATATATATATCACACCGACAACTTAAAAATAATAGGCTGATTTTGACCAAATTTAGTTTGTGCCTTCCTTTTGCAAGTGTGTCGGATAAGTTTGTTAGCCATGAAAATCGATTTAGTTTCTCCCGAAAAATTTTACGTTTTCTTTCGGAAAATTTTTATATCTCCAGACATACCAAAGTTTTGGCAACCAAATTTGGTTCGCGAGTTGACATTGTAAAACGTAAACTATGTTTCTATATGTTTTATTTCTAGGTGAAAAGAAAAAAAGCTAAAAACCTTTTCATCCAGATTTTATGGATTTATAGCGCATATATCAAGGCTTCTGGGATGGAAATATGATCGATGATTTTTGCTGGTCAATTTTAAGGCAAACCAATGTAAAAATGTACAAAGCGAAAATATAACCTCAAAAAAGCTATAAGCATTTGAAAATTTTATAGTTCTTCGTCTGAAAATCCCAACAACAAAGTCCTAGATTTCTGTTTCAGGTGTTAACTTGATAAAATTTAAAAAAAAATCTGTTTGTAATAGACATTATTTGTTATGCTAAAGTATAAGTTTATATATAAACTTATACACTTTCATTATAACAATTTATCGTATGCACCTATAGTTCAGTTTACCAGGGGATGCCCGACGCTTATTCCATTATTATTAACTTGGAGATGACGCTGCTTTAAATCCAGCTGTGTGAATTATCTTCCTCTTTTTTTTAATAATTTTTTTAACGCGATATGATCAGGTTATTTGCACTAGATCTTTGGGCGAATTTTTATAAAAAGAACCCATTGGGGAGTTTATGGGAACTCTTAAGACTTAATTCAAATTTTAATAACGGGTCAAGTTCTTTTCGTTGCTCTAAGTTGGTTAAACCATTCCATACTCAATACTTTCCCTGTGACTTTACAAGTGCTTGTTATCTTGCCTGCAACCGGTGTTGCTTTTTACAGCATTGGAAAAAGAAAATTTTGTTTGTAGGCCCGCAAAAGAAATCCCACGTCTGTGGTAGGTAATTTGCTATAGTAGGTGTAAAGTTATCAGTTTATGTTACAAGTATACGTGATAAGTAGTTATATATTTCATTGAAAATTTCCCTTTTATTTACATTTGCGTTCCTTTAAATAATAGATTGGAATGGGTGTTGAAGCGTTAAAATTAACGCTGAAAAATGCCAAAACAGCGTGTAAAACAAGAATGGGAAAAAATGATAAAACGGCAGAAGGACAGAATAGAGGACAAAGAGAATAATGAAAGAAAAAGCTTTAAAAAGTAATCGTAGAAATAGCAAATAAAATCAGCACATATGATATTAAAAAGATTATCAAATTGGAGATTAACAAATGAATGAAATAAAGAACAAACAGGAAGAATGTAAACACAGAACTAAAACTATAAGAAGAGCGGAGCTAATTATAGTTTAGGTGATGAGGGCAAAAAAAAACTAGTTGAATAATCAAATTAGAAAGATAAAAATTGTCAAATTTGCAGCTAAGCAAAATTTGAAAGGAAAATAAATAGTTAAGAAACATAAAAAAGAAACTGAAAGAAAAAAGAAATTACGAGCAAAAATAAAACCAGATTCCGAACGCTACATTTTGAAAGAAAGAGCGATAGATTAAGAAATACAAAAAGGTGAGTAACGGGCCTAATAAAAACATTTCTGCAATGAAATCCCGCAAGCGCCGAGCTCAAAGAAAAATGTGGCGCTAAGCTAAAAAGACGCTGAGAGAGACAAAAAACGAGTGGAGAAACAAATAATAGTATTATTAGAAGGTAACACCCCCCCCCCCTTCAACGCCTCGAATGATAGACGAGCAGCAAACAGTTAAATAGAAAGTACATGGTAGAGTAACAAAACAAAGAAAACGGTGAAGGAAGATATCTAAACTAAATGGGACAAAAGCTTATAGGATCTTCCAGAAAATTATAGAAGGAAACACGTATTTGAATAAAAGAGTAGTAAAATGAAAACAAATGTATTATAGACTGAACAATGTTTAAACTAAAATAAACATCCCTTATTCTGAAGATTTTCAAACACAAGAAACGACAAAGCTGGCGTCCAAAAGCGCGAAATTTTAGCATGCGAATGTGTACTAATAAATAAACAATTTAATGAAAGTGATTCAGTTTCATTAAAAGCAATCTAGAACGACGTTTCATTACGTATAAATATTACCCTTCCCATTCTTCACGTTCACGGTATTTAAAATATTGTATGTATTACCTGTGAACTCTATACAGAAATCACTGGTAGGTATTACGAAAGTGAAACGAAAAATTATTTTAAGAGGAGATATAACTACCGCAAACTAATACAGTAAGTAATTTAATATCTAGGTAGGCACTACTATTTTTTACATACATCGCTAGTTAAAATTACATAAACAGATGTTTAGGTTAAATTATTAAAATTTTTATTTCAAAATGTTGTATTGTTTATATTTATTTTATATTTATGATAATAATATTGATAGCTTTTATAGGTAAGGATAACAAGTAGCAACATTTGTCAAAATCAAAAGATGTCATAAACGAACAAAATCATTATCAAAATGTTGTTATAACTAGCATATGATTAATTAATGCGTACTTATAAGAAAACCTAATGAGTTTCATATGTCACGCTTTGTATATCTAAAATTACACTCCATCTGAGAAGCATCGTATTCTTAGGCGTTATTCTACATTTTTGTAATGACTTTTCTTGGCCGCTTTTATTTCTTTAGCCTTTAGAAGTGTGAGAATAATAAAAGATTACATAAATAATATAAGTGTGTGTGTGTGTGTGTGTTGTCTTTGTTCATGGCTGCGGGAAATAATATAAGAAACCACACTATGTCACGCTATAAAACAAGTTTCCTGTACCAGAAGAGATGAAACATTTTTATAATTTGCTGCTAAGAACAACAAAAAACACAGAAACTCATTAAAACTTTTAGCTGATGACATAATTCTTAGATAAATTTGATACAGCGAAAGCTGGAATTACATCCAAATGAGCGCGAACTAGGCAGCCTAGAAGAGATAGCCGGGTTTAGTTTCCATATATATATATATATATATATATATATATATATATATATATATATATATATATATATATATATATATATATATATATATAAACATATAAAAATCGAAACTGACCCCGGATATGGGTTCTAGAGGCCCAAATTCGCGCTCATTTGAAAATTTCTTTTCAAAGTGTCAACATCGATACCTGTCTATTAGTGAATTTTTTTTAAATAAAAATTCACTAAGCAATATATAGGCATTTAAAATATATATATATATATATATATATATATATATATATATATATATATATATATATATATATATATATATATATTATATATATATATATATATATTATATATATATATATATATATATATATATATATATATATATATATATATATATATATATTTCCATACGGTAACCTAATCATGGAAAGTTTATCACCAAAGCGGCGATTTTAGTTAAAAATAGTAAATAGTTTCCAATATACAGCAAAAAAAACATTTTCGTTTGGATATACTTTAAGAGTCAGTACAGCCTGTAAATATAAAATGTCTTGGTGCATCAAGTGCGTTATGGTAGTGAATTTTCATTAAAATGTTTTTAATAACTACATACATTTTAATGAAAGCAGGCATCAATTTTGGTTACCAGTGTAACCTATATAGTAGAAACAATATACCATTATTTCATTAAAATTACTTTATTGTTTCAAAAAGTAAAAAAATTAACAAATAATATAAGCATCTCTGAATGCGTCATTTATGGGATACGCTATGTATTGCTAAAAACGTTGTATCAGAATTTTTTATACGCGTCAATAATGTTAAAAGTTGCAAAACAATTGAAACAACTCAAAAACTAGAATTCTTTAATTCTTTTTACTTACCAATATGCATTATGACTTGATGAAAAATGCAAAAATAAATAAAATAAGGGCTGAAAAAAAATTGTATCCCCAACGACTTATGGGCCCCTCTGTAATTATTAAAATAATTTTCTTAGATCCAGCACAAGACACAATTTACGTACACAATTTTTTCTCGTATCTTGTATAATAACGGATACTAGTCGACCTGTGCATTGGTCGAAATTCGACCGTATTTCAGAAAAATTTTAAGTTTTAACGTTATCGATTTTTTTATCATGGAGTAAACCTCTATGATCTCAGTGACAGTTTGATCACAGACTTTTATGTGTTTGACATTCAGTATAAACGCATCTATATACATCTGCTTGATCATCGAGTAATCTGTGTTTGACATTGAGAGATTAGATATTAACGGTCAGTGCACAACTAGCACGGACCGCGGAAATCCGACTATCTAATTAAAACACAGTGTTCTTTTATAATAAAAGAATTATCTTCCTGCACTCCTTTTCCATATGAACGTTAACTATGCCAAATTTTGCACATCTCCGTTCGCGCAATGTGCTTATAAGGGGGTACAAAGTGTGTTCTTCACTTATCAATAATTGGATATTGAGCTGTGCCGTAGAAGTGCTTCACCCTGTATATGTGGGCTCTATAGGGGGGTGGGGCAAGTTCCCGCTTATCACAACTCAAAAATCGCCGTTTCCTCAATAGCAAATTTCTTCTGTGTAACTTCGCTAAAAATTAAAACCATTAACTGATAAATTCTATAGCTAACAATAATGCCAAAGTATTAGAGAAATGGGCTATTTAAAAGGATTTTCTGAAACATTTTAGTAATATGAAGGACAATGACTGTTGAAGCTGAAACTTGAGGGGTTGTAAAACACGTCTCTTGTGACAATTTCTCTACATAACCCGTATTTGTTTCATGTTCTTTGTCTAAATGTTACACAATTTTTGCATTTTAAATCGCGACTTTGACGTTTTAAGACGAAAAACTATAAAAATTTTAAAGTATTTTTTCTGGTATTTCTGGACCTATTTGCGCCAAAAAAACATAATATTGGTTTCTAGCATACAATATATTTTGTTATCCGCACAGAATATTTTGGTTTTATACGTTTCTCCGGTTACCAATTGCACCCTTTTTTTTTTAAATGCCTATATATTGCTTAGTGAATTTTATTTTTAAAAAAATTCACTAATAGACAGATATCGATGGTGACACTTTGAAAAGAAATTTTCAAATGAGCGCGAATTTGGGCCTCTAGAACCCATATCCGGGGTCAGTTTCGATTTTTATATCTTCGGATAGCGTGATATTTAAATGAGTTTACTTAACATAACAGAATAACAAATATATTACAATAATATAATAAGAATACGAATACACAAATAATAACTATCTCTACACGTTCTATTCACCGAACTCGAACTCCGTCTTTAACTCTGATTAACCCTCTTGTCAACCCGGACTTCTTCAGAGACTCTCGACTTCGTGATATACTCTTTCAGACTCTCTCTCAAACAATATATATATATATATATATATATATATATATATATATATATATATATATATATATATATATATATATATATATATATATATATATATATATATATATATATATATATATATATATATATATATATATATATATATATATAAACATATAAAAATCGACATTGACCCCGGATATGGGTTCTAGGGGCCCAAATTCGCGCTCATTCGAAAATTTCTTTTCAAAGTGTCACCATCGAGATACCTGTCTATTAGTGAATTTTTTTAAAATAAAAATTCACTAAGCAATATATAGGCATTTAAAAAAAAGGGTGCAATTGGTAACCGGAGAAACGTATACAACCAAAATATTCTGTGCGGATAACAAAATATATTGTATGCTAGAAACCAATATTATGTTTTTTTGGCGCAAATAGGTCCAGAAATACCAGAAAAAATACTTTAAATTTTTTATAGTTTTTCGTCTTAAAACGTCAAAGTCGCGATTTAAAATGTAAAAATTGTGTAACATTTAGACAAAGAACATGAAACAAATACGGGTTATGTAGAGAAATTGTCACAAGAGACGTATTTTACAACCCCTCAAGTTTCAGCTTCAACAGTCATTGTCCTTCATATTACCAAAATGTTTCAGAAAATCCTTTTAAATAGCCCACTTCTCTAATACTTTGGCATTATTGTTAGCTATAGGATTTATCAGTTAATGGTTTTAATTTTTAGCGAAGTTACACAGAAGAAATTTGCTATTGAGGAAACGGCGATTTTTGAGTTGTAATAAGCGGGAACTTTCCCCACCCCCCTATAGAGCCCACATATACAGGGTGAAGCATTTCTACGGCACAGCTCAATATCCAATTATTGATAAGTGAAGAACACACTTTGTACCCCCTTATAAGCACATTGCGCGAACGGAGATGTGCAAAATTTGGCATAGTTAACGTTCATATGGAAAAGGAGTGCAGGAAGATAATTCTTTTATTATAAAAGAACACTGTGTTTTAATTAGATAGTCGGATTTCCGCGGTCCGTGCTAGTTGTGCACTGACCGTTAATATCTAATCTCTCAATGTCAAACACAGATTACTCGATGATCAAGCAGATGTATATAGATGCGTTTATACTGAATGTCAAACACATAAAAGTCTGTGATCAAACTGTCACTGAAATCATAGAGGTTTACTCCATGATAAAAAAATCGATAACGTTTAAACATAAAATTTTTCTGAAATACGGTCGAATTTCGACCAATGCACAGGTCGACTAGTATCCGTTATTATACAAGATACGAGAAAAAATTGTGTACGTAAATTGTGTCTTGTGCTGGATCTAAGAAAATTATTTTAATAATTACAGAGGGGCCCATAAGTCGTTGGTGATACAATTTTTTTTCAGCCCTTATTTTATTGAATTTTTGCATTTTCCATCAAGTCATAATGCATATTGGTAAGTAAAAAGAATTAAAGAGTTCTAGTTTTTGAGTTGTTTCAATTGTTTTGCAACTTTTAACATTATTGACGCATATAAAAAATTCTGATACAACGTTTTTAGCAATACATAGCGTATCCCATAAATGACGCTTTCAGAGATGCTTATATTATTTGTTAATTTTTTTACTTTTTGAAACAATAAAGTAATTTTAATGAAATAATGGTATATTGTTTCTACTATATAGGTTACACTGGTAACCAAAATTGATGCCTGCTTTCATTAAAATGTATGTGTTTATTAAAAACATTTTAATGAAAATTCACTACCATAACGCACTTGATGCACCAAGACATTTTATATTTACAGGCTGTACTGACTCTTAAAGTATATCCAAACGAAAATGTTTTTTTTTGCTGTATATTAGAAACTATTTACTATTTTTAACTAAAATCGCCGCTTTGGTGATAAACTTTTCATGATTAGCTTACCGTATGGAAATATATATATATATATATATATATATATATATATATATATATATATATATATATATATATATATATATATATATATATATATATATATATATATATATTTGTATTAGGTGCCTAAAATGAGACTTGTTTTAAGGCGTATGACAGTGGTAATTTTTTGCTGGATTGTGTTGCTAAAACACAAATTTTCCAAACGAAATACATAACATTTTTGGTACAACTGTAAATTAAATTATACTGACTTTAAAAAAAAATTTGAGCAATCAGTATGAGTTGATCAATTTTAATACAACGTATACATAATCTGTGTTTAATCAAGCTTACAAAAACATTTTCAAACTAAAATACTAGAAAACAACACAGTTATTTAATAATAGTGGGTAGTCATGCTTGTAATTAAATTATTTATGGTATCCTGAGGAACGTCATCCCAGGCTTCTTGAATTCGGTGGCGAAGGTCAACTAGGTTATTTGGTGGATCGGGTAAATTGCCCAGTCGATTGCCAATCATATCCCACACATGTTAGATTTGTGACAAGTCTGGGGAGCGAGAAGGCCATGAAAGCAGGGTCACGCTATTTTTGGTACGAACCCTGTAATAATAACTGATGTATGAAGACGTGCATTATCCTGTTGGAAAAGGGGTTGGGTTAACCCTTATAAGTATGGCAGTGCAACAGGCTGCGTTTCGTATGTAAACATTTGCATTCAACGCCTCATTTTATGCAGGTGTTTCTTGACTGCCATGTGACCCGTCAAGAGTCCTGTTATGTTCCTGAGCTGTCTTCTGCCAGGATTTAGCAGCTCTACAGCTCTCTTTGGACTGGGCTCCCCAATTAATGTCTTCCCATGTGTAAGCCCTGGACAGTCTGTCCAGTATGCCTTGTGTTGGTTTCTGACACATATCTTAATGGATCCCCCAGCGGTGCTCTTCGACACGCGTAGGACCGGTTTTGGTCCCATAAATGGTTGTGCTGATCCTCTCTTCGCGAGTCTGTCAGCCTCTTCAATGCCTTTGACCTCCAAGTGGCTCTGTACCTAGATGATGTACCCTAATTCTGCTCGGTAGAGTAAAAATATATAGGGCGTGCACAATAAGCCAAAAGCTGCAGTGCTATCGAAGCGGCAATCGCGGACGGCTCCTACGAAGGAAAAAAAGCCAAGTGTGTATGCCGCTCCACAGCAAACTCTAAAATTATTCGTTTTCCATGTAAACGTCTGAACCTTATGTGACCATGGTGGACACAAAACAGAATTTGGACTCGTCAGAGAGCATAACACGATTCCAGTCATCATCCCAATTTGATCTACCGTTACAGCACTCCAGCCAATCAGCGCGATGTCGAGGTGTCAGATGGTCTATACGAACGAAGCCCAAGAGCTCGTATTCCGCGATATATCGTTGACATATACACTATTTGTTGTAAAACTCTCCGCCAAGCATTTCCAATCGACCGTGTTGTGGGAACTTGTCCTCTATAGCCGCAATCCTCAAATGACGATCTTCTTGTGCTGAAGTGGCTCGAGGTCGTCCGGATCCATGGATACGATTACAGATTACTTTTTAAGACTATCTGGAACTATAACACCGTTGACATACTACGTACTATGCGGTCGGAAATTTATCTGTCTGAAAAACCTGCTTTCCGCATACCAACAATGCGCTCCATTTCGAATTCACTTATATGATTAAAATCTTTTCCGTAAACGCCGTCTAGGCAAAATGAGTTAGTGACTTAATAAATTGATCACAAATCGCTACGAAGTATTGTTTCAAACTGGATAAAACGAAAATTTAAAGACATAATTTGGAAAACAGAATTTAAAAAGTGTATAACTGTTAATTTTTTTGTCCATATTGTTATCATTTCTTATCAGAGATAAAACAAATAGTATAAAGGATGTCATTGCTAGTGATCGATTCTTACAGTGTGTTAGGATTTTTTGTAAAGTGACTATATTATCGAGTAGATTGCTATGTTGTAAATAAATACCCCCCATAAAATTTTTCAACAAGTAAACTTTCTTTGTTGTTGCTTTAGAAACAGTTTGTGGGTACGGCACTTGATGCACCGTGGCACATTTGTTGTCCGGCTTCCTTCAATTGTGAGTTATTTCCAATAAGATTTATTTTGATCATGTTAGCGGTAGTAGCACACCATTAATAAACCCTTAAAAAAGTCTGAATATATATATATATATATATATATATATATATATATATATATATATATATATATATATATATATATATATATATATATATAGTCTAATCCACGACATGCAGTATGGATTCCGTCAGCGCAGATCAACTGCCGACCGCCATTTCTTTGTCACCCATTCTTGGAACAAGTCTATGGAACTACACGATGAACCCCAGATTGTCGCTCAAGACATATCCAAACCATTCAACCAGGTCTGGCACACAGCACTGCTTAATAAATTCCCGGTCTATGGCCTACAACCAAAACTCTGTACTAGAACAGTAAATTTCCTCTCCAACTGAAGCATTTCTGTTGTCGCGGATGGACATTCCCTTAAACTGTATTCAATTAATGCAGCAGTCCATCAAGGTTCAGCTTTGGCCCCTACTTTGTTTCTTCTCTCTACCACATCCAACCCAGTTCACAGTTACGCGGACGACAGCAACCTCCACTCCAATATACAATATTCTAAGCCTGTCGCTTTACATCAATTAGATGGGGATCGCAGACTCGTGCAGGGTTCTGTCTCCGTGGATCTCCAAAAAATATTAGACTGGGGAAGTAGGAATCTTGTACAATTCAACCCCACCAAACCACAGTCTTGCTTTCTTTCTCATAAGTGATAGACCAGCCTTAGACCCATCACAGTGAACAACCAAGTTATTCAAAGTAATGAGTCCTATTCACTTGTTGGTATTTCTGTGGATCGAAATCTCAATTGGCACCAACATGTCACATCAATTGCAGAAGCGGCTGTTAAAAAATTAGGTTACCTCTTCCGGGCTCGCAAATACTTTTAACAAGCTAATCTATATATATTTCACAAATAAGACCAAACCTCGAATACTGCTACCACATTTGGGGTGCTGCTGCCGCTTCTACATTCGCTATCCTGGGCTCCATTCAGACGAGAGCTATACGTCTCATCGGTGACCCTACGCTCACCCAAAGGCTACCATCGTTTGCTCACCGACGTGCCGTTGGTGACATCTCTCTCTCTCTCTCTTTCTCTCTCTCTTTTTTATAGATATCTGCACGGGCACTGCTCAGAGGAGCTTTCTTCCATAGTTCCTCCACCTGCTGTCCCCAACAGATGTACCAGGGAAACAGAGCAAATGCACACTTTTACTGTCCAGGTCACTAGACATAGAAAATCCTGTTATGCCCGCTCTTTTGTCCCGAGTACTTCCAAGTTGTGGAATTCCTTGCCGGCACATGTTTTTCCTTCTCCCCCGAATCTCCAAATCTTTAAGTCCAGAATTAACAAGTTTCCTCTTTCCTTCTTATCGACACCCACGGTACGATAGTGTCTAGGCTGTAAGCCCTCGTGGTGTGTTGTTGAAATAAATAATAATAAAAAAACGAGGGGCCAAATAATATTTTTATGTGCACTTCTAGAAATAGCTCCATTTTGCCAATCAACTATAAGAATATTTCGGGTATAAGCTGAAACATCCTGTATGTCACCTCAATGTAATATAAACAAATAGTTTTAACTCCCTTTTTATTTGACCGTAACATTTGGTGAACACGTTGCTAAAAATTTTGTAATAAATAGTTCGTTTCCTGTTTATTTTAAATATTATTCAACAATATGTTCAGTAATGAAGAATATTTTGACATGTTGGAATGTTAAATTCGTTTTAACCGAAATACTGAGGCAGCTGCAAATTCATATGAAAAAAAACTACCCAGAAAGACGTCAACCAAACACCAAAATATTTCGCAGGATAGTGCCCAATCTATTAAACAACGGTAGCGTCCACGCAAAGAAACTACTAATGCCTAGAAATTAAGAAATAAATAATGCCCTCTTACAGGTTTCAAACGAAAACCCTCCGCAATCTGTTCGGTTTTACGGTGAACAAATTGACGTTCCAAAAAGTACGGTACACTATGTATTAAAACAAAGTCATTACCATCCATACAAACCTACAATCGTAGAAGGCTTAAATGTTGACGATTGCCCTAAGCGACTTCAATTCTGCAGATGGTATCAAGGACAATGTCAGCAAGATGAAATTTTTTATTTGGAAATATTATGGACTGATGAATCCAGATTTACAAATTGTGGTGTGTATAATGGCCATAACAGGCATTATTGGGCAAACGAAAATCCCCATCTAAAGGGACAAAAACGATTGCAAGACAGATTTGGTATTAATGTTTGGTGCGGCTTATTAGGTAAAAAACTGTTATTTTTATTTGCAGATTAGACAGTTAATTTTTACAAAATCAGGTAACTGCATTGTTGGTCCGCTCTTTTTGAAAATAATTTATCTAGGTATCTTAATCTATTGAGAAATGATATCTTACCAACAATTAGAAGAGTTCATAATAATTTAGACGAGATTTGGTACCAACAAGGCGTTTGTCCATGCTAGGAACGTCAAAGAATTTTTTTACCAAAATTTTAATAATCGTTTCGTTTGTAACAATGGGCCGGTTTATTGGTGTGATCGAAGTCCTGATATAACACCCATGGATTTTTATTTTTGGGGTACTCTGAAGAATGATGTGTGTAAATTCGATCTACCACAAAATATCAATGAATTACGACACAAAATCACGGAAGCTATAAATCATATTAACCAAAACACCCACACCAGAGTTTTCAGGAATGCTTCAAAAAGGTGTATAGAGTGTAAAAAGTGCATTGAGCAAAACGGTGGCCATATTGAACAATTTTCTATTTAGTGTATTTTTAAGTTTCTATTAGTGAATTTTCTTAAAAAAAATTCACTAATGAGGAGATCCCGACTTTTGAATTTTGAAAAAATTTCTTCAAATGACCGCGAACTAGGCCCCCTAGAACACATATCCGGGGTCAGTTTCAATTTTTATATGTTTATATATATATATATATTTATATATATATATATATATATATATATATATATATATATATATATATATATATATATATATATATATATATATATATATATATATATATATATATATATATATATATATATATATATATATATATATATATATATATATATATGTATCACACCGATAACTCAAAAAATAATAGGCCGATTTTGACTAAATTTGGTGGAAAAATTCCTTTTGCAAATGGCTTGGACAAGTTCGTTAGCCAAGAAAATCTGCCCAGGTTTTCCCGGAAAATTTTGTGTTTTCTTTCGAAAAAAATTTATATCTCCGGAATTAACAAAGTAAGGACAACCAAATTTGGTACACTAGTTAATATCCTTATATGTAAGCTACCTACCAAAATTTAGCTATGTAGGTCAAAAGACAAAAAAGTTATAGGCATTTAAAGAAAAATAAATTGGGGTTTTCCTCAAAACGTCGAAGTTGCGATTTAAAACGTCAAAATCGGCAACATTTAGGCAAAGAACTTGAATCTAATACGGGATATGAAAATCAAATGTCTCAAGAAGGATGTTTTACAAACTCTGAAGTCTTAGTTTCAACCGTCATTGTCGTTCATTTTACTAAAATGTTTCCAGAAAATTCATTTCAAATAGACCCTTTCTCTGATCCTTGGCAGTTTATCGTTTAATGGCATATAATTTTTGTCGAATTTTCGTAAAAAATCAATAAAGCTCAATATATCCGTTATTATACAAGATATGAAGAAAATTTGTATATATTAATTATAGGGTGTCTTGAGCTACATCCTAAAAAAATATTTCTACAATCACAGGATGGCCCATAAGTCGTTGGTGATACAAATTTTCTTCTTTTTTTTTTAATCAAACACGCCTTATGTTATTGCATTTTTGAATTTTTCAGCGATGCATGTTTGTAAGAAAAGAAATTCGGGACGCAGCAAGTGCGTTATGGTAGCGAATTTTTATTAAATGCTTCAAATTTGAATAGCTCAATTTGCTATTAACCTATAAGGTTGACCAAGAAACGAGTTTTTCCGGGAACACTTTAAGTTTACTTTTGGAAATTTTTGTACATTTTCACACAATAAAGTTATTTTTATGAAACATGGTACATTGTTTTTACTATATAGGTTATATTGGTAACCAAAATGGATGCCTGCTTTCTTAAAAAGGAAACACACATATTTGCAATTAAAAACATTTTTATGAAAATTCACTACCATAACGCACTTGCTGCGTCCAGAGTTTTTTATTATTTGTTAAGTGCCGTTCCTAATTGTGTTGTTTTCTGGAGTTTAGGTTTCTATCTGTTATTGCCGTTTCGTTACTAAACTGTTTCACATAATATTACCTAGCATTTTTACCTAATTAAATATTGTTAATTAAATCACAACATGTTTTATCGGGAATCATTACGGAAAATTATGTTAAAAGTAGAAGACTGTATTCTGGTATTCATAGTCCACTATCCTCAAAACGGTCTTTCTCAAAATTATCAGTGCAATTACAAGATTTCTCAAGCCTGTTGTGCATCATTGGAAAGCTCTTTTTACAGGCTATCACATGTGAAACAATCCAATATGGCTGCCATAATAAAAACAAACGTTGAAACCTGTAACTTAAAAAAGATTATTCTGTAAAAAGTGTCCTGAAAATGTGCAAGTCTTAGACATGTCAGATCAACGCCTACTTCGATATTGAAGAAAAAAAATCGACAAATTTTGTTTTTTTAAAAATAATTCGAAAACGAAAATAGGCAGGGCAAAATACAAGTCATATTTGGAACGAGCATGAAAGTCTACAAAACATTGCTAATTTAACCGTCTCCCAATATCTAATAATAACGGAGATAGCAATACAGTCCCTTCCAGTTTGGGACACACGGTAGTGCGTTGTCGTTTTGTATGACTACAGTCGTCAAAATATTCGCACATTTTTAAGTCTAAATAAAGAAAAATAGAAAAAGAGGTTAAAGTCTCAATCTCGAATAAACAACCATACCGGGATAGGCTGGGAACTTCAAATCAGGCACATAATCATATATATGAAAAGTTTTATTCAAATGTTGGTTATAATTCTTACATTGCGATAATGTTTGCAAATTTTAATTTGAATTACAGATGTAAAAATTAATTCAAATGTATTGTTCATTTATCTAACGCGCCTCGTATAGCTTCGGCGCACCCCCAGAGAAGTATGCCACACAGTTTAGGATTAAACAAAGTTTACGAAATTCCGAAAACTTTTTTAAATATTAAACTGTTTCCATACAGTATCGACCAAATTTAATTTAGTTTATGTATGGCCATGAAAAGATAAGTTTAATGAAAATTTCCCTACATAAAAGTTGCATTTTCAACGATTATTACAATTTCAAATTGAAATATACTTCATGAATTATTCAATACCCTCTGGCACGATATATTTATCGTGTTTAACTTTTCTAATTTATGGAAGTTAACTTTAATTACGGAAAATATTAACTTTTTCAGATATCGCCTCTAATGTAAACTCTATACTGTGTCGCCTTGGTGTAAGCGTATAAGAATGCTTCGAGGTTTTTTGCTTTTGTTGCAAATAACATTATAACAGAAAATACTGAGACACAAGATTCTGAGCAGGTGAAATTTAAAATTTGTCGCAACAAAATTTATTTGAGAGGCAAAGACCTCGATTTAAATTTTGTTCATTTGTCATAGTTACAGTGTCATCGTAAAGCGACACTGTCAAACGTCGCAACAATGTTTCTTATGTATTTTTTAATTTTGACGTAACTCTCTCGCTTCGTTAAGTAGGCCAAGCTTTCCAGAAACTTTCAACTTAGTTTGTCACTTCTTTTTGTCAAATTTATGTACACAAATTTGCTAATAAGGAGATTTGGATATATATATATATATATATATATATATATATATATATATATATATATATATATATATATATATATATATATATATATATATATAGGGTCCGACAAGTTTAGAGGTTCACAACTGCTCTACGTACAAATGTCAAATTTGGTATCCGGGGATATACCAGTGTTTCGCATAACCGGAAATTAGTTTCATGTATACAGAGTTATCAGTTTCCCTGTGCCACACCGAACTTTTATTTTTTTAAATGGGACACTCTATATTTTATTTTATTTTTTGGCAAAGCACTTCATGGTGAGTAAAATGATGCCCAACAATAGCCGTCTGGAATCAACCGTTTAGAAGTTATTCAATTGTCTGTCCGAAATTTTATTCCGATTCAACACGACAGTGCTTCCATGTCGTCGCAAAACCTGTCAAGATCTGGTATTACCATGACTCTTGACTCTATGTAGCATAATAAAATATGGTTATATAATTTGCGGAAATATCCACTTATACGGGGTGTTACATTTTACAAACATCAATTTTTCTCGAAAATTTCAAAAGGAATACCCTATATATGACTACAGCATCAGATAGCGGGTTTAGTAAGCTTTCTCCCAATATCATATTTGCTGGGGTTCAATGGACTGGATCAACACAAACTGATGGATCATTTGTAAACGTCTGGGCTTTCTTCTTTCTAAAGGTGAATTATATTTGTACAGGCTTTTAATAAAAATCATAGACATGGCATTTTTTTTGTAAATTGTTACATCGTTTAAGATAATTGTATGGTAAAATTTATTTTTAACTAAATTTATAAACAATAAAAATTAAATAAAAATAATAGTACCACATTAATTTTATACATAAACGAAAAATTTTAAATAATTGAAATAATCAACTAGTTAGCAAAATAATAATTTTAATAACAAGTCCAACCTTCGTATGATTTGCCTAAGAGTAGCAGCATAGATTTACATACTCAGAATAATTCCAATTTAAAATGATTATCACTGAACCGCTCAAGTTGTTGCCTAGCAACAAACTACTGAACTTTTATTAAAAATAATAAAGCTATTTCACTAGTTTAACAACAAACTAGTGTAACTACATGTATTGGATTATTTTTGTCAATACAGTATATAATCGATGTCTGCATTCAGTATGGATTATTCAGTTCAGGAGAAAAAGGATATGTTGGAGACTTATATTGAATGCCAAAAAGTGGCGACCCGTGCATCGCGAAGATACAGGTATATATTTTTTTTCATTTACACTGAGTCTCCATCTAATTGTTATAATAATTATTTAGGGATCGGTACCCAGAGCGACGACACTCGGATTATTGATCATTTCTGCGTATTTACAATACATTTTCACAATTCGGAAGTTTAATAAGAAATCAGCCATTAACTCACGTAAAGCCAATTACCAAAGAAGAAATTTTGTAAAATACTTTACTTCATTTGCAAGAAAACCTAGGTTTATCGGCTACACAACTAGCTTCAGTAACCGATATTTCAAATAGAAATGTTCGCAGAATAATGAAATTATATATTTATAAGCCTTACCGGTGTCATTTTGTCCAAAGCCTCAGAGATTGCGACTATGTGAGCCGCTTAGAGTTTTCGTATTGGGTGAATGAAACTTTAAATATAGATCATAAAACTTTAAGCCATATCCTTTGGACGGGTGAGTCAAAGTTAACAAATAATGGTGTGTTGCATAAGCATAACAGTGTAAGCTGGGCCACGGAAAATCTACACTGGATTTTTTCGAGGAACCACCAATCTGAATATAAAACCAACGTATGGTGTGGGCTATTAGATAATAGATTGATGGGGGCCCGTATTTTTTGAAGAAAATTTAGTCTGGACGACTTACCTAAATCACCTAAACACCCATCTGGACGATTGGTTGGATGATGTTCCACTGAATGTCCAACCTAAGATTATTTTTCAGCACTATGGATGTCCAGCTCACAACAGCAGGATAGTTGTGGACTATTTGGACCAAGTTTTTGACCCTAATTATATGGGTATAAATGTCCAAACACGATGACCTGCAATGTTCCCAGATTTGACTCCCATGGACTATTTTTTTTGGGTCTACATCAAGGACCAAGTCTATTCAGATTTTGGCATAAATCCTGTAGTTAGCGTTCACAGTCTACAACAACGGATATTAGATGCACGTCGGAATGTTGATCGGGAGATGATCCATGCTGCTACGCATAGACAAATTATGGAAAGATTAGAACTTTGCGTTCAGCAAGGGGGGAACGTGTTCGAGCATCTGATTTGAGATTTGTTATTAAAACTGTTATTTTAATACATTCTTGATTCTTTCGTTTATATAAATATAAATTAAATTAATGTGGTACTATTATTTTTATTTAATGTTTGTTGTTTATAAATTAAGTTAAAAATAAATTTCACCATACAATTATCTAAAAACGATGTAACAATTTACAAAAAAATGTCATATCTATGATTTTCATTAAAAGCCTGTACAAATTATAATTCACCTTTAGAAAGAAGAAAGCCCCGACGTTTACAAATGATCCATCAGTTTCTGTTGACCAGTCAATTGAACCCCAGCAAATATAGCATTGGGAGAAAGCTTACTAAACCCGCTATCTGATGCCGTAGTCATATACAGGGTATTCCATTTAATATTTTCGAGAAAAATTGAGCTTTGTAAAATGTAACACCCTGTATAAGTGGATATTTCCGAAAACTATATAACCATATTCTATTATGCTACATTGAGTCAAGAGTCATGGTAATACCAGATCTTGACAGGTTTTGCGACGACATGGCAGCACTGTCCTGTTGAATCGGAATAAAATTTCGGACAAACAATTAAATAACTTCTAAACCGTTGATCCCAGGCCCCTATTGTTGGGCATCATTTTACTCACCATGAAGTGCTTTACTAAAAAATAAAATAAAATATAGGGTGTCCCATTTAAAAAAATAATAGTTTGGTGTGGCACAGGGAAACTGATCACTCTGTATACATGAAGCTAATTTCTGGTTATGCGAAACATTAGTATATCCACGGATATCAAATTTGACATTTAAAGGTAGAGCAGTTGTGAAGATAATTATGTGATCCTCTAAACTTGCCGGACCCTGTATATATATATATATATATATATATATATATATATATATATATATATATATATATATATATATATATATATATATATATATATATATATATATATACGGTTCATCGTATCGCTATCGAGGCAGAATGTATTCATGTAGAGGACCTCGAAACACGCCGATTTTTTATATAAAGTTTTTCTCTGACGCCCATGGTTGGTGAAGTATTGACGTCGAAAGATTCTCTAGTAATTACAAGAAACAGCTGTATTGCAGCAATGCCCCAACAGAGAACAACCAAATTTGGTAGATGGTTTTCTTTTATCAATGTCGTGAGATGAGGTCAAAACTAATTAGACCGGTAAAAAAAAATTACGTTCTTAAGCATTTAATAGCGTTTGTTAAATTTCAGCTATGTTAAAGTTTTCAAGGGCATAATTTCGTTTTGATCCCTACTGAAAAAATCTCAATTTTCTCAAAAACGGGTGGTTCAGCGAAAAATTGACAGGAGAAGAAAAAGGTACAACATTTAATTTGATATCAAATTAATGAAGCCTGGCTGTAATTAGGTTAGGGTTTAAAAAACCATGTTATTTAAAGAGTGACCCATCCCTAATGCACCCCTTTTTAGGTCTGTGTCCGATTCAAATGTCAAATAACGACGTTGATGAAAGAACATTCTCTACCAAATTTGGTTGTTCTATGTTGGGGCATTGCTGCAATACAGCCATTTCTTGTAATTATTAAAGAATTTTCTGAGGTCAATATGTCACCAACCGTGGGCGTCAGAGAAAAATGTTATATAAAAAAATCTCCATCTTTTAAAGTCCACCACACACACACACACATTCTATGACTATTGCGTTGTTAATCACCCTACATATATACATACATACATATATATATATATATATATATATATATATATATATATATATATATATATATATATATATATATATATATATATATATATGTATAGATATATATATATATATATATATATATATATATATATATATATATATATATATATATATATAAGATCAGGCTGATAAGGAAAAACGGTCGTTATTCTTAGTTTCAAATATTTAAAGCCTCACTAAAGGCTATCTACCTATTTATGGACAGTGAAACACGCAAGTTCTTTGCTAAAACTTGCTCTTTATTTCGCCCCATGGTTTTTGTTGCATCTTCAGGAGCCTGGAAAGGGTTACAGCTTTAATGAACTATTGACAATTAACTTAGAATTACGTGCCGAAAGCTGAATAAAGTAAAATAACCAACCCGGAAAGGAAACATGCAGAGAGAGTGAAACATCTCACCGGTTTGGTATGTGATTGGTGTATATAATATATATATATATATATATATATATATATATATATATATATATATATATATATATATATATATATATACATATATATATATATATATATATATATATATATATATATATATATATATATATATATATATATATATATATAATTTTTAATTTTAATTTTATTTATTTACAAATAATATACATTTTACATTTTATACTACAATTTACTCTAAATAGCACGTAGGTTCTGAAACACGTGTATGTGCTGAACCTCTTAAGCCACATGTTACACAGAGCTTACGGAAACACAAACACCTGTTTCCGCCTATATCTTGGACGGCTCATTCAATTCTTTAATTTGCTCCCAACTTTCGTTCTTTTGACCAGATTTGCAATAGCACACAATAAAAGTCTCTTTTCCCCCTCATCACAATCATAAGAGGCAATATCCGATATTTATAAAACATTCTTAAACACTTATCCTATTACCTAGGTATATAGACATACCCAATAACAATAAAATAATTATAGTGTATATTTTGTAGCTAAACAATTTAAATTTTAGAAAGAAGGGTTTAAGGAATATTTAATTCTATTAGGAAGAGTAGCCGGATATGAAGTTAACGGTTAACAAATTAGTTTACAATGCGAGTATATTGCGCATTTTAGAGGGAGAAAATGCAACGTGTATATGGAACCGCAGGTGGTGTACGATTAAGTCAAATTACGGCTAAACAACAATGATTAGGGTGGATTACGTAGCAGCAGACTGCCATCTGCGCCACGCCAGTCTGCTAAATAAAACACACGTATAAATATTTATTATAATCGACGAGAAAAAGCCTATCGAAATATCCAAACGTCCATCATCTCTCCCTTCTGGGCAATCCCAATTCACTAAAGAAAAATACTATGTAAACCAGAGTTGTCTCTTCAACATGATAAATGCGGCTGTCGAAAACTTTATAATATAAATTTCCTGGAACGCTTCCGCACCAGATGGAAAAGACTGTAGTCTTGTTGCACATTTTTGCCGGCACGCGGAAATTTAGTTTAAAATTAAGAGTATTAGTTAACTCGTTTTCTGGGAATTTACAGTGGTAACTTAAATTGAGCGCGTTCGGTGACAGCTCAAAGTGACGAAATGTACCGCAACAAATTCTGCTTTCACCATTTAAAAGTTTTAATTATAACTGACAGGGTTCGAAGCAGTTTGTACAATTTAGGTATTTTATTGTGTAATTGTCAACACGATCAACTCCTCAAATAAACTCTGGGCGTTTTCATGGGAAAGTGTTTAAGAAGTTTATTCCTTGATAATGCCAGCTGTAGGGGATATTTAATGAAAACATTTGTGGATTAAACGATTATTACGGTACAATTTTTAAAATTTCTAAACATACCTATGCTCAATTTATTCGTTTGTTAAATACTAATACCTTGTGACCCCAAAAACTAGGTTTTTCAGAAGTTAAAAACGTTTAAAATGTTTAATGCTTGGAATTGTTCTTTATTTTGCTGATAAAATAATATTTCACTGGATGGATAACCAACAGGGTGCTCACCTGGCGTGACGTCATCGAAGATTGCGTCCAATATGGCCGACTGGAAGTGAAAAACTCGGGAAATTTAAATGTTAAATCGACAGGTGGCACCACCTGTCAATGTAAGAGAACCCGCCATCTTGATTTTTTTGTAATTCGACGTACGCAAAGATGGCGGTTTGCGCATGCGCAAATCCAACTTTGTTATTAAGTGGCGTAGAGGTATAGTGTTTGGTGTCGTGTTACTCGTCTTGATGAGTATAATTCAAAAATAGGATACATGCATGCGCAGACCAACTTTTAAACTTTGGTGTGAAGGAGATAGGAGTTAGATGCTGGAGGTGACCAACGAAAACAAGAGACACTATTTTTCAAAGATTTAGTAACAACATGTCACACATTTAGTAAATTATTAAATGTAATAAATTACAAAGAATCTTCAGTCTTCATCTAGGACATCTTCGAAAATTGTTAGTTTCTGCAAAAGTTTTCGCAGTTGTTCAAAAACAGTTTTACTTGGGCATTGTATACCAAATATAGCAGGGTCAAAATGTGCCACCTTGTTTAAGATGTTGGTTATTTCGTTAAATTCAAAATATCGTTCCTTACGGAAAAAGTATAATATACCATTGGTGTAGCGAAAAACGCTTTTTGTTTTTAATGGAATGTCCGGGTAGAGGTTTGATGTAAAGCCAGCTTGTAAAATTAAAAACTTATATCCATAATCGGTTACTAGTTGATACATGTTGTCATCATGAAATAGAATGATTTGACCCGCATAGGTGTTGACTGCTGTATTCAGTTTTTTAATACTTTTAAGCCCTATAGTCGCAAATGTAGTATGATAACGAAGGTGAAATCTTTTTGTTTGTCCGACGTATTTAAAGATTGTAATCTTAAATAATTGGGATAAGTGTTCTTTGAATCTAATTCCAATGGATCTTTTTGTTTGTCCGACGTATTTAAAGATTGCAATGTTAAATACGTCGGGCAAACAAAAAGATCGATTGGAATTACATTCAAAGAACACTTATCCCAATTACGTTACGGTACTGTAGATAAGTCTTCCGTCGCCCGACACATTTGTGATAATAATCATCACGTTGGTAAAGATAATCTGAAATTAATAAAAAATGTTAGAAAACCAGGACAGCTAAACGCGTTCGAAAGCGTATATATTGCGAAATATATTTACAACCAAAAATATATGAACGCTATACCACCGCCAATTACGAGTGTCACCTGATCGATTGCTTTGTTAAATAAAATTCCCACGTTTTAAGCACGTTCTAAAGATAACATAAGTATACAGATATTGCCGCCAAATGAATCTATGTTAATTTAGCTGTTGCTGAACCTTCTTAAAACTATTACAGATGGACACTTTTTAGATAAAGTAGTAGGGACAGTGCAAAGACCTTGTCCGGCGATAAAAATACAATACACTGTGCATTTTGCCTGCGACTAGTTTCCCACCCCAGTTCGATCTCTTTACCTAAGATCCGGTATATAACTTGATGTTAGTTTTTTCAGTATTTGAAATGTTTCATCCTCTGCTGACGCTAACTTGGTTAGTGAAACGATCGTCAGGTCTTTTTAAATGTGTTGTGGTGATTTGGGTTCTCCAAGTGTACTTATGCACAAAGGTTATAACGTTAGGAGTAAGTGGAAGTTTTTCATCCAAGATTTTTTCGTTTATATTTTAGTTTTTAAATTGAGTCGCATATAAACAGTTCCTTTACTAATATGACATAAAACTAGATGATTTTGTATCATAGACTCGCTTTAATAAATAATGTAATGACACTTTTATATTGGGCCAAGTGGTTGAATCGCACAAGAACCTTAAACATATTTTGTATCAAAAAAATACGACATAAGATGAAGCATATCGAATGGGCCTAATCTTGAAAAATCAACTTGCGAAAAAATAGTGCTGCAAATTTAATCATAACTTCCACATAGCTGTGATAATTTATTCTCTTTAGAGAAACATTCTCATGGAATTAACTTATGGCCCATGACTTGGCCACAAAGAAAATAGATGTATTCCCGTACATATAAACTTTTGAAACGTTATATTACTCGAGTTTATTGAAAAAATGTCGACTTTCACCAAAACACCCCTTATTTACCTACTACCTCCTTAAGCGATCTTGCCCAAAAACAATCCGAAGAGTTCCTATGTGGGGTGCTAACTGGATACCAAATTTGAAGATGATCTCTCAATTCGTTCGAAAGTTATTGCGCCTATTAACAGACATACGTACATGCTGACAGACCGACAGTCAAAAAGAATTTTCGTTCCAGAATCATGTTTTCTATATGTTTTGAGACTTTTTGCGCTATTTTAGCAAAAAAATCGAAATTTTTGTCAATTATATTCCACCCACCGACACTTTCAACCCCTAATTTAATTTCGGCACAGAATACCATATGTTTCATAAACTTAAATGTTTTCTAATAAATAAACGCTAAAATGTTATGTTGGTCAAGTTTAAACGAAAACATGCCAATTTTCAGCAAATCACTCCGCATTCATCCCCTACCCCCTCAATAGATTTTACCCAAAGACAATCCGAACTGTTCTTTTTTCGAGTGTCCACTGTATACCAAATTTGAAGACGATATCTCAATTCGTTCTAAAGTTATCGTGGCGACAAACAGACAGACATACAGACCGACAGACTGATAGACCGACAGGCAAAAAAAATGTCGTTCCCAAATCATGTTTAAGCAAATAAAAAAAATTTGAAATTTTTTGCCAATGCCTTACTTCCACACGTTGCGACGATGTGGAAGTAATAATGGTCTGTTGATTGCAACCTGTTGAATGTTTGGATGTTACGTTATTCACCTCGTGCCAGAAAGCTTTTCAGATTGTAATAATACACAATTTGAAATGAATTTCCATTCCACATCGTTATTAATGCACGTAGACTGGTACCATTCAGGGCCATCCCTTGAGTGAAACGTTGTTATGGCATAATGGCAATCAAAGACATCGTTCCACAAGCAATTTGTCGCCGACCGTCGTCCGTCCCCGTGATTTAGCATCATTTATGCTAAATCACTTTTCTTGTTAGGTTTCGTGACTGAAACAACGTTTTGAAAAATGCATCACGATAAAGCGATGGCGTTGTTCTATCCGTCTCCTTTCGATAAATCATCGTATAATCGGCGACCGGCGTGTGTCCAAATTCTAAATGGAATCGATTTATACTCTACACAAATCTATGTAATCTGCAAAGAACATTTGTCAAAATTCACGGTGACCGCTGCTACGTCTATTGATCAACAGGGAGACAGAAGGTAAAATCAGTGACAGATTCATCGTTTATTTGTTTTTGTGAGATGAAGTCGCAGACTATGAGAATATCTTATACTTACTTTAGTATTATGTTGAAGACAGATGGTCTTGCAGTCGGTAAAAGAAACATTACAAAAGTTTTAACAGTAGATATGGATGTGGAGGCATTTCTTTAGCGACTTTTCGTAGAAACAAATGATGTTCTTACAACCTTCAGGCTTCTAAAATGTTTTCCAATTGAGCGCGAACTACGGCTCCTAGAAACCATATCTGGGGTCCGTTCGTTTTATATATATATATATATATATATATATATATATATATATATATATATATATATATATATATATATATATATATTGTCACGAAGTGACGTAATGGCCATTAGAAATCTAATTAGTTAACAGGGGAATATATCCGTACCATCCGTATTTAATTTAATTTATTTTTGTTATTAAAACATTCAATAAAGTATAATTTCAAGAAAACGTCGCGAGATCGGAGGAAGGGTAAGGAGTATAGCGGGTTGAGGTCGCCCAGGCGAGTCCTGCGGCATGCGAAACCATGAAAGCGGGGACGGACGGGCTGGTCCACTGCATCAACCTACGCGCACCGCGTGCGGCGCATAAGCTTCGGATGACTGAGGCCGCATCGAGGTCTGGATATATCGACTGTAACGCGCTCGACAAGTTAGTTCTTTTTCAGCAGTCGCAGGGGCCGTCACGGAGAGTAACCAGCCACCGTCCGCGTCTTCGTTCTTGGTGTTCGGTTTTGTTGTGTGTTTCAGTAGCGAATCCAGCAGGCCGACCGTGGGAGTTTAGTTCTCTTTCAGCGAGCGCAAAGCCAGGTCACAGAGAGGAAGCAGCCACCGTCCGCGCCTTGATTCTTGGTGTTGGGTTTTATTGTGTATTTCAGGCCGGCCGTGGGAGAGTACGCCGCGATTCGTTAGGTGCACCAGCTTAGTAGAGTTAGCAGCTGTGGCAAGTGGAGAACGCCGTCTTCAGCAGGCCGCTCATTTCCGCTTCGTTTGGGTAGGTCGCTGTCTCTATAGCTGTACGGTGGAGGGCCTGTATGTAAGGGGTTTTCCACGGATCGACGACTCTCTCTGGCGGCGAACACCTAGGCGCGCTTGGTGGCCTTCGCCAGAGGTGACGCTAAAAGTCCAGGTGTGGAAATATATTGAATGTTGTTGTGTTTGTTAGTGGTTTTATTTCAGAGAGACGGCCGCAAGGGAGCTTCGGATAAATAGGTCCATCGTTCGTTTCTGTCTGTATCCGCGGGGCGACCTGGGGGAGCCGGGGCTCGCGTTCCTTGGCTGGAGTCTTCCCGAGAACGCGAGAGCACTAGCAAAGCGGCCGACTGCACGTTGATTTGAACCGGGGGGCGGTCTAGCCACGACCAAATCATCCCAAAGCGGTCTCCCGTGGCGCAGCTCTCGTGCTCCTGCATCTGGACGCCAGCAGGGATATTTCGGGCTGCAGTAGGTCTCCACCACTCCTGGCGATCGAAACAGTCTGGCGATACCCGGTGTCCCGACCGTCCGGCTGACATTACTGGGAAAACCTTGTCGTTTTCAGTCTTCGGGGGAAAAGCTTTATATGTTTCCGTCGGGAGACGCAAAGGGGTCGCGTTCCTGGGCTGGAGTCTTCCCGAGAACGCGAGAGCACTAGCAAAGCGGCCGACTGCACGTTGATTTGAACCGGGGGGCGGTCTAGCCACGACCAAATCATCCCCAAGCGGTCTCCCGTGGCGCAGCTCTCGTGCTCCTGGATCTGGACGCCAGCGGGGATATTTCGGGCTGCAGTAGGTCTCCACCATTCCTGGCGATCGAAACAGTCTGGCGATACCCGGTTTCCCGACCGTCCTGAAGGCACCGTCTGGAGGCTGTGTTTTCTTTTAACTTGATAGTGAGGACTTCCTTTATTTTGTCGAGGGGAAATTTCCATCTCCCTAGGGAGACACTTCCTCCGGTCGTAGATAGTCTGTATGACTGCAACGCATGCTTGAGGGTCCGTAATTAACCGACCACCTGTCCGGTGCCTTGCTTTGGCGATCCTGGGACGCTTCTTCCCGCTTACAACCCGCGAGTTTACCACCCCTATTCGTGATACCGTCCGTATAACTCGCGAATATTTCAGTTTCTGCCTCTGGTCTCTAATAAATTGATTTGTTGTCAATTAAGTTAGTTTAAACGTGGGGTATACCGGGAGAATCCCTTGTGTAAATATTTCTTTGTATATATTTTGTAAATATTTCCCCACCAATACATTTGTAAATAGATTATTTGTTTTATACGGTATTTCATTTAAAGCTTCCCAACCAATCCACCCCAACGTAATACGTAACATCCTGATCTCTAATACATAGGCCATAATTAAGGAGTCCTGAGGGACTTCGCCTGAGGACTTAGGTGAACCCTGTCTCCACTGAAGTTTACCCCGGGTCCGTGTAACTGTAAATAGCAACCGAGGACAGATATATAGTCCTGAGGGAGCGCAGCGTCTTCCTTTAAACCCACGCTGCTGGCGCCTGAGCAAATCCCGTAAATAAAGCCGTATTGATAAGGTTATCCCGTGGGAACCTCCCCATATTAGGGAAAGATAACCTTATCCCGATTTGACCCCTCACAAATGGCGCCCGAGCAGGGACCTAAGTTAGTAAATTAGAGAAAGGTGGATTTAGGGAAGTAGCCGTAAATATTTCGAAATTTTTAAATTTTAATGTACATTTTATCGCTAATTGTGATAAGAGTTGTTGGAAAAGTGTAGATAAGATATGTTACACGTATCTTAGGAATTCGGTATATTTTTAGTTTGAAACAGAGGCAGATTTTAAAGAGGAATTACAATATTGTTATCTACGATAGCAATCGCCGTATCATCAATACTTTGTGAAACCGTGAACATTAATTTATTTTGCTTTTAGTAGAATTCTTTGTAATCAGCTGTTGATCTTGCACTATTTTTGTGGTAGTAATAATTAACTTTTTTTTTCACGCTAGCTTTGAATGTTTGTTTACTGCATTACGTAATACGATTACATTCTTTAAGAGTAACATTTCTTTTAATCAACATCTTAAGTTTAGCGTTAATATATAGTGTTTTTTTGGTTTCAACTTGTAGAGAATTTTGTTATACTGAATTTATTTTGTTTCTTGTTTTGTGTTTATAATTATTATTATTTTTTTGCACTGCTGACCAAGGAAAACTACTGTTACAAATCCGACCCGTTTCATCCTAACACTGCGTTAACCTCTTCGACAGCTTCGCAGCGCCGTCTTGCCGCCTTGCTGTCTGTACGGAACCATGTCGGACCCGAAAACGGAGAAGGCCGTCGAGCCTGAGCCTCAAGAGAAGTCCGACCCGGACCTATTTGACGGCCGGGTAGGATGGATATACAGGCTGAAGAAGCCTGAACTGGAAATAGAGTTAACGAGGTTTTGCCTACGACCCCAGACAACGGTTGAGGAAATGAGAAGGCAATTGATAAAATTTTTGCGAGAAGGAAGACCGCCGCACACCGAGGCAGCCTCACTGCCCAACGTTACCGCGTCACCGCCTTCGTCGCCACGAACGGGAAACTTAATCGGGCACCTGACACCGCCTACGCAAAAGCCATTCCCGCCGCCAATATCACCTGTAACCAAGACTGCGACATTTCGGCAACCAGAACCACTCAATCTGTTTGCGTGGCACTTGCATTTCCAGGGCAGGTCTGACCCCGTAGCATTTTTAGAGCGCCTAGAAGAAATCCGCTTGCACTTTAACGTATCTTCGGACCGCCTTCTGCCAGTGTTGCCACAGGTCTTGGAAGGTCAAGCCTTGCTGTGGTATCGAAATAATAGGACTTACTGGACATCGTGGGAAGACTTTATCGAGGATTTCAAGCGTTTCTATTTCCCGACAAACTACTTCGTAGATTTAGAAGCTGAAATCAGTCGACGTTTACACAAAGCCGGTGAGCCCGTGTTCACTTACATAACAGAGCTGCAGACACTCATACGCCGGCACGGTAACATCAACAGGCAACAGGAATTGACTTGGTTACGAAGAAACCTGCACCCAGAGTTCCGACAGATGCTCTGGAATTGCGACGTGCCAGACATACGTAGGTTCATAGAAAAAACAAAGGAAATTGAGGCGATGTTGAAGGAACTAAATGATACCAAGGAGGGCCCACCAAAGCCTAGCCGGCCTCCTTCGGATAAGCAAGAAAGTGGGAATACTAGTTCCCCCGCTAAGAGCCCTTTTACACCCCCGACTTCTCCTACGACTAACCGTCCGGAAACCAGTAAGCAGGTTCGTTTCGCGATGGAGCGTACGACTTGCTGGAATTGTGGTGAGACAGGACACATGAGAAGCCAGTGTCAGAAAGCACCACGACTGTTTTGTTCACGCTGTGGCAAGACAGGAGTGTTATCCCGGGATTGCAAATGTCCGGGAAACTAGATGGGAACTGTGGAGGGCCGAGACTCCAGCAGTTCCGCCCCAACGACACCTCGGCCATTGACAGACGATCTCAAACTGACAACAGACCCATAGTCAGGACAAGGATAGGCCAGAAGTGTTTCAGTGCTTTGCTGGACACAGGGGCGACCCGGTCCTTTCTGAGCGGTACCGCACTTGAGGAAATAGGCGCAGATTATTTACAAGCCGTCTCCTTGCCAGACGTAAACACCCGCATCGCCGATGGACGACTGGTCTCCGTACAACAAATGTACGTGACTGAATTGATGTTGGGTAGTAAGAAGATACAAGGGGAGTTGTTGTATCTGCCTCACCTCCCGGTAGACCTAGTGTTGGGGATGGATATTTTGGGGAAGTACGACTTCCGTATAGATTTACCGACCGCTAAAACCTACCTCGATGGAGAACTGCTGGCGTCAGCAACTCCACCCCCGCCCGTAGTTCCAATACATACTATGGAAACGAACACCTTGGGGGAATTGACCCCCCGAGAGCGACGTCAACTTGATCTGTTCTTGGAGAAAGAACTTGGATATTTCAAACGAATAACTGGCCCTACCGACCGAGTACAACATCATATCCGCCTGTCGAGGAGAGAACCTATTAAACAGCGATACCGCCCACAAAACCCGAAAATGCAGCAGGTCATTAACGACGAGGTCGACAGGATGTTGGAAGAAGGAATTATAGAACCTTCTAACAGCCCATGGAGCTCACCTGTGGTGATGGTTAAGAAAAAGGACGGAAAATACCGATTCTGTGTGGACTTCCGGGAAGTTAACAAGGTTTCCGTCAAGGACGCCTACCCGCTGCCATATATATCGGGCATACTCGACAAGCTTCGCAGGGCCAAGTACATAAGCAGTCTGGATTTGAAGCAGGGTTACTGGCAAATCCCTTTGACGCCGACAAGTAAGCCCATCACCGCCTTTACCGTCCCGGGGAGGGGGTTGTATCAGTTCAAGGTTATGCCTTTCGGAATTCACTCGGCTCCAGCGACGTTCCAGCGGCTGTTGGATACTATAATAGGCCCCGATATGGAACCGCACGCTTTCGCCTACCTGGACGACGTTATCGTAATGGGAGAGACCTTCGAGGAGCACCTGGAGAACTTGAGGGAAGTGTTCCGAAGGCTGAGGCAGAGTAACTTGCAGCTGAACCCGGAGAAATGTCACTTCTGCAGGAAGTCGCTGAAATATCTTGGGCATGTTGTGACGTCGGATGGCATCAGCACCGATCCGGATAAAGTGGAGGCTATCGAGGCCATGCCGACCCCACGAACTGTAAGAGACGTCCGTCGATTTTTGGGGGTCGCCTCGTGGTACCGCCGTTTCATTCCGCAATTCTCACAGGTAGTGACCCCCTTGACCAAGCTATTGAAGAAGAAGAATCGATGGCACTGGGGTGAAGAGCAAGAGAGGTCGTTTAAAGACCTGAAGAAATTACTCACTCAGACGCCGATATTGACCTGTCCGGACTTTTCGAAAGAATTCGTCCTGCAAACTGATGCCAGTGATAATGGCTTAGGCATAGCTCTGACTCAGAACATCGATGGGTCAGAGAAAGTCATCGCGTATGCCAGCCGGACGCTCTGCCCTGCCGAGAAAAATTATTCTGTGACGGAAAAAGAGTGCCTAGCGGTGGTATGGGGGATTGAAAAAATGCGCCCATACCTGGAGGGGTACCATTTTACAGTACTGACAGACCACCAATCTCTTAGGTGGTTGCAAACGATTAAAACCCCGATTGGGCGTGTGGCCAGGTGGAGCGTATTTCTACAACAATACGACTTCACGATAAAATATCGACGAGGGGCACTAAACCGTGTAGCGGACGCCCTCTCCCGTTCACCGTTGGAGAGCTGTGAAGAGTCCGCGGAAGAGAATATTTGCTTCACAGAGGAGGAAGCAAGCTGTTCCTGGTACAGACGTAAGTTGGACCAGGTGGAAAGGAACCCGGAGGCATTTCCCGACTATTCCATCAGGGGCGGAAGACTGTACCGACATTTTTGGGACGCATACAACTTAAGCGAGCCCGAGCTGAGCGATCCCTGGAAATTGTGCATCCCTAAGGACGTGCGTGGCCGAATTCTACGAGAGAACCACGACGAACCGACCGCCGGGCACATGGGCATTTCAAAAACCATTGCCCGTATAGCTTGTCATTACTATTGGCCAGGGATGTTTCGGGAAGTTGCGAGTTATGTGAGGCAATGTAATCGCTGTCAGAGGTTTAAAGTCTCCCAACAACAGACCCCCGGGAAGATGCAGCCTTCCTCGAACAAGACACCATGGGAAACCGTCTGCGTCGATTTAGTGGGACCCCTGCCTCGGTCCAAAAAGGGGCACAATTTTATTATTGTCGCCCAAGACCGTTTCACGAAATGGGTAGAATGCCGACCGTTGAAGAAAGCCACCGCCCCCGCCGTCAACAAAGCGTTGTTTGAGATGGTCATCACTAAGTTTGGCTGCCCCAGGACACTGATCTCGGACAACGGGAAACAACTAGTGTCTCATGAACACAAGGCCTGGCTGAAGGAGTTAGGGATAGCCCAGAGACTGACCCCAATATACACTCCCCAGGCCAATGCTGTAGAGAGGGCGAATCGCACGCTGAAAACCATGATTGCTCAGTTTTGCGAGCATGATCAGCGACAGTGGGATGAAAGATTGCCCGAACTGGGATTCGCCATCAACACGGCCAAACAGGAATCCACCGGATTCACCCCAGCCTTCCTGAACTTCGGCCGAGAGCTGACCGTCCCCGGCGCGGTGCACGCTGAACGCGAAATACCGCCGGAGAGTCAGCCAGAGGAGCCGGAGACGACGCCGGAAGAAATAGAAGACCGTCATAACCATCTGAAGAAGCTGCGAGAAACATTCGAGTTAGTAAGAATGAATCTGGCAAGGGCGTTCACCCAACAAAGTCGCCACTACAATTTGCGTCGCAGGGAATGGCAATGCAAAGTTGGTGAACAGGTGCTATGCCGAGAACATCCGTTATCCCAAGGAACCAGTGGTTTTGCCGCAAAGCTCGCTGCGAAATATTCTGGGCCGTATACGGTGGTCAAAGTAGTGTCGCCGGTGGTATATGACCTCCGGGATACCAAGGGCAAGCTGCTGAAGCACATACATGTGAAGGATTTGAAAAAGTTTCATGCACCACAGCAGCCAGAGGCCGTAAATACGTCGCCGCCGCCAGAACTACACTTTATCCGTGCATATGCAGCAGCAGACGCATCCAGAATCGACGAAATTGTTCCCGTAAAACCAGAGTATTTACCGATGGCAGAGAAGAGTTTATGTTCGAGGTGTGGTCAGTCTGGACACACTCGTTACCGCTGTAAGAAGCTGTGTAATGCTCCCAAGGTGGGAAAGTAAGCATTAGGTCCCGAGTATGTTCCCGTCGGGACCCAGGAAAACCAACTGTGGTCATGGAGAAGAGGAGTATCGACAGAGCCACGCAGTGTACGCCCCAGGTTGCAGGTGTAGCTACCCAGTGTAACCTGGTGCTG
Source organism: Tillus elongatus (assembly GCA_964006375.1). Lineage (NCBI taxonomy): Eukaryota > Metazoa > Arthropoda > Insecta > Coleoptera > Cleridae > Tillus > Tillus elongatus. The sequence goes on along the minus strand of OZ023263.1, from coordinate 93,057,288 downwards.
AACGACCGAAGCCATGGGAACTGCAGGAGTTGCCAACCAGCAAGCCCGAACAGTTGGAGGCCACCTCAAGGGATGGGTGCCGCTACCAGGGCAGGCCAGCCGGCGCTCCATGGACCCGACGCAGAGGGCCACGTGCGGCTGCACGACTGGATGGACAGGCGACAGGTACTAGGTGCAGTGTGTGACACGGGAGTGTGGGACACTTCTAGGAGTGCCACTCGACGGTGCACAAACGAGGAGACTGTGGGTGAGACTATCATTGACTATTACGTAGCTTAAACATAGTGTACTCAACCCAATTCTCAGACATTTTATGCTAAGAACGATTTGTTTATTTACGTTTAGGAACCATGATTAATTTAGTTTTAACTTGCATTTTTCATTTTGATCATTTTCTTGAGTTAAACGATATTGTATATAGAAGTTTAGTTTAAGGATATATTTTATTTTCTGTTTACCTACGAATTCTAAGTATTTAATTTTCCGTTCGAAGATGCTTGATTTAGTTTAAGGATATGTTTTATTTTCTGTTTACTTACGAATTTTAATAATTTAATTTTCCGTTCAAAGATGTTTGATTTAGTTTAAGAATATTTCGTTTTTTAATTATGAGATGTTGCACATACCCAGGGGTTATGATGGAAAATTTGACAGTATAATTTCCCTGGTGCGCCTTCTAATTATCTGATTTTCCTTTGAAATTTGATATCATTTCTCCGTTACACATACTAATTATTTATTCTTGCTTTGAAAGATTTTTGATTTAGTTTAAAAGTGTATTGGGTAGGACCGCTTGCTTATATGGAATAGGAAAGACAAACTTTTCTTTGAGGATACATTATGTGCATTCTTTATCGACATATTGGTAGGCCTGGTATTTTCTTGTATTATTATTGTTATATTGGGGACCAGAGGACCGGTGAGGTCGGGATGTGGAAGAAAAAACTTCGTTTTTTCTTTCAGGAGAAGAGAGGGGGATGTCACGAAGTGACGTAATGGCCATTAGAAATCTAATTAGTTAACAGGGGAATATATCCGTACCATCCGTATTTAATTTAATTTATTTTTGTTATTAAAACATTCAATAAAGTATAATTTCAAGAAAACGTCGCGAGATCGGAGGAAGGGTAAGGAGTATAGCGGGTTGAGGTCGCCCAGGCGAGTCCTGCGGCATGCGAAACCATGAAAGCGGGGACGGACGGGCTGGTCCACTGCATCAACCTACGCGCACCGCGTGCGGCGCATAAGCTTCGGATGACTGAGGCCGCATCGAGGTCTGGATATATCGACTGTAACGCGCTCGACAAGTTAGTTCTTTTTCAGCAGTCGCAGGGGCCGTCACGGAGAGTAACCAGCCACCGTCCGCGTCTTCGTTCTTGGTGTTCGGTTTTGTTGTGTGTTTCAGTAGCGAATCCAGCAGGCCGACCGTGGGAGTTTAGTTCTCTTTCAGCGAGCGCAAAGCCAGGTCACAGAGAGGAAGCAGCCACCGTCCGCGCCTTGATTCTTGGTGTTGGGTTTTATTGTGTATTTCAGGCCGGCCGTGGGAGAGTACGCCGCGATTCGTTAGGTGCACCAGCTTAGTAGAGTTAGCAGCTGTGGCAAGTGGAGAACGCCGTCTTCAGCAGGCCGCTCATTTCCGCTTCGTTTGGGTAGGTCGCTGTCTCTATAGCTGTACGGTGGAGGGCCTGTATGTAAGGGGTTTTCCACGGATCGACGACTCTCTCTGGCGGCGAACACCTAGGCGCGCTTGGTGGCCTTCGCCAGAGGTGGCGTTAAAAGTCCAGGTGTGGAAATATATTGAATGTTGTTGTGTTTGTTAGTGGTTTTATTTCAGAGAGACGGCCGCAAGGGAGCTTCGGATAAATAGGTCCATCGTTCGTTTCTGTCTGTATCCGCGGGGCGACCTGGGGGAGCCGGGGCTCGCGTTCCTTGGCTGGAGTCTTCCCGAGAACGCGAGAGCACTAGCAAAGCGGCCGACTGCACGTTGATTTGAACCGGGGGGCGGTCTAGCCACGACCAAATCATCCCAAAGCGGTCTCCCGTGGCGCAGCTCTCGTGCTCCTGGATCTGGACGCCAGCAGGGATATTTCGGGCTGCAGTAGGTCTCCACCACTCCTGGCGATCGAAACAGTCTGGCGATACCCGGTGTCCCGACCGTCCGGCTGACATTACTGGGAAAACCTTGTCGTTTTCAGTCTTCGGGGGAAAAGCTTTATATGTTTCCGTCGGGAGACGCAAAGGAGTCGCGTTCCTGGGCTGGAGTCTTCCCGAGAACGCGAGAGCACTAGCAAAGCGGCCGACTGCACGTTGATTTGAACCGGGGGGCGGTCTAGCCACGACCAAATCATCCCAAAGCGGTCTCCCGTGGCGCAGCTCTCGTGCTCCTGGATCTGGACGCCAGCGGGGATATTTCGGGCTGCAGTAGGTCTCCACCATTCCTGGCGATCGAAACAGTCTGGCGATACCCGGTTTCCCGACCGTCCTGAAGGCACCGTCTGGAGGCTGTGTTTTCTTTTAACTTGATAGTGAGGACTTCCTTTATTTTGTCGAGGGGAAATTTCCATCTCCCTAGGGAGACACTTCCTCCGGTCGTAGAGAGTCTGTATGACTGCAACGCATGCTTGAGGGTCCGTAATTAACCGACCACCTGTCCGGTGCCTTGCTTTGGCGATCCTGGGACGCTTCTGCCCGCTTACAACCCGCGAGTTTACCACCCCTATTCGTGATACCGTCCGTATAACTCGCGAATATTTCAGTTTCTGCCTCTGGTCTCTAATAAATTGATTTGTTGTCAATTAAGTTAGTTTAAACGTGGGGTATACCGGGAGAATCCCTTGTGTAAATATTTCTTTGTATATATTTTGTAAATATTTCCCCACCAATACTTTTGTAAATAGATTATTTGTTTTATACGGTATTTCATTTAAAGCTTCCCAACCAATCCACCCCAACGTAATACGTAACATCCTGATCTCTAATACATAGGCCATAATTAAGGAGTCCTGAGGGACTTCGCCTGAGGACTTAGGTGAACCCTGTCTCCACTGAAGTTTACCCCGGGTCCGTGTAACTGTAAATAGCAACCGAGGACAGATATATAGTCCTGAGGGAGCGCAGCGTCTTCCTTTAAACCCACGCTGCTGGCGCCTGAGCAAATCCCGTAAATAAAGCCGTATTGATAAGGTTATCCCGTGGGAACCTCCCCATATTAGGGAAAGATAACCTTATCCCGATTTGACCCCTCACAATATATATATATATATATATATATATATATATATATATATATATATATATATATATATATATATATATATATATATATATATATATATATAAAGGTATTTGGTCAACAATAGGTAATCCTCAAACCGCTAAAACAGCTTATGAACACAATATAGCCTTCGTTAGAGCTTCACTGTTTAAGTTTTTCATTTAGAGAATTCTTGAAGAAAAAATTCGCTAAACATGAGATCCCAACTTTCGAATTTTGTAAAACTTTCCTAAAATGAGCACTAACTAGGACCCACAGAACCCATATCTGGGGTTAGTTGCATTTTTTATAGGTATAATATATATATATATATATATATATATATATATATATATATATATATATATATATATATATATATATATATATATATATATATATATATATATATATATATATATATATATATATATATATATATATATATATATATATATATATATATATATATATATATATATACAGGGTGTTAAAAGCGTAACAAGACGGTCTTTTAGTTCTAAACGGCACATTCTTGAAATATTTTTTTAAAGTAAAGTTTTGTAGGTCAATAATAGTTACATTTTAAAAATATGTGTTAGTATACAGGATGTTCCAAAAGTGGGTGGCACATCCAAGTTATGTTTTTCTTATAGAACATCCTATGTCTGACGGCAATTTTGATTGCTACGAAGAAATAGGATCCACTTCTATGAAAATTCCCTATCTTCTTCTTTCGGTGCCATATCAGGTCCCCCTAACGTTGGCAATTACATTGGCGAGTTGTTCGTGGTTTTCGGCTAATCTGAATAGTTGTTCGGCACTGCGTATTCCAGTCCAATCGCGAATGTTCTTTAGCCATGACATATGTTTCCTTCCAATTCCTCGGCTGCCCTCGATTTTACCTTTCATTATAAGCTGGAGCACCTTGTATCGGTCTCCTCTAAGAACATGTCCCAGGTATGATATCTTTCGCACCTTAATAGTGACAAATAATTCACGGACGGCATTCGCTCTATTTAATACTGCTTCGTTGGTCTGCATAGCTGTCCAGGGTATTCGAAGCATTCTTCTGTGCAACCACATCTCAAACGCTTCCAGTCGACCGATCGTAGCAGCCTTCAGAGTCCAGGTCTCAGCTCCATACAACAACACGGACCAAATATAACATTCGATCATTCTTTGACGCAATCTTAGGTTTAAGTTGTCGTTAGAGAAAAATGATTTCATTCTCATGAAAGTTAAGCGCGCTGTTTCAATTCTGCACTTTATCTCTTTATCAGGGTCTAAGTGTTCTGTGATATAACAACCAAGGTATTTTAATTGCGTAACTCTCTCAATGTTTTGTTGGTCTATCTGTAGGGAAGCATCGGCGTACGGTTGGCGACTGAATATCATAAATTTTGTCTTATTGATATTTATTTTCAAACCCATTTCCCTTCCTGTCATGTTTACACTATCCAACAACTCTTGAAGGCCCCAGACACTATCGCACAAGATGACCGTATCGTCGGCATATCGAATGTTATTAATCAGTTCACCGTTAATCTTCACTCCAAGGTCTTTATCTTGCAAAGCCTTCTTGAAGATTTTATCCCAGTATATGTTGAACAATAGAATGCATCCCTGTCTGACGCCTCGGTGAATGCGACATTCATCGGTTAGTCTTCCATTGATTCGGACCACTGCTTTCTGCTTCCAATATAAGTTCTCTATAATTTTCAGATCTCTCTCATCGATTCCCAAGGTTCTTAGTATGTTTAAAAGTGTTTCATGCTGAACCCTATGGAAGGCTTTTTCATAGTCTATGAAACATACATAAATATCCTTGCGTTGGTCACGACACTTTTGAAGAAGTATATTTAGGACAAAAAGTGCTTCCCGGGTGCCTAGTGCATTCCTAAAGCCAAACTGCGTCTCATCCAGGTCCTCCTCGCACTGACTTCTTATCCTTCCATGTATTATGCGAAGAAATACCTTTAATGTATGACTCATCAGGCTAATTAATCTATATTCGCCGCACTTGTTTGCTCGCTGTTTTTTTGGAAGTGCTATAAAAACAGACTTCAACCATTCTTCGGGTATTTCACCAGTAGTATATATATTGTTAAAAAACTTAACTAGAACATTGATGTGATCTTCGTGGATCATCTGTAAGAGTCTGCTGGGATGTTATCTGGACCAGTTGCTTTCTTGGTTTTGGCTGATTTTATGGCATGGAGAACTTCGGATTTTAAAATTTCTGGCCCTTCGTCTTGGTTTGCATTACCCTGCATGCTTGGCCTGTCATCTTCAAACAATTCAGTCACATATTTACTCCATACTTCAAGAATTTCTCTTTCATCAATAATAGCTTTCCCCGTGCTATCCACGAGTATGTTAGTAGTTTTATTGTTATACAAGCCAGCAACCTCCCGGACTTTCTTGTACATGTTAAACGTGTTATGCTTCCTTTCAAACTCCTCCATTTCTCGAAATCTATCCATCATCCATCTCTCCTTAGCTGTTCGTATTTTTTGTTTTATTTCTCTTTGTTTTCTTCTGTATTCTTCTGTTTTGCCCTTGCACTGTCTTCTTTGCTCCATAAGATCTAGTATTTCTTTCGTCATCCATTGTTGTTTCTTGTGTCTGGTTGTTACTTTATGTTCCTCTAATATCTTGGTCATATGTTCGCGAAATAATTTCCATGTTTCCTCGACACCTTCGGTTGTTCTCATTTCTTTCATGCAATCGTTTACAGCTTTTTCAATTTTACTTTTGTTGACGTCTGAAATCGTGAGATTCTTTTGCTGGTGTTTCTTTTCTATCTGTTTTAGCTTGACTCTTACGTCTGCGACTAAAGGGTTGTGGTCAGAACCAACATCCGCTCCAGGATACGTTGTAACCCTGGTGATGGAGTTCCTAAATCTTTTGTTGGTAAGAATATAGTCTATCTGATTTCTTACTACATGTGTTGGGTTATCTCCAGGGCTTCTCCAGGTATACAGCCTACGTTGATGTTAGCTATACCATGTGTTGGTTACCACCAGATTGTGTTCTTGGCAGAAATCAAACAGTCTGTCACCTCGCTCATTACTTTCTCCCAAGCCATACTCCCCCACCAGATCCAATCTGCGACCTTTACCAATTTTGGCATTAAAATCACCAATTATATATGTGATTTCGTTGGATTTTAAGCTCTTTAGTGTTGTACTAAGTTGATTATACAAAACTTCTACTTCGGTGTTATACTTTTTCTCTGTAGTAGGGGCGTATATTTGTATTAGGTTGATATTAAATGGTGATGCGTGTAGCTGTAACAGTACTATTCCGTCGCCGATTGGAACAAAGTTAATGACATATTTCTCTATGTCTGATGTTACAAAAATTCCTACTCCGCCTATGTTGTGGGTCGTCGTTGTCGCTCCCGGAGTAATATAGTATACCGTCTTTGTGTCTGCATGTCCCCGAACCAGTCCATCGCAATTCACTCACTCCCATAATCGACAGTTTTAAGCGTTTAGTCTCCTGAACAAGATTTTCAAATTTTCCAGCAGCATAAAGGCTTCGAACATTCAATGTGCCTATCTTTAGAGTGGATTTTGCTATTTTGAGCCGGGGGATTCTTAGCACCCCTTGCCCATCAAAGGGCTGCCCGGGACTAGGGGCCGTCGCTTTTGTTTTTCTCGCAATAGCAATATCCTGGGAAATTTTAACAGTGTGGTTTCCCGTTGCCTTCACTGTTTTTTAGTTCAGCCGCCTCTAACATGAGAACAGACGCTGTTTGCAGCCGCCCAGTCTGGATCAGACGCTGCGTAGCTGTTGGTCCGCGGAAGGTATTTGATTTCCCTCCTACCACTCATATCTGAGAGGCATTCCCCTATCCGCCACCTGGGGACGCGCCCTCTAGGGGTTGCAGGTTCCCCCGAAATTCCCTATACCCATCTATTAAGGTTTTTGAGGTATTTTCATTTTTCGATATTTGTGAAGGCTCGAAAAAATATATTTACGTAAAAAAAAATGTTGTAGAAAAATTCTTTTGTAACCTGAAATACTAGGATCATCTCTCTGTTACTTAATGCATTTGGCAGTTTTACATACTCTACATGGTGCTCAAATTTTTCCTGGACTTTTATGAGTACCTTTCACTCCAGTTTTCTTGGATGTTTTAAATAGAACACCCTGTATTTTATGTATTCATGATTTTTACATTTTTATTCTCCTTAAAACAGCTACATCATTGCATATACCTAAATGTTAAGATTTTGATGTGAAGTAAAATGTTGCCAACCTGTCTTAATTTTCTCTACCATCAATGTTTAAGTGTGCCATTGTAGGACAAATTGTTTTCAGAGGATTTGAAAATTCCTATCTACTTGTTTGTGAACTTTAATTTTTTCTAATATCTCTCTGCCTGTTAAAGAAGTGAGTTCATCATTTATTGTATTTCTTTTTTATCAAAGCTAATATACCATTTATTTATCATCCTTCGTGACAGTTTTTACAAAGGAACTTTGCTCATTACATGAACTTGAATAATACTAAAAAGTAACTATTATTTGCTACATATTCAGAATATTCAGTTTGAGTGGAATCTATGATGAGCACTGATAAGTACAATTTGGAGAACCCAATTCATCACAATACAGTTTTTAGACCTGACAAAACGATCGTCAGGTCAAAAAACTGTTGTTTGGGGAATTGGGTACTCAAATATGTACTTATTTAGCGTACAATATAATAAATCAGAGAATATAGTAAGTATAAAACAGTGTAGCAGAAATAAACAAACAAAATAAAAACAACGCACTCATATGAAACCTTAGGGACATTATTAAAAATATGTCAGTAACATCAGAATACAGAAACTTTACTAAAACATGTGCTCGACGTGACGTCTATCTAGTTGAATGCAACTTTTGATTCGATCCTTAGAAATCGTCTAATATTGCACAACGTGTTTGGTGTGATAGAGGCAAAAGCGTTCGTAATCGACAGTTGTTGGAGGAGTACTTTATACAATATTTTTAATATAACTCCACATAAGGAAGTTCATGGGGGTTAAGTCTGGGGATCCAGGAAGCCACGACAGGGACTATCTCTCCCTATCCATTTATTTGGAAATTTTGTATTTAGATAATTTGTCATATGCCTGTAAAATGAGTCGACGCGCCATCTAACTAAAGTCACATTCTTAGTTGTATGTTGAAAGGTTTCAGTGCCAATTCAATTGTTTCCAGGTGGATATATTAGGAATCCGTAAGATTTTTTGCCTTAATTTCTACGGCACTGGGGAAATTACCATTTTAAAAGTTCATTTTAAACCGCCAGTGTTTTCTACACAGAAAAGATCATCATCACCACCACCATCATCATCAATAACCCCTCTGCGTCCACTGCTGGACATAGGCCTCCCCTAATTGAGTCCATTCTTTTCTGTCTTGAGCGCTACGAATCCAGTTTTTTGTAATTTTTGTAATGTTGTCTCTCCAGCGAGTTGGTGGTCTTCCTTTGTCTCTTTTATCTGATCTGGGACTCCATTCAAGTAATCGTTTTGTTCACCTGTCATCTTGCATGCGAGCCACATGTCCCGTCCACTTCCATTTGAGTTTTGCCACATGTACGACCACATCAGTCACTCCTGTTCTTCTGCGTAATTCTTCATTTCTAATGTGGTCACGTAACGAAACGCCAAGCACAGACCTCTCCATTTTGTGCTGTGCTGCTTTTAGTTTCTTATCAGAAGCGTTGGTGAGGTTTAGTGTTTCGGCGCCGTAGGTCATAACCGGTAGAACACATTGGTTAAAAACATTTTTTTTTTTCAAGCATATTGGAAGGTCGTCTCTGAAAACGTCTCCAAGTTTGCCGTAAGCCGCCCAGGAGAGTATAATTCTTCTGTTTATCTCGCATGTTTGGTTAGTTTTGGATATGCTTATCTCGTGGCCCAAATATTTGTATTTATCTACCCATTCCACCTCAGAGTTTTCAATAATTAGGTTGTTACTAGGGACGAGGTTTGTCATAAATTTTGTTTTTCCGATGTTCATTTTTAGACCTACTCTCCTGAAGATCCTGTAGCATCACTCTAATATCTTCCAAGTTGTCAGCCAGTAAGACAATGTCGTCTGCAAACCGTAAGTTTGACAGACTTTGGCCGTCTATTCTTAGACATTTCTGGTCCCAATCTAGCTTTCTGAACACATATTCTAGGACGGTGATAAACAGTTTTGGAGACATCGTATCTCCCTGGCGTACTCCTCTCCCAATTTTTATAGGATTCGTGTTTTCATGTAGTTTTACCACAAGAGTAGCATTTTTATAAATATTGTAAATTAGTTTGGCGTAGCGATAGTCAACACGGCATGCTTCTAAGGACTGCAACACTGCGTCCAGCTCCACATTGTCGAAAGCCTTATGGAAATCCACAAAAGCAAGGACAAGAGGTCTGCCATATTCGATGGTCTTTTCAATCACTGTTTTGACGCTCTGGAGATGATCATTGGTTCCAAACTCACTTAGAAAACCGGCTTGTTCCACTGGCTGGACGAAGTCCAACTTCTTTCCAAGTCGTGTTGTAAATATTCTAGTAAATAATTTGTAGAGGTGGCTAAGTAGACTTATCGGCCTGTAATTTTCTAGGTTAGAGATGTCTCCTTTCTTCTGGACCAGTATTACGATGGTGTTGTGTCACTTTTCTGGTATCGTACTATTGAAGAGACAAAGGTTGAAAAGAGATTTGATTTTTTGGAGCAAGCAAGGACCACCAATCTTTATCGCATCGGAAATCACGCAGTCTTCCCCGGGCGATTTTTGATTTTCCATCTTTTTTAGGGCTAGTTTAATCTCATCTAGTGATATTTCCATCAGTATTTCCGAGCCTTGGTTAACCACACCTTTCTTTACGGGTTATTATGTGAAATTCTGGATGTAGACTTATATCACTTTGGCTTTTATATAGCATTCCATAAAACTCTTCCACTATATTTAGAGTATCTTTCCTGGTCGTTGATGTTTGCTCTTGTGCATTTTTAGGTTTTATTATTTGTCTCTTTCCGTTGTCAAGCTTTCGACGTAGAACTTTCATAGCCTTGTTGTTCTATATGGTATCTTTGATTTGGTTGTGTCTAAAAGCTCTTACGTCGCGTCGGATGCCTTTTGAAATTTGTTTATTTATTTCGCTTAATTCTTCTTCAGACACATAGCTTTCTGACCTCATATCCCTTCTTTTTTCTATGAGCAGTTTGGTCTCTCTGCTCAGTTTTTCTTTCCTTTGATTTGTTGAGCAGTGCCGATTTTGGGCTTTGGGCTTTTAGAAAAGATATTCTGGGTTAAGTGTGAACCGTTTTCGAGAAAAAATGCATTTTGTGATAAGAAACATGGAAATAATGACGAACAAATTTATTTTATAAAACTTGACAAAGAACATAAAAAACAACAGAAAATGTTTGCTGATGATGACCTTTAATTACGGCATGTGAATTTTCGTCGGCCCATTGATTATTATGGAAATTACTGATTGCATTGTGAGAATGCTTCATCCGTAAATACAATTTTGTTGTATAAGTTAACTTGTTCTAAGAAACAAGGATTTGGTGCAATTTTATTTTGAAACCGTTGGCACATAGCCAATCTTTGTGAAAAATCCCCTGCTAAAAGATCTTGTGCTCTCTGCGTACGATAAGGATATAACATCTGGGTTGTTAATACTCTCCACACTGTAATGTTAGTTAGGTTTAGGTTTGAACCTATTTTTTGTCCTTGTTGCTGGGGTTGCATCGGTTGTTTGCAGAACAGCCTCTACCGTTTGTGGAGGAAGCTGACGCGTTGGTCCATTTCCAGCTGCTCTTTTTTGAAAATTTCCAGGTTGAGGTAGACGTTCATCAGTACGAATAAATGCTCCTTTATTTGGTACCTGTCGGTTTGGAAACCTTTCTTGATAAATTCGTCGAGCTCTTGCTGCATTTTTACATCGGCAACGCAATACAATAAAATGCATTTCGTACATTTCTCCATCAGTGAACATGTTCATCGATCTATCAGTTGGCAAACAATAGGTAGGTAATAAAGGTAAAAAGCACTAAGATAAATTGACACATTTATTAATCAAAGGTAACTGTCAGAAATATTAAAGTCGCAGAATGCATTAAATTGCAAAGGACTTTTGAACGGATTTTCCCGGGCGATGCCAAACGATGCCGAGGTGATCGTTCTCGTCAGAGCGGCGGTAGATGACTTGATGAAAACCAATTGTTTTGTCATCAACAAAACATGATAACTATTTCTATGTTTCTTATCATAAAATGTATTTTTTCTCGAAAACGCTTCACCTTAGAGCATTTGACTTCGAATATATTTTTTGTGTAAAACACATTGGTTGTTTAAAACAGCCTTTTAAAATTATAATATCCTCAGTGCCGTAGATATTAGGGACAAAAAAAACCTCACGGGTCCCAAAATCTCCGACACTGGGATATAAAAACAATTAAATTTGCACTAAAAATGTATGTAATATCAATAAAAAGCTATGTACACAATCTCAATTTTGTGCCTCAAGGGGTTTTTGATGAGATACCCTCAAAAACTTAATTAAAAATATTTTGTTTGGCACCCTGTATCTCGAAAAGGGCGCGTTTGCGGATCCATGTTAATAGGAACTTTTTTTCTTAGAAAGAGACAAGGAAGCGCACCCCTTATTTTCAGACACATGTTTTGAAACACCCTGTATATAAGTATATATAGTATGATTTATTGGTCAGTGCACATACTTCAACTAAAAATGCAGGTCACTTGGGCGATTCCATAGCACCTATCGTTAGTCGGTCAATAATCTTTAATAACCAGGATACAGCGTGTTACATTGATTGTGCCTATTTGTGTCTAGGACCATAATTTTAGAATCACTAGGTATAAAGAAGCAAATTTGGTGCGTATACTTTGCTTAATGAGCTGTATCGATTTCTTAATTTATCGAAATCAAAATACAAGTCAGGTCAGAATTTTTAAATCTTATAAGGAATAGCCTGTATCGAAAATTTACAAAGTATTTTTAAGAATTGTAGAGAGCATAAAAAAATAACACAAAAGACATTTTTAAACTGCGCGTCTCATTTTTGATAAAAATTTTATGATACAAGGAAATAGATTAACATACTAAAAAACGAATCTTACGAAGGCAAATTAATTTGAGAAAATCAAGAAAACTATCTTGGGTAATTACATATAAATTAACAAATATTGTTAAAAATTACCTCCGTTTTTTTTTAATACACATTGCACCCCTTTTAAGCAAACTGTTGACTGATCTTTTAATTTTACCAGGATTATATCTTATTTCTTCACACGCATTGCATATTCTTTTAAACAGCTTCCCCACGTTATTAATATCGTCAGCATAAGTCTATCTACAAGCAACAATCTACCACATTATAATCTGAATCTCTCGGTGGCCAAGGAATAGGTCTACTGCGGCCTATCCATCTGTTTGGGAAATTTTGATTGAGAGAATTTCTCACAATTAATCTGAAATGTGGAGAAGCTCCATCGTGTTGAAAAAAACGTTCCTTTATTATTTCCGTTTTCTAACAGGACCGGCAACACGTTTTCAATATAATATAGGTAAACCTCACCTTTAAATCTATTGGGAAGAAAACTATGAGACCAAACAGAAAAATCGAGAGACTTGAAGTCCGGACTTCTGGGTGGTCACGCAAAAATGCGTCCACAACCAATCCAATGATTTGTAAAAACTGTATCTGAATATGCACGTACCGGTTAAGAAAAATGCGGTGGCGCTCCATCGTGGATGAACCGCAGGTCTCTTCTTAGATAAAGTGGAACTTCTTCAAGCAATTCTGCCAAATTTTTTTGAACAAAATTTGAATATGCGCGCTGGTGTGTGTTGTGTATGTCTGTGGGCGCGCACGTGCGCATATGTATATATATATATATATATATATATATATATATATATATATATATATATATATATATATATATATATATATATATATATATATATATATACATATATATATATATATATTTGTGTGTGTGTCTGGGGGTGTATGTCTGTGTGTGTGGTGTGCACGCGCACGTGTGTGTGTTAATCCAAGGATCACCTCAGATGCTATAATGTCTATTGGCCACATATTTCCAAAATTTAAATAGAGTTGGCTATTTTAATTGGGAAGAACTTCAAATGGCCCTAAATATAAATTGTCAATTACACCGCCCCAAACATGCAGTTTAAATTCGTGTTGAAAATGCCTGACTTTTGCACGATGGGAATACTCAGAGTCCCACAAATGATTATTTTGCACATAAAGACACCACGGCGAGTAAACGTCATCTCATCGCTAAATAAGATTTCTCCACAAAAGTGGGATGGTTAGTTTCTTGTTCTTCTAGAAAACGGGCAAATCATAGACGAGCTGGAGCATCTTGGGGCAATAAACTCTTTTACAGGAGTAAAATTAAGTGTATAGTCCTCCTTATTTAAAACTCGTAGGCTGAATTATGCCTGTAGAAATACTTAAAAAGAGAGTACTTACCTGGATTTTTGATTACTCTAAGCAATACTTCCTCTTCCTGACCAATCGAAATACTTTTTGGCGCGGAGTTATTAGATTTCGGACCCAAATATCCTGTACAAATTTGTAAGTAAATAGCTGGTAATTTGATTGTCTCTGGTTGGGATATAATTCGAAATATCTGGTTGCTGAAGCACGGCCACTGTAATTTTTTTGCACAAAAACATAGATCATGTCCAGTATTTCAGTATTCGAAAACTCGTTGTGACGCGACATTTTTACAATTTTATCACAAATAATTATTACTAAAGTAAAACTACACTAGGTAATTCTTCAATTGGCAGCGTTGGTCATTATTTACCAGTTTCTATGGCAAATAAGATTATGTTGTATTTTTTAACACATAGCCTACTAACTGCGGTTTGGTTAACCATAATGTTCGTCAAAACGATTACTCTCGAAAACAGATCGAGATACCAAAATGTAACAAAAATACATAAATAATTTAGAAATCATTGGCGTTTCAGGCTTTAAATAAAGTTTAATGTTAGAAATACAGGGTGAAGAATTATTAAGTGTAAATATCAGTCACATTGATCGTAAGTCTATGAGCAACGCAATATTTGCAACACAAAATAATGAAATAAAAACCAATAATTTTTTTTACTTTCAACACCTTGTATTTCCGAAACTATCTACTTTCGGATAAGGCATGTTTGCATGGTCCCAATTTTACTTGTGTAATCTCCAGCTTTTGGATTTCCCATTGTTAATGAATTACCCTGTATAAACGATTAAATGTTTCTTCTGAGTCGAAATATGGCATCTAGGGGATCTAATTTGCGTTGATTTGAAGACAACTTCCCAACAAGGGCGTAGATAGGTTTTTTCTTGGGGAGGGTATTCCAAAAATACAAAGGTAAACAAAATTACAAATACAAAGGCTAAAAAATGTATTGAATTAAAATAATTGAACAAAAAAATTGCGAAAATATTAATAGTAAAACAAAATTAAATATTTCCCACATTAGAAAACAAAAGTGCGAACGCAGCAAGTGTGTTATGGTAGTGAATTTTCATTGAAAATATCTGCTACCAAACATTGTTTATTAAATGCTTATAATTTTTTTTACTTATAACATATAGATCTCTTTTGTATATAATTTAATTTTTATAACATAACCCTACATTACAAATTTGGTTATCATAGGTTTGTTATTTTCGGAAATTGAAAAAAAAATGTTAGAAAGAAAATCCAAAATTTTCACGGAAAACCTGATCCAATTTTTCTGGATAACGAAGTTGTCCAACCCACTTGCAAAGAGAAGGTACCTGCCAAATTTTATCAATATCGGACGATTGTTTTTTGAGTTATCGTGTGATTTTTTCCTACTAAAATTCACTAAAAACAATTCAAAAATCAAACTCGAAATCAGAGTAATGCCAAGGTTCTGTTTTTTGTTTGTTCCGCAAATCGCTCCAAAACCTTTTCGTCATTTGTAGGAATGCTCTGATCATCATGCATGAAGGCTAGTCCATCTAACCTCTGTTGTCCCATTGTTAAGGTGAACCAAATTTTAAACGTTCTTAACGCGGAAAAACACTTTTCTGCCGATTCCACACTGGCAGGCAAACCTGTAAAAAACCTCAGTGCGAGATGTACCTATTGTAACCTATGTAACTATTTCTTTATCAGATAATTTGAGAGTTTCAACAACTTCATCAAGCATCTGGAGAACTGTTGTTCTATTTTCTAATACGTACCTAAATCCGAATCCAACGTTAATCGTAAAAATCTGGACTCTTATTATTATTCTCCCGTTTCAGCAAATATTTTAATACATTTTCTTCTGATGATGAAATGTTGTCATTTTTTCTATTATAACTGCAGGAATGATATTTTCTCTTTTAGGCAAAAAATGTTTTAGAATTAAAGTGAAACTTGAGATCTTCCATGATGTTCTTTAATAGAGAAACGATAATGCCGGTGTCATAATATCTCTGGGAGGTTTTCCTCTGAAGGTTAGTATGGTTGAAATCTTAGTAAGACCCCGCGGTCTATAGTGTTTATACGAAGAAACCTTATGGAAATATTTAACTCATTGCGCAGTTTGTCAATTTCTTTATACAATCTCGTAAAGCATCCGTCTGCGCTCATACTTCCTTCTTCTAGCAGATCTAAAAGACAACGAACTGATTTCTCAGTATATCTCCTTTTAAAAGTTAAAAATTTTTCTAAAATGCAGATCCAAGAAGCATATTCACAAAAAATTTTCAAGAGTTTTACTTAAAACGAGGTTTTCTCATTTTTTTAACAAAAAAATTCCGATCTAGTAATTTGTTTCTCCATCGATCTTAGGGGGGATAATTACCCCCATTACCCCTCCCTTATCTACGCCCTTGCTTCCCAAAGTCTCACTTCATCAAATCGTCACTTTTCTGTAGTAAATTTTCATTTAGTGTCAGCATAAATACGGGTTGCTAAAAGAATTGTAAACTAAAATTAGTATTGGGGAGTTTGAGATATACGGGTAGTGGCCGAAGTAACAGATGGAGGAAAGAAATGTTATGATCATTTTTACATTGTATATATATGTCAAAATTGTAAAAAAAACCTGGACGCAGCAAGTGCGTTATGGTAGTGAATTTTCATATAATTAATCTGACACAAAATATTTTATTATAATTTTTTTTCCTTGTAATCTAAATTTTGGTGTATTGTTTACTTTTTATATCGTTATTCGACTTACCAAATTTGGTTATCATAGATTTTTATTTTTTGAGATAACATTTTTTTTTAATGAAAACTAAAAATTTTCCCGGAAAATCTCATCCGGTTTTCCTGACTAACGAGATCGTCATTTACAAAGGGAAGGTACGTGCCAAATTTTATCAAAATGGGCCCATTATTTTTTGAGTACTCGGTGTGATATATATATATATATATATATATATATATATATATATATATATATATATATATATATATGTATGTATCATATACAAATTTAAAGTGACCACGGATATGCGTTCTTAAAAGACCTTGTTCACGCTCATTGTAATAAATTTTTTCTACGAAAATTCACTAATCAATTAAAAAATATTCGAAATCTGCTCTAAATATAGAAGTTGATACCTTTTCTGTGGCTGTACAGAGAAAATTCGTTTGCCTGTCGATGCTGTAAAAAAAGGAAGGTACATGCCAACTTCTATGAAAATCGGCCCATTATTTTTAATTTAAAATTTTCAAAATTCAAAAGTTGGAATCTTCCCCATAGTAAATTTTTTCTACGAAAATTCACCAAAAAGAATATAAATAGCGAGCATTAACTAACAATAAAAACGATAAAACAGACAGGACG
Organism: Tillus elongatus; assembly: GCA_964006375.1. NCBI lineage: Eukaryota > Metazoa > Arthropoda > Insecta > Coleoptera > Cleridae > Tillus > Tillus elongatus. The sequence goes on along the minus strand of OZ023263.1, from coordinate 93,040,165 downwards.
GTCGAAACCGTGTATGTTAGGCAGAAATGGTACGTTATCTGCAGAAGGGGTTATTGACTAATAGCTATTTACAAAGACGAAATCTGCTCGTTATGATAATTAAACTAGGAGAACAGGAAATGTAATGTTAAGTGGCCTCACGTTATAAGGGTGATAAATGTAGCAGGAGACCACGTAAAGCACGTAAAAAGAAATGTTGCACGAAAATTTCAAGTAATTTATTAGGTCACATAAATAAAAATTACATAGAGAGCGAGCATTGACCAACAGTGTATATTAAAGGTACAATCATAGCAAATGGACACACGATGCCTAGTAAGAGGATTCTTCTACAATTTTCATTCTCGATAGAACAGACTAGTGAGCTCTGCAAATGAATCATAAAGAAGAAAGAGAGGAAAATAAACCGAAAGTGAAGCTACAAGGACGTCTTATGCGGTGAAATACAAGTGGGTTTTTATAGAGTGATACGTATGTAAAATAGTATAGCAGTAGCAGTAAGAGTAAGCAAAGCGACATGCTAAGAGGTAAGACTAACAGTGGCAGAAGTCAATGGAAGCCACGTGTGTTTGGTAAGAGCAACTTTTAAGAAGGAACTATTGACTTTTAAAAATAACAATCGACTAAAAACGATGCGAGTTGTAAGGAAAATAGAAATGATCTGGAACAAAATATTTTATTATAACTTTTTTTCTTGTAACATAGAAATCTAAATTTTGGAATATAGCTTACTTTTATATCATAAACCTACCTACCAAATTTGGTTATCATAGCTTTTCTATTTTTTGAGATAAAATTTTTTTTCAAATGAAAACTCAAAATTTTCCCGGAAAACCTCGTCCAAATTTTCTGACTAACGAACTTGTCCAAGCCATTTACAAAAAGAAGGTACGTGCCGAATTTTATCAAAATCGGCCCATTATTTTTTGAGCTATCGGTGTGATATATATATATATATATATATATATATATATATATATATATATATATATATATATATATATATATATATATATATATATATATATATATATATATATATATATATATATATATATATATATATATATGTATATATATATATATATATATATATATATATATATATATATATATTTATATATATATATATATATATATATATATATATATATATATATATATATATATATATATATATATATATATAAACATATAAAAACTGAAACTGACCCCGGATATGGGTCCTAGGGGTCCTAGTTCGCGCTCATTTGTAAAATTTTTTTTCAAAATTCAAAAGTCGGGATCTCCCCATTAGTGAATTTTTCCCACGAAAATTCACTAATATAGTGATTTTGGACCGCGACTTGCAGATTTCGATTTTAGCTAGTCAAATTATGTCAATATACAGTAGTACTCTTCGACTTCTTGTATCGGGCATGTTCTATAATTTTTAGCAATAAAGGTAATATCATTATTATCTTTTATTATTATTTAGTGTTAGAACGTTGTTTTAGCATTTTAGGGACGGCTGTACATATTCATTCAACTGTTTTATCTGGCTGCCATTACCAACATTTCATCGACATACATATGTAGATACTGAAAATTAAAGCACAGCGAGTATAACATTTAACCACTTTCAAAATTGCCTGTTTATTTGAAATATTCAACAAGTTGTGAATAACATGACATGTGTCTCTCTGCCGTATCTGAAAGATAAACATGCTTATATTTTATTCATTTATTTTCCAGTATTGTGACAAATATGTTAGCGGAGCGAGGCAATTTATCATTCGCAGTCGCCAGTTAATCAAGGTGAGTGCTATTCTTACTCTGGTCTAATTAGTTTCCGTTGTTGTAATTCAGATCTCGACTGACTATTTAGAAATGCTGCTACGAGGTCTTAGCTTGTTACAGTCAGGGCAATAAACACGCTTGTAATGTGACAAGCAGAACTTAGCTTTCCTCGAATGACAGTTGGTTATATGACTTGTTTAAAGGACTTGCTCTTGTGAGACAGTGTTGTCAGAATTGTGTTGCCATTATTTGCAAATACGTTTGTCTAGCCTTGGGATCATGATGATTTACCGGTAGTTTTATTTGTCATTTGATTGTTTATTTTTATTTACTTCACTTTGTGAAGCCAGTTTCAGAAAGTACAGACGCGGTCGTTACGTTAGGGTGGCAACTTTGCCTAAAAGCTTTCAAATTTTATTAACAAAATCTACCCTTAACGCTTAAATCTTAGCCCAGCCTTTCCCACCTTTTAGTATTTGTGATCCATATTTCAATCACAATTCTAATCGACCACCTGTCTTACGTCCACAGAGCCTACATCCTCGGGGCTTCGCAAGAAATTCCGATAATTTCGAACTTTCTAGAACGCCTGCGCCGCAAATTGCTGCGTCTCGTTCAGTTCCAGCAAGTCTTAGTCGAGTCGATCCTTCTACCGTGAATGTGTATGTTGTCATTTACGTGTAAACTGCTATTCACGAGGAATACAATTGAAATGCGCGTAAGCGAGCATTTGATGATAGGAAAACCTCAACGGAGGATTTCGGGCGCCAGATTATAAATGGTTTACTCCCCGTGTAGGATGTCTGCGACCTCTTCACGAAACTGTGGCTGATGTAGCGGTCAAAGAACCTGATTAAATCTGTGGAGAAGGGTTCGATGGCCTTCAGTTGAAGCTGACTAGATTAGTGACCCCGAGTAAGCGGTCTTTAATCGACCACTTCTTTTTTTTAAAGATGTAGCAGATTTTTTAGTTAAGGTCGGGGTTAGAGAGGAAATAGGTGCGGTTCTAATTTTCCCAACCCTATATTTTATACAGGAAACTATTTACAAAATTTATAAAAAAGAGACTCGGAAAAGTATATACGGTATGGGGATCGGTTTACATAAGCAAGGATACAACACAAACACAAAGCAAAAGCCAATACAAAAGTGTTATTAATAAGCTCACAGTCAAAACAACGGACAGACGGGACGGAAAGTTTAAGAAGGAAGAGGCGGGATATAAATTCACGGACGACCTATGCGGACTGTGAATCCTCAGCACCACCGCTAGGGTCACACCAGGACACAAGCATCTTGATTACTTTGGTGAGCTGTGAATCCTCAGCGTCCTTAACAAAATAACACAAGAGTTCCTAATGTATGCGGTGGAAAGCTCCGGTCTGGACAAATTTCAAGAAGCCGACTAGAAATGGACGAGTTCCTTAGGGTGACCTTGATAGGCTGTGAATACTTGGCGTCCCTACCTGGAACTATCCAAGATGGGCTTATCTCGATTATTCAAGTGAGCTGCGAATCATCAGCATCCCCACAAAAATAATGCAAGATAATCTAATATACATAGCTATCTAAAGTTACGGTGGTGGGTAGTGTAATGCGGAAATATCTCGATTGCTAAGATCTGACTGAGAAGCGTGATATTTTAAACATATGAGAATTCGCTGCAAAAAGAGTAATTAAAACAGATAATGTCTTACCTATAAAAATATATATGTTGAACCAAATAAGCCAAGCCTGGAGCGATCAGACAGAAAACGGAATCAGACAGAGTGGAGACGGTTCGCTGTTGCAGTCTTTCCGGAAGAACTAATACAGCCTCTACATCGTGTCGTATCGCCTTTTATATGATTTGGGAGCAAGTAAAAGTCTCCGCGTTTCTACGAATTTTATCGGTCTTGTCAAGGGCGATAAGATAATAAATATAAAATACACATTCAACCCAGTTCACAGTTACGCGGACGAGAGCACACAATATTCTAAGCCTGTCTCTTTAGCCCAATTAGATGAGGATCGCAGACTCATGGAGGGTTCTGTCTCCGTGGATCTCCAAAAAATATTAGACTGGGGAAGTAGAAATATTGTACAATTCAACCCCACCAAACCACAGTCTTGCTTTCTTTCTCATAAGAAATACACCAGCCCTAGACCCATCACAATAAACAACCAAGTTATTCAAAGTAATGTGTCCTTTTCACTTGTTGGTATTTCTGTGGATCGAAATCTCAATTGGCACCAACATGTCACATCAATTGCAGAAGCGGCTGCTAAGAATTTAGGTTTTCTCTTCTGGGCTCGCAAATACTTTTCACCAGCTAATCTCTATACCTTATATACTTCACAAATAAGACCAAACCTCGAATACTGCTCCCACATCTGGGGTACCGCTGCCGCTTCTACACTCGATATTCTGGACTCCATTCAGAAGAGAGCTAGACGTCTCATCGGTGACCCTACCCTTATCCAAAGGCTGGCATCCCTTGCCCACCGACGTGCCGTTGGTGACCTCTCTCTCTCTTTTATAGATATCTGCACGGGCACTGCTCAGAGGAGCTTTTTTCCATAGTTCCTCCACCTGCTGTCCCCAACAGATCTACCAGGGGAACAGAGCGAATGCACCTTTTTACTGTGCAGGTCACCAGACATAGAGCATCTTGTTATGCCCGCTCTTTTGTCCCGACGACTTCCAAGTTGTGGAATTCCTTGCCGGCACATGTTTTTCCCTCTCCCCCGAACCTCCAAACCTTCAAGTCCAGAATTAACAAGTTGCCTATTTCCTCCTGGTCGACTCCCACGGTACGATAGTATTTAGGCAGTAAGCCCTCGTGATGTGTTGTTGAAATAAATAAAAAACCTTTACTTAAAAAATAAACCGTTTAAAATATTTCATGATGAAAATACTTTCCGTGTATTTATATTATTTGTATTTTGTTACTTGAATTCAATTAATTATTTAATTAGAAGTTAATTAGAAGTTACAAGTTTTCTAATAACTAGATATAAAATAACGCTTCATCACAAAGCAACCAAAATCTTGCCGGACCCGACCCCATGCTTATGCATTCTAGGATTTGCGGAAGCCTGAAACAAGTATCCACTCATTTGCGACACATCTTTAAGCATCTAACCTACGAATGATTTTGAGCCGCTGACATACTAGGCTTTAAGTGCGTTTTAAAAAATAACCTAAGCTACTGTAACAGGTCGCGTGTATTTAATAAGCGTGACATGTCACACGCGTTAACGCCGTTCACTTTTAAGCTTCTGAATCAACCCCTTTTGTGACGTCAGAGTCCAAGTCCTACAGTGACGTCAAACTCGGCGGTCGGTTACTCTACCGCACCCAACTCAGTGGAACACGCCTGCAGCCGAGCTAGCTCCCCGACGTGTCTAAGATAAGAGAATCTTTATAAACGCTTCCATTGCGTGCCAGGCTCTCTTCTGTTTAAAATCGACCAAGAGATGATATCTTACAGCTAAATTTTAGTCGGAAAACAGCATGCGTAAATGGGTGAGTCTTATATTTAGATACCGACTTATTTCCAATTGCTCGTACATTTCTTTGCTTGATAATAATAGTAGATTGCTTATTAGTATCTGTATACTGGATCCACTTTCAATGATTGCTTTCTTCATCATGAAACTTTATACTGTTGAAAGGTGGCTTGTGGTAGCGTTAGTTCGGTGATTAACTGCTGTTATACTGTTTTAAATGCATTTTAAAAGAATTCATTTAAGATTTTGTTTCATATACATTAGTTTATTTCCAATTATTGACGCAGATAAATTTTGTAAGTAAACGCAACCAGCTACTAGCCGCCTTATGTAAATCAGTAAGCCCTGAACCATTACTCATACACATGGAATTTTATAGCACCCCGTTAGGAAGCGGCCTGCAACAACACCTCTCTGAATAAATGAAACCGCTAGGGAGGAGCCCCCTAAACAACACGGCTAGGGAGGAGCCCCCTTAACAACACCGCTAGGGAGGAGCCCTCAACAAAAGCCTGAATGAAACCGCTTGGAAGGAGCCCCTTCAATGAGATCTTAAACAAGTAGTCCTATGATCACCACTCCGGAGGCAGCAATCTAAAGCTGGAAGTTAAGTACATTATTTATCTGTGGTTTTCTTTTTAAAGTAGTGCATGCTTCACAACTCATTTTTACAGTGCTATATTCCATGTCAAAATAATCAATTCATATTTTTCTTTTAGTGAATTTTCTTAGAAAAAATTCACTAATGAGGAGATCTCGACTTTTGCATTTTGAAAAAATTTCTTCAAATGAGCGCGATCTATGACCCCTAGAACCCATATCCGGGGTCAGTTTCAATTTTTATATGTATATATATATATATATATATATATATATATATATATATATATATATATATATATATATATATATATATATATATATATATATATATATATATATATATATATGTATGTATCACACCGATAACTCAAAAAATAATGGGCCGATTTTGATAAAATTTGGCATGTACTTTTCTTTTGTAAATAGATTGGATAAGTTTGTTAGTCAGGAAAATCGGACGAGGTTTTCCGGGAAAATTTTGAGTTTTCATTCGAAAAAAAATATTATCTCAAAAAGTAATTAGCCGATTTTAATAAAATTTGATATGTACCTTTATTTTGTAAATAGCTTTGACAAGTTTGTTAGTCAGGAAAATCGGACGAGATTTTCCGGGAAAATTTTGAGTTTTCATTCGAAAAAAATTTTTATCCCAAAGAATAATAAGCCGATTTTGATAAAATTTGGCACGTACCTTCCTTTTGTAAAAGACTTTGACAAGTTCGTTAATTAAAAAAATCGGACGAGGTTTTCCGAGAAAATTTTGAGTTTTCATTTGAAAAAAATTTTTATCTTAAAAAATAAAAAATCTATGATAACCAAATTTGGTAGGTAGGTTTACGATATAAAAAGCAAACTATATACCAAAATTTAGATTTCTATGTTACAAGAAAAAAAGTTATAAAAATATTTTGTGCCAGATCATTTCTATGAAAATTCACTACCATAACGCACTTGCTGCGTCCAGGCTTATTAAATTTGCTTGATTCAATTTGCTCCATTGTATAAATTCGATAACCTTTTAAATAAATTGTATTTTACTCATTACACCTGACTTTCATTTGTATATCTTGAAACCTACCAACTGCAAGTGCCTAAACCCAAGCCTTGAGATAATTTATGTTATATTTGTTATATTTTGTTTTTCTTTACACTGACTCTACAACATGGGGCTCAGTAAAATTTTACGTTATACTACATCATAAATATCCCATTTGAAATAACCAAATCACTGACAAAAACACGATATAATCATATTTTAAAGCACAAATGGCCTCATGCATTTAAGTTGAAACCATTAGCAATACTGAGTAAAACTATACTGTCCTATTTTTAATTATAACCCTTTGGAATTTAACACAGTTTATAATTTTTTACCTTTTTAGTGAATTTTTTTAAAAAAAAATTCACTAATGGGGACACTTTTGAATTTTGAAAAAATTTCTTCACATGAGCACGATCTATATAACCCATATCCGGGGTCAGTTTAAATTTTTATATGTATGTATATATATATATATATATATATATATATATATATATATATATATATATATATATATATATATATATATATATGTATGTATGTATGTATGTACGTATCACACCGATAACAAAGAAAATAGTGGACCGATTTTGATAAAACTTTGCACCTACCTTTCCCTTGCAAGTGGCTTGGATAAGTTCGTTAGCCAGGAAAATGGAAAAAAAATTGTTATCTCAAAAAATAGAAAAGCTATGGCAATCAATTTGGTACGTGGGTTTCGATATTAAAAGGATACTATATACCAAAATTTATTTTTCTATGTTAAAAGAAAAAAAAAACAGTTATGAAAGATATTTGGTGCCTGATCATTTCTACCAAAATTCACTACCATAACGCACTTGCTGCGTCCAGACTTTTTATCTTATTTTAAAGTTGAGATCTCTTGTAAGTCTATATCACTGTTAAACATCAGCATAAGGTACAATAAAGAAAAAGAAGATGTAAAAGTAATCGGTGCTATTTAGTAACTAATCTGCAAACTTAACACTAACAACTTGTGTTCAAAACTTTCTCACAATGGCTTAATGTTGAAATAAAACCTTATGCAACATTTCACTTTCAAATTAAAATTTGTCACATGCTTCATGAACATAAACGAATCCTCCGGTATTTACAATAATTGTTTACAGTAGTAACAGACATGTAGAAACTTTCGACATACAAGTTACCTAACGTCCGTTAAGCAGGGGTAATAGCTGTGTAATGAATCGGCTTTGGAATCAAAACACGAACGCAGTGTTCCAGGAAACCGCCGCAACAACTCAGGACTTGAGATATTTACATAATTCGTATAAATGCTAATGAGAGCCTTTTCTCTGAAGTACAACGTTCTTTTCTGTTTTCTTAACTCAAGTACCTAGTTTTTAAATTTTTAATCGACTGGAGTTTATTTCACCTAAGTACGGAGTTTTCGATTTAAGTGTTTTTATTGATATGCAGCTCACTCAAAAATTAAACGCACGACTTTTTTGACAAAACAAAATTCAGTACTTGTTAAAATCAATAAGGAGAACAAAGTCACTACAAACTTATTAAGTCTAATTGTTAAATATCGACACGACATTTGTTACCTCCTTCAAACAAAAGCTTTACAGCACAAGAACCGTGGTATATTGCGATTGACCTCAGGTGGATATAGATCTGCTCAATGGTGAGGTCACAATTGCTATAACACCCTACCCTAAAATAGCTATCTATCAGATTATTAAATTTATTAAGATTAGCAGCACTTTTTAGGAGGTTGACAGATCTGGATATAGTTTGATACCCACGTTATCTTCCTTTGTTTGCTTCGCACTGCTCAGAGTCCTATATTTGTGGGCTCTCCAGACTAGTGCTAGGTTACATAGAAATTTAGATATCTAGATAATAATTAATAAGAAATAATTGTTTGCGCCGACATCACAAGGAAAGTAGTTACTAGGGAGGAATTTCTCTTCAATTAAGCAGATATTTCAATATAACAAAATATATAAATTTATTCATATAAATTAAATTTGAAATAGCAAACAAAATGAAATAAAATGGTTGGTAAATCTCAGATAAACATTAATTGCACACAAATAACAATCAGATAAATATAAGAATCTCAAGGGGAAGAAATTATTAATTTACATAGATGTTCCAAAACAATAAGATAAAGATAGTTGCATATTATTAAAATGTTACTGTTATTTACTTAGGGTATCGCTCAAAAATAAACACAAATGATTAGGTAAATTACTTGACGTTTGCCAATCAATTGCTAGGTCTTCTAGTTAATTAACTGGCCAGTTCTTTGAGTTAGGCTCCAAAAAAAGAATATATAATCCTACGTTAAATTTCGACATTGATTATGGAAAACAAGAGATGTTAAAGAGAATGTATAGGTTAGATATAAAAAAAACTGTTTGTTTCAATTCACAAAAATTGACAAAATATTAGAGATTAAGCAGGAAATATATAGTTGTGCTGACAGCACCTCCCTGACATTGTTTAGCTCAAACTTGATTACGTGATTTTGAAAGTTCAGGTTATTAAAACTTCATATGTTAGATTTCGGCAAGAAAATTCTGCTGATTCAGAGAAAAGATTTGTTTGGACTCACCAGTCTCCCGGTACTAAGTTACCTGATGACCCTGTGAAGATGCTTTCCAGGTGGGATCAATCATGAGTGCCTGACACAGATTCCAGACTCTGGGACTTCCCATCAGAGATTATTGGGCCGGCAGATGTTACTTCTCCAATATTACAAGACCATTTGACACCTATGTCGATGTTCCGAATTCGCTTGATGGAAACCTTGTAAATCGCAATTAAAACGTGAATTTTCTTAAGTAGAATTCACTACCAATTGACTTAAGGTACGATAATAACCAGGAGTTCTTTCTGATCACGACAAGAAATCAACAATTCGAAACCACGAGAGAGAACCACGAGTTAGCACGCTATTTTCTGCTGAATACTATGTTTATTTAAACTCAAAAAACACTTCAATTACTCCGAACATACACTGACAATGATTACTAGGTAGTGCAGATAATAGAAGGAACATTACAACCCCGTTTTAAGATAATTTAGTAGCCACCAAAAACTGACGGGTGTTCGCTCTATGAAGTCTCAGCAGATAATCCTCGCCAATGTCTCGGGTTCGGCAACTGCTAGGTCGCTGCACGCAAAAATTCTTACTGTGACGGTTGGTGGCTGTGCGCGAGCTCTTTCTAGCCTCCATTCTTCGACAGATAAAACGAGACCTCCAAGCGGTGGCTTTGCCGGCAATTCCCTGCAACGCTTCCAACCGTCTTTCTTAAGTGACCACCGGAAAATTACAGATAAACAATATTTTGTTTTCGAATATTCCTAACGTATGTTTTAAATGCTTATTCCGTTCCTGGAAATATTTGTTCAGTAATAATGCGAGGTAGTTTTCCATGGCAAACATATAATAAATTGTAACGTACAAATTGGAAACGCAGTAAAGGGGTTTACGGTACTTAAGGATTTAGCGACTTTTCATGAAAATAATTTTGAAATTAAAAGAGGAATTGCCTTACAGATATTGGATTGTCGGCTTTTAATTAAGTCTCTTACGGGTTTATTTTGACTAACCAAAGCAGTATCGAAACGCAATTGTTACACATTACAACCGGATCTTTGTGGGTATAATGTGTACTAGCTAAAATTGGTCTTCTCTACCTATTAATTCACATATGCACAGCCAAGTTATGTCTCTTGTTTTATTTTATTTTTAGAAATGCCTGCCAGTAGCCAAACTCCGACGCATCAGGGCAGTTGCATCTCACCATCCTAGAAACATTGTGGTACTCCATACTTTTTGTAAGTATAGTAGGGATATTTTACTGGACCGACATTGCATGAAACACGAAAACAACACTAAGCGAAGATTGGGACCTGTGATGAATGTTTCATCAACCGATGACGCTAACTTTGTTAGTGAAAGAATCATTAGATCTTTAAAAGGATGTTTTGTGGTGATTTGGGTTCTACAAAGGTACTTAACGAAAATAGCAACTCCACGCAAAGGGTGGAACGCGCAGACATTGCTCCAGCACAATGCGAAAATATCGGTAAATGTTGAATTTGCAGTATGCACTGAAAAACTGATATGAAACTACGCTCCTAGAATTCAAACCCACGACCATTGACTTTGGAGGCCCTTTAAGTGGCATTTAAAGGCAAACTTAAAGTTAATCATCTCCTTCACTTAAATTGTAGCTCTAAAATGTATCACACATTATAGGAATCAAGATAAAAATGAAAATTTACACATTTCAACAATCATAAAATTAGATTCTTTATCCCCAATGTAATAAAATTCTGGACGCAGCAAGTGCGTTATGGTAGTGAATTTTCCTTTAAATGTTTTTAATAACAAATATGTGTGTTTTGTTAAGAAAGCAGGCATCAAATTTGGTTACCAGTATAATCTATAGATTATAAACAATGTGCCATGTTTCATCAAAATAACTTTATTGTGTGAAAATGTACAAAATTTTCCAAAAGTAAACTTAAAGTGTTCCCGAAAAAACACGTTTCTTGGTCAACCTTATAGGTTAATAGCAAATTGAGCTGTTCAAATATGAAACATTTGATAAAAATTCGCTACCATAACGCACTTGCTGCGTCTAGAATTTCTTTTCTTACAAACATGCATTATATCTCGATGGAAAATGCAATAACATTAGGCATGTTTGATTTAAAAAAAAAGGAAATTTGTATCACCAATGACTTATGGGCCATCCTGTGATTGTAGAAATATTATTTTAAGATGTAGCTCAAGACACCCTATAATTAATATATACAAATTTTTTCATATCTTATATAATAACGGATATATTGAGCTTTATTGATTTTTTACGAAAATTCGACAAAAATTATATACCATTAAACGATAAACTCTATAGCTAAGGCTACTGCCAAGCATCAGAGAAAGGGTCTATTTGAAATGAATTTTCTGCAAATATTTTAGTAAAATGAAGGACAATGACGGTTGAAATTAAGACTTTAGGGTTTATAAAACATTCTTATTGAGACATTTTATTTCTATAGCCCGTATTAGATTCAAGTTATTTGCCTAAATGTTGCCAATTTTGACATTTTAAATCGCCACTTTGACGTTTTGAGGAAAACCCCAATTTATTTTTCTTAAAATGCCTATAACTTTTTTGTCTTTTGACTTACATAGCTAAATTTTGGTAGGTAGCTTACTTATAAGGATATAAACCAGAGTACTAAATTTGGTTGCCCTTACTTTGTTAATTCCGGAGATATAATTTTTTTTTCGAAAGAAAACACAAAATTTTCCGGGAAAACCTAGGCAGATTTTCCTGCTTAACGAACTCATCCAAGCCATTTGCAAAAGGAATTTTTTCACCAAATTTAATCAAAATCGGCTTATTATTTTTTGAGTTATCGGTGTGATACATATATATATAATATATATATATATATATATATATATATATATATATATATATATATATATATATATATATATATATATATATATATATATATATATATATATATATATATATAAACATATAAAAATTGAAACTGACCCCGGATGTGTTTTCTGGGGGGCCTAATTAGCGCTCATTTGAAGAAATTTTTTCAAAATTCAAAAGTCGGGATCTCCTCATTAGTGAATTTTTTTTAAGAAAATTCACTAAAAACTAAAAGAAAGTTTTGACACCGCTTTGTTTTTTTAAACAAATTCCAGAGACAAACTTTGAGTAAGGTAGGCGAGTCTAGACATTTGTAGATCTTTGAATATCAGAATTTTGGTGTTTAAATTTATAATAATAATCTAGAAAGACTTTAGCAATATGTGAGCATAAGAAGTTTTCAAAATAGAGGTAGACTTCTAAAATGGTTGTTTAAATGTTTGCAGCAAAATTGAGATCCGATTGATTTCAAATTTAAGAAAGCCACACAAGTGACAGAATCAGGTGTTTGGCAGTAATGTCTATTTTGTATTTTTGTGAAAATTGTACTATATACAAGTACAAGTCTAAGGTTACTTTGTAAGGCACACTGTATGATTCATGTAAATAAAATAAAAACTAAATATAAAGCGATGTATATTGTCGTTATTTTTTAACACTCGTAACGATCACATCGTTACTTTTGAATCCAGTAATCGTTACTTTGTGTTTAATCTCATTCTTTTAGTGACTTTTCCTTTAAAAATAGTGCTGCAAATTGAATCATAACTTCCACATAGCTGTGATAATTTATTCTCTTCAGAAATTAATTCTCATGGAATGAATTTAGAGCCCATGACTTGAACACAAGGAAAATATTTGTATTCCTGTACCCATAAACTTTTGAAACGTTATGTTATTCGAGTTTTATTGAAAAAGTGTCAATTTTCACTAAACCACCTCTTATTTACCCATACCTCCTGAAGCTATCATACCTAAAAACAATTTAAAGCGTTCCTTGGTCGGGTACTAACTGGATACCAAATTTGTAGATGATATCTCAATTCGTTCATGCGCCTATTAACAGACAGACGTACATGCCGACAGACCGACAGATCGACTTACCGACAGACCTACCCACAGACAAAGAAGTTTTCGTTCCAGAATCAAATTTTCTACGTGTTTTGAGACTTTTTACGGCGTTTTACCAAAAAAAATTCAAAATTTTGGCATGAATATTCCACACCCACACGTTTAACCCCTAATTTAATTTTAGCACGGAATAGCAGATGTTTGATTAAATTACAGGTTTTATAATAACTAAACCCTAAAACGTTATATTACTCGAGTTTTAGCGAAAAAAAAAAATCGTTCCCAAATCATGCTTTCTAAACGTTATGATACTTTTTACGACGTTTAAGTACTTTAAATTTATTAGATTTTTCATTTTTGGCGCCGATCCAATACATATACACGTTGTGACGATGTGGAAGTAAAATTACTAATGAGAACATCGCGACTTCTGAATTTTGAAAAAATATCCTTAAATCACCACGGATCAGGACACCTAGAACTCATATCTAGGGTCAGTTATATCAGTGTATATATATATATATATATATATATATATATATATATATATATATATATATATATATATATATATATATATATATATATATATATATATATATATATATATATATATATATATATATATATATATATATATATATATATATATATATATATATATATATTAAATTGATAATACTTAATTTAAAAGAGTGTATGAAGTGCATTTATTATTTTATATTGTTGTTATGGAATGCCCCACCTTTGGGCGCTTAATTAAATGGATTTTTCTGTAATATGTGTGATAGTTTTTAAACTTTATATTAATTTATATTAATTTTATAGTCAAATTTCTTGTATATATATGTTATATGATGTATATTTAGCAGATATAATGTATATTAATATATGTTTTGCACATAAATGAGTTTTATTGACCTGTTTTGTATGTTTTTTAAATTTCCCGGCTTTTATTGACTCCAAAAACTCAAAGGGTATTAGAAATTTTGTTCTTTTTACTACTATTTCATTATTTAAGATTTCGTCGATAGTTTTCCCACTATTTTAATTGTTTCTGAGAGGATAATATTTTATATCTTTATTAATTTATTGTTACTTAGATATAGTCGCAAACAAAAACCGCCTATTATTTAAGACAGTTAACCTAGTGTTATTTGAGATCTATTTTCTATATTATATATCTTTGTTTCCATTTGACTTTTATTTATATAAATTTTAAATTTTATAATTTGCCTATGCCAAATCAAAATTTTGTATATATAATCAAATTTACATATTACAGTTACACGTTTACAATATTCTCGCAGATACTACAAGTTACAAATTTTACACTGTTCACACACATACCAAAAGGCCTTTTAGCAAATTAAAATTTGATACTTGCTTCTCTCTGGAGTACCTTGCTGTTGCCTTTCTTCGATTTAATTGTCGTTCCTTAAACAATGGAACAACAATCTCGGTCCCTAGAAACCGCGCCTTGGTCTTAAAAAATTCTCCGTTACTATGGGCACTGCCTGGTATTTTGCTTTTTCGAATTTTGACTTAAAAACTCGCAATTTTCACTTGAAAGTCCTCTTACTGGTATGTTTCCTTTTTGTGCTTTTCGTAGTTACATAATCCGGCTGTTCATTTTCTATAATTAATTATTATGAACGTTTTTATCATTAATGACTCGAGTGTAGCGTCTCCTCGATTTTATATCGTTATTTTTAACGGATATATATATATATATATATATATATATATATATATATATATATATATATATATATATATATATATATATATATATATATATATATATATATATATATATATATATATATATATATATATATATATATATATGGTTTAACACTTATTTGGGATTGTATTCATCCAAATTTATATAATATTTTTATTATTTTTGGGAACAACCCACTATGGCGTCCTATACACCAAAACCAAAATTACAAGAGAGTCTTTCTTATTATTATTCGAACTATTATTACTTGACAATTCATAGCCATTTTTAACTTGATTTTTAAAAGGTAGGTAAGTAAAAGTTGATATGCGCCTACTGGCGATACATTTAACAATTATTTTTATAATATACAGGCTCTTTCAAAAGCAAGATTGTCCCTCTTTACATTATGCAGCCATGGTTGACGGAGTTTGGACAATTATTACCCAGGTAGTTTTTCATAGAGTTTTAAACATAACGGCTCATTTAAAGCAGATGCAGTGCTGAAAATTTACGAACCATAGTCACAGATTTGTTTGTAATCCAGGTGTGTTTACTTTTTGTTTCAGATCCATGGATAGTCAGAAGAGATGCTAATTAATGGCCCGCTAGATCTCCAGACCTGAATATTCCAGAATTTGTCCTGCGAGGGTATTTAAAAAGGAAGTTAAACTTAACCACAAGATTTGCAGGAACCGAGGGAAATAATTGCTACTGAATGTCACAGAATAACCCCGTAAATGCTGAAAACTGTCAGAAGAGGATAAGACCACATACTGCATTATTGTATTTATGGTATAGAAGGCAGCGGTGGTCATTTGGATAATTATTAAAACACACATAAATCTGTTTCTTCGTTATAAGTAACAACTGGAATTTAATAAGCACACTTGGTGAACCCAAATCACCACAACACATTTAAAAAAACCTGACGATTGTTTTACTAACCAAGTTAGCGTCACAAGAGGAAGAATAATTCTAAATGTTTCATATCCAGAACTCTATTTGTATTCCTACGCGGGTAGTCGGTCACTAACGATTTAGGGAGGTTCAGCGACACCAAAAATTTACATATTTCGCTTGGCTCACATATCTGTATTCTTTTATTGTCTATCGGACGTGCTTATACCGGTATGCTTTTTTGTAAAGGAATCTATCAGGAGACTACCCATAGGTGGCGGAGCGAGAATCATACACTTCTTATTATTACTATATTTAGCAATATATATATATATATATATATATATATATATATATATATATATATATATATATATATATATATATATATATATATATATATATACTTTCGAAGGTGTTTAGCTGGCCTGATGGTCTAACATTTTTTATTAATTTTATATTCTCCTCATTAACGTGGTGATTATTATCTCAAATATGTCGGGCGACGAAAGATCTATTTATAGTACCATATCTCAATTGTGCCAAATGGTATTTGAATCTAATTCCAATAAATCGTTTTGCTTATCCGATGTATTTAAGGTCACAATCTTTACAACTTATTTCATAAATTCCCGACATTTTGGCCGTACTATCCTTGGCTTTTGGGTTACCTAGCAAGCTTTTGAAAGTATTTTTTGTCAAAAATATAAGTTAAAAATTTGTTTAAAAAAATGCTATCTAGACCCCTCGTAATTCGAGGTTCAAATAGTAAGCAAACAAAGTTTTTTCTGCTTTCTCCCTTCTGTAAGTCGTCGATTCCGCTAACATTTTTTTTGTTTTCTGTTTGTTAATTAATTTCTCCACTAGGCAAGCAGTGTGTCCGTTATATTCGGCCACGATCTTAATATATCTATATATGGTATCTCTACTTTTACTTGAAGGAAAATTAATTAACCTGTTCACTGAAAAAATTTGACTGACCATTGTTTTGCGTACGTATGATGTTAGTCATTTGGAATGTAGCTTTTCAAAAAAGTTATCGTTATAAAAACACGTTGGAGCCTCTCTTAAATTCTAAAGAGTTTAAAGAACGACCTTTATGTGTAATCGACTGTCAACATCAAAATGAGTCAATCAAGTCTTCAACGGTGGATATCAAGTGGAGTTTATGAGCAAAGACAATTTTCCTACTAGTACCAGAGCTTACTGTTTAGTTATTCATGATAGTATATTATAATATATACCTTTAACTGGTATCGTAAGAGCCATTAGGTAATAATTTAATACGTAGGTTTTGTAAATTAAGCTAATAAGATTATTCCTAATAAAATAATTGTATTGAAATCAGTTCTTCTAATTTTAACGTGCCACCAGCCAGTCCCTTGCAGCTATCATCTTGCTGCCATTTTTACGAGTACGGATAAACCCCACACGTATGGTTTAAGCCAAAAGTTAATTTACGCATGTGTTAGTTGCCATATTTAAATTCTATCCATTGTGGCGACTAAAATGATACCTTACACCATACCTTTAAACTAAAAGCTAAAAAAGTTGGTTTATGCCTGTGCTAATTACCATATTTGATAACGTCATTATTAGTAAAATCAACATGTTGGATCTTCTTATCTCAACTGCTCTGGTCAGGTACCTTGTCTCTCCCCTATCTTCTGCTTATTCCTTGCTTCAGGTCAGCAATCTTGGCCACCATCTTGGATTACGTCATTCCAGGTTAGATCTTATATCTCTCTCTATCCAGTGTCCATCGTGATTCGTCACTGTGACGTCACATTCTTCTTATCTCCATGCCAACAGCCGCCATGGATGTTTGGATTGCGTCACCTCAGGTTAGACCTATTTTCTCTCACTATCCAAATCACCATCTTCTTTCGTCACCCTGACGTCACAGCGCGTGCGCATAGCGGTCTGGTGGTGTGGTGATCTTAGAACCGCTTCACTATCTACTTTTGAATTTTCCAGACAATGTACGAGTTCCGTCGGTTCATATTCCGACGCAATTTTTCCACTATATGTTTGCCTCGTTTAGAAAATTATTTAAGATAGCAAATAATGCAAGTCTGTTGCTTTGAGTTCTCTTGGTTTGCAGAATAGTCTTCTGTTGCCGATATACCATCACAAAATCGAACATATGCAATTAAACAAGCATCTTTTAACTATATCATAACTATCTGTGGCCCCGTCAAGCTGAATTAAGAAAAAATTGTCACCCAACTCCCCGAAAAGTTGATGCTTTACATTGTCAGCTATATTAACAATTCGACGGGCAACAGTATCATTTGATAGATGTATGGATTGTAACTGTTTAGTAAAATTATCTCCAAACACCGTTTCGACGATATTAATTGCAGCTGGCAGAATATGGTCTTCATTAATGGTGTGAGGCTTTTTACATATTGCGATCTCAAGTTGCGGTTATAATTGTGATTGAAAAAGGTTGAGAAGCGCTGTACATGGGATTTTTGCCGCGAACATTGATAATGACATAAAGCCGGTGTTGCCCTTGTAATAACTAGAGATGTCCAGATCATATCTGAACCGGTTCAAAGATTCGGATCTTTCAAAAGTTCGGAATGAACCGACTCTTAAAATTATGAATGACGGATCCTGAATCCGAGTTTTATCTGTCCGGAGTCGTGAGTCGTGAGGCAACGAAGCGACCGCTATTGACTGACTCTGGCATTCTGACGTATGTTATACCTGATCCGGCTGATCCGCTGTTACGTTCTCGTTCTGGGCTCTCGGATCACGGCGCTGTGAGCAACAAAAGTAGAATCAAAAGATCGGGTTGAACAAGGCACAACTAAATAACACGATCCGAGATCCGAACCCTCAAACATTCAGAATTCAACTTAGAACGCTCAGCCTGCGTGTTGCAATTTAAGTATTTAGATTATTGAAGGTTTCATAATTTTTTATGGGTATATATTTTATCGTTTGTAGAATCTATTTTTCTTGTACCTACATATTGTGTAAATTACTTATTTATCCAATAGCAGGTAACAAAAGCAACAATAAAAATATAATTATACATTCAATTTTTTTGAAACACTTACTACATATTAACACGTAAAAATAATTTTTTTTTTTTTTAATTTCTCAATGGAGTTCTTTTTTCCGTTACAATTTGAGCACTTTTACTAAAAATTCTTGCACATGACACTGAAGGAGCCATAAGATATAATCTTTTTTTAACACATTCATATAATATTGGATATATATTTTAATCCGTATAATAGGTTCTCGCTCTTGATCACCTCCTTTGTTTTGGTCGATCTTACTGAATGCAGTATGTATCAAGTCTCAGTCACGCGAGACAGAGAATCATTGGGATACAAGAACCGGTTCGAGGATCCGGATCTTCAAAAAGATCCGGAGCCGGTGATTCGACTCTTCGAAAAGATCCGGATTTCCCATCTCTAGTGATAACAGAATACGCTTAATATTTCTATAAAATAATAATTAAACTAAAAAACGATAATTTCTTATGCCGAAGAAAATAAACTCATTGCAGGGGTTTGGTATCGTGTGATTACTTAAATTTTAATTAATTTTACAGGTGAGCTAAAGTACTTAAAGTCTTTTTAGGTACATTTCGTCAATTTAATATTAAAGTAAGTTAATGAGAGGTAGTAAAGTTTTGAAATTTGAACGTTGAATTCTGATTAATTAATTTTACAAGTTTAATGTTGACTGAATAATTTATAATTTAGCACTTATTCAAAGTAATTGTCACAATTCGCTTACTTCCTCTTTTCAAAACTCAAAATGTACAGGGCGCTTTCCTGATATTTTTGTCTGTAGAAACAGTAATTTGACTTAAATCCCAAGTTGTCTAGGTTGAGACATTAATTCGTTGGGGTCACAATTTTAGCCATCATTGTCCTACTGTTTCTTACAAGGTCAAGATAACGCTTTACCACAATTTGCCAAGGCACATTTTTTATGCTTCTTACCTCTTAGCTTTTGGTATGGCCCTGGAGACTAATGTCTTCTTTACATTTATTGGGTATTACTTTAGGTGTGGAATTGTCTAGGGCTAAAATTTGGTTAGAAGCTCGACTGGTATCGCCAAGATTATTTTATAGTCAAAGTATGGAATGGTACATTAAAATGTTAAAGAGACGAAGAGTCGGATTACATTAAACAATACCAGCGTTTTAGCAAATTTTTAAAGAAAACTTTGCCTATAGACAGGTAGGTTGAGAACTTCGATACATCAAAAAAATTTTCAAATAAGCGCGATGTGAGACGTAAGACCCTAGTACCCATATTCACGGTCAGTTGCGGACTTTGTATGTTTATATATATATATATATATATATATATATATATATATATATATATATATATATATATATATATATACATATATATATATATATATATATATATATATATATATATATATATATATATATATATATATATATATATATATATATATATATATACAGACCGGGGTAATCCGACTGTCTAATTAAAACAAAGCGTTGTTTAATCTATTTGTAACACATATTGTATATACATTTTATCTTTCTGCACTCTTTCTTCATATGAACCTTAACTATGTCAAATCACACTGCTCTGTGGGAACAATGTGCTTAAAAAGCGGTACAAAAATGTTTCTTCACTATAAAGCTACTGACAAAGCATCAGAGAAATGTTCTTTTTGAAATAAATTTGCTGGAAACATTTTAGTAAAATGAAGGACAATGACGGTTAAAGCTGAAACTTGCGTGTCTCTGCACAACCCGTATTCATTAAGTGAAGATTGGAACCTGTGATGAGCACTGATAAGTACACTTGGAGAACCCAAATCACCACAACACATCTTTCTAAAGACCTAACGATCGTTTCACTGACAAAGTTAGCGTCATCAGAGGATGAAAAATTCTGAACTTTTCGTCCTCTGACGACCCTAACTTTATTAGTGGAACGATCATTAGGTCTTTGAAAGGATGTGTTGTGTTAATCTGGGTGCTCCAAGCGCAGTTATAGTCTGTATTGGTTTCAGGTTCTTTGCCTAAAAGTTGCCAATTTTGACGTTTCAATCGCGACTTTGAAGTTTTAAGAGGAAACTAAAATTTTCAAAATAATTTTCTTAGCATTTATTGACCTTCTTGTGTCAAAAAAGTTAATATTTAGTTATAATATATAATAGGTTTCGTTATCCACACAAAATATTTTGTTTTTGTGCGTTTTTCTGGTCATCAGTAGCACCCAGTATATTTTTTAAATGCCTATAACCTTTCTCCTTCTAACTGATAGATCTAAATTTCGGTGTATGGTTGAGTTTTTACGATGTAAGCCCGCATTCCAAATTCGGTTCCCATAACATTGTTATTTTCGGAGATATAAAAATTTTCCGAAAGGAAACCCAAAATTTTCCGGGAAAAGCTGGTTTGATTATTTGGGATAACGAACTTGTCCAAGCCACTCACTAAGGGAAGGTGCTCACCAAATTTTATCTAAATCCGCCCATTATTTTTGGGTTCATCGGTGTGATATATATATATATATATATATATATATATATATATATATATATATATATATATATACAGGTGGCGCATTGAAAACGCAACAGACCGATTTGCGTCCAGAGAAATTTTTTTAAGAAACGCTGAAACAAGTCAATTTTAATATTGAGGGAGACATGTTTTAACATAAAACTTAACTTTGTCACATCAATCCCTTAAGGGTGGTGATAACAACCCTTAAATTTTAAATAAGGAACATGGGTCGAGTGTTACATCATTTGAAAGACCTTTCTTTTCTGAATTCAGCACACTAATTTTTTTGGAAGTTTTAGTAACTCGTTTAAAAATTATTGACAGTTGGATTTGCAAGAACGTATTTCATTCATTGTGATAAGAAATGCACTAATTAGTCAATTTTTCGTTAAAAAAAACTAAAAAACAAAACCAAACGTTCAAAAATGTTTATTTAGTTAAGTAAGTGTTCAAATTGTTGAGCACCAGCTGCTATACAAAAGTACACATTTTGTTCATAACGAGCTCTGACATTCTGGAGCATTTGTGGAGTTTTTAGACGGCATTCTTCAACAATGAGTCGTCGTAATTCTTCCAGAGACTCCGGTTCTGTTGCGTAAATTCTACTTTATAAATGGCCCCATAGAAAGAAGTCTAAAGGAGTTAAATCCGGTGATCTAAGGGGCCACTCAATTGAACCTCTACGACAAATCCATTGTCCTGGAAACTCTCTGTTAAAAAACTCCCTAACACGTTGTCAAAAATGCGGAGGAGCTCCATCTTGTTGAAACATTAATGTATTTTCTTGATAGCGATCATAATTTTCAACAATGTCAATTAGTAGAGGGTAAACGATACCATCTAGTAACTCCAAATACGTTTCGTCACTCAAACTGCCATCAAGAAAAATTGGTCCGATTAAACGGTCTCCAAAAATGCCATTTCAGACATTGAATTTTTGTGGAGTTTGAGTGTGGACTTCGTCAAAATTTCTTGGATTATTATCTGCCCAATAATGACAATTATGACGATTCACTGGTGAGTTTAATAAAAACGTACACTCGTCTGGAAAACAGATGTGGAACAGAAAGTTCCCGTTATCAGCTATTCGTGCAGTCAAAACTTCACAAAACTCCAGCCGCCGATCAAAATCATCTTCATTCAGTTGTTGTACAAGATGAATTTTATACGGGTAAAATTTATGATGCTTCAATATTGGCTGAATAGTTGTTCTTTTAATGTTTGAAACAGTGGCCAATTTTCTCGTGCTGAAAGTTGGGTCTGCAGCAATTTGTCCTAAAACTTCAATCTCAGTAGTCTCATTTCTAACCGGAAATTCACGTTCAGGATCCCGTTTTTTGTTGGCTACTGAACAACTTTGTCGAAACTTTGCAATTAACTCCAAAATGTATTTTCTGTTAACATTTGTTGTCTGATGTCGTTCATTAATCAAATTTACGGTACGGTTGGCACAGTCATCATTTTTGAAAAAAAGAGTAATTATTTAAACTCTTTCTTCTACAGAATACACCATTGTGAGATAAATTTTTGGTAGTACTATCAAGTATCAAACCGACCGATAAACTGAATTAATAAACCGCAAATTTTTTGCATAGAAACCAACAAAACATTAACTATCCACACATTTCTTATCGGAATGAGTGAAATGCGTTTTTGCATCTTCAACTGTGAATAATTTTTAAACGAGTTCATAAAACTTCTAAAAAAATTAGTGGGCTGAATTCAGAAAAGAAAGGATCTTCAAATGATGTACCACTCGACTCATGTTCCCTATTTAAAACAAAGGGGTTGTTATCATCACTTTTAAGAGGTTCATGTAACAAAGTTGAGTTTTTTGTCAAAACATGTCCCCGTCAATATTAAAATTGACGTGTTTCAGCGTTTCTCAATATATATATATATATATATATATATATATATAAACATTTTTTTCTACGAAAATTCACCGAACTGTACACGTAGACTAGTTTTACAACATACTGTTTTCTCTGTCATTTGCCAATTGTCCACAGTCTGTAAACACTATTACTGTTGTCAGCGTTGAACAACATTGCATGCTGAAAATGAACAAGGCCTGTACGATAAAATAACACATCGGTATCATTATGAGTTCCAGAGGAAACGATGCCGTTTTTAATGTTTCGATAGAACACGAATTTCATATAAACGTGCAATGAACATGGCAGTGTCACATAAACCATGCCGCCCCTATGATTACAAATATACGTCTGATACATTTACTAGACACATAAATGAAACATTGCTGCTCTTGACAAAAAGATAATACAATAAATAACAGAACACAATGACGAGAGAATTTGTGAATTTAGCTGATAAGCATGTACCATGTAATACAAGTACTAATTTTGGAAAATAACCACATGTACTGTTTTGCTAATAACTAATAACACATAATGATGCCCTTATGGTATTTAGGTTAATAATAGAGATCATTTTGCAAGTTATCAGGCAGGAAATATGTCACAAAATATACGTTATCTAACTACAGGTGTTTCAAAAATGATGGTCTATGTTACAGGTGCACATTCATCACAAAAAATAAGACTATATTTTTATATAAATATGGGTCTGCAAATGCTTGGTTTTTTAAATACAGCGTGTGATAATTATTTGTTTTTGTCAGTTTTTCACGAATAAGTCCGAGTCAAATTAAAATTTTGACGTGAAAATTGGCACGTGGGGGTTTTCGAGGGCAAGAAATTTAAATATGTTATTGTTAATAACACTGCTGGCAGAGAGCGCCACCTGTAAGATATGGCTTGCATTCAATTGGCTATAATTTTTTGACACCCAGTAATATCGACCTACCGTATAGCTACATTGCAGCCCTTATTAATTGTAAGCAAAAAATGTATATTTGATTTAAATCTCTCAGACACACCAGTTTTGAGATATTTCAATTTTTGTATGTCGATGTCGCTCAAAAATTAATTCTGCGACAAATCATAGGAATACATTTTTCACCTTTTAATTGTTATCAGTATGTATAAACTTAATTTTCTCATTCTCTAGTTAAAAATTAAAATCTTACCAGAAAAAAGCACTTACAAGACACAATCATGAAGATAAAATAAAAAGCCATGATAACAAACTTTGAACAAACCATTTAAGTACACTTGGAGATCCCAAATCACCACAACACATTTTAAAAAGACCTGACGATCGTTTCACTAGTTAGTGAAACGATCGTCAGGTCTTTTTAAAATGTGTTGTGGTGATTTGGGCTCTCCAAGTGTACTTATCAGTGCTCATCACAGGTTCCAATTTTCACTAAACAAACCATTTAACAAAGTTGTTTCCATCGTTACGGGACTAGGCTTTTGCGTTTTCGTCGTGACATATACTACATTTTACCTTTGAGACTACTCACTATTTTTAAGTAATTAATTGTATTGTCCGTAATTTTTCTAATTAAATATGGTAGTCTTTACCAACAATGAACTAATAGACATGCATGTTATGTATTAACGGGCTTTTGGTAACTGCTATGAGGCGAAACGACTGTACGAAGAAGCCTTCCCAAATCGGAGAATTCCAGACAGAAGGATGTTTCAACGGATTGACATCCGTCTGCGAGAAACAGGTACATACTTACATTATCTAATACATCGATCTGTATCTTTCGAATACGTATTTTTTTACCAGGTACCCTTGATAAAGTTACTGCTGATCGAGGCAGACCACAAAGTGCACGAAATTCTGATTTTGAAGAGGCTGTTCTGGATGAAATTGAACAAAATCCAAAAATAAGTACTAGGGAAATAGCCAATCATCTGAGTGCATCCAATGCAACGATATGGCGAGTTCTTCACGAACAACAATTGCGTCAATATCACATCCAACGTGTGCAGGACTATCGCCTGAAAGTGATTTTATACCTCGCCTACAATTTTGCCAATGGTTTCTTTAATATAATAATGTAGAGAACTTGTTGAATTGTGTATTGTTCACTGACGAGTCTGGATTTAGGCGCAACGGGATCGTCAATTTTCGTAACAGCCATATTTGGGCTGACGAAAATCCCTGCGCAGTTTTTGAAAGGCATCATCAACAGCAATTTTCCTTAAATGTATAGGCTGAAATTGTAGGGTGTAATTTGATAGGACCCATTTTTTTACCTCACAGACTCAATGCTACAACTTATCTTGCATTCCTGCAAAACCAACTAAATGGGTTATTAGAAAATGTACCTCTTGACATAACACATAACCTGTGGTTTATGCATGACAACCCCCCCCCCCACACATTTTGCCCTTAATGTCAGGAAATTACCTAAGCAAGACTTTTGGACGCAAATGGTCGGACGCGGTGAACCTTTATTTATGGGGGCATCTCAAAAGTATTGTTTATGAAGCAAATCTTGAAAATGTTGATGATCTGCAGCAAAGAATTGTACTTGGATGCGAACAAATTAGAAATACACCAGAAATATTTCACAGAGTACGACAGTAGCAGAATACGAAAGTGTATTGAAGTGGAGGGTGGCCATTTTGAATATTTTTTGTAGTCAGGTATCATAAAATGTTATAAACTTTTTTATTTGATGTTTTATTTGTTTTTAAAATTTGCAGACAATACAATTAATTACTTGAAAAAAATTAATTTTTTAGCGACATCCACGTACAAAAATTTAAATGTTTCGAAAATGGTGTGTCTGACAGATTTAAATCAAATATACATTTTTTGCTTACAATTAATAAGTAGGTCGATATTACTGGGTGTCAAAAAATTATAGCCAATTGAATGCAAGCATAGTCTTACAGGTGGCGCCCTCTAGCAGCAGTGTTATTAACAATAAAACATTTAAATTTCTTGCCCTCAAAAACCACCGCATGCAAATTTCCAAAATTTTAATTTGACTTTGACTTAAACACCCTGTATATAGATGCCAAGTAAATTATGGTAGCTTCAGAAAGAAGAGTCTGGACGGATCAAATGCGTTATGGTAGCGAACTTTCATAGAAATGGACTACCTTTTTTTTACGAAATCTAAGCGTATAACTTGTTTCTTATAAGTTCTCAGGGATCCAAGCTCCAGAACAGAGCTGAGTAGTATCCGGATACTTCGGTATCCATTTTTACTTTCTTCTACCAACTCGTACACTGTATCAACGAAAACAGAAGACTGAAAAACGGTTTTTTCCAATATCCAGTGGCCACCAAAGCTCTCATAATTTTTGAAAAATAAAAGGAACTTCTCAAAAAGTGCCACTCGATCTACCTTCCCTATTTAAATTAAGTGGGCGAAAGTCACCGCCGATACGGATTTAATGCTACAATTTTTGTTGGGTTTAAAAAGGTGTCCCCTTAGGAAAGAAGCAAAATCGACGTGTTTAATGGTTTTTCGTAATTCTCAGCAGTTCATGGAAAAACAACCATTTGCAGTTTCATAAGTCAACCATTAAACGAACAAAAAGGTATATTTGATCATAGGGCACAATATATCAATGGACCACTCTGGTAGACTTCTGCTCGGTAGGTCAAATTCACTGACAGTTTAAAAGTTGCTCCCGATATTTATATCAATGACATAATAAAATATTACAATATAGAGTACATGAGGTTTCTGTTACTGTACTGTGTGTTCTGTTTGTTTGTTGTGTGGGAAGTATCAAAAGCGGTAAGATGTTTCACTCTCTTCGTGTGTTCCCTTGCTGCTGCTGCTCGTACTTTGTTTAGCTTTCGGTAAGTAATTCTAAGCTAATTATGGATTATTTATCATAGCTGTAGCTCTTTCTAGGATCCTGATGGAATGCCAAAAAAATCCGAAACATAGAGCATGTCTTAGCAAAGAACTTGCGGTTTTTTATTGTTCATAGATCTGTGAGTTCAATAGTCTTTAATGAGGCTTAAAATGTTGGAAACTAACAATAACGACTGTGACGCAGTGAAGAATAGCGCGAAATGCCATCTTTGGTTTCGTGACGGTTATATATATATATATATATATATATATATATATATATATATATATATATATATATATATATATATATATATATATATATATATATATATACAGGTGTCCAGAAATTGTAAGCAAAAAAATCAGGGAGTTATTCTACTAAAAGAATTAATGCCACTAGTTCCTATAATAGTTTTTCGAAAGCTCGAAAATAATGGAGTTATAGGAGGTCAAAAAAAAATTGTTTTTCAAATTTTTTTCGATAACTTTTTTTTGTCGTGAATTGATTATTTTGAAATTTGGTATATAATGTCACTCTGTATTTATGTTGCAATAAATTTAAACGCTGAAGCTGCCCTTGACCAACGGATAAGGACTCATAACTTTTTTGCTTGAATCTTTATCTCAAATCTAATAAAACGTGATTGAAGGAAATTATAAAATCTTAAAAAAAGGTCATCTTGTTGCATCACGATAAAACTAACCGTTTTCCAGAAAAAATGTTCTTCAAAATTTTTGCTGGTATTGATTGAATACGAAATCACTTCATCCAAATGTTAATAGCGTGTGCTTTGAAAACAGTCGCGGATGTTGCCTCGGAAAAAAATTATGTCACATGCTTTGACAAATAAAGTGTTAAATTTTTATTATTATTACTACTATAAAATTATCAGCAATAACGATTTTACAGTGCCTCATTTTTTCATTACTTACTAGAACTTGCAACATTTAAACATTATAACAATAATTTATTAAAAATCATAACAATTAAATATTATAACAAAGTTTCAAAGTGATGTCCTTCCATTTCAACACATAAATCAATTTTTCTCAGAAAATTCCGACGAACTCTAGCGAATATTCCGTCTTTTTGCCTGATTACCTCACAGTTATCAATAATTATTTGCCTGAGATCTTTAACGTTTTGAAATGGACTCCTGTATACAAGATATTTTTTGTAACCCCTAAAGAAAAAATCCATTGGGTTCAAATCAGCCGATCTAGGAGCCCACTGCACGAACCCACCGCGTCCTATTAATCTCTCAGGAAATGTTTCATTAAGAAATTCCCTCACCGCTGTACTAAAATGTGGCGGTGCGCCGTTCTGCAGCAGCCACATCGCATTTCTTGATTGGAGGGGTACATCATCAAATAGAGTGGATAACTGGTTGCTTAAAAACTTTAAGTATATCTCACCGTTCAGTCTTTGAGGGAAGAAATGTGGCCCGATCTCCTAAAATTCCCGCCCACACACTGGAAACCGCGTTCTATCGCCAAGTGAGGATTCTCATTAAACCAATAATGCTTATTATGAAGGTTAATCAAACCGTCATGTCCAAATCCAGCTTCATCTGTGAAGAGAAGCGATGATATAAAATTGAGGTCGTTCTTATGTAGATTTCGAATTATATTGCACAAATTCACGCGAGCTTCCGGATCTTCAGGAGATAAAGCTTGAACTTGAGACTAACCGTACACTTAAGTTGGGATTATTCTCGATTGCATTTAATCCACGGACTTCTGCTCCAAGAGTTCGAGTACTTTGCTGATGGCCAACATCTTGAAATGTACTTCTAAATGATCCGAATTCTCCCAGTCTTCGAGAGATATTACTGAACATTCGGGATTGTGGTACCCTTCTATTTGGAAATACTTCGGCATACAAACGTCTTGCAGCAAGGACATTGCCGCCAGCTATACCATAATAATAATGCATGTCACGTAGTTCAACGTAAGAATAATAATTATTATTCATTGTATTTTGTAATTAATCTCAACAAGTAAAATCACAACAAACTATTATCTGTCAAAACTAACGCCACATGATCTTGTTGACAGAGAATATTTTCAAATCAAGCTCCGTTAATATTGAAAATGAGATTCGGTGATTTCGTATTCAATCATACCAGTAAATTTTTAAGAACGTTTTTCTCAAAAAGGGTTAGTTTCATCGTGATGCAAGAAGATGACCTTTATTTAAGATGTCATAATTCCCTTTAATTGTGTATTATTAGATTTGAGATAAAGATTCAAGCAAAAAAGTTATGAGTCCCTATCTGTTGGTCAAGGGCAGCTTCGGCCTTTAAATTTAAAGGGATCCATGTCAAATTTGCAACGAAAATACAGAGTAATATTGTATACGTGTGCACCAAATTTGCAAAGAATCGATTCACGACAAAAAAAGTTATCGACAAAAATTTGAAAAAAAATATCTTTTGACACCTTATAACTCCGGTATTTTTGAGTTTTCGAAAAACTATTATAGGAACTAGGGGCATTAATTCTGTGAGTAGAATAACCCACTGAATTTTTTGCTCACAATTTTTGGGCATCCTGTATATATATATATATATATATATATATATATATATATATATATATATATATATATATATATATATATATATATATATATATATATATATATATATATATATATATATATATGTTTGAAAAAATCCTAATGAGCTAGAACTATGTTCCTGGAACCCGCCGTCATTTCAAGAATGTTTTTCAGAAGTCCAAACTTGCAATCTCCTCATGGGTGATTTCTCTACGAAAATTAACTGAAAATCATTTTCCTTCCACAAGTCCTGATATTATCTTGGTGCCTAATCTACGTCACATTAGTTGCTACATATTTTCATTAATATCGGAAATATACCTCTTAGTCTACATCTCTGAGCCGCCTGACTTTAAATTTATTAAGTTCTACCCAATCGTTTAGGCTAAACATGATTTTTTACTCCGTAGATTATTGTCATGATAATTAAGGCTTCAGTTAATTATAAACAACTTTTATGACAGTGTTGACAAGGTAACGTTTACAACACCGTCAGATCGTGAATATTTTCTGGCAGTAACAGAGATGACTTCAGAAATTTGATATAATCTCGTAGCTTTCAGATATTTACGTTATAGATTACTGTACGTATCTGCTGTGTTTTACAGAGTTCGCTTACTGAATTCTGTTTACGATGATGGATCTTCTATAAATCAACTTAAGGAATGTTTTCTCTGAAAACAGAAGCGAACACTTTTCGATATGAATATTCATCCTCGAGATTTGTGTTTTACCTCCGTGATGGAAAAGCTAAGTAATACGCTGTCAGTTGTGCAGACGCGTTACGGGGTAATCAACTACAGCCAGACAACGTTAGACAATGTCAGGTTGAAATGTTTATGAGCACCATGAATGTAAAATGTGCAAAACCACCTGCTACCCGCCTTTGGATGATCACCATCCCGTCTCTTTACTAGCTCATCATTGTTGTCTTCATTAATTACACTTTCCCTTTTATGGAAAATCGATAGTTTCTCTTTGTTTATGTAGTCATCAAACTTAGGAGACTGTTTGCTATTTATTCTTTTTTGTGAATTTGAAAAAAAATCACTAATGCGGAGATCTCGAATTTTGAACTAAAAATAAAATTGTCAAATAAGCGCGAACTAGACCCCTCTAGATTCATCTCCAGGATTTGTTTGAATTTTTAAATGTTTATATATATTTATCTATTTATTCTTTTATTTACAAAGCTCAACGGGAATATCCCCAAAAAGAGCTTGAATACAGCCGAGAGAAAATCTATCATTTTAACAAACACAAACTTAATAACAGTATCGATAGAAAAATATAGAAAATGAGATTAACAAGTACAGAAAATTATGTCTATCTCCAAGTCAAATAAGTACAGTAGGTTACATTCATTTAAATGAAAACTATATATACATATGAATACAACTGCACAAATACATGCTCATTTAGCAGTAATTATATGATGCAGTGATGCAGCTGACGTTATAGACGCTTTGGTACAGAAAAATATATCGACATAATATTTAGCTTTGTTATAGACTGCACACATTCTGAAATCAGGCGAATTATGTATCACATTGGTCCTAGTCGCAGGATGATAAGAAAAGTCCGAAGTACTTAAATTTAATCTCGGAGCAAGAAAGTAGAACATAATTATAATCTCCTGGCAGCAGACACCCCCACTTAAGGAATCTTTGAGAAAGGCCAGAGTGTAATAGGTCCGCCTGCTCTGAAGAGATTCTAAATTAAATCGTAACAGTAGAGAATCCTGCGGTATGCCAAAGGGAGGATAGATTACGTCCACTATAAACAATAGCGTCTTAAAAAACATCATCCGAACGACATGTTTGCTCATGTTTCAATATGAGCCGCGTACTGAGGGCACCATACCACAGACGCATACTCCATGAAAGTGCTTACGTATGCACAATATAAAAGCTTTAAGGTATCCGAGTTTCGGAAAGCTCCCGATTCTTTAATCAGAAATACCAGAGTTTTGAAAGCCTTAGCTGCGACAAGCTCAATATGGTTAGAAAAGGAGATTATGGAATCAAAGAGGACTCTAAGAGATCATATAACTTTTGGCCTTCTAAGCACATCGTTTATGCTGTAAGAATATTCCATGAGTTGTCGCTTTAGGGTATAGGACACAACTTCGATTTTGTCACGTTTAGTGAAAGAAAGTTTAAAGATTCCCGCTGTTGTATGCATAGCAAATTATGTTGGAGCCTCTCATAGTCATCTCTGATGAGAACGTGTGCAAAAATCTTAACATCATCGGCGTAAAGAAGATGTGGCATATCTATTACATTAGACATGTCACTGATGTACACGTTGAATAACACAGGCCCCAATACAGACCCCTGAGGAACTTCCGATGTCATCGTTACGCTGTCAGATTTTCAATCACACCATCAGACGAAAAAGGCTCCATTGGTCAGGTAAGATCTAATAAAACTAACAAAGTTATTACCATACTTCATCTTCTCCAGTTTTATGAGAAATCTTTTGTGATCTATTCTATCAAAGACCCTGGAAAAATCCAGATAGATCACATCAGTCTGAAGTCCCATATCTACTCCTTTTGAAATATAATCTGTAACGCAGACCAGATGTTTACCGTAGATCGACCCTTGACAAAGCAGTGTTGGTAACTGCTAATAAGGGGCTTTAAAATAAACTGAAAAAGAATATGTATGACAAACTCAAACACCTTAGGAGAATTGTCTATAATGACAATCTGTCTATTTTTTTCTACCACCAATTTCTCCCCTATTTAAGACACAGGTATACATTTGGCTTTTTTAACACAACCGGAAACTTAGCCTCCCGAAGTGACAAGTTAAAAATTATAGTTAGAGGCTTTAACAAGGCAGAACAGTCCCTTACCATAAAAGCTGGTATCTGATCAGAGCCTGAAGTGTGTTTTGGTGTGATTCGACGCATGGCCCGAAAAACCTGTTCCTTCGAGACCCGCAGAACATCCAGGGCTAAACGGGCAAAATCAGATGACTGCAGACAATAAAAATGTATAGCAGAGTCATTCGGATCAACGTGATATGCAGTCTGGAAGAAGTCTGCAAAACCGTCCACAATGTCAGATCGATCCGACATGGTTTCACCTTTTTAGGACATCGTTGAGGAAAGATTAATTTTGCTTCGTTTGCTTTTGGTATATATGAATTAGAGAGATCAAGCGAAATATGATTACTCTATTAGCTAAGTTAATTTTTCGAATCCTCTCACTTTGTGCCATGGTTGAAGTGGAAATGTTTGGATTCGGGTTCTAGAGGCCCAGTTCGCGCTCATTTCAAGAAATGTTCTAAAAGTCTTACCTTCGACACCTCTCTATTAGTGAATTTTCTTAATAATAATTCACTAAAAGGGAATAATTTATGGAATTTGCTGATGTTCTGTAGTCCTCGTTCTGTAGTCTTCGTTTTCTTCTCTCTTTTATAATATGCTTATAATATGTTCCCTTTTCGCCTTTTCTTATCACGGATTACGCAAAACTTTTTCCGTGGGCTAGGTCCCATCTAGCACAATTGGTCGTTGGAACGTGGCATCGACTGTCGTGCTAACTTATAAGTATTATGCCGCCAGCCAGTGAGACGTCATAGACACGTTCGTATCACGGAACCACCAAAATGGAGAATGGTGGCAACGTTGTGGCGTAGTATCGGGAACTTATCCACCTACGTTCCCACATCGTAGCCTCTACGTAGGGATGACGTGGCGGAACGGTAACAGCAATTATTATCGGTTTACCAACATCTACTCTGTTTTGCGCTTGCTTTCTTTGTCTTGAATTTTTTTTACAGAATAATCTCTCGCTTTAACTCTTATGTTTTGAAACCATCTTTGCATTTTATTTCAATACTATTGACACCAGTGAGATTACAAGTCAACATTAATAATTAGATTTCTAGTACTTCAAATTTGGATGTTTTGAGTCTTTAAATCTAAACGATTGCGAGCTAACTGACAAAATATAATTACTTGTGCATCACGAAATTCCACACGCTTTCCAAATTTGCAGTTTTAATAAAAATTATATATCACGTAATATCGACAATTTACATCATTACCCTCAAAGTGCTGCAATTTGTAATATCATTTTTTTTATTTATACATGAAACTAATAATTTTGCTAAAATTTGCTGCGATAACTGCAAAAATAGGAACAAATAAATGTTTAAATATGTATCCTAACAGCAGAGGTCATGACGGCGACGTCAGTCTCCATCTATGAAATGTCGCGTTTCAAAAGAAACCCTATGAAGTCGCATTTACTAATATATGGAACTTGAAAGTACTTGCAGCTTGTATTTGGTGGCGAATACTGGTAATCCGAAATTTTTAAGTTATACTCACTAAAAGCTACCAAGTGGGACCATGACTAATAGACAGAGAGCCAGAGGTGAAAAATGTCTCTGAATTTACAAAAGCTGTTTTTTGATAGCTAATTAGGTACGCTGTGCACGTGCACATATTCTGGTCAGCAAATCTTAGAACAGGTGCCACAGGTGCGCCAACAAAGATGTCGTTTTTACCGGAGTAATAAAATGAATTTACAAAAGCTGATAATTGTTATACAGGTTCTATATTGTGTAACAATAAAAGTTATGTCAGTCAGTCAGCTGCATACGGGAACAGAGTTGGTCAGGCAGTTCGAATGTGTGTATGAAAAATAAATAATGTGCAATTTATTTACAAAGCTTGGAAATTTTTTGTGGGTATATATTGATCTATTAAACATTAAAAAATAGTCAGTTAACTGTTTTGTAGAACAACGCCCGTCAGTCAGCGAAAAAAGGTATAAAAATTTCGTGCGCGCCGGCGGCATTACAGGCGGCATGCTCGCTCGTCTCTTCTAAAAAATTATAGCAAATCATTGTAACATTTAATTCACAAACTATTGTAATAATTTTTTATACATATTCTACACCATCCATTAAAGATTGCAAACATGCATTACGAAATACGTCGGAAAAACGAGACTATAACATCTCCGGGCCTGAGCAGAAGAGGCCTTCAGATCTTTCAAAAGAACTTCGTAATTTGAAATTTAAAGAAGCCTTCGTAACATTTCTAATAGATCATTGGGCTAATAATGAATTGGCGCCATATTTAGGTATCAAAACAGTTCAAATAAATTTTGATAAATGCTATCAGTATGAAGTGTCTGTTGGAAAAATTATTAAAACAGTACTAGAAGATTTTTGCTGCATAGCGCACGAGGGGGCAGATACTAACATAGTTTTCCATGTTTGCAACATTGTAAGAGATTCTAATATTTTAATAAGGTGTTCAGATACGGACATGCTCATTATAATGTTAGGAAACATGGAAAATTTACTGTCTGCATCAAAGGTTTGGATGGAAGTT
This sequence comes from Tillus elongatus, assembly GCA_964006375.1. NCBI lineage: Eukaryota > Metazoa > Arthropoda > Insecta > Coleoptera > Cleridae > Tillus > Tillus elongatus. The sequence goes on along the minus strand of OZ023263.1, from coordinate 93,004,943 downwards.
GGGTGTGGGAATAATCAAAGAATAATTGATGTATCTAAGTTAGCAGAAGAATTGGGAAAATTTGTATGTAACGCACTATCAGGTATGCACGCTTTTACTGGATGTGATTACAACTCAGCTTTCTATAAAAAAGGAAAAAGAAAACCTCTGCAGATATTGAAGCGACACTTAGATTTTCATAAAGCTTTCGCCGATCTCGGCGGCATTACAGAGAACAACAAGAATACAGTGTTTCAGAAATTGCAGCAATTTGTTTGCAATTTATATGGATTAAAAAAATTAAAAAGAGTTAATGAGGCACGATTTTTCATGTCAGAATCAATCAGAATCTCAGTCAGAAATATCAGAGATATTGCAGATCACGAAAGTGAAACTCGTAAATTAGAAGATTCAAAGGAATAATTGGATTTTGAATATGATTGAAAAAAATTATTTTTTAATATATTCATATATTCTTTGTATAGAATTATAGAATAATCATCAACTATACGTTTGTTTTATTAGTTAAGTTTTTAGTATTTTTTTGTAATGTTATCCCGTTACACTTTATTAAATAAATAAATTGTCTGTTAATATAATTTATATATATATATATATATATATATATATATATATATATATATATATATATATATATATATATATATATTATCAATAAAATACCAATTATTAACTTATAATTAAAATTATAATTTAACATAGTTTTCTGATATTTTAAATATTAATAATGGCAGGAGAAGAGCAAGCATGCCACCTGTAACGCCGCTGGCGCGCATGAAATTTTTATATCTTTTTTCGCTGACTGACGGGCGTTGTTCTACAAAACAGTTGACTGACTATTTTTTTAATGTTTAATAGATCAATGTATACCCACAAAAAATATCCAAGCTTTGTAAATAAATTGCACATTATTTATTTTTCATACACACATTCGAACTGACTGACCAGCTCTGTTCCCGTATGCAGCTGACTGACTGACATAACTTTTATTGTTATACAATATAGAACCTGTGTAACAATTATCAGCTTTTGTAAATTCATTTTATTACCCCGGTAAAAACGACATCTTTGTTGGTGGCCCTGTGGTACCTGTTCTAAGATTCGCTTGATTGGCCAGAATATGTGTATGTGTACAGCGTACCTAATTGACTATCAAAAATTCAGCTTTTGTAAATTCAGATAATTTTTTCACCTCTGGCTCTTAAACTATAAATATTGTATAGTTATTTTGCAGCAACGGCTACGCCATAATCTATTAAATGGGTGTTTATAGTTAACGTTGCCACTCTATGGTTTCGAAAACAGAACATACGTTTGACATTGTATGCTTTGCCTATCATGTCATTTTAGCTTTACTTTTTTAAAGAGAAAAACTCGGGACGCAGCAAGTGCGTAATTGTAGTGATTTTTATTAAATGTTTCAAATTAAAATAACTCAATTTTCTATAAACTTAGAGAGTTTAATTTTAATACGTAGTAAGGTCTTTCCCAAGGCAAGATATCAACAAAATTTCATTAAAATAACTTTGTAGTTTTCGGAGAAAAAATTTTTTTCGAAAGAAAATTTTAATTTTGAATAACTCAATTTTCTCTAAACTTACAAAGTTGAATTTTAGTTCTTAGTAAGATCTCTCTTGAGGCAACATATCTAGTAAATTTCATTTAAACAGGTTTGTTACTTTCGGAGAAATTTTTTTTTGAGTTATGAGACGGATATATATATATATATATATATATATATATATATATATATATATATATATATATATATATATATATATATATATAAATTAAACCTATTTACAAATGAACTTTAATAAGATATTATGCTGTGACAATACCTTTCTCAAGCAGTGGCGATTTCTCCTAGCCCTAAAATATAATCAAAATGTGCACAGTTAAATATGTTTTATTTCTTTTTCCCTTAGTATTAATACACTACATATTTTATGACAATCGATTTAATTTACTTATTTGATTTCATAAATAGTCGGTTAATAGTGACTACAATTGAAGTAGATACCACGTTTCTAACATATTCAGAAAAAAAATTGTTAATTATTTTTTGAGTTATCGGTTGGATATATATATATATATATATATATATATATATATATATATATATATATATATATATATATATATATATATATATATATATATATATATATATAAATTGAAACTGACCCCGGATATCGGTTCTAGCGGTCCTAGTTCGTGCTCATTTGAAAAAAATTTGCAAAGTCTCACCATCGATACCTCTCTATAAGTGAATTTTTTAAAATAAAAATTCACTAAAAGATATATCCCATATCTCTTTTAATGTTGACTTTTGGACTGAGGAAGATTTGGTTGAATTTCCACTGCTGCTCTGTGTACAATTACTTATAGACCACACTGTATACAAACTAACAACATAATTTGTGTTGATATGTGCAGCAAAGAAGAAATATAAAAAGTAAATGTAGTGTACACAAACTAAAAGGTACTACACTATTTATACTTAAACTGGCAACACTGGCTGCATGAGTGGTTACAATTGGACCTCTAAATAGACTGTAACAGCGGCAAAAGCAGAAGTCAATGGAAGCCGTGTGTGTTCGGTAAGAGCAAATTTTGGGAAGAAACTATTAATAACAACAATTGACTAAAAACGATGCGAGTTGTAAGGAAAAAAAAAGATAATCATACTACAGAGGTGATAAATGATGATAAATTACAATAGGGTTATATATATTCGTAAATGCTGCAAATGATTAACAATCAGTGAATTCAGTATTATTGACATTTCTCTGAAACTTAAAAATGAATTCAATGAGTCAATGACAATAATAGCAGCTGTCATTGACTAACCAACAGCAACCACATACTTGATCTATGATTCAAACATAAATGTTTCAAATTTGAATATCTCGATTTTCTGTAACCCTAGAAAGCTGAATTTTCGCACATAGTTAGGTCTTTCCCAAACCAATATGCAGACCAAATTTTATCGAAATTTTCGGAAAAAAAATTCTTTTTTGACAGAAAACTCCAAAATTTCCCGGAAAACCCCGTCCGATTTTCCTGGCCAACGAACTCATTCAAGCCATTAATAAAAGAAAGGCACTTGCCGAGTTTCATCAAAATCGGTTACTTATTTTTTGAGTTATCAGACGGATATATATATATATATATATATATATATATATATATATATATATATATATATATATATATATATATATATAAACATATAAAAATTCAAACTTACCCCGGATATGGGTTCTAGGGGTCCTAATTCGCGCTCATTTCAAAATTTTTTTGAAAGTCTCACCATCGATACCTCTCCATTAGTAAATTTTTTAAAATAAAAATTCACTAAAAGCAAATGCTTTGTGAAAACAATATTTATTATTAAACAGAACATAACTAATGATTAAGTTTCAGGTTGTGGTTTACATGCGTCTTGTCTTGTGCGTTGTTCGCAATTTCTTTTTTGAAGAGAAAAGCAAAGTGCCTAATGAAAAACTAGGTTTGTTAATAAAACATTATAGATAGTCGTTTCAATTAGACAGAACACCAGTAATAGATTTTTTAAATCGTTTCGACAAAAGCAAAACACGTCACATATTTCACAATGGTTCCTCACTTTTGGTAAGAAAATTGTTTTTTATTGTGGACACAACACCTGGCCTCATTTGTAGTTAATGTTTCATTGACGTTTGTTGACAATAATGGCGTGTTCGTAACAGCATTATACTATTTTAAACTAGTGTTTTCGCCTATTTCACTTCTCTCCTTTCTGTAAAATGTTGCATACATTTTTGTTTGTTGGTCAAGTGACTTCATTTTATTGGTATGATCTTATTGTTGGAATTAAACCCCCTACTAGACCTGGACAACCTCAACGATGCTGTTGTGATCGAATTCATCGTTTATGAAGTAGTGGGACTGCAGGGTCAAACATCCTTTATACTGAATTTGGAATGTTACTACTACTTTATTGTAGCCACAAATAATAAAATCTAGTTCTTCAAGTAGCGAAAACGTGCCTACCACCGATACATACGACCATGAAATTCCACAAACATTAGATGTAATATACAGAGGCGCAGCAACTATTAATGCTACTTAAAAATGACTGTAACTTTGTTTATTCGGTAACCTAAGTAAGTTTTGGCTATTGTAAATGTAATAGTAATGGTAATATTTATTTTGCAAAAAAAGTCGTACATTGCGTTACACATAAAATCATTAGTTGTTCATATGGGGATACAATTTTTATTATAAATGCCGAATAAAAAGGGCAAAAATATCTCAACGTTTGGAAATAAACTGGTTAGAAAAAAAGTGCTGTGATCATTTCCACCAATATTTGTGCTAGGTGCAAATTATTAAGCCTTCATTTATACAAATTAAATTCTTATTCAGAAGTTAGGTATCTAAAAAATATATTACCTTCAGAAAAAAAAAAGTGATGTTTGCTTGACAAATACAGTTGGCACTAATAATATGTTTAATATCTTCTTCTCTCTCCCTAGTGCCTTCCATCTATATCATCTTCTCTTGGTTATTTAAAACATTAAGTTCGTTCAAGTACACTTGGAGAACCCAAATCACCACAACACATTTAAAAAGACCTGACGATCGTTTTACTAACCAAGTTAGCGTCATCAGAGGAAGAAAAATTCTGAATTTTTTTTCTTACAAACATAGTTCGATAAAAAATGCAATAAAATGAGGCTGTTCGAAAAAAAATTGTAGGTATCACCAACGACTTATGGACCAGCCTGTGAGTGTTAAACTAATTTTATAAGATGCAGCTCAAGACACCCTATAGTTAACTTATACAGTTTTTTCTCGTCTCTTGTATAATAATAATTATATTGAGCTTTACCGTAGAAATGAGTCACCCTGTATATATGTAAACAGATCAAAACTGAACGTAAATGGTTTCCAGGGGGCCTAGTTTGCGCTCATATGAATTATTTTTTTAATTCTAAAGTCGCGGTCTCCTCATTAACCAATTCTTTGTACGAAAATTAGCTAAAAATTATGGACCGTTAAACCATAAACTTAACTAAAACTACCGCCAAAGCATCAGAGAGAAAATAACTAACCTGTTGCATATCAGCCTTTTTGTAAAATTTCGATCCTTTATATGTGTTGATAAAACATAACAAACACTGTTTAGTCCACCCACTAACATCAATAAATCATAAAGGACTAATTTGCGCTTGTATATAAAAAATACCAAATAACGCAAATAATGTGTCGACTCAAACAGATAAAACAATCTAATACCATACGATAAACGTCAGTTACAGCGTGTAACAGACATACGCAATAATATCAAATGTTCCGTTACCAGGCAACGCTCAGACATACTAGATCTTATATAAGCCAGGTTTGCCATTGTCAATGAAAGGCGGTGATATTAAAAATAAATGTTTCAAATTTGAATAGCTCAATTTTCTGTAAACCTAGAAAGCTGAATTTTGGTACATATTTAGGTCTTTCCCAAAGCAACATGTGCACCGAATTTCATCGAAATAGCTTTGTAATTTTTTTTCGAAAGAAACCTCAGAATTTTCCCAGAAAACCTTGTCCGATTTTCCTGGCTAACAAACTCATCCAAGCTATTAATAAAATAATGGCACTTGCCTAGTTTATGCAAAATCAGTTAATAATTTTTTGAATTATTGGTTGGATACATATATATATATATATATATATATATATATATATATATATATATATATATATATATATATATATATATATATATATATAAATGTTTGCAAAGTCTCACCATCGATACCTCTCTATTAGTGAATTTTTTTAAATAAAAATTCACTAATACCACACAATCTTAGATATATTATTATTAGCCATGTCTTATGACATAAACTCTCTCCAGCGTCAGTAATTTTTTTTCCGTATAAGCAGTATGATGGAGCGTTTCTCATCAAAAAGTTATGTCTGCCAGGAAACTTCTTAAATGATTATCCAATCGACATTCAGGTGGAACGTGAAGTTAATAATGGGACACGTTCTTTTGTTATTTACTCGACAACGACTAGATTCGCTCACTGTAACTGAGTGACAAAACTAAATGCGTGAGACCATACGTTATTTGCTTTCAAAAGTAGCTTTACGTGAAAATATAACAGCTAGATATTAATCAATGTGCACCAAATGGACTTCTCAAACAGGTGAATATAAAAGTCTGCGGAAGTCTGCGGAAACACAAAAAGTGGTACAATTCCAACAAAAGTTATTTACCAACAGAAAAGCTAATTACTGTCAATTGAACATATATACAGGGTCGTTAACAACGACTATAAACAACCTCAATTTTCAAAAATGTTAGGATATGTATTCACGAGAGTTTGGACACGTCAGTTTTTAATGGTGTACCCTTTAACTAATATATATATATATATATATATATATATATATATATATATATATATATATATATATATATATATATATATATATATATATATATATATATATATATATATATATATAATCATCATTCTTCAGCTTCCGGCTATATCGGAAATGCTCATCAACTTTGTTATGTTAAGTAGCTTGTATATTTTTACCTTTGTGGATTCTACAAGATGCTACATTATGATGCATAACCTATATAAAGATGTTGCGGTTGGGGCCAAGGTTGATAGATTAGAAGAGAGAGAGTCGCGAAAGGAGGGTACAACGTCATGTGTATGCCAAATGTTATTATATTTTGCGCTGTGGTGTTTTAAGTAACATGTATTGTAAATTTGTGTAACATTTAATGTGTTTGCTACGAAATTTTCGAATACTGTGAGTGACAAATTTATTTCAATGTTTATTTTGTACAACATAGCAGTTTAATTAAAACCATTTTAAATTAAAGACAATATATTTTTTTTTTGGTGTTGTGTTATTAAGATCAACGATATTATGAATTGGACGTTACTTATTCAAGATTATTTTTATATTCAACAATTTAGTCAGAGAATCGCAGTAGAGGTAGATATGTCTTAAATGTTAAAGTTCTGGACGCAGAAAGTGCGTTATGGTAGTGAATTTTCATTAAATGTTTCAAATTTGAATAACTCAATTTTATATAAACTTAGAAAGTTGAGTTTTGCTGTGTAGTAAGATATTTCTCAAGGAAACATATCGACAGAATCTCCTTAAAATATATTTGTAATTTTCGGAGAAAAAAAGAAACTAAAAATTTTCCCGGAAAACCTTCTTCGATTTTCCTGGCTAACAAACTCATCCAAGCCATTAATGAAAGTAAGATTTTTGCCGAGTTTTATCAAAATCGGTTAAAAACCTTTTGAGTTATCGTGCGGATACATACATACATACATATATATATATATATATATATATATATATATATATATATATATATATATATATATATATATATATATATCTTAAGTTTTCATGACGGTAATAGTGTTATTTACTTAAAAAATTGTGGGAAAGCCGTCAGTTGCAAAATAAAACTCTTTATTAAAAGCCGAGCTTTCGGAAAAGTTTATTCCATGCTCAAGGCTACAAAATGGAAAAGAAAAAGTTTACAATTTACTTAGGAAAAATAAAAAAGTTTAAAATAATTTTTACTATAACTAATTATAAAAAACGAAACATGAAAAAAAACCGTTTTTAAAATTTGAGTGAGGTCGAAAAGTGCCAAACTGACATATGAAGCTAACAATTGTCTATTTGAATTTGTTTTTTGTTTTTGTCTAGGAAATATAAATAGGGGTAGTGATTTCTAAAATTATAATCTTTCTTTAAGTTTATTAAATTGTCGTTAAAAGTAATTTCAAATTCTTCAAAACGCATTCTTTTATTACTTAAGTTTTCATAAAAGAATGTGTTTCTTTTATCTTGTAGGAACAAAATATGGATTATAGAGTATAGTTTCATTTTTATATTATAAATCCATATACCAAATTTGTTTACCATAAACTTTCTATTTTTTGAGATAAATTTTGAAAGTAAACCCCAAATTGTTCCGGAAAACCTGGTCCGATTTTCCTGGCTAACAAAATTTCCAATGTCACTTAGAAAAGGGTTACTCTGGTTACTTGCCAGAGTTTATCAAAATCCGCCCGTTATTTTTCGATTTATCGATGTGGTAATATATATATATATATATATATATATATATATATATATATATATATATATATATATATATATATATATATATATATATATATATATATATGTTTGTGTGTGTATGTATATATGCAGTAGTTTTAGTTTTCAAATTTATGGTTTAATCGTCTGTAATCTTTAGCAGATTTTGTTACAAAAAATTCCTTACTGGATTTTTCATAGAATTATAATGCATGCTTGTAGGAAAAAAATTTACAGCGTTCATCGTTTTCCGGTTATCTCAAATATTTTGCAATTTTTCACATTTTTCTCACATATCAAAAATTATGATAGGGCAATTTTACCAGTAGATAGCAAAGTCCCTTGAGAGCGACGCATTCAAAGATATTTTCATTATATTATTCGTCGAAAAAAATCAACATCAACAATACCCTTGTTATTAAATCGTGACTTAATTTTTAAAAATTGAAACTGCCGCAAATAAATTTTTACAGATGGAACAGCCTGTATTTTGTGTTACAGAAGCGAAGGGCATCCCTCTGCATCAAGTTTTGTACAACACTCCCGATACCTACAGGCTCTAGTTTTAGAAATATTTACTTTTAGAATCGCATACCATGATTTGATCAGACTATGTGGTTATTTGGAGAACTCATGAAGAAAAATATTTAAATTAACTTTGTTACAAAAAGGTGAGAAATAAATAATTTGATAGGATTATCTCTGTTTACATTTTCATAATCTATAAGTTATTGAAAAGTTCCCAAATGTCAAATGAAACTTTAAGTTGGCAGACGTAAGTAATGTTCTCATTTCTGACAGCTCGTGGCATGCAAATATGAGTATTTTTCCACTTTTTTAAAAATTTGTTTCAACAGCACACCACGAGGGCTTACAGCCTAAATGCTATCGCACCGTGGGTGTCGACAAGGAGGAAAGAGGGAACTTGTTAATTCTGGACTTGAAGGTTTGGAGGTTCGGGGGAGAAGGAAAAACATGTGCCGGCAAGGAATTCCACAACTTGGAAGTCCTCAGGACAAAAGAGCGGGCATAACAAGCAGTTCTATGTCTGGTGACCTGAACAGTGAAAGGGTGCATTCGCTCTGTTCCCCTGGTAGATCTGTTGGGGGAAGCAGGTGGAGGAACTATAGAAGAAAGCTTCTCTAATCAGTGCCCGTGCAGATATCTATAAAAGAGAGAGAGGTCACCAACGGCACGTTGGTGGGCAAGGGATGGCAGCCCTTGGGTGAGGGTAGGGTCACCGATGAGACGTATAGCTCTCTTCTGAATGGAGTCCAGGATAGCGAGTGTATAAGCGGCAGCAGCACCCCAGATGTGGGAGCAATTCGAGGTTTCGTCTTATTTGTGACGTATATAAGGTATAGAGATTAGCTGGTGAAAAGTATTTGCAAGCTCAGAAGAGGAAACCTAATTTCTTAGCAGCCGCTTCTACAACTGATGTGACATGTTGGTGGCAATTGAGATTTCAATCCACAGAAATGCCAACAACTGAAAAGGACTCATTACTTTGAATAACTTGGTTGTTTATTGTGATGGGTCTAGGGCTGGTGTATCTCTTATGAGAAAGAAAGCAAGACTGTGATTTTGTGGGGTTGAATTGTACCAGATTTCTATTACCCCACTCTAATAGTTTTTGGAGATCCACGAAGATAGAACTCCTCATGAGTCTGCGATCCTCATCTAATTGGGCTAAATAGACAGGCTTAGAATATTGTATATTTGGGTGGAGGGTGCTGTCGTCCGCGTAACTGTGAACTGGGTTTGATGTGCTAGAGAGGAGGTCATTGATGTGGAGAAGAAACAAAGTAGGGGCTAAAGCTGAACCTTGAGAAACTCCTGCATTAATTGGATACAGTTTAGAGGAATGGCCATAGATGACAAGAGAAATGCTCCGGTTGGAGAGGAAATTTGCTGTCCACGTACAGAGTTTTGGTGGTAGGCCATAGGCCCGCAGTTTATTAAGCAGCGCGGCGTGCCAGACCTGGTCGAATGCTTTGAATATGTCTAGAGCGACAATCTGGGATTCACCGTGTAGTTCCATAGACTTGTTTCAAGAATGGGTGACAAAGTAAAGGAGGTCGGCAGTTGATCTGCGCTGAAAGAATCCATATTGCCTGTCGTGGATTTGACTGTGTTTTTCATGAAATTTTAGTAATTCTGTGTTTATATACTTTTCTATCACTTTAGAGATGACCGAAAGGAGACAAATAGGCCTGTTGTTGCTAGAAAGCGCTTTGGATCCTTTTTTGGGGACGGGTTTTGCTCGAGCAGTTTTCCAGTTACTAGGGAATATGCCTCTATTGTAAGATGTCTGAAACAGACGAGTCAAGACAGGAGCAAGTTCTGGTGCGCTTTTTTTCAGAACAATTGCTGAGATCTCGTCAAGGCCAGAGGCTTTCCTGGTATTAAGAGAAGAGAGCATCTTTCGTACCTTTTTAGTTTTGAAAATGATATCCGTCATTTTATGCGCAACATTGGGGATTGTTGTTGGTTGAACATTTGGAGGTAGGTTTAGAGTAGAATTGTCGGCGAACAACGAGGCAAAAAGTTCAGCCTTGCCCAGGGCGGTAGAAACAATTTCATCCCCTGAGACAAGAGGTGGGAACGTGCTCTTGCAGAAATTATTCCCAATAGATTTAGCAAGAGTCCAAAAGGGTTTGCTGTCTCTGGAGCTTGAGAGGGCTTTGTTTTTGATGTGGTTATTAAGCAAGTTTTTTGCCTCAGAAAGAATGCGGACATAGCGGTTTCTTGCGTGGTTAAATGCTTGACGGTTTTCTTGACTGGGATTGTGTAGAAGCTTTTTGTGAGCTTTGACCTTTTTAAGTCTGGCCTTGTCACAGGATTTAGAGACCCAGGGCTTTTGAGTGGCTGCAGAGGTTTTCTGTGTACGTGGAATAAATAATTCCATGCCAACTTGGATAATTTAGGTGACGTTTTGTAAGATATCAGAGGGGTCAGGATGAGAGAAGCAGACAGACGCCCATGGAAATGAGGAAAAGTAATCTCGAATTTCGTCCCAGTTCGCGGAGTTGTAGTGCCAAACGATACGTGGGTGTGATGACTGTGTGACCTCGGGTTGCATTGCGCAGGAAGCAGTGACCATGCCGTGGTCTGATCGACCCAGGGGGCGGTGACTGATATTTTATAGCAGTCAGGATTTGTAGTAAGAAGGAGATCGAAGGGATTTGAGCTTTGTGTTGGAATGCGAGGAAAGTAAGTAGGTTGCTGAACCATATTGCTTAAGAATTGCTGACTGCAAAGGCCTCCGCTGTTCTTCCTTGTGGATCTGTTTTTGAAGATCCTAGCCATTCCTTATTATGGACATTGAAGTCACCAAGAATAGTGACCTCGGAGGCAGAATATTCAGAAATCAGATGGTCGGTTTTTTCAGAAGGGTAGTCAAAAAGCTGGACAAACTTATATTTGTCTTTACATTCAGTGGTTCAAATTTTTGTGAAAAGTTAAGAAAATTACATTTTCTTTTTTCAATCTTATTATAGATTAGATATATAGACAATTTGAATTTTACATATTCTTTTAGCATTTTTTGGTAAGAAATAGTCAGTTTTCTAGGAGATTTTTTTTGTTTCCCTAGAAATCGTTGCTCGTAAATTGTGTAAAATTTTGGTATATAGTAATAAAAGTTAAATAAGTTATCGTTAATAAAATGTTTTCAGACTTCCGTGAAGTTTTTTTTTTAATTTCGTCGAAAAGCTTTTTGTGAATAATTATAACTTACTAGGTATTTAAATAGCTTGAAGTGATTCATTAGCCAGGAAAATCAGACCAGTTTTTTCGGGAACATTTTAAGTTCATTTTCGGAAAAATTTGGTACTATTTCAAAAATAAAGCTATCTTGATGAAATATGATATATTGTTTCTACTACATAGGTTATAGTGGTAATGAAATTTGATGCCTGCTTTCATGAAAAAGGCATAATATCTACTATGGAATTTTTTAAATGAAAATTCGCTACCATAACGCACTTGCTGCGTCCATACCTCTATTAGACTGTGACGTATAGAATCAAGATACAATAAATTCGTTACAATAGTGTACATGAGACGTTCGAACTTTTCTAACTTCAGAGTGGTCCTTGTACTGGGTATAGGCAAGGTTTTTAATGTTTCTTATCTTTAAAAAAGAATGACGACATTACCAAATATAGAGCGTTCAGTCTTTAGAAATTCAGTGCCGCAATCAAGTGAAGTAACCCGGTAATAGCTAATTTTATCTGCCGCACCTCACTTTACTTTGAGTACTCGCTCAAATGACTTATGATAACAATGTTATGAAATGTGCCTGAATTTTTTTCAGCGTATATTGCGTGAATTTATGATATTACATACCATGAAAATATGGGCATTATCGACATGATTACCAATAAAATTATATTTAAAATTTTACGACTGACGTGAGTACATAGTAAAAATTGTAAGTCACGTAACTTTGCCTGAACAATTTATACTGTTTTTTAAGCTTTTATGCAAGGACGTTGTGATCGTAATAATAATATAAATAATCAGATAAATTCTTTATTTGAAAACTGTTGTTTATGATATGCAGAGCACCTATTGTTTTGAGCTAGTATAATGCTGATATACAATGTGATTATAAAGTTTGGAATAAATGGATTATTTAATTTTTTTCAATAAAAACTCTCGCACAGGTCAATTTTACCTTTTAAATTGCCAACTTATGACGCTATAATTACATGTATGACGTCACCCATTTCTGAATGGTAACGTCATCATAAGTTTTTAAATGACAACCATATTGTTTTGCTGTTTCTCCCTAGACCTGTCTACTAGTTAAATGATGATTAAAAAAATCGTACCTACCTTACATAATAATGTTTTTTTAAATAGCATATTTTACTTTAAAATGAAAAGGCAAGTTTAATGGAAAACATTATTGAACCAATGAAAACAAAAGAACGAAGCGCAAATGTTCAAATATTTTTTCATCTACCATTTAATAAGTACACTTGGAGAACCCAAATCACCACAACACATATTTCAGAGACCTTGCTCTCTACGCTTGTCTCGACTTAAGGACCCTTTCGTTTTCTTTGTATCTATGAAGTCAATATAAATACTGTTTACGAAGAATTAAAATCAATAAAAAGATAGTTTTTATGTAGTATTTTAGTTGAATTATTTATCCTTTGTAAGAGTTAACATTGTGGGCCAAACACTCGGGTTTAGTTTTCTATATAAAAAAAGATGAGCGGAGCTTATGGTGTTTTTCTCGCCAGATGTGCTTGTCGGCTCGCTCCAATATCCACATAGTAAATTTCTAGATCGAAAGGGAACGTGCAGATTCCTTAAATAACTCGGTGCCTTTCCTTTTAAGCCTATTATCCTTATATTAGATAAGGGCTCATAAATTTGTCGACCAGAAGATTGAAGCAGGTCTTCGACCTCGTAGTTTCACTACACAATAAACAAACGATGGGTCTTCGACGACAATTTTACTTCGGACTAGTTCGTTTACCTAGACGCGATATAAATACACTGTAGCTAGTAGTTTAATTTTAGAATTTTTCTTCCTCTGAAGATGTTGACATAGTCAACGAGACGATCGTAAGGTCTCTGAAATATGTGTTGTGGTGATTTGGGTTCTCCAAGTGTACTTATTAGTGCTCATCACAGGTTCCAGTTTTCACATACCTACCATTTGATATTGACCGGTATGAGTGTAAACACTTTGTCCACTGCGCTCAAAAATGTCAGAACAAATCTGCTCTACCTTAGCGCGAATGTTTTACTGTATCTCCTCTAAATTATATGGCCTGTTGAAATAAACTTTGGATTTGAAGTAAAAACCCCGCAGAGAAAAAATCAAGGGAGTCAAGTCTGGGAAACACGGTGGCCACTCAATTGGTCCTCGCTACCCTATCCATCTTTAAGGAACTGTGGCATATAGATATTGACGGACGTTTACACCAAAGTGAGTAGGCTGAAATCAAATATCTTGATGGGGCACATATGCCTCGTGATTATTTGGAAAAATTACTGACAGAGCTGGCATTCAATCCAATCGCAAGAAATTTAGGTAACGTGCCCTATAAAATGCCGTCCGGTTATTCCCTTCTACCCATTCACTTTGCCATGACGTTGACTGTGGTGTTGGGTCCAATGAGGATTTGCCTGTGACCAATATCTTGAGTTGTAACGATTTACTCTTCCATTCGGGCTTCATCGGAAAAGAGAATGTTATTAGGAAAATTTGGATATTCATCGCAGCGTAATATTGGTTGTTTACAAAACTTAAAACGCCGGTCCGAATCATTATCGTTTAAGTAGTGTATCAATTGCACTTTGTAAGGGTAATACTTATCTTCTTTGAATAATTTTCCCACTAAAGATTGGTCCACGTTGTTATTTAGGGCTAGCTGCCTTGTAGAATGGTAAGGATTTTTCTCATATTCAAGCCATATATCCAATTTGACTTCTTCGCTTATTCAAGGTCGACCTTGTCGAGGCAAATCTTTTACGGATCCCGTTTCTGTTAACTTTTACTTACTGAAGATCTTGCAATTGGTGGTTTATCAGGTTTATCATTGGTTAAATAAGTCGCATGCCTCCTGAGTACTTCTAAGCCTGTCACCATATCCTATAATCATTTATACTTCTTTTATTTTTGTATTATTTAAGGAAAAATTTTCCTTAATAGTTATGCTTATTGTGTGTGCTATTGTCGTTCTTATTGTTAATTTTTTGACGTACATGAACATCCCTGTGTCATTCAGGTGACATTGGCCTGTTTCATTGTTAATATATACATTATACATTATTTCCCTTTAGGCTAAACGTGCCATTTCTGTAAAATTTGAATTAGGGTCGATTACTTCTGGCACTTTTACACTTTGACCATTAAGACTGTCAATTAATTTAAAGTGCAGGTAATAAATGAAATAAATTCGCGATTTAACTTTATAATCTTTATTCAATAAATTCCAAATCCATACTGGGATAAAAGTCCGACAACTAAATACTGATCACAGCGAATACTCAATAAATTATCACAACGAGTGTTTTGATATAATTTTTGCGCCAACTGTCAAATAGTTACATGAATACGTGTCACAAATCACAAAATCAAGTGTCCATTACTTTATAAAAGCGAAGGAAAACATCATTACTTTAAAGAACATTCATCCTGTATAAAAACAGTGAGAAATATTTCCCATTAAATTTAGGTTTTCATTTTTTAAAGTAAATAGTGTAATTTTTTCACAAAAAATATTATGTCAGGTATCAATTTTGTTTCATCATCATTTAAGTAGTAAGCAGGTCTATAAAAAAACAGCCAAAAACATTGCTGTGGTTTAAAAAAGCTTATGATCATTCGGAAATCAGTGACGTCGTAAATGTAATTTTAACGTCATCAGTTGGCAATAAAAAAGATAAAATTAACCTGTTTAAGCGTTTTTCTTGAAAAACTTAAATAACCCATTTTTGAATTATGGTGCTGTATGTATATATTGATCCATGCGGTACAATAACAAATAATGTAAAGCTTACGGATCTGATCAAGCTATCCAAGTTAAAATACCGCTGAAACAACGTAACGAGTGGAGGAGAATGCGCGAATGGCAAACAGTCGAAGCCACTTAAACAATTATTTTTTTTATTAGAGTTTTGACTTTTAGAACTGGCTCATTCAGTCAAGATGCATCTGACCTTGCTCTTCACAATGGCAGAAACTGTCTTATGAATGATAATCAACAAGCTCTTTTAACTAATTTCTTTTATATCCCTAAAAACTGACTGTTTACTAAAAATAGATATTAAAATTAAAACTTACATACATATCCACTCACACACATACGCGAGCGTAAATACCCTCATATATACGCAGTCACGTCATCAGAATTTATACGTCCAGTACTTAACACTAGGTGCAGGACAGAAAATGCACGTTATTTCTTCATTTGCACATACACACATATACATATGCATGCACACATCTACGCTAAGAGTTGCTGCAGGAGAAACACTGGGACACTTTTCACACCAATGGAGCCTGTCATGGTGACTTTTTAACATACTAAGGAGGCTGCGGTCAAAATAGGTTAACACAAGGAAAGACACAAAGGAACTTACTTTTATCTCTCTTACTATACATTAATCTGCTAAGTTTATTTAGTATCCCTTAAGACTATATAGTATAGTGGCACTAGTACAATGTCAGAATATATCAGAATATCATCTTTTTACTAAGAGCTATCCCACTGAGCAAGGTAATATTGCATTAACATTGCAGAATCTTTTCCAAAGCAAGTGTAAGTTTGATAGATAACTTGCAGAAAGCCTCCTGCAAGTTTGTTGCAAATGGCAAATCTTCCCCCCAGTGACTTTACATATGTAAGTGTTTCTTTTGTATCTTTACTGCAAGTTTACTGTAGTGAGCTGTTACAAACTTTCTTTATACTTACACATGTTACTTTACAGCAAGCTTCAATTTTAAAAGGGCCTGGCAAAGTTGTAAAATTTAAACTTACATTTGCAACTTATCTGCAATTGTATATATTATATATACAGTGCAAGTTTGTAACCTGGGATAATTCCAATTAATCTACTTCAACTTTTTTTTTCAAAAATGCTCGGAGTCTGATAATATTCTCAGTTACAATCTTTTCAAAAATGTATTATACAATTTGTATCAAATGCCATTGATAATTTTTGTAAATGACAACCTTAGCTTTTTGTTGACTATTTTTAAAGTACACATCAAGCGATACAAAACCACCAACTTTCAAATTTTTATTATAAATCTTGAGTTGAAAGTACGAAAAAAATTGTGTAGTTATCAATGAATAAAAATTTTAAATCTGCTGGTTTTCTACAACTTCACATGTAAGAACTTTAAAAATAGTCAACAAAAACGTAAGGTTGACTTAAAGAAATTATCGATGAAGTCATTTTTCAAATCTGGTATATACTGTATAGCTTTTTTAAAAGACTGCAACTCGAAATACTAACCAATGTGTCCAAGCATTTTTGAAAAAAGAAACTGTATTTGATTAACTGAATTTATTTCAAGTTACAAACTAATACTGAATATAGGTATATAGGTGTATTTATACATAATATAAAATTTCTTGTAAAACTGTAAAAAATGACAAGACAATGTTAATTAGAATAAAATCTTTATTACATAAAAAAATTAAAGACTTACAATTTCATTTCTGCTGATAGATAGATAGATATAGACTTTATTGACCATCAAATGTACATGGTAAGTCACTGTCTTTATAAGTACCGACTATAGTTACTAGATAGAAATAGTTAGACATATAGCGAGCGTGTCCATGTTTAGCCTAAAATGCAGTTCTAGTCAAAACTCAGCGACAAAATAGATAACTTGAACTCGTGATATCGTTATTAATTGACGGATTTCAAAAATTCCTTTTTCTAAATAAATACCAATTAATTGTTTTTGATATTGTTTTACTAAATAACTCTTTAGTCGTCTAGAAAAACGTGTGAAACACCAATAACAAAAACGAAGCCTTCTGCAGCATTACTTGTTTTGAGAGGCAAGATTTTTTTTAGCTTCTAAAATATGTGGTGACATATGTTACATAAAATAAATTCAACATATCAAATACTATTGTGAAAAAGAAATATCTAAAATGGTGCGTTCATTTCGATTTTAGAGAAAGTTTAATTAACCAAACGTAAGAATATGCAATGGATAAATCAAGCACAGGTAAATGAATACAACTTCACTGCGAAAATAGCTTAAACATGACGACAGTCTCTGAAAGTGTTCACGCATGTCTTAACTATCCCTATCGAGTAAGTATAGTACCGTCAATGTCTAAAATGTCAGAAACATTGAGTTAAAATAAAGCAAAATTATGACTACAATGAATTACGTATATATAAAAAAAGTCTGTGGCTAGTCGAACTTGCCTTCCAAAGCTTTTGCCTAACACACAGACACACACTACAAAGAATGAATACAAGTAGTATGTAACACTATACACATTGGTTTAGAGCACTAATAAATTCCTTCACCTTGGTTTTTGTTTTATAACATCCACTAGTGCCTACTGTAATCTGAAGCATCTTATTAACATTAGGTAGAAAATTGAGGAATTTGATTCCCAAGTAATCAAACATCTGCTTTGTTTTCTCTTTTTTGTGGAACTGTATTTTTAATTCATGCCTGTACCTGGTATTGATGTTGCGAACTTCATCATTCACTGGATATTTTGAATACATATACTGAAGAAGGATATAGCTGGAAGTGTACCTAAGTATCCCATTGGCCTCGAACACATCAGGGCAGCTTTTTCTTGGACCTACGCACACAATGTCCTTATTGCTCTTTTTTGCATGATAAACACATGTTCCGCTGCTGACGAGTTGACCCATATGAATGTTCCATAGCATAGAATACTGCGACAAGTGTAAAATAAGCAATCCTGGCAGCTTGATGGGTACTGCTCCACTGTTATTATGATGTCAATTGCTATGTATAAGCCACATGCTTCCATAGGTCAATCATATTTAACGTTTTAAAATGAATTGGTCTGACCAGGTATGACATCTCCAGGCTGCTTCTAAGGACATAACAAAATTCATGTAAATAATATAATATTTCATAAAAAGAAACAAAAATATAAATGCAGCCATTTTATAATAATTCACCAATAGCGACATACCAAAATAATTATGCTACAGAAAAGAGAATAATGAATTCACACATGTATTTAATATATAGCTGTTTTAGGGATTCTTACCTGAAATGTTTGTCGATATACTCCATGTTTCATTATCTACTCTCCAGACAACGAATTACAAAATTCAAACAATTCAGGCTACAATAAGATTGTTCAATCTTTAAAACTTCCAGGAAAATAAATAGACATAGATCAAATATAAATAACAACTTATGATGATGAAATTATAAAAAAAGTAAACAACAAACCGCCATTAATTAATGCCGGGCGCTTTGTCATTTGTCAGTCAGTTCGCTGTTGGCGTCGGTGTTGCTATGTTGCTATTGGACGACGATGACATAGGATCGAACATACCCGAAAACGGAGGGAATTCAAATGTTTACAATTTGAAACAAACTTTCAGAAACATTACAATTGTAACTTTACGTGAGCTTACAAATGGAGAAAAACCACAACACGGCAAACTAGATATTATTTTTTAAAGTTACGTTAAAGTTTCATTTGTAAGTTTGCATTGGTTTTTTGCCTGCAAACATTTAGAAATGTTGCAAACTTAACTTGCCTAATGGTAAATTATCTAACGTTGCGGTAAGCATTTGTAAGTTACCATGCTTAGTGGGATATAAACGAAGCTAACTCAAAGTCTTTAATAAAACACATGGAAGCTACCATGACAATTTTATTACAAACAGCTTCATACATAAGTGATGTCACATCAAGTGAAAAGGAAACATTGTATTCTATCAAATTACAAAATAATATTTTTCTTTGTTCATGATGCATAATACATGAAAAAATCAAATGATTAAATCAGCTGGGCTGGTATTGTCGCATGAACAAAATGTATTGTCTTCACCTTTTGTTTTATACAAATGAGACTTAAAAGCACCATGGCCTATGATAATTATGTCAAGTGTCGTAGACAAGTAGGTACCTAGCAACGAACAGTTCTTTGTAAATCGGCTGTTTTCTTAGACTAGGGATGATACTACTGAATTGCTTGTTACAGCTACTTTTCAACGTATTCCAATTATCCTGCCATCACTTAAATTATAAGGAAAAAAATATGTTCCAAACTTCATCATCATACTGTACAGACATAGACTGGTGTATTAATATTGTAAAGGCTGATATAGACTTTTTTGCGCAAGATGTAAGATAAGTTAATTACAGAAATTATAGATGGTTTTAAGCTATATATTTTTAAATTATTTCTCACTATACAGGTAGGTCAGTAATGATTGCGCCATGGGTAACTATAGATTCTGGCAACAAAAATAATGAGATTTAAGACTAATCTTAAATATTCCTCGTCTAAAAAATAAAGGGGTTTAGTCATCTGGAAAGTTTTAGAGAAAACCAGGTGAAAGCTCTATTATTGGAAAGTTCAGGATGCAGCAACTGCGCTATAATAGTGAATTTTCATAAGAATAATATGTAATCTATTAGTGATTTAGCCTTATATTAAAAGTTATAGAAAAATTACTTTATTTAATTAGGAGCAGTAAAAATAAGGTAAAAAGGGGCAAGCAAAAACATAATCTCTAACATAAATATTTGTACAGTATGTGTGTGCGTTTTGTTTCTTTAACGTCGGCCTATTTCCGCCACTATGACCAATCACCGACGCCAGGGAGCAGTTTCACCTCACTACCCTGGAAATTATGCCGAACCCCTGCCTTTCTGTAATATGGGTAGGGATCTTTAACGTGCCGAACATCGCATGGACACGGAACCGACGGCTTTACGCCCCCTCCGAAGGGCGGAAGTGCAGACATTAAACTTGCTCAAATACAATGCCAGAACCTCGGTTGATGTTAATTTTACAGTTTGTACTGAAAAAGTGAAAGGAGTACCCTGGGATCGAACCCAGTACCCTTCGGTTCAGAGGCACACGTTCTTATCCCTGAACCACCGAGGTTCTATTTGTACAGTAATTTGGATACAAAACTCAAATAAAGCAATTGATAAACAGGAATTTTACAAAAGAAAAATACACCAGAAGAGCTGAACATAAAAATATAGACCTGAAAATTGAATCATAACTTCCACAGAGGTGTGGTAATTAACTCTCCTCAGAAAGACATTCTCATTAAATCAATTTAGGGTCCACGATATATATTTTTTCTCTCCCTCAGGGCTCGTCCGCGGCCTCGCGGTCCCGATAGCACTGCAACCTTTGGAATGTTGTCCATGGGTCCACGACATGGCCACAAAGTAAATATTCGTATTCCTATACACATAAATTTCTGAAACGTTATATTACTGGAGTTTTAATGAAAAAATATAAATTGTCGCCAAATCACCCCTCATTTATCCACTACCCCCTGAGTGTATCTTACCTAAAAGCACCTCAAAGCGTTTCTTTGTCGAATGCTAACTGGATAACAAATTGAAAGATGATATCTCAATTCGTTCGAAAGTTATTGCGCCTACTGACAGACAGACGTACAGGCTGACAGACCGACCGACAGAGATACCGACAGCACAAAAATTTTCGTTCCAGCGTCAAGTTTTCTATATAATGTTTGGCGACTTTTACACCGTTTTAGCAAAACAAAATAAAAATTTTTTTCACCAATATTCCACTCCCACACATTCAATCTCTAATTTAATTTCAGCATAGAATACCAGATGTTTGATGAAATAAAAAGTTTTCTAATAAACAAACCCTAAAACGTTATATTACTTGAGTTTTAATGAGAAAATGTAAATTTTCATTAAATCGCCCCCATTCATCCCCTCCCCCTGCAGCGACTTGACCAAACAAACAAAAAAAAAACAGCTGGAACCGTTCTTTTGTCTGTATACCAAATTTGAAGATGATATCTCCATTGGTTCTAAAATTACCGTGGAAACAACTACATAGACATAGAGACCGCAGACTCACAGACCGACAGAAAAAAAAAACTATCTCCAAATCATGTTTTCTATATGTTTTGACACTTTTTGCGACGTTTAAACGAAAAACATGAATTTTTTGCCGCCGAAGCCACACTTTCACACGTCCTGACGATGTCGAAGTAATTCCTGTGATTCATGCATTGGGGGTGAAATGAATTTGACAAATTATTTTCTTGCTGAGTTCAACTTGACAGCAGGTTACGAGTATATTAGGGACTCGTTTCAAAATACTACCGAAGGTCTCCCAACTGCCGAAAAAGAAATATTTATAGATTTCACGCCAAGTGGTGAAATCAATTTAGTAATAAATCACTCTTTGAATTTTGGGCAGGGTTGGATGATGAGTTTTCTGCACAGAAAACAATAGCATTTCGTATACTATTACCATTTTCAACATCCTACTTTTGCGAAACCGGATTTTCAGCGGTGGCTGTATTGAAGACAAATATCTCAGCTGTGTATAGAAAAAGAGCATAGAGTGTTAATTTATAATATTAAACCTTCTTTTGCAAGGCAGGTCTAACGGACTCACTAATAATTATTAATCTTGTTTTTAATTTAATATTGATAAGTGAATTATTAAATACATTTTACAGTATTGCTACGATTCCATTATATGCGTATTATATTGCTTATCTTTCAGCAAATTAAATAAAAATCTTATATAAGTGTATCCCATTGCTTTTCCTTCAGTAAATTAAATAAATATTTTAATAATCTATTTTTTTCTCCATATACTCGCGCCCCGAGTTAGTTTAGTCACGCCCCACAGTTTGATAATCGCTGGCTTAGGTATAAAAATGTTATATTTATCCACTATTTCTTTGTGTAAAGTAAAAACCAGCTGCTATTTGTCTTCATTATTAAGTCTAAGTTGCTGATGGCCCCTAGCGGTGGCTGCGGTAATTTGTAAAAATTAATAGTATTAAAAACTAATTGTAAAACTTTTACACTGACAGCAGTTTCAGTGTTTTTGTGCATACATTTTTCGTCCACGAAATAGTATATTACGTACCATAAACTGTAAGTGACACTTTTCATGCAGAGAATGCAGTTTGGAAAATCGAGGCCCGTAGGGCCGAGGTTTTCTAAGCATTCGAGGCATGAAGAGTCACTTACAGTTTACGGTTTAGTAATAATTTTTTGCAATACCTGCTTTAACGGTTTTTTTTTAATTTGCATTCTTTTTTAATAATTACTGCGTGAATAGATGTCAGACTGACAGCACTGACAGTCGAATTAATTAGATGAATTCTAACATACTACTTAACAACAAGTAGCTTGTGACTTGGTTGTTGTGTTGGGTTACTAAGGACGCTACGGGTAAACAAACAAAACTAAACGCTGGCTGCAGTTCAGCACAGGTCCAGGTTAAACATTAATTTGTATTTTAATTGTGATTTTTGAATTAAAATTAGTGTTGAAGTGACTTTGAATATGGAAGAATCTGACATCGAAGAAGCGGCAGGTATTGCTTGTTTGTCACTTTTACCAGAAAAGTCTAAGCAAAGGTATGAAAGTTGCTATGAGGGTTTCAAAAAGTGGTGCCACACTAAAAAGGTTGTAATACATACCAGTGAGACAGTTTTACTAGCATATTTCTTGGAAAAATCAGGTAAATATTCTGCTCCATCAAGCTTATGGTCCGAATACTCTATGTTACGATCGACAATCTCTTTGAATGACAATGTTGATATTTCCAAATATGCAAAGTTAAAGGCATTTTTAAAGAAGAAAAATATTGGATATGTTTCAAAGAAAAGTGAAGTGTTTACGATCGAGGAAATTCAGACCTTTTTAAGTGAAGCACATGACCAAATATACCTGATGAAGAAGGTGGTTGTAGTTATGGGAATTGCAGGTGCCTGCCGTAAAGATGAATTATGTAAGCTAACAATCAATAATGTTATTGATAAAGGAGACATTATTTTGGTCAGAATACTTGACGCTAAGAATCATCAATCCAGAAGTTTTACCATTGTCGACAATGAGAATGAGAAGTTTCACTTTGTGGCATTAGTGAGGAAGTATATGAACCTGCGACCAAAAAATTCAATACAGAGATTCTTCTTGAGGTATCAAAATGGGAAATGCTCTAACCAACCAGTTGGAAGAAATATTTTTGCCAAAATTCCTTCTGAAGTTGCGAAATTTCTACATTTGGAGAATGCGGAAAAATATACTGGGCATTCCTTTCGCCGAACTTCCGCTACTTTTTTGGCTAATAGCGGAGTTGACATTTTAGCACTGAAGAGGCATGGCGGGTGGAAATCCTCGGCAGTAGCTGAAAGCTATGTGGCGGATTCCTTGAATAATAAAGTACAAGTCGCTAAGAAGATATTTCATATTAGCAACCAAGAAGCCAGCTCCTCTCGCCAAATCCCTATTATTGAGGTCGGTGATTCTTCGAATACTCCGCAAGATAGTCTTGATAATTTAACATTGCTAGAAACTGAAGATAATAATATAAAGAAGAGCATGGCGTCAATCCTTACTGTTAATCATATGACTAATTGTACTTTCAATATTTCGATGAATTATAATAATTAATAAATCTTCTCAAACAATTTGTTCATTATTCAGATTTGCTATTTATAGGTTTGCAGTACTTACCGTACCTAGGTAAGGTAAGTCTTACCGTACCTAGGTATGAAAAATGTCCTGTTCTCATGGAAACTGACAATTGCTTTAAAAGTTCAACTTACATTGTCAAAAAACTGTCATTAAAAGTGAACTTACTTAACAGGTATTGCAAAAATACAGTATTTAGCTTGGTGGTAGCAGTGGTTGCTAAAAAATTGTTATTGCAGAATAATGTGACGTTGAAATAATTACTTAATTAGTTTTACCTTGTTCTCTATGTGTTTACTTTAAAATATAAAATAATTATTATACTTAGTAATGCCGCAATAATCCACCTCAGCTCCTCTTGAACAATGACGGTAAATATCAGACACATTATGTGATAATATTAATTAGCTGCCATCAAAATTTAATTATTACTTTCCATAATCACAATATGCAAAATGACTGGCGAGGTGGTAAATATGTAATAAACCCGCACAACCACATGCTACAGAAGATTTATAGGCAACATGATCGTAAACCCTCTATGCTAATGTGACCCAGTCATGCTAATTGTCACCAAGGTTGAAGAATGTCACGTCGCTACCTGTGTCGTATATACAACTGTCAAAACCGAAAATGCTGTTTGCATACCGCGAGTATGTAGTATATATTTTATGACCTTTATGAATTTTATATGCGGTAATATAGAAGCTTCGATCATTATGGAAACCATATCACATTTAGTAGGGAAATTATTTTCCAGCACAATATCATCACGGTATTTATTTTATTCACAAATGTAACACATTTTGTTCAGAGGTGCCGCGTTATTGATAAAACAATAACAACATCTCTGGATGCAGCTTGTGGGTTATGGAGGCGAATTTTCTTTAAAATATTTTTAATAGCAAATGTCTTTCTTTGATGAAAGCAGGCATCAAACTTGGTTGCCTATATAGTAGAAACAATGTACCATATTTCATCGAAATAACTTTATTGTTTGAAAATGTATAAACATTTTTTAAAAGTCTGGATGCAGCAAGTGTGTTATGGAAGTGAATTTCCATAAAAGTGTTTTTAATAGCAAATGCGAGCAGGTAGCCATCTGGTAATCGGTATAGCCTATGTAGTAGAAACAATGTACTATATTTTATTAAAATTACTTATGGTTTGAAAATATACACAAATTTTCCGAAAATCAACTTAAATGTTGGTTTTCCAACTAACAAAGCTTACGTTAATAGCAAATTGAGTTATTGAAATTTGAAGAATTTAATGAAAATTCGGTAAATTTGCAGATTAGCTCCCGAAGGCTTTTCAACAAATTGTTTTCAGAAACATTACTAGGACCCAACCTGGATGCACAAACCACAAGAAAAATTTCTTGTTCACACCGCCCAAGGAAGTTATGGGACTGGGAGTGAATATGGTGGTGTGCGGGGTAGGCAGGGTTTAAGGGGGATATGGCTTCAAGATGTGAAAAAGACAGCTTTCAAGCCCGCTTTATTCGAATTTTCTGCTCATATATCCTTTTTACTACCTACCCCGCTCAGCACTCCTACTCACTCCTGGTTCCGTAACTTCTTTGGGGCGTGTAAAAAAGAAATTTTTCTTGGGATTTGTGGATCGATGGGAGGAGGGGGGATGGGGGCAGGTTTCTGAAAACAGTTTTTTGAAGAACGTTCGGGAGCTAAACTGCAAATTTACCGAAAATTCGCTACCAAATTGCACTTACTGCGTCCAGATTTTTTTCTTACAATCGCATCACATTTCGATGAAAAATGCAAAAATGCATTAACGAATTTTTTCTACGAAAATTAGTTTAAAAAAAAATTATACACCCCTACTCACTCCTGGTCCCGTAACTTCCTTGGGGAGTGTGAACAAGAAATTTTCCTTGGGGTTTGTGGATCCAGGGGGGTGGGGGCCTAGGCAGGTTTCTGAAAACAGTTTTTTGAAAAGCGTTCGGAAGCTAAACTGCAAATTTACCGAAAATTCGCTACCAAAACGCACTTACTGCGTCCAGATTTTTTTCTTACAAACGCATCATATTTCGATTAAAAATTCAAAAATGCTTTAACGAATTTGTTCTACAAAAATTAGCTAAAAAATTATGCACCCCTACTCACTCCTGGTCCCGTAACTTCCTTAGGGAGTGTGAACAAGGAATTTTTCTTGGGGTTTGTGGATCCAGGGGGAGCCCTAGGCAGGTTTCTGAAAACAATGTTTTGAAAAGCGTTCGGGAGCTAAATTGAAAATTTACGAAAATTCGCTACCAAAACGCACTTACTGCGTCTAGATCTTTTTCTTACAAACGCATCATATTTCGATAAAAAATTCAAAAATGCATTAACGAATTTGTGCTACGAAAATTAGCTAAAAAAATTA
This sequence comes from Tillus elongatus, assembly GCA_964006375.1. NCBI lineage: Eukaryota > Metazoa > Arthropoda > Insecta > Coleoptera > Cleridae > Tillus > Tillus elongatus. The sequence goes on along the minus strand of OZ023263.1, from coordinate 92,978,241 downwards.
TACACCCCTACTCACTCCTGGTCCCGTAACTTCCTTGGGGGGTGTAAACAAGAAATGTTTTGGGGGAATAGGGGTGCTGTGCGGGGTAGGCAGGGTTTAAGGGGGATATGGCTTCAAGATCAGAAAAAGACAACTTTCAAGCCCGTTTTATTCGCATTTTCTGCTCATATTTCCTTTTTACTAACCACCCCACCCAGCACCTCTATTCACTCCTGGTCCCGTAACTTCCTTGGTAGGTCTGAACAAGAAATTTTTCTCGGATTTTGTGGATCCAGGGGGGGCCTAGGCAGGTTTCTGAAAATATTTTTTTGAAAAGCGTTCGGGAGCAAATCTGCAAATGTACCGAAAATTCGCTACCAAAACGCACTTACTACGTCCAGATTTTTTTCTTATAAACGCATCATGTTTCGATAAAAAACGCAAAAATGCATTAACAAATTTGTTCTACGATAATTAGCTAAAAAAATTATAGACCGTTAAACGATAAACTAAACCTACAAATAAGTATTCAAAAAGCGACCAAACTTAACTAAACTGACAGCCAAAGCATCAGAGAAAGGGTCTATTTGAAATGGATATTCTGTAAACATTTTAGTAAAATAAAGGGCAATGACGGTTGAATCTGAAACTCAAGGGTTTGCACAACACTCTTCTTGCAACATTTTCTTTTCACAAACGGTATTTGTTTCACATTCTTTGCCAATTTTGACGTTTAAAATTGCCAGTTTGACGTTTTGAGGAAGACTCCAAAATTTGTTGCTTTAACTGCCCATAACTTCTTTGTCTTTAAAGCTAGGGACATACATTTTGGTACAGAATTCAATATTTATAACACAAACACGCGTACCAAATTTGGTTGCCCTTACTTTGTTATTTCCGGAGCTATGAATTTTTTTTTAAAGAAAACACAAAATTTTCCGGGAAAACCTGGTCCGATTTTCCTGGATAACGAACTTGTCCAAGCCACTTGCAAAAGGAAGGTACTTTGCAAATTTGATCAAGATCGGTCTATTATTTTTTGAGTTATCGGTCGGATATTTATATATATATATATATATATATATATATATATATATATATATATATATATATATATATATATATATATATATATAATATATAAACACAGATCTCCCCATAAGCGAATTAAAAAAAAAAACATTCGCTAAAAATTTGTAACATACACTTAATGTCAACACATTACGATTTAACCAAATTTATATCGGTTCAGTTAGTGGTAGCGAGGGTTGTAGTGTTTAAAACCCACGAAATTTAAATTAATTACCCCCTGTGACTTAAACAGTTTTAACACAAAAAATAATGTGTTGCGAGAGCTTTTACAAGGGTATATTGAAAATCACTTACCCAACAAGTTTTATATTGTAGATTGTTTTGTCGTATTAGCCTTGGGCGTCTCAGTGCTGTGACTCTAAAGGGTCTTTTGTGCAAGACGCTATATTCTAATAGTTGCCCAAAATGTTTAAACTTTTCATCTAGTCTACCATCTTCTTGGGAGCTATTTTAAATAATTCGTGGGGTATTAAAGTCACCCCTCCAAGATATTTGAGCCTTTTGCAGAACTGAGACATGCAGTCGCATAGAAAGTGCACTCTTGTTTCTGCTGCTTCAGTACTTCACAAGGTGATACCTTACTGGAAACTATCTTGTGAAAAGAACAGTCACTATCCTCAAATCTTTTCTGTTTAATTGAAGAAATAGTTAGGACTTCTCTGCTGGTATGGTGATTAACCGTTTTATCTGCCTCAATCCTGGCGTTTTCTCCAGTGGCTCGTCTTCCAAATATCAAGCTAATTACTTACATTGATTTTTGTTAATCCACAATAGGGCTCTGGACGATAGAATGGTGTTATTGTTGTCTTTTTTGCAAAAATTGTTACGACCCAGATGTCGTAATATGTTTATTGCCAATAGATGTATTATTTTAAAGGATTTTTTCAATCTAATGTGATACCTACGTGAATGAGTTATCTAGGTCGACACAGACCGTGGTTATGTTCGTCCTTAATCCACGAGCAGGCGATACTTTCAGTGGTCCTGCTGGTGTAATTTTATTATGTCTATGGTTACACGGTGGTGCTCTGAGTGGCGTTTGATGTTCATATTGTTATCCCCTTTTATCTTTGGTTGACAGGTAGTTACATTCTATGGCTATTAGTCGGGAGACGGCACTATTCAGTGCCTTTATGTTTACATGATTGGGAACTAGCCGTTCTGCACACGTGTATGTAGATAAAGGTCTCCAGAACGTTTGTTTGTTCGGTTAAGTCCTTCGTCAGGTGCGAGCTACCGTAGAGGTGGTGTGGAAGTCATTTTGTGTAACTGCTTTGGAATCCTCTCTGTAAGAAGGCTGGTGCTTATAGCCGGATTTGTTGAAACATTATTTGGTCGCTGCCATATCAGTGTGAGTCATTGTCGATGGTGCGACACACAAGGTACTGGCGTAGATGTATTCTGGGGTCATGGAGAGGGGTGGCACGGAGCACACCGCAATTGTATACTATAGAAACGCTGCCGGAGGTCGTTGTAGAATACACAAGGGACCATCCGCAATTGGCAGGCTGGACGCTGTGCCGAGATTCGCAGTGGATGAGACCGCCAGGGTAATACAGACTGGTTAGGCTAAGCCTCGATAGTCCATCTGGGGTATAGAGGACCAGTATTCCCTGGAGACCAGGACTAAATGAGGAGACAGTCATCATATCATGTGTTTTCTTTCAGTGTATTAGTGCAATTGCAGTGCTATAAGTTAGCCATTTTAGCAAGTCAGATAAGTTACTTTGACGTATAGTGACCTGTAATGTTATCGTCAGCCATGACCTAACCTTATTCGCCGTACAAAGAAAATATTTTTATCGAGAAATTGTAAAAAAAAGTCGTCAGATAACGCCCGAAATGCTTCAAAATGTTCATTCGGAAGTGCAGCAAATATTTTATGATTGTATGAAATTGGAGGGGAAACGATTTGGACATTTTATTAACTAAAATTCCTTCATTTATTTGCCTTACACTTTAATTCATGATTTGATTGCCAGATCCAAACCAAAATTTAAAAAGTCGTATGTTATCCTGAGCAGAATTGAAATGTCACTCAACATAGGGTGCCAACTAAAATCTAACGGCACTTTGCGCACCTGCCTAAGGGGGAGGTTCCAAGATACCAGAAGTTACTGCATGATATGTCCCCCTTCAAAACAAAGTCGACGTGTTTTGGGAATTTTTCTTTTTTTTTATTCCGAAATTTTCCAGTTGGGAAGTTCAAATTGACACACCCTGTATACATTACAATGCATTGTACAAATAAGCTTTTACTTGTGCATGTAAGAGACACAATTTAGATACACATGTAATACCTTAATAAATCAATATACAGGGTGTTTCTAAATTGATGCGAAAAATTTTACAGGGTGATTCTTTGGCAAAAAATAAGGGTTGTCTTTTTTATAAAGTTTTTCTTCTCCTTCTCCTCCAAGTTACAGCCCTTTCAAATTTTGGCAAAAAAAAGTTTTCATAAAATTTCTCCGTTATGAAATAATTGTAAAAAACGAAATTGTGTAGATGAATAAGGCTAACAAAATGACAGTTTTAAATGGATTTTGTAACCCTATTATGTTGTCACAAGAGGGTGAAAAAACCTACCCTTACATTATTTTTTATCAGTACTTTTTATTGTGTGTACCGTTTTCAATTAAAAAAATCATTTAGAAAGAAGGATTCATTTAGAAACTTTTTATGTTTTGAGATTTTCTCACAAAATTGTTAATTTCATCACAAAAAAATTATATATTACTCAGATCGATGTCACGTGAATTTACAGAGTGGTTGTTATTTGCTGAAAAATCAAGTACGTAGTAGCCTGTCAAATAACGTCATAATTACACTAATATGTTAATATGTATTGTTCTGGCTTTTAATAATTTTCAAAAATTTAAAACACGAAACAACTATTGTATTACTATTTTAGAATTAATAATTAACAAATTAAGAAACGAAAAGAAATATTAACAAAATATCAGTACGTATCATCATAATAAATGTGGAAAATGCCCCCCTTCGGAGAGAACGCATGACTCAAGTCTGTTTCTCATTGAACTTCGTATTCTATGAAAAATACCGGGTGTGTTTCCTATAATATCACATGATGCGATAATACGATTACTGAGGTCATCGATGTTTTGAACAGGACTTGAATAAACTAAGGTTTTCAGAAAACTCCACAGACAAAAATCCAACAGATTCAATTCAGAAGGTCGGACAGGCCAATGCTGTGGGCCTCCTTGACCTATCCAACGATTTGGGTAAACTTCGTTCAAGTAGTTACGAGCGTTGATACTAAAATGAGCCGGAGCCCCATCGTGCATGTACCAAATTTGCTGTCTAATTTGTAAAGGAATATATTCAAGAAGTAGGGGCAACTCTTCTTTGAGTAGATGGCAGTACACTTCTCCATTTAGTCTTATCGGAGGAAAATATGGTCCAATAAAGTCATCACCAATGACAGCAAACCATACATTTAATGAAAACTGGTGTTGAAAATGAGATTCCGTAATTTCGTGTGGGTTTTCTTCAGACCATATACGGTTATTATGAAAATTTCTAATAGATTCTCGTGAAAAGTTGGCCTCATCAGTAAATAAAATACGAGATAAGAACTGTGGAATTTGCGTGATTATTTGAAGCATCCATTGACAAAAAATCAAACGAGGTAAAAATTCACGAGGTAAGAGCGATTGAACTCGTTAGATATGGTAGGGATACAGTAGTTGTTCTTTTAAAATTCTCAATACCGTGGAATAGCTGACATTTAAGACTTAAGCGATTCTTCCTGTACTTGTACTAGGAGATTATTCAATTAAATTGAGGACAGCCTCTTCAAGTGCTACAGTTCTTACTTCTCTAGAACGCCCGCAATCGGCGGCACTTCTTAAAAATTTTCCTTCTTATTGCAGACGTTGATGAATGCGTGCGAATATGCTGTGATGGGGTACAGTTCTATTTGGATATAACTCAGTGTAGAGGCGCCGTGCTCTTAGTCCATGCCATTAGCACAGCCATATTCAAAATGCATATCTGCCATTTCGCAATTAGTATAATTTACCATTTTATTCACTTATTTGTTCTAAGTGTTTAAAAAATTCTCGATAGATTGACAACAACCAGAACAATTATTATTAGTGTAAATATGACGTTATTTGACAGCCTACCACCTACTTGATTTTTCAGCAAATAACAACCACTCTGTAAATTCATGTGACATCGATCTGAGTAATATTTTATTTCTTTGTGATGAAACTAACAATTTTATGGGAAAATGTCAGGATATAAAAAAGTTGCTATATGAATCATTCTTTCTAAATAATTTTTCTTAATAGAAAACGGTACACACAATAAAAAGTACTGATAAAAAATAACGTGAGTGTAGGTTTTTTCACCCTCTTGTGATAACATTATAGGGTTACAAAATCCATTTGAAACTGTCATTTTATTAGCCTTATGCATCTGCAAAATTTCGTTTTTTAAAATTATCTCATAACGGAGAAATTTAATGAAAACTTTTTTTTGGCCAAAATTTCAAAGGGCTGTAACTTGGGGGAGATGGGGTTTCAAAAAAAACTTTATAAAGAAGACACCCCTTATTTTTTCTTAAAGAATCACCCTGTAAAATTTTTCGCATCAATTTAAAAACACCCTGTATAAAGCTTTCCGGATTTGCTGCCTTTAGTTTTTTTAGAACTGCAGCTTTTCCAGAAAGATTGTACTTCACAAATACTTCTACTAAGTCTTGTACGTACTAACTACATTTTTTCTCTTCTTTAATGAGTATGCAAGTTCTTTTATGGGAAATATTTTTACAGTTATCAATAAGGATATTATTTCAATTAAATTTGGTACATAGTGTTCTGCTTTAAATAATACTCAATCTATCATTTGATATTTTTTTTTAATTTCAAGAAATTATTCGTTGACATCAAAAATATTTTGATAAGAATTCGCTACCATAACGCACTTGTGACATCCCAAGCATCTATTAATTGTTTAATTGTAAACAACTACTTATTAGAGTTTTTATAAAAAAATGAGATTTAGATAAGTCAGAATATTTTTCTAAAAACAAATAATAAAACATGTAACCGATCCATCAAAATAATCTGAAATTTTCACTGGAACAAAACTTCGGGTTTTTTTTCGCATTCTTGTCGAAATATTAATCTACAAGGGTGTATTTGATTTCACATCAAGCTTACAAATCTCATAAAACATGATCTTATATTGTAAGCCCTTGTGATTCATTTACGAGTCCAATGAGTGGATCAAGTAAAATCCCAATAAAGTTTTGTTTTATTCTCGAGAGCAGGCAAACCTTACCAAGCGAAGCCTCACATAATTTTGTTTTACTTTCTGTGCCCACCAAGCATAGTACGTAATTCATTTAATTTTTATTCTTGTATAAACAATCTGTATTTTCTTGGGATTCATGCAAAATTGGTTTGCTATAAGGATCGTATTACACTCGGGAAATACAATTTGAATGGTTTACTCCATAAGTGGAATATTACTGCTACAAATGCGGATGCTACGTCTGTTACTATGGCTCCACATCGGTTCGACAGCTCTTCGCAATTAATTTGAAGTTTAGAGAACAGCACGGAATTCATTCGAGAGAAATATGAATTCTATTCTACGGCCTCTTGAAAATTTGGTCCTCTCAAAGCCAGTTTTTACTTGGCCGCATTTCAGAAAGCGAATGTTCAGAACAGTAAAATTATTTTATGTTTCGGGATATGAAATTTGTAGAAGAACAAGGTTTGGCATAAAATTCCGCTTTTAGAGTGGCTCAAACTGAGTTTCATTATAAAGTGATTTTATTTTAAGTATTTCATCGGGTAGATTAACACAATCTCTATTTAAATCACATATACCTGTAAATTAACAAAGAATCGCTTATATGGAAACTCTCTATGTCATACTAGTCTACAGAAATATAAAAATTTCTTTACGCAGCAAGTGCGTTATAGTACTGAAATTTCATAAGAATTTTACACTATTAATACGACATTTTAGTAAAATTAACACTATAAATTTAAACAGACCTTAATGATCGGCTTTAGAGATCCTAATAGGCGCTCATTTGAACATTTTTTAAAGTGTTACGATCGATATCTTTCTATTATCAAAACATTTTTTAATCTTGTGCTCAACAATGAACAAACTTAATTTTTTATGAAGCTAGAAAAGTAAATCCACATATCCCCAATACCTAATTAGTATTAATTAATTAATTGAGTATATATATATATATATATATATATATATATATATATATATATATATATATATATATATATATATATACCATTAAGCCACAAAAACTAAAAAAAAAAAATTTGGTTAAGGAATAGGCATGCATGCATCCGACTGTTGCATTTTAACAAAATTAACAATTACTGATATCTCACATCTAAGATAATTATATATATACATATATATATATATATATATATATATATATATATATATATATATATATATATATATATATAAATATATATATATATATATATATATATATATATATATATATATATATATATATATATATATATATATATATATATGATTATATTATATATATTGTTACGGCCTGCAATTTGTGCAACAACTTTCTCTGATTTTTTTTGAAATTATTAATTATTTTATATTAAATATATCGGTGCAACCAGTGTTAGTTTCGTAGAGGTCCTCCCTAGGCAACCCAAAATACAAAATAACTTAACGGTAGGACGCTGATAATCTGAAAAAAAAACAAGATAAGAGACGCCAGTGAAAAATTTATTAGGTATGGAATCGCCGAGGAATTAACATTGGTTTTCTTCGTATGGAATTTTTAGTGAAGACTTTATTGTGTGAGCCGTTGTGGTAAAACCGCTAGCGGAAATTAATTAGAAAAATGGATTGTCACTTGTGTTCTAAAAATGCCGAATTAAACAAGGAGGTTTGGTGCAATTTATAAAGGGCGCTTAGTATCAAAACTAGATTCCGGAGAGTAAATGTATAATCTACGCACTGGAAGTCATTCTCCCGTCAATAGAAAACTGTGTGTTCCATTTTACCTTTTGCTGACTGAATTTATATTCCGGGCTAATTGAGAGCTGTATGGAGTTTATTTATCATAAGTGATTGCCTCTACTGACTTTCAAAGTAACAGCAGTTTGCAGAAACTCAATTTGCATATTATTGTTGGCAGACTTATAACTTCCTTCATTTTACAGTGTACATATCAGTTAAAAATTGTTAAAATATTCACGTTATCGTTGGTGTTTTTGTATGGTGTAAATTATAGATTGTAACTTGTAGAGAATTTTCATGTAGGATAATTTGCTTAAAACTAATTTGGCAATATTTTTAAAGGACCAGAAGTGTTCATGGACATTGCCTGTTGAATTTCTTATACCTATAGTAATACATAACTTCATGGATATAGTATAATTAAGTTGTTTAAAACTAGTAAACCTTTTAAGCTTTCTTTAAATTAATTTGAAACAGATTAGTTCCTAGTGGATTTCTTTTGCAAGTAACTATTGATTTTCTTTTAATATTTATTATACAAAATTTTGTGGATGATTTAGTACTCTTATTTCCAATGCAGGTGTGTGGGTACATTTTCCCTTGAGAAAATACATGGATTCAGGGGAGCAGTATTAGGCAATTTTTTTTCTTTAATAGAGTAACAACCTGAATCTTTTGTTTAACATTTTTGTTGTTGTTGTTTTTAACTCGCTGGTTAAAGTGTGCGTGGATGGTTGCATTGGGTTACTATTCTTTAGTTTTACTGTAAGCATCATTATAGTTTGCCAGTGCACTCGGCGCAACGTCACATCGCAATAGTTTCTCGCTATTGACGTAACACCCCATATTTGGTGCATACAAGTATATATATATATATATATATATATATATATATATATATATATATATATATATATATATATATATATATATATATATATATATATATATATATATATATATATATATATATATATATATATATATATATACTAGCTACACGTTGATCCTATATTTGCGCAAGTTGCGGAATTCCCAACGTTCGGAGCATTTTCGTCACATGTTACAACTGAAGCGGCGGTTGCGGTGAAGTGTACAAATTTACAGGCCTCGTAAATCTCGAGACATTTTGATTGGTTGTATTCATCTTAGATAAGCCATTTACCATTTGTAGTACAATCGTGTTCACCAATTTTATTTGAATTAAAATAACTGTACTGTATAATTTGTTGAAAATGTATTAACGATTTTTTTTATCTGTCGCATTTCGTAAAAGGTTTACGGATTGCTATACAAGCTTTTGTAAAAGTTACACGCTGTTTTAAATACCTATATTTATATTCCACGCATTGATTCTTGCTAATTCTGCTTGTTATATACCTGTCTTACTTTCTGTCTTTTAAAACATACTTATTGTAATCTTTGTGTCTCTTTTGTATAATATATGAATGTGAAGTTTCAAATTTTATGTGTGCGTATTATTCTCAACCTATTGTGTTAAGTTGTAATTTCGTTAGATGTCTTGCTAACCTTTCACTGTCAAGGTTAGTTAGATAAGGTCTTCTCACTCTATTTTACTTGACTGTCGCCAGTCATATTTTCATTCACTTCTTTCGACAGTGTGGCGTTGATATCTCTGGGTTAATAAGGCTAAGAACCCTACCCAATGCTGAGCAGCCGGCATCTTTTGTGACGCCACCCAGAGATTTTCTTTTCCTTAACCTATTTTCTAACGTCTGTTGTTATATTGTGTTTGTATGAGCTAAAGGCGTAACAATATTATCTTAGATGTAAGATATCAGTAATTGTTAATTTTGTTAAAATGCAACAGTCGGATGCATGCATGCCTATTCCTTAACCAATTTTTTTTTTTTTAGTTTTTGTGGCTTAATGGTATAAACAACCAGGAAGCCATCCTCCCGCGACCAAAAGAAATAAAAATTACATATTTTTCTTTCACATTTGCATAGTATTGCTAAGTAGTAGTAGTAGCAGGTGTGGGGAGGCCAACGCCAAGCAAGTAGGCCACAATGAGCCCTTTTTGCCAACCCCTGAAACCCAGCAGCCATGCTCTACTCTTCCTCGGTTCCGTCGCCAAACCGCCTCGACCTCGAGATAAAGCCCGTGACGGTATTCAATTGGACGGTACTTACCTGATTCCTCTGCAGAGTCCTCGATCTGAACAATTCTGCTCGAAGACTCACAAAAGCCTCGCATTCACACAGGTAATGGTAGAACGTTTCTTCATCCTCGCCGCGTTCCTGGCAAATAGGATCCCTCTCTACGCCTATCAATGTGAGGTGTCTTCTAAGGGCGCAGTGGCCTGTCAGCACCCCAAGGATGCGGCGAAGCGTAGGTCGACTCCTTCCGAGTAGCCAGACAGCTTTATCTCTGTCCGGCCGCTCCACGCAATCCCTCGCCTGCCTGCAGCCACCAACCGACCCCCAGTGCCTCTCCATCGGTCCACCTGTGTCTAAGGTGACAGAGATTGTCTTCCTACTTATGCCTATCGCAGGCTCCGGGCCACAGAACGGCCGCTGGAAACCGAGTCTTGCGAGATTATTCGCCACCTCATTCCCCGCTACGCCACAGTGTCCCGAAACCCACACCAGTTGCACATCCTTCGTCCTGGCTATTCCTTTGAGGGCGTCAGCGCACTCCTGAACCAGTGTTGACCTGATTCTGGCCGCGCAGACTGCCCGGAGGACCGCCTGGCTATCCGAGCAGATGTACACACATTTCTCGGGACTCCTCTTCGCATCCTGTCTATTGGCCATAGACAGGATAGCATACACCTCTGTTTCGAATTCCGTGGTATATGCGCCAAAAGCATAGGTCTCGCGCACCCCCAGCTCCTCGATGTATATTTCTGCCCCGGAGGATTGTTGGTCCTCCAGCCGCGATCCGTCGGTGAAACAGACCTGACTTGCGGGCTGGAATGTAACCCCATTTTCTCTCCACTGATCCCTACTGGGGGGTCCTGAGGGTGAATGGCCTAGTCAACCTAATATCGTCCTCGGCATTCCGCACCTTTATGGCGAAAATCGGAAGCTCCTTTTCCACCTCCTTGGCGACTCTTGCATGCCCTATTACTGCTCCCTCTCCGCACCAATTTCAACTTTCACACCTATTTCGTATAGAGCGACAGACGTTGACAGTATTTTCTGTCTTCATTACTTGAGATTGCTTTCTCTTGCACTGATTTGAATAAATAAATGGATTTTCAAATACCTTTTCCCGTGCTGGATTTGTAGGTAAGTCTGGATGTGATTATCTTCATATATTATTGTTTTCTATAGTCAATTTCTTACTGTAAACACGAATCTTACTTGTTTTAGTACTTGCAGGAACAATACATCTGGTCTTACACACAATATACTAAAAAATATTCAAATTCTTTGTGGAGTAAAATATGACGCTCCTCTTGGCGTCCTAATTCATTAACAACCAACAACCTAAGTCGGAAATCCTCACCAATTTCCTCTGGAACCTCGTTTCCTCTTTTGTCAGAGCAATTTCTCTTGAAATAATTAATACCTTTTTGACAGCTGAGCATCTTTGAAAAGCCTGCTAAGTTCAAATCTTCTTATTTTGCATGCCTACTATTAAAATGACATTTGGCATAACCTTACTTCTAGGCATTAACAAATAATACTAAATTTAAAACGAAAACACTTTTAAATGCTGTAATTCTTGATAAAGAGTCTCACAACATATAACACTTTGTCTCTGATAAACTTTAGTCCTTTGCTTACATAAAAACACTCTCTTATATATTATATACAAAGTGTTTGGTTTTTTATTACATTTTATTCTAACTTATATCAAGGTAAATATTGTTTTAGAGCATCATTCTTTGGTTTGACTGTCATGGTTAAGAATTTAAGCTATTTGCATATAGATATTTGACTCATTTAAACCCCTCTCACTGAGATACTATCCAAATTTGTTAAAGTTATAATTCTCAAAATTTTCATTAATGATTATTTTAATAAACCATGGCTTTGTATACCTGTCATTGCTCATCTAACTAACACTGACTAACTAACAATAATAGAGAATATGATTGTATATTAATGTTTGCTATTTTATGTTACGTTTTAGTGTAAAGAAAGATGTCAAACGATATGGATATGTACACAATTTACAGAGAGCCCATATGCATCACGTGTAAACTGTAAGTATTGTACTTACTACTGATCTGTGGTCAAATTATTTCAACAAATATTGCTAAGATAACCCCCCCCCCCACCGATATACCTATATCTGAGCATATACATATTTCAACAAATAATAGGAGTTTAAGTCATCAAATTTAATTTCCGTAAGGGTTTCCTTTTTTTGTTTTATAGTGAAATTTATAGGGAATTTGTATTATGTACACTCCGATTTACTAATAGTTTATAATGTGCAATTTCCCAGCAGCATATATATATATATATATATATATATATATATATATATATATATATATATATATATATATATATATATATATATATATATATATATATATATATATATATATTTGGAATAACCAGATAGAGTAAATTCAGTTTCTTAATTATTGTGCTACTGAAAATTTGCTAATATACAAACCTTATATTAAATAACTCTTAATTTGCAGGTAGGATATTCTCAATCTACCTGTTGAAAGTAATGTATATGCTACAAGTAAATAATGAAGTGCCCTCTTATCCACAAATTCTACAAAACAATTTTGACGTTGTATTCTGAACTTGGTTTTTATATGCTGCAAGCCAGTTAATATTAAAATCATAAGGGATTTTGTGTTGCAGGCATATAAAATATTTAGAAGTTCCGAGCTTAGGTCAGAGAGATCGAATTAATGTAAATTTTATTAACCAGCTTTTATGTTATTCAGACCCTAATAGGGAAAAATTAAATTACATTCTCTAACAGTTTTTCATTACTTTAGACTTACGGTAAGGTAGTACATAAAAGGGTTAGTTTTTACAGAATCACTTAACTTACAATATAAAAATATAATTAAATCATGTACAACTTGAACTGTTCTATGTTTTTAATTGTGTTTGTTTTTTAGATTTTCAGCGTAAGCTGCAACACCACCAAATTTTTTACAAGTACAGACTTGCTGAATTTTTAAATACTTTAACACTTGGGCTAATACAATAAAAGTTTCAACGTAATTTATTAATTGCTGGTGTTCTTATTTGCTGGAACCGTTCCCTACGAAATACATATATAGAGACTATTTCTCTGGCTTCACAAGTGTGCAGCCAGAGTAATGGTCTCTACATCTGTATTTAGTGTTAATGTAGTACTTGCGTTTTGCTGGAACAATTCAATAACAATTCGAACTTTCTTAAAAATATTAGTGTCCCTTGTGAAAAGGAAAGTGGATTTTTGCTTGGCTCTTGTTTGAGCATAATATAGCAAGAATGCTCAATATAAGGTTACAAAAGATATTCTATTCAGCAGAGGGGTAGTGTTTGGATCTTGCAATCAACCCTGACGAGCACTACACACACACACACCATCATCATCGGCATTTATTTACACCAAGTATGTGAATTTATCTCTTATTATATTTGTTTTTTAACATATTTATTTCTACATTTCAGATTGGTTTCAAGAATCCATTGGAACTGCTCTTCAGTATTTTACACAAACCGTTTTGACTGAAATCAGTATTGTGCACGATACCACCCTCGAAATCCACTTATGTTGCTGCCAGCTTTTCCACTGTATTGACATTTAGTGGAAGTGTTAGTGTTTTTGACAATTATCGTTCAAAAACCTTTAGTATTTTAGTTAGTGATAAGTAATATTCTAGTTTATCCATAAGTACATAATTTTAAGTTTTTGGTTTGAGCTTTGCGTGAAGTAGCTAATAAATTTAGTTTGATATTACTAAATATCAATACAATTCCCCCAGATAAAGATTACTTTATTCTAGCACTTAGAATCAACTATATCTAGTTATTTAATATTTCAAAATTATTTTCCCCCAGTTATAGATGTTTTTATAATCTTTCGCGTCATCAATATACATCTACCTATTATTTTTATTATCCTTGTTTAATTCCTTAATTTAAATATATTTTGTATATTGAAAATTTCCCGTATTTTCTCTGTTTGTGGATTTTTAAGTTCACAACAGTACTTTGTAAAAATGTTTGCACCCGTTAATCTACCAAATATGCTTTCAATGCCTATCGGTACCTCATATTGTGGAATTGTTAATTTATTTATATTTCGTGCATCCAAACACAATCTAATGTCCCCATCTGCCTTTTTACTACTACTATGGGATTATTATAAGTTGTGTCACACCTTTCTATGACACTGCTTTAACATTTCATCAATCTCTTTTGCTACCTCTTTTCGGTTGCGATATGGAATAGGATAATTTTTTGGCTTGAAATATTTAGTATCTTTCACAACAATTTTATGTGCATGGCCATCTCAATATTTTATTACTATCAACAAACAAGCTCCTATATTCTATAATATTTTCATTATATCATTTTATATATTCTATACATATACATATACTTCAATTAATCTGGCACGACCTCATTTGGATCGCCCATATTCTACACTTCATTTAAATAACCGATATCTTTGTATCGTTTTATTTCACATTTTTAGCTACGCCATCTTTATTTCTATCATTCATTCCCACCATGTACATTTACTCATTATATATTTCTAGTACATTCAGTTCGTAACTGATAACTATATTTCTTCCATTTACTTCACCCGATCTTATCATGCTATCGTAATCCATATTTTATATAATTCGTAAATTCATCTTTATCCCGTTTTTGGCATTCTCATTTAATATAAATTTTCCCATAATTGATTGAAATATTTTGCAGCTTTTTCTGCCCTTGGCATTTTACTAGAGATATTTTTGAAATATATATATATATATATATATATATATATATATATATATATATATATATATATATATATATATATATATATATATATATATATATATATATATATATATATATACATATATGTATATATATAATTATCTAGTTTGAATTTTTCCCAATTTCCTTGTTTATTAGTGAGGCTTTAGAACCCGTATCGATTAAAATCTTAACTTTATTTCCATTATTGTTTACGTTTGCTTTTACAAATACCAAATAACTTAATTTTTTTTGTAAATATGGTTCTGATAAATTTATAAATTCCCTTGGGTGACTATAGTTTATTATTTTGTTTATTTTACATGGTGCGCTTCTTTCAAAATTGTATTTAGGATTATTTTCCCGTACTGGATTATAATTTTTGTTTAAGTTTGGAATTTTGATGATTATTTTTATCTCGAAAAAATTTTTGGTTCAGTTTAAAGACTTGATCCAGGTCTATTGTAATTTGGAATTTTGATTGTTATTTTATTTCAAAACTCTTTTGGTTAAGTTTATACGCTCGATCCAGGTCTGCTATAATTTTGAATTTTGATTATTAATTTTTTTCTAAAAAGTCTATAGGCTTGATTCAGGTCTGTATTGTTTTAATTTAATTTGCCTGTGCGTCAATATATTTTATTTTCCCGGATGGATTTTCCTTTTTCACATATCTTTCTTCATTAAATTTTTGTTCTCGTTTTCTTCCTATTTCAATATTTTCTGAGGTACCTGCTATTTCCCAGGCATTGTTCATTTGGTTGTTTCCGAACTGTGCGTTCTGATAATCCGTTGTATCAGTTTGATTACATTTCTCATATATATATATATATATATATATATATATATATATATATATATATATATATATATATATATATATATATATATATATATATATATATATATATATATATATATATATGTCTTATTATTATATTTTGGTTTTTATAATTATTGTTTCTTACTACCGTTTCCCATATAATTTTGCCCCATATCTTGTGAACTTTCGACGTGCTTCATTAATTCTTTGATAATTTCCTTCGGTTGGCTGTATTTCGCTTCCCAATCAAGTTTTATTACAATTTTACATTCACTTTGCATATTTATTTCTATTGTCTGAGTTATAATTAGGTCTTGATGTTTTATAGTTGATCCTAAACGGAAAATCCTATGAATTTTGGCTTTCACTTTTACTTATTGTTGTACATGTTCAGTTTTCCCCTGCCATTTATTATTATTTTCTCTTATTTTAATATACCGTTTATCTTCCGTTGTTTTAATATCAATAATTTCTTCCCCGTCTGGTTTTAAATTATTTTCCCTATTTTGTTTACTCACGACCATCGCTTGTGAGGATTTTTCATTTTATTTTCTCCACATTTTCCGTAACTGTTTTATTCAAATATTCCTTTAATTCCTCTAAATTGTTCTTATTTTCCTGTCTCCAATCTTCAAAAAATTTCTTATTCATGTTTCTTAAATCTTATTTCATTTCCAGTTTGTTTTGTTCCAATTTATCTTCTATTCCTTTTTTCAAACCTTCAAAAATGTTATTATTCTCTTCACTAATTTTTTACTATTTGCAATGCTTGCCCTTATCATTTCCCGAAGTTCTGTTTTTTTTTTTGTTTTTCTGGCTCTTATACCATTTCCTGTATTACTTCTACCGTTTCCCCCTCCGGTACCTCTTCTTCTGTCTCTAGTCCTAAAATTTCTTCCTGCCAGACTTTTTCTACAGGTTCCATGATCTCTTCGCTAACTCGTTCTTCTCTTCCTACCTCCCTCTTTAGTAGCTTGATTACGTTTGTTTGCGCGTGTAGGCATGTTTATATCGTTTATTTATCTATATTTTGACACAACATTGGTATTTTATATATGATTTGCAAATATTGTGACTCTTAGGGCACAGTTATTTTTATGTACATTTTTGGTTTTCACAAATGTGCAACGTTTAGGTATTAATTTAATAAATTTTTATATAATTATTTGCTTTAAAAATGCTCCGACGTTTAGGGTGCCAATTAACTTGATTGGCGATAGTTTTACACAGCTGAGTTTTACACAACTCCACGTTTAGGCGACAATTACAACAATAATGGTTGATTTTTGCGACTTCCCCATACCCAAAATCACAAACTTTTGCTATTTTCATTTTTTTATGCAAAGTATCGAGGACCGCGATTTATTTGTCAAAAACTGACAGTTTAGTATTATGGTCTGTGAGTTTAGTGGTGTAGCACATGTGTTTCTATTTCAAATAATCTAAAGCAGGCCAAAGATGATTTAAATCGCGATTAAATAACAGATATGATGTGGATATTGGGAGAATGCAAGAAAAACGCCTTACTATCAACCAGAGGTTACCATCAACGTTTTTCTGAGAGGCGACAACCTACAAAATCAAGGTTTGAAGGGTTCAGGGATCGGTTCAACAGCACTGGTTCAGTTAACTATGAGACGCAAGAACGAACAAATACTGCTGTCGCAGAGGAAAACGAAATGAACCAAAGAACAATAATTCAGTTAGCACTGTGTGCAAAGAATTATTTCTAAAAACAAAATGCACCCTTGCCACATTCAACAAAAATTAACTGATAATGGTTTCGAGATGAGATTAGCTTTTTGTGAATGGGCCCTACAAAAAGTTAATAAACAGAGATACTTTTTTTGACTATGCACTATTTGGAGATGAAACTACGTTTTATAGAAATGGTTGGGTTAACAGGCACAACTTCCGCTATTATTCTACAAGTAATCCATACCAAATAATTACAGACAGTCAAACTAGATGATCGTTAAATGTGTGGGGATGTATTGTTGGTAACTATGTAGTAGGATCATATTTTTTGATCTGCATTTAAATGCTGAGATGTATTTAGATTTTTTAGTAAATCAGTTACCCGTATTACTGGAAGAGGTTCCACTTCATATACGTCAGCAAATGTGGTTCTTACATGACGGTGCTCCTTTTTAAAAATCTACTTATTCAAGGTGAACTTGATGTTCAGTTTCCTGGATGATGGATCGGAAGGGGTGGGCCAGTGCGGTGGCCTCCCAGGTCACCGGAATTTAATAAAATTGACACTTTTCTTTGAGGTTGTATTAAGAACGAAGTTTATAAAACACCTCCAACAACAAGAGATGAAATGAAGGAGAGAACAACAAATCAGTTGCGAAATATTAGTATACAAATGCTCTGTAATCTAAGTAACTCTTTGAATTACCGTTTTCAGGCGTGCGTAGATATCTTGAGAGGTCATTTTGAATACCTTTTGTAATTAACATTTATTGTATTTTAGTGAAATACTGTTTCTTCTATTTGAACTTCACAGCATTTTTGTAATATTTATTTGTAATCAACTAGTTTTCTGTGCTCGTTATTTGAGCACTGAATTAAGAAACAATAATGATAAACTGACAGTTTTGGACAAATAAATCATGGCTCTCGATACTTTGCATAGAAAAATGAAAATAACACAAACTAATCAATTTGGGTATCGGAAATGCTTAGCAAAAAAAGTATAATGATAGTACTTTACGATAGTTACATAAGATGCAGGGTGATCAATTAAAAAAAAACCTGAGAGAATAATGAATTTGTCTTTTGACTCACCCAGCCATCGATTTAATGAAAATTATCAAAATCAATTATTATTAAAATTTCTAACAATAATTAAAAAACCACAGCTGCAATATATCATTGATCTTGCAGTCTTTTTAAATTATACGGGGCGCTGAACTTGTTACGATTTTCATGGAAAATTAGTTATAACTCTTTAAGCACCCTGTATAACATATTACAACCCTACATTATTGTATTGAGAAAGTGAAGCGGATTTCAAATTTCAATTAAAATATAGGGTGTTTTAGTTAAAAATATATAACTTTGGAGTGGCACCACGTTACGAAACATCCTGTATCATGCAACTAAATTTAAAATATGAAGCTTAGTGCTTGCTACGATCTCCCCAATTTTTACTTTATTACGTCAAAAGACATAGAATATACTGGACTTTATCGTACTATTCAATCACGCTATATATATATATATATATATATATATATATATATATATATATATATATATAATAATATATTTATTTATTATAATATATTTATTTATTTATCAAAATACAGTTCAATAATAATAACATACATAGATCTGCTGTACATAATAAATCTTGGAAAGATCCACAAAAGTCAGAGACTTGTGCGTGGATAAATCTAAACCAAGCAAATAATACAAAACAAAGTAAAGAATACAAGAACACACATACATACATACAGTTGCAAAATCAAAACACACACAAACACATTCTCTCACACATGTTCACATGTACACTGTACACTCCCACAAATGTATATAATAATAAAAAGTTTGCATATTTAAAAATGATTACTGTGCGGTACAACATTGCAAAAGATATCATACGCCTATCAACACCTATCTGTGTACTAAACTATGAATCATGTGTCTAGATTTCGAAACCCATGCTTTCACCATCCTCACATAAGAACGTAAAGTTAGTGCAGTTCTGATACTGACTGGAAAAGTATTATACATTCTTGGTGCAATATAAGTATAACTACGCTGGCCCACAGTCTAAATTGCTGTGTTCGTTTGAGCGGCCGCTGCTGCGTTTAGCCTAGTTACATACGTATGCTCTATTCTAGAGACGCGATTATACTTTCTTACGTACGTCAACACAGCCAATGAAAAAAGTTGCTTAATATCATTAGCTCCTGCTTCAGCGTACAACGATTCAGACGGGTAAGTGTAGCACTTATTATATATTAGTTTCAGGAAGAAACGTTGAATTATATCCAACTTTTTCAGGTGACAACTCAACGCAGCACCCCAAACAACAACCCCGTATATAAGAAGGTATTCAACTAACGCCGAATAGACCATTCTAAGACACACCGTTGTCAGAAAGGTTTTCAGGTATTTAAACTTATACAAAATGGTCCTCAACGTTTTAACAACCACCCCAACATGCTCATCCCAGCGCAGATGTTGATCTATGATGATCCCCAAATACCTAACTTTTTATGCTGCCTCAATTTGGATACATTGGTTGTTACAAACTATTTGCAGTGTATTAAATGACGGCGGGTGTGGCGTATACGAGGCAAATGCAACATACTTTGTCTTCTTTGTGTTAATAGTTAACCCATTGGTATCAAATCACCTCTTAATATTCACAAAATCATCTTCGATTTTGGTCCTTAGCCGTTGCCAAGAACAATCTTCATATAGAATTGCAGTCTCATCTGCAAAACCAATGACTTTACCAGCTGTCTGCACATTAAATATATCATTGATATACAAACTAAATAACAACGTGCCCAGGATTTTACCCTGAGGAACGCCAAATTCAACCACCTCAAAATCGCTGCAGCTGTCGTCAATCTTTGTGCACTGCCTTCTAGACTGCAAATAATCCTCAATCAAAACCGATACCCTCAAATTTTCTGAGAATAATCCTGAGTATGTTGAACAGCGTCGAAAGCCTTTTTAACGTCTAGAAAGATGCAAATACTTTCTTTGCTTATCAAGGGCAGAATAAATTCCTGTAGTTAGGGTATTTAACGTTTTCTGTGTTGACAAACCCTCTCTGAAGCCAAACTGCGATTCTGCCAAGATGTTATGCTTCCTTAAATAACCTGTTATTTTCTTACAAATAATTTTTTCGAAAACCTTGGCAACATTCGATAATAAGGATATCGGTCTATAATTTGGCATTTCGTCCCTGTTACCTCCTTTAAACAGTGGTTTTATTACAATCTTCTTTAGGATGTCTGGGAAAATACCAAGTTCGATGCATCTGTTGATTAAGATAGTCAGCGGGACTGCAACAACATATACGAGTTCCCTCAAGTTCTCCACAGTGATTGAGTCCAACCCAGGAGCTTTTTTTACCTTCATACTCATTATGCATTCAATAACTTTGAACTCACATGTAGGTGTTAGAAAAATGCTGCATGGCTTCATATCTACCTTAAGACTGGCCCCCGAAGACAGTATTTTTTGTGCCAGTGCTCTCCAAACGGATGAAAAATATTTATTGAATGCGTTGGCTATTTCCCCGGGGTTGAAGTTATTTAATGAGTTATCACCCCCAAGTTAAATGCTTCTTGCAGGATAATTTATGTTTCACAACAAAATTTGAAAAATAACATAGACTTTGTTGTTAAACTTCTGTTTTATAAATGTCAGTTAAGCCTTGCTGTTGTTACATCATCATTCTACTGACAAGTGTTGTTGATATAATGCTAGACGGAGGTCCCCTTTTAAAAACTGTTTACGTTTTAAAAACCAATCTGAGTATGTTTTCTTTTTTTTACAACAATTTTAGTATTTTAAACGAAAGGCACCGTCACACGGTTACCTAAACTCTTACTGAAGTTCGCTACCTTAACACACTCGCTGCGTCAGAACTTATATTGAATAGAATGGTAAAGGTAAATTATTTATTGGCCATAACACAAAGAATTTCAGCTTTATACAAACAAAGCATGTGTCCATAAAACAAATTCTTTGTGGTATCTGACATGAAACTGCCAATATATCTATAAACATATGTTACGTAGGGGCTGCTCGGTGATTTATGGTCCTCCATTTCTGTTTACGTGTCCAATAGCGTAAGCATCCCTTTAAAGCTACGCTAAGAATGTTACGAAAGGAGCACTTTTAAGTAATTGCGGAAATGCTATAGGACGGATAACCATGAATGTACAAATCAGATGGATACACCCGGATAAAATATTGGATCCAGCTGGAAGTTGCTTTTCATGCACTTTATTCTCTATTCCATATTTCGAAGTTGGTCGTGGATAAAACGCTCCTCCAGCTCTTTTAAAATGACATATAATTTCGCACTTTACAAAAGCAAAAATACAATGCTGATACTGAGAAGCTGTTGCATGGAATTCCTGCATTTTATGCAGCTGATATATTTTGTTTTATAAAATGGAGACATAAAAATGTTAAGAATAACGTATACACTCCAGCAGCATGGAATGCTCATTTTTCACAACTTCTAATGACATTTGTTTGGGATGCAGCTAGCAGAACTTATACAAGTATACTGTTATTTGCGCTCGTCAACTAGATTGGTAATTTTAGTTATAATCCGCTACAAAACAATAATGAAAGTCCTGATGCAGAAATATACAGGTCGCGCATAAGTAAAGAACAAGGCCATAAATTTTAAAACGATGGAGGTTGACGAAACTTTACTTTTTTAGGTAGCAACATGGGTCACATACGATACATTTTCTGAAAGCGTATTCAGAGTATTTTTTAATGGTATCAATTACTTTTAAGTTGCCTTTGGCCAGAGCGAAAACAATCGCCTTTTCATTAAAATAAATCAAGTAAAATAGAGACGATTCAAGTATTTTTATCTCTGTCCAGGCTAGACCTTAATAATTTCACCCAGAAGCTCACTTTTGTCAAAATTATTAGCCTGATCTTCCACAGCGACAAACGTTTTGGTTTGCGAACTAAAACATCAGTCTTTTTATTAATTTACTTTAATTACTTTTCTATGATTTGGCTTAATAATTAAGTGAACAAGAATGTATCGAAGTTTTAATGATGATCCGTTAGAATGGTCGAAAACAACTTATAATGTCGTTTGTCATTTATTCAATTTACCCTGACCACCCACCGCTTTACAAGTCCACCGTAAGCAGATTTCACCACAAATTTACTGAAATCGGGCGCGTAAAAGATCGCCTCAAGTCCGGCCGCCCTGTAATTGCTACTTCGGACGAAACCACTCTGGATATATTGTTTGCTGTACAAGAAATTTCTAGAACTTCTGCCTTGGAACTTGCTAGAATGAGCGAGATCTCCAGACGGTGGAGCGGATTTTGCATCAGGAAAAGTATTTTCCCTTTAAGATTCATAACCTAAAAGAACTTTTTGATTAGATTATTCAACAAAATGGAGATTTAGTATATTACGTTGTTTTGTCTGGTGAAGCTGGGTTTTGCCTTAATGGCAGTGTAAACAGACAAATTTGCCGATATTGATCTGACCTCCATTTGTTGAAAGAAATGCATACTCAATATCCTCAAAAACTAAACATATAGGCCAGAATTATTAGTCATCGTGTAACTATTGGAGCCTTCTTCTTTGAGGGAAGTTTAACACTCTATCTAAGACTAGTACAAGAGGATATTGTGCCCCGTAATAGAGAATCATTTCAAAATGATATCCCCAATGTCTACTTCGAACAAGATGGCGCCCCACCTCATTTAAGTCGCGAGGTTAGGGGATACCTTAATGTGACATTTCGTAACCGATCGATAGGCAGAAGAGGACATATTGTGTGACCAGCTAGGTCCACAGAGTTATCTTCGCTCGATATGATTCTCTGGGGTCATGTAAAAGCGTTGTTCACAACGGTTGGCCTGCAAATTTGGAACAGTTGCGAAACCAAATTGTGACGGCCTTTTAGCAAATCCTAACGCATCACTTTAAAACGCGATTAATTAATTCAACAAGAGGCTTTACTATTGTCAAGAAGTTCAAAGGGCTCAATTTGAGCACCTTTTTCAACAAAGTACGTCGTTACCATTTTCATAAATAAATTTCAGGAAATGCCGATGGTTTTCCTTCTTGCCAAAGATAACTCAAATATAATTAATACCATCAAAAAGGACACTTGATACGCTTTTAAGAAATGTGTCGCACGACCCATCTTGCTATTAAGAATCTAAAGGGTTGATACCTACCAAAAATGGGGCGCTTAAAAACATATCGATAATGCCACCAAATAATCGCAAATGATCTGTGACGAAACCGTACATATTTTGAATGCGATACATTTCTCAATTTAAGGCTTATGGCCTTGTTGCCGTAGATATGCGCAACCTGTATAGGTTTGGTTTTCTCTTAAAAATATGATTACGGAGACTGGCGAGCATTCGGATGGGAGAAGTGAACATTTTTACGTATACCATAAAACAATTTTAAATCTTATTGTAGTACTAAAGTTGGCAGCGATGCGAGAAGAAACATTTTAGGTATATACGGAAACAGCAAACGACAGGGTGTATTGATTTTGACATAGGATTTTATAATCACGAACACATTCTCTAAACTACCCAACAGATAATTATGTAAGTGAAAATTAAACGCTGATGGAACATTTCGTAAAGGCAAAACCGTCTTTGTTCTTTTGTGTTGGATATACATGATAATTACATATTATTAGTTAAACTACCCAACAGATAATTATATACGTGAAAATTAAACGTTGATAGAACATTTCGTAAAGGCAAAACCGTCTTTGTTCTTTTGTGTTCGATATATATGATAACTAAATATTGTTATCAATAACTACGCAAGTAGAACTTAAATGTTTACTTACTTAACTCGTAGGCACGAAGATTTGTGGGAACCCAAACGAGGAGTATACTCAGGAGAAAAGGCCTACACCACATCATGCTGTACCATTTGTTGTCACATCAACCTGTAAAATACTAAATGTTAGTTTTCATGAACATATTTACATCCCGGAGTTTTAGTGAATTTTCACGGAGAAAATTTATTATTAGAGAGGTAAGGATGGTGAGATTTTCGGCACTTTTTTTCGAATGAGCGTGTATTGGGGGGTATGCATATATATATATATATATATATATATATATATATATATATATATATATATATATATATATATATATATATACTAGCTGACCAGGCCACGCGTTGCTGTGGCTAAAGTTTTTGTTATATTACACTATAGTAAACAATCTAAGAGGAACAATAAGAGAACATCAGTCACGGAGTCCACTATGCTTTTTCACACAGATGGTATTTGTAAAAAAATATGGTGATCTCCTTATGAGCGAATGAGTGTTTTACATTTATAATTAGCATTGAATACCCAAAGTCTCAGTATCATCTATCTATCTATCTAGTATCTAACAAATGCAATTTACACTTCAGTCTAAGTAACACGTGGCCGGCTATGCTAACACCAAAAATTTAAAAAGTGGAAATAATTGAATTATACGGTATTTCGTTCACTACAAAATAAATTTAATTAATTTTATAGCGTCAACAACACGTGGTAATTATGCTGTTAAAATGTAGCTTATATGACACGTTCGTAGATTTACCATAGCAGCGCCATCTATTGATTACTTACTCAACCCAGTCGAAAGGTATCGACATCTGTTAGAATCATTTGGAGTTAACAGATAATTGCGACTGTCAAATAATAACAGACAAATAATTAGCAATAAATTAAAATTGCGACTATAATTTGAGATTTAAACTATCCTATCTCTCAAGTTGGATCGAACTGCACATGGTGTGCGAATTTTATTATAATCGGTTAAGTGGTTTATATATATATATATATATATATATATATATATATATATATATATATATATATATATATATATATATATATATATATATATATATATACAGTGTGTCCCAAATTGGATGGAAATATGACTTGTATTTTGCCTTGCCTCTTTTCGTTTTCGAGGTATTTTGAAAAAAGCAATGTCGATTTATTTTTTCTTCAATATCTAAGTAGGCATTGATCTGACATGTATAAGAATTGAATATTATCAGGACACTTTTTACAGCGTAATCTTTTTGTGCTATTCTCAACTTTTGATTGTCATTTGTTTTTGAGCTACAGGTATCAACGTTTGATTTTATTATGGCAGCCATACTGGATTTTTCGCTCATGTGATAGCCTGTTAAAAGATCTTTCCAATGATGTACAGCATGCTTGAGAAATCTTGTAATTGCACTGACAATTTTGAGAAAAACCGTTTTTAGGATAGTAGGCTATGAAATCCAATACCAGAAAACAAATGACAAAAAAAAGTGTTCAAAAAGCAGTAGGCCATGGAGTCTAACAACAGACTTCTATTTTTAACACAATTTTCCGTAACAATTCACGATAAAAAAAGTCTGTACGCAGAAAGTGAGTTATGGTAGAGAATTTTCGTAAAAATATTTTTAATAGCAAATATGTGTGTTTTTTTAAGAAAGCAGGCATCAAATTTGGTTACCAGTATAACCTATATAGTAAAAACAATGCGCCATGTTTTTTCAAAATAACTTTATTGTTTGAAAATGTACAAAAATTTCCGAAAGTAAACTTAAAGTGTTCTCGAAAAAACTTGTTTTTTTGGTCAACCTTATAGATTAATAGCAAATTGAGCTATTCAAATGTGATGCATTTAATCAAAATTCGCTACCATAACGCACTTACTGCGTCCCGAATTTATTTTCTTACAAACACGCATTATATTTCGATGGAAAATGCAAAAATGCAATAACATAAGGTGTGTTCGACTGCCAAAAAAAATTGTATCACCAACGATTTATGGGCCACCCTGTGATCGTAAAAACATTTTTTTAAGATGTAGCTCAAGACGCCGTATAATGCATATATACAATTTTTTTCATATCTTGTATAATAACTGGTATATTGAGCTTTATTGATTTGAGAAAAATTATATACCACTAAACAATAAATTCTATAGCTAAGACTACTGTCAAGCATCAGAGAAAGGGTCTATTTGAAATGAATTTTCTGTAAATATTTTAGTAAAATGAAGAACAATGAAACTTGAAACTAAGACTTCAGGAATTGTAAAACATTCTCCTTGAAACATTTTCTTTCCATAGCCCGTATTAGATTAAGGTTTTTTGCCAAAATGTTGCCAACTTTGACGTTTTAAATCGCGAGTTTGACGTTTTGTGGAAAACCCCAATTTATTTTTCTTTAAATGCCTTTAACTTTTTGTCTTTTAACCTACAGAGCTAAATTTTGGTACATGATTTACCCATAATGATATAAACCCGCGTACGAAACTTCCTTGTGCTTACTTTGTTATTTAAATTTAATTTTTTTTCGAAAGAAAACACAAAATTTTCCGGGAAAACCTTGGCCGATTTTCCTAGCTAACGAACTTATCTAAGCCACTTGCAAAAGAAAGGCATCTGCCGAACTTAATCAAAATCGGCTAATTATTTTTTGAGTTATCGGTGTGATACATATATATATATATATATATATATATATATATATATATATATATATATATATATATATATATATATATATATATATATATAATTTGACATGGATCTATCTAAATTTAAATTTATATATATATATATATATATATATATATATATATATATATATATATATATATATATATATATATATATATATATATATATATATATATATATATATATATATATATAGCAAAAAAGTTATGAGTCCTTATCTGAAGGGCAGCTTCGGCCTTTAGATGTAGATAGATCCATGTCAAATTCGCAACATAAATACAGAGTGATATTATATACGTGTGCACGAAATTTGAAAATAATCAATTCACGCCAAAAAAAGTTATCGACAGAAATTTGAAAAAAAAAATTTTTTACACCCTATAACCCCGTTATTTTCGAGTTTTCGAAAAACTATTACAGGAACTAGGGGCATTAATTATTTGAGGAGAATAACCCCCTGAATTGTTTGCTCTATATATATATATATATATATATATATATATATATATATATATATATATATATATATATATATATATATATATGTGTGTGTGTGTGTGTGTGTGTATATGTATATATCAATTTTGGACCAATTACAATTATGCTATTTTTGGAAAATTACTAAAGGGCTTGTAAATCAGTAACAACTTGTTATCTGATTTATGAACCTGGATGAGGTAAAATAGCAAAAGCCTGGACGCAGCAAGTGCGATATGGTAGTGAATTTTCATAGAAATGATCTGGCACAAAATATTTTATAATAACTTTTTTTTCTTGTAACATATAAATCTAAATTTTGGTGTATAGTTTACTTTTTATATCGTAAACCTACCTACCAAATTTGGTTATCATAGATTTTTTATTTTTTAGGATAAAACTTTTTTTTAAATGAAAACTCAAAATTTTTCCGAAAAACCTCGTCCGAATTTTTCTTATTAACGAACTTATCAAAGCCATTTACAAAAGGAAGGTACATGCCAAATTATATCAAAATCTGTCCATTATTATTTGAGATAAAAATTTTTTCTAATGAAAACTCAAAATTTTCCCGGAAAACCTCATCCGATTTTCCTGACTAACAAACTTGTTAAAGCCATTAACAAAAGGAAGGTACATGCCAAATTTTATTAAAGTCGGCTTATTATTTTTTGAGGTAAGAATTTTTTTCGAATGAAAACTCAAAATTTTCCCGGAAAACCTTATCCGATTTTCCTGACTAACAAACTTGGCAAAGCCATTTACAAAAGAAAGGTACGTGCCAAATTTTATTAAAATCGGCTTATTACTTTTTGAGATAAGAATTTTTTTCGAATGAAAACTCAAAATTTTCCCGGAAAACCTCATCTGATTTTCCTGACTAACGAACTTATCCAAGCCATTTACAAAAGAAAGGCACATGCCAAATTTCATCAATATATATATATATATATATATATATATATATATATATATATATATATATATATATATATATATATATATATATATATATATATATATATATATATATATATATATATATATATATATATATATATATATATATATATATATGTGTGTGTGTGTGTGTGTGTGTGTGTATCACACCGATAACTCAATATTATTTTTTGAGTTATCGGTGTGATACACACACACACACACACACACACACACACACAAATATATATATATATATATATATATATATATATATATATATATATATATATATATATATATATATATATATATATATAAATTGAAACTGACCCCGGATATGGGTTCTAGGGGTCTTAGATCGCGTTCATTTGCAAAAAATTTTTCAAAATTCAAAAGTCGGGATCTCCCCATTAGTGAATTTTTTCTACGAAATTTCACTAAAAGCTTTGCATCAGTTTATACGAGACTGCTCTGGTCGCTGGCAAGTAAGAAGCTCCACATCGCTCCAAAGTTTAAAAACAAAAGTCAACTGACTCTTTGGAGTGGAACCATATTGTGGTGGTCGATATTATATTTAATATTATTTAGTTTCTAAACTAATTTTAGTCCGTCTACTACCCAAGTTGCTACATAAGTACTTACCCATGCTACAGAATCAATATTTGTAGATTTACTCCAGGCTTCATCTTCACCAAAGAAAGTTCAAGCAATTTGCTTTTTGGATCATAAATCCATAAGGAAACTAACTTTCGCGCTTTAAATGAAACCGTTTATTTAATTTTTGTATTTAGTTTAAATTAGAGACGCGAATTAAAAAGTAAATTAGCGAATTAAACTTTGCTACTAAATAAAGTGAACGTTTAAGTTTACCAAGAAAGTTTCAGCATCATACTCTCTCTTTTACAATATAAGAAACTTTCTATCCATCCAATTGTACAAAGTCTATGAATTATTTACTAAAAAGCAACGAAAGCAATGTAATCCTAATGTGACCGAATAATTTCTTCAACTTACCAACAAGCGGGAAGAAGTTGGAATTTATTAACCAATCAGTTCGATGTTCTCTTACGTCTCTACTACTTAAAACCTTTTAGGAAAGTTCAAATTAGATTCTGTGGATTGATTTAAATTGACTCTTTTGTAAGTTTATTTTCTAGAGCAAATCCGACCTCGGGTGTGTTGCGATTTACTGAATTATAGAGGATGAGAAGTGGTTCGCTCGCTTTGATGAGTGTATCGCATGTAAGACTTTCTATAATTTAGAAGAAAGTAATAAAACTGTGATAACTGTTCTAGGTTAAGGCAATAAGATTACTGTCATGATATATACTTTGTCGTAAACGATAATATACATTTATTAAACAAACTTTTATTGTTTTTAGATCGACAAACTAAAGTAGTTTTTGATACTTTGTTATTATTGTACACGAAACTGTGAATAAATAAAAAAACTAATCTAACCTGTTTTATAAATATTTTATAGGAGGCTTACATTTGCATGTCTTAGAAAAAATAATTCCATTTTGCCACCACTTCGTCCGATCTTTTTCTTGGTCTGCCTCTATGCCTTTTTAGAACACTGCCACACTTTCTTTACTTGTCTCTTGTCCCACCCGTACCAAGTATCTAAACCACTTGAGCTGCTTTCTCTCCTTACGTCCACTATCGGTTCTATCAGCAACTCGTTTCCTATCTTTTCGTTTCGTGGTCTATCTCTCTTCGTTACTCTTTCGATCCCTCTGAGATATTTCATAGCGATCGCTTCTACTATTCTGCTGTCTGTTTAGTACCCAATTTTCACATTCACATAACAAGGTAGGATTAAATACTATTCGATATACCGTTGTTTTTGTTCTGTCTGATATCTGTCTATTCCTCAGAAATCCATTGTTCAGTACATGGTACAGCTTTACTGTGTTTTCTATCATTTCCTGTATTTACGCTTCGTTTCCTCCATCCTGTTGTATTTTAACTCCCAAATACTTTCGTTTGTTCTATTTATATACTTCCAATATCACCATTACCGCTGCGTTATTTTTTTCCTATCGTCATTATTTTGGATTTCTGTATGTTTATTTTCAAATTTCTCTGTGCTCGATTCCATACCTGTAGATTGTGCTGTAGTTAAAATTTGATTTTTGCACAAATCCCTGGCTCATCGGTAAATGCACACTCTGTCAACGATATGGTTTCCATGCTTCTGTATCCCACTATTCGTTTCTTACTTTGCCTTTTACCTCCTTCATTACATCGTCCAGGACTATGCAGAACAGAGTGGGTACAACACGCACCTTGTCTTAGTATCTCTTTATTCACCTAAACGCATATTATTTGTTTGCAGGTAATTTCTAGTGTTCTGGTATGCAATGGTTACGTTGTGTGCGTTTTTGTTTCTTTAACGTCGGTCTATTTCCGCGACTGTAGTCAATCACCGACGCCGGGGAGTAGTTTCACTTTACTGTCGTGGAAATTTTGCCGAACGCCTGGCTTTCTGTAAGGAGGGTAGGTATCTTTAACGTGTCCAACATCTCACGGACACGGGACCGTCGGCTTTACGCCCTCCGATGAGCAGAACGTGGAGACATTGGACTTGCTCTAATACAATGCCAGAACCTTGGTTGATGTTAATGTTACAGTATGTACTGAAAAAGTGAAAGGAGAACCCTGGGATCGAACCCATAACCCTTCGGTTCAGAGTCACACGTTCTTACCATTGACACCGAGGCTCTTAATGGTTTTGCACATCGTCAGTATTCTATCCACCTCTCTTCTTTTAAATCTATCTCATACTAACTTTCTCGATATACTATCAAATGCCTTCTCGATGTATATGAAGGCCAAGTATATGTATCGTTTGGGGTTTTTTCTATTGTCTGTTTTATAAGAAATATACGATCTTGTTCCCCTGCCCTTTCTAAAAGGACTCTGTGGTTTTCCAGCTGTGAGTCTATTACCATCTTTAGTCTGTTATATAATACTCTCTCATACACGTTCACTACTGTGCTCGATATGATTATTCCCCTATAATTCTTGCATTATTTTTTGATACCCTTTTTACGTATTGGCACCATAACTCGTATCTCCCAGTTGTTCGGTATTTGACTCCGTTCTGCAGTCTTATCTAGAATAATAGTTTAAACCTCTAGTCCTTCACTTCCCAAATTCGGGAGCATATCAGAAGTCATTACGCCATATCCCGCCGCTTTTCCCCATTTCAGCATCTTTACCGCATATTTAGTCACATCCACCTCAATTTCCATCACCCATTTTGTTCTTCAGGTTCTCTATGTTGGTTTTCGTCATTAACTTCATTAACCTTCACTGGTACTACTTGTTCCGTTTTAAGTACGTCCTCAAAATACCCCCTCCAATGTGTCATTTTATCTTGGTCTCCATCCAGTAGTTGTCATTTACATAAAACACCATTGTATCTGTACCCTTTTCAGCATCTTTACCGCTTCTCTAACCGCATCCACCTTAATTTTCCTCACCCTACTTTGTTCTTCGGATTCTCTATGTTGGTTTTCGTCATTAACTTTATTAATCTCTACTGGTACTACTTATTCTTTTTAAGTACGTCCTCAAAATTCTCCTTCCAATGTGTCATTATATCTTCGTCTCTATTTACTAATTGCCCTTCTTTGGATAATATACCATTGCATCACTTTCAGCGTCTTTACTGCATCCCTAACCTCATCCGTTGCCTCACAGTATTTTCAGCTTTTTATAGAAGAGCTGTTGGTTGCCATGTTGACTCATTCCATTCTGTCTCCAAACTCGTTCTAAGATTTTTGTTTCGCAATTTTTACATTTTTTTTTGGTCCTTTGTTGTTTGTACGCTTCATAGCTTTGATTACTTTTACTACTTAAATACATTTTCCACCTTTGCTTCTTTATTTTAATCTCCCTCTCTATTTCTTCATTCCACCGGCTTGTTCATTTTTTGTTTGGTCGTATCACTGTCACCCCACAGGTTAATTTTGTTATTTTATTAAGGTCTCTATTTATTGTTTATATATATATATATATATATATATATATATATATATATATATATATATATATATATATATATATATATATATATATATATATCATATTAATGTATATTCAGAACGGGCGTTCCGTATATAAAAAAGAGGTTTCATACATTTGAGCAGAAGAGGACTTAAAAGTTTATTTTACGGAGCTGATATTGTAAAAACTCGGGACGCAGCAAGTGCGTTATGGTAGTGAATTTTCATAGAAATGATCTGGCACAAAATATTTTATTATAACTTTTTTTCTTGTAACATGGAAATCTAAATTTTGGTGTATAGTTTACTTTTTATATCGTAAACCTACCTACCAAATTTGGTTATCACAGATTTTTTATTTTTTAAGATAAAAATTTTTTTCACATGAAAACTCAACATTTTTCCGGAAAACCTCGTCCGATTTTTCTGATTAACGAACTGGTCAAAGCCATTTACAAAAGGACGGTACATGCCAAATTATATCAAAATCTGCCCATTAGTCTTTGAGATAAAATTTTTTTCAAATTAAAACTCAAAATTTTTCCGGAAAACCTCGTCAGATTTTCCTAACTAACACACTTGTCAAAGCCATTTACAAAAGAAAGGTATGTGCCAAATTTTATCAAAATCGGCCTATTATTTTTTGAGTTATCGGTGTGATACATATATATATATATATATATATATATATATATATATATATATATATATATATATATATATATATATATATATATATATATATATATATATAAACATATAAAAATTGAAACTGACCCCGGATATGGGTTCTAGGGGTCCTAGGTCGCGCTCATTTACAAACATTTTTTCAAAATTCAAAAGTCGGGATCTCCCCATTAGTGAATCTTTTCTACGAAAATTCACTAAAATTAGTTTATAAAGTTCCTATGATTTTTAGTCCTCTACCGAGAATATAAGTTTTCTAATTATGTGGTAGATCTACCACCAAGTAACTTTCTCCATTCTGTTTATCATTTTGTAATAAATTTTATTCGCCAAGACAAAGATCTCAGGCAGTGTAAACATAGCTGACATTAAAGTGAGTTACAAAAACAACCCACTCTAATATTTAATTAGAATCTACTTTGCAGCTCCAGTTCCGTTTTCGCCCGCACCCCAAGCCCGTCAATTTAAATATGTACTAGGGGACGACAAATCACTACACAGCAGATTTAAGCTTTTAATACACTTTCTTGGTCGGTTTAGTCATTCGTAACAGTCTTTATAAAATAGAAGTAACTGTAATCTAAACAAGGAATTGAAGCTACCGTAAATAAGAAATTGAAACTACTGCACGAGACCAAGGACATTATTAGCAAACGAGAGACGAATTTTACTAAAGCTCAGCATTATCAACTGTCGATTTGTTAAGACCTTTAATCATTATAATTTTTTTATTTATTTTATTTATTTACTGAACACACAAATATTAAGCAAAGTTGACAAAGCTTATGTATATATATATATATATATATATATATATATATATATATATATATATATATATATATATATATATATATATATATAAGTGAGAGAATATTACAAATGATACTCACAATTTGCATGATACATTAATGTATGTTTTTGTAAATTATATTTTCTGTCATTAAATATCAGAAGCGATTTCAATGCAAATTGTCCAATACACCACAATAGACACATAAAAACCATAAATAATAACACATTGTTGAGAGACATATACTTTGTCGCTGTTAAATTTGGTACTGCAGGAAATATCCATACAATAATAAAAAAAAGTTTAGATCATTGTTGTAAATTAAAATATATCTCATACAATATGGAGAAATATTATTAGAACTTTATTATTAGTGTATAGCCTGATGCTTAAAACAGACAGAATGATTTATATTGTCAGAGAATTTTGTGTTACTTACAGTTTAAAAAGGCAACAAAATGTATTAAAAACACGCTGTATAATTGTAAGATGTAAACAAACGTTTACACAGTGATTGCAGTGGTTTATATAGTTTAAACAGACTTCCAAAAGCAAGAAAAAAATGTTCAAAAGTGTTATTAGTTAAGTAAAAAGGTTATTGTTTACCTGTAAGTATTTATAGGTTATTTAAATGTCATATTTAGTTATAGGAACTTTCGGAATGTAATTGACGTTACGTGCAGGATTTGAACTTGGCGGGCCTTAGTTTCACCTACCTGTCAGATTGAAGAACAAAAATAATTTCCCCACATTTGATAGGTACTGGTTAACTTGAAAAAACCAGACAAGGAATAAAATGAAAATTTCCAAAGTAGTTTGCCATGGCTGCAATGACAGGAGGAAAATAGAGACGATTTCCGTTTTAATGGAATGTTCTGGAAGGTTTTTTTTGGTTGATCTCGAAGTAGAGAGCGTCATACTTTAGCTCCGGGTAATAGTGTCGAATAGTAATCGAAATTCTGTTAATAAATGGTGAAATTGTATGTAACATTTAAACAGGCAATCCTGTAGATGTTTATACAGAAGAAATAACAACAAGTAGCTGAGGTATAATAATGTAAATCAAATTTACCAGGAGCACGAACAAAACAAACAAGGTACCAAATAATTAAACTATATATTATATGACCGTTAAACGAGGTTTTTCCCATGAGCGTGAATACATGATAAATATTCCATCTAGTTTCGTAAAGTATATGTTTCGAAATTAAAACCGTTTTCATCAATACTAATAGAAAAACTTAGAACCAATTATATTAGAATTTTACAAACAATCCAACAGAGGGCGCACATTGCGTGAAACCTCGAGCAGAAGAATTCAGTTTAGCCATTTTGATCGAAAAGCAAAAAATCCTGTCACTTTTAAAATTAAGAATTTTGTTAATAGCATTAAATTAGTGGATCCAATAGGCGAGATTCTAGAATTTTCAATATAAAAATAAATAAAACCTTTGTTAAAAATAATAATTAAAATTCTTTGACGTATTTATAAATTTTTTGAGATCAACTTTTATATAAAATTAAGGATATAGGGCACTCTTTAGCAAATGCAATCGATTAACTGAGAAGAGAGTCACATGGAAAGCAGCCGGTGGAACAACAATTAAAAAGTTAAGTATATTTTGTGTACATATTTGGTCTTTCATTGCTGATTTAACAGGGATGGAAGATATACCACACAAAATACATGCAACATCACACAGAACTCATAAAAATTCAAAATAATAGAAAATAAACCCTGAGATATAATTTTATTGATAAACTCATCATTATCTAAATTTAAACACATTAATTACATAATTTGGACATAAATATTTAATGAAAATTGTGTGTATTATTGTCTAATATAAAATAATATACAAAATCAACATATAATCACATTAAACTAAATTATAATCAACCTTTACATACAGGCTGACCCTAAAAATAAGCGATATACAACTATTTTCAACCATATACAACTTAAAAAAGTATATTAAAAACTAAATAATATAAAATTGTTGCACATTCGTGTGACATTTTATATATATTAGTCATATAATTTATAAATTGTTTATAGATAATAGTTAACAGGAAAAAATAAATCAAAACTATATATATATATATATATATATATATATATATATATATATATATATATATATATATATATATATATATATATTGCTATGGTATTCTACTTTACTTTATGGGTAGCATATACCTGCAAAAATTTATTATAGAGCTGAGAACATACGTCCTAATCATCAGGTTGGGTTCCTTATAATTACAGCTAGCTTCTACTAATTAAAATTCACTAATATGTGTTATTTAAATTCATTTATTGATTTTCACTTGATCAAAATTACTATCGCTTTGCACAGATGGCTATATAACAATTTTGCTGATTAAATATCAACCAAAAACAATACTTCCGTTAATTACAATCTGTTATACATTCCGTTTAATTTATTACACAAATTTTACGGTGTCTATTTGACACACATTAAATACAAACAGAAACGTTTAAAGCATTCTATACATAAACATAAATTGGAAAATCCTATTAAAACATTTAACTGTGCCGATATGACACTTGTTAAATACAAAGAGATATTTTAAAACATTCTTTACATAAATATAACTTGAAAACTCCTATTAAAAAAACATTCTGGTAACATTATAACTAATTACACAATTAATTAAACATGGATACTACATAATCAATATACATCGATAATTCTACAGAACGGTCTCTTTCCGTTTATTTCAAACAAAATTTTTGTTTTTGAAATTTATTAGCACAAAAATATTTGATTGTTGTTGTAAAAATGGTGAAATTCCACCCGCACTGGTCAATTTAAGAAAAGGCAACACTTACTGACATATTTTCCATTGGATTATTTATTGTTCTTCCATTAATACGGACCTTGATTAATTATTATTATCTTTCTCATTTGTCCATGCCATTGATTATTAACGGATTTACTTCGTTAACATATTGATATATTTATTCCATAGTCGTAGCACTCTGGAGGTGTTTTATACCCTCACTTCGATGCACTCTGGAATCTTAGTTATGACGATGATCACCTGGTCTGGTAAAGTGATACAGATGATTTCACTGGATGGAAAAGACAAGACTATCTCGGACTCTCTCGGACCGTTGCTTTTATTAACTCTCCTACAGGTGAAAAAACGCTATTGTTCGTCACACACCTGTGTTTAAGTTTTCCGTCAAACCTTTAACGTCTTTTTACGTTTTTTTCTGACGCGCACATCACCTTAATATTCTATAAACCTTTGTTTTTTATAAATGACCTCCGCTCTTTCACTATGGTGAGTCTTTAGCTAGCTTGGTCATATCTAATTTTTTTTATACAATAAAATCAACAGAACTACACAATTATATTATCTACAATCTCATTCTCCCTACAAAACTGAAGCATTGTTCTTGGTTTCTTTGTGGATATTTCTAGAATATATAATTTTTTTATTACTCGAATGTAACTTAACATCGAGGGTTGCTACATGGGTCACTGACATTCATGTCGGGCGTTGACATCTCCTGCCAAAACTCTTTCATTGCTACATTAGGGTGTATACACTTACTTTATATATACTAGTATGCATAAATTTCCCGTTTTCCTATTAAAATTTCGTAATATTTCCTATCATTTGCTATCTATAGCAATTCCCCCTTTCTAAAAGTGAGTCTGGATACTGTTTGCTAGTCAGATCATCTTTATTCATTGACTAAAATATTTTGTTCAAAATCGCCTTTTTTGACATTCCAAAATTTTATTTTATTCTAAATCGACTTTTATGACATTTCAATCATTACAACCCTTTATTTTATTTAAAATTGCCTTTCATGACATTCTAATATTAAAACTCTTAAATTTAATTCATAATCGACTTGTATGACACTTTAATAACTAAAACATTTTATTTTATTCAACACCGCTTTTTATGGCTCACCAATTGGTTTTATATATTTCTCTCTTTTGGCAAATCAATTGATTGTTCTATATGATCTAAATTTATGCCATCCCCTGGTTATTTCGACTTATTTAACGTTCCCTCAGATTTCATTTCAATAAATGACAGTTATTGGTATTTTTATTTGTCATATTTTTATGGGGTATCTTTCCTTTCAATCTTATTTCATTATGCTAAATTATCATATCTTTATACTACCATGGAATAGGACTATGTAATACTTCTTTTATTTATCAACTTCTAATAATTTATCTTTTCTACATAACATATACGGTCTCCCTACTTCTGACTTTTCACATACCCCCTATACATATTTCACTATTACTTGCATCATATTATATTTTCATTATTCATTCTATATACTTTCAATATTCTTTTCAATATTCTATTCACATATATACTTCAATAGTTCGGGACCGACCTCTTTGGGATCGCCCTTATACTATACTTCATTTTAAATGACCGATATCTTTGTATCGTTAATCATTTTACTTCACCTTTTTCATATTTCAATCTTATCGCTACACCATCTATACAAATTCTTTCCTATCAATCCGACCCTTATATATTCTATCTTTTTGCTAATTATAATTATTTCTCGGTACTTAACCGGTTTCTGTCTTTTAGACCTTTTACATATTTTTCTCGTCTACTGATTCCATGTTTCCTATTACTCAATAATAATACTAATAATTTTCTATTTTATTTTAACTTATTTCCCCCTTTCTACCGTTGAATTATGATTATATTAATTGATTTATCCAATAACTGCATCTAATTCGAGCATTGCTCCTTATTTATTATCATTTAAATTTTCTTATGAAATTTCGCTTTTCTGATTCGTATTTCTTTGGGTCATTATTTAAATGCCTACTTGTTTTATTTTCTATACTCAGGGTATAAATTCTTCGGGTTATTTAAATGCCTACTTGTTATATTTTCTGTACTCAGGGTATATATATTTTGCGTAATTATTTATATTTTAAATTGACCAACTTTTCGTCATATAGTTCTAACTAATCAATTTTATTTATTTTAGGAGAAATTTCTTTGTCTGGTAATTTTATTATTTATTTTGTACATTAAAATTCGTCTATTCGGCATGCGATTATCCTTTTCATTGCTTAGGTCATATCGGATTCGATCAAATTCATGCAGATTAATTTTTCTTTATCTTAAATTTTTGCTTTTTGCTTTCGAAATTAAAATTGCTATAGTTGCAATGACGTGTCTTATTATTCAAATTATTATGCCAAATATGTCTGTTCTTAAGTTCCGGCTTATACCTTTTAAATTTATTATAATTTCCAGAATCTTTGTTTTTATAAAATTTCTGACTATGACTGGATTTGTATTCATCGTGAAAATTATTGTTTTTAACGAAAAGGTTTCTAAATTTATAATTGCGGCTATTGCTATTATTCTCTACATAATTTTTATTACATTGAAGCATAGTTTCTTGTTTCTGGTCACTTTCAATTTTGATACAGTAAAAACAATGTGTTGCCCTTATTAATTTTTCTTCGGCAGTATATATGAATTTTTCCGGGCTCATTTCTAGTATATTTTCGTCCGGTAGTAATTCCTCTTCTATGTATTTTTCTGGGCTTGTTTCTGGTATATTTTCTTCGATTTTAATTATTTGTTCATCAGTTTCCTGCTCGACTCGGGCTTCATTTCCGTCAATTGGCTCCATACGCGTTTCGACCTTTTTAATGTCGTACCTCATCATTTCCGTTTCTTCCTGTATTTCGTCACGGCAGGACTGTATTACCGTGTCCAGTTCCATCTTGATTATTTCATGGGTTTCTTGGCATTTTTCTAGCGTTACTGTTACCTCAGTATCCAGTTGATAAATTTTATTCACTTCTGTTAAAATCTCCGTTTTGTTTTGTTGTTGTTCCAACTTGTCAATATCTTGTTTAATTTCGTTTTTATTTTCTTCGAATTTATTATTTATTTCTTTTCCCCATTTGGAAAATATGTTGTTGGTTTCTATTAATTTATTAATTATGTTTTTCTCCAATTTGTTGTTGTTTTCTTCGATTTTCTTGAACCAGACGGCGAATAACTTCTCCATTTTTGATTCTTGCCCAATTGGTTCATCACTTTCTAACTGTTTTTCCCCGGACATGTTCAAGCTTAATTTATTTAATTTCCTTGTGCATTTAAAATTTAATTGTCCCCCTTTCTAAGCTTTGACCCTTTCAAATACACCACCTATATTTATTTTCCATAAAACCATTGGTTATGTGTGCAACTTACTGTTTCATATTAAAATATCATACGGTATTAGAATTTTTGCTAATTTTCAATAAATTGGTTGAATTGATTTATTTTAACTATACTGTATTTAAATGAGTCGTGCTAATTTATTTTAAATTGGTTTACTTCTAAATCCCTTGTGTTAAAATACTATTACGTTTTTATGAAAATTTGCTTTATTCTAACGTAACTAAAATTTTATTAAAATTTAACAGAAACCCTGTATTTGTGCCAATCATGTGCTATATTGCGAACAAATGTTTATTTTATTAAAATTTTCTATGAAAATAAATTTATTTTTGGCACACAAAAAAAATTTTTTTAATCTTTTTTTTTTTTTTAAATCCTGTTCTTTTTAGGTCAAATTTTTCTAAAAGTCCCACGACTTGGGCGCCATTTTGCTATGGTATTCTACTTTACTTTATGGGTAGCATATACCTGCAAAAATTTATTATAGAGCTGAGAACATACGTCCTAATCATCAGGTTGGGTTCCTTATAATTACAGCTAGCTTCTACTAATTAAAATTCACTAATATGTGTTATTTAAATTCATTTATTGATTTTCACTTGATCAAAATTACTATCGCTTTGCACAGATGGCTATATAACAATTTTGCTGATTAAATATCAACCAAAAACAATACTTCCGTTAATTACAATCTGTTATACATTCCATTTAATTTATTACACAAATTTTACGGTGTCTATTTGACACACATTAAATACAAACAGAAACGTTTAAAGCATTCTATACATAAACATAAATTGGAAAATCCTATTAAAACATTTAACTGTGCCGATATGACACTTGTTAAATACAAAGAGATATTTTAAAACATTCTTTACATAAATATAACTTGAAAACTCCTATTAAAAAAACATTCTGGTAACATTATAACTAATTACACAATTAATTAAACATGGATACTACATAATCAATATACATCGATAATTCTACAGAACGGTCTCTTTCCGTTTATTTCAAACAAAATTTTTGTTTTTGAAATTTATTAGCACAAAAATATTTGATTGTTGTTGTAAAAATGGTGAAATTCCACCCGCACTGGTCAATTTAAGAAAAGGCAACACTTACTGACATATTTTCCATTGGATTATTTATTGTTCTTCCATTAATACGGACCTTGATTAATTATTATTATCTTTCTCATTTGTCCATGCCATTGATTATTAACGGATTTACTTCGTTAACATATTGATATATTTATTCCATAGTCGTAGCACTCTGGAGGTGTTTTATACCCTCACTTCGATGCACTCTGGAATCTTAGTTATGACGATGATCACCTGGTCTGGTAAAGTGATACAGATGATTTCACTGGATGGAAAAGACAAGACTATCTCGGACTCTCTCGGACCGTTGCTTTTATTAACTCTCCTACAGGTGAAAAAACGCTATTGTTCGTCACACACCTGTGTTTAAGTTTTCCGTCAAACCTTTAACGTCTTTTTACGTTTTTTTCTGACGCGCACATCACCTTAATATTCTACAAACCTTTGTTTTTTATAAATGACCTCCGCTCTTTCACTATGGTGAGTCTTTAGCTAGCTTGGTCATATCTAATTTTTTTTATACAATAAAATCAACAGAACTACACAATTATATTATCTACAATCTCATTCTCCCTACAAAACTGAAGCATTGTTCTTGGTTTCTTGTGGATATTTCTAGAATATATAATTTTTTTATTACTCGAATGTAACTTAACATCGAGGGTTGCTACATGGGTCACTGACATTCATGTCGGGCGTTGACATCTCCTGCCAAAACTCTTTCATTGCTACATTAGGGTGTATACACTTACTTTATATATACTAGTATGCATAAATTTCCCGTTTTCCTATTAAAATTTCGTAATATTTCCTATCATTTGCTATCTATAGCAATATATATATATATATATATATATATATATATATATATATATATATATATATATATATATATATATATATATATATATATATATATATGTATATATATATACATCTATATATATATATATATATATATATATATATATATATATATATATATATATATATATATATATATATATATAGATCTCTGTCCGTGACATTCTAACCTATTTATTTGATATTGCATTAGTCTTGTCTAACTTATTAATATTGCTTTAAGGAACGACACATACAACAGTATTGAAAATTATTGTCTAAGGCTCCTCGACTTAACCACTAAAATGAAAATTGAAAAAACTTGTTTTAGACGAAAGTAAATATCAACTTCTGCCGAAGTTGTCCAATAATCAGAAATAATAGCGAAGAATACCAAATTGAAACACGCCAGTCGAAAACCCGTATGCCTTAACATAGCCCAACTTCACATCACTACTTTTCCAACAGCTTACCAACACTTTCATATCTTACGACTCCCTTCTCTACTTTCGCTTTTACTTACACACTATCACTCCACACTGTAACCACCCCGTTCTGCTCTGCTAGAATCTTTCTCTCGCTTTCTCTTCCCATTTTTGTCTAGGGTTCGCTAAACATTTCAAACCGCTAAAATCAGTCATTCAACCTACATAATATATTTGCTATGTGAGTGCAAATATTTACCATCATATATCATTCCTGGGGTGGTGGAGTCCAGGGACTCCGGGGAGCAGGCTGATGAAGTGGGAACAAGAACATGACCTTTCGATGAAGCTTTTCCCAAGACCGTCATCCGCGACGAAGAGCCTCATCATGCACGAGGTGACCCTGCTCATAACTAAACACGACGAATCTAGACGTGCAGGTCAATAAAACTCCCCAATCCACGGTGTCGCGTGACCCGTACGAAGGGATGGATGGCACCAAGGCGATGGTGTTATGAACGGAACCTCTGGAGTACCCGGAAAACCTCCAGAGTAACCTGCCTTGCACCACACAGGGGGTTCTGATGCCGTGGATAGTTATTTCCCGCA
This sequence comes from Tillus elongatus, assembly GCA_964006375.1. Classification (NCBI taxonomy): domain Eukaryota; kingdom Metazoa; phylum Arthropoda; class Insecta; order Coleoptera; family Cleridae; genus Tillus; species Tillus elongatus. The sequence goes on along the minus strand of OZ023263.1, from coordinate 92,935,058 downwards.
TTCTTGTGGTAACAACAGGGAGAAGGATAAAAATAACACCAAAACAAACGAGGCTCGAGGAGTAGCTCCGGATACAGGCTCGTGCCTCGAATCGATCCCGGACACGGAGACGAGTCACTCTGGCGGTCTCTCGATCGACGCAAACACAATAGATCAGGGGTCAGCTTTTGCTGCGGACCTGTCGCCAGCACCCAACCTGGAGGCCGGGTCTCACCGGAGGGCGGCGATGTCCATGGACACTGGGGGCGCCTCCACCAGTGAGAACCTAACTGCAGGGATAGAAGTGCTGTCTCTGCAGTCCAAGCGTCTTTCCGAAGCGCAAAGAAAGAAACTTCGAAGGACGCAGAAAATGGCGACCGAGACATGGACGGTCGACAAGCCAGCAAAGGGGCAAGAGAGGAGTGCGAGTCAGGAGAGGCAGCGCCCGGACTCGAATACACTTATAAAGTAGAGGCGTTCCAAAAAAGCCAGCGCCGAAACGGCGCAAATTGGCTTATATAGGGAGGCTGCGGAGGGCCTCGGGATGGCGGTGATTGACAGACACCATCCTGAAGTCACGATGGACCAGGAGAAGGCGTACTTGATCCAGGCTGGGGTGGTGGCTGCGGTGGACTCTCTTCAGGAAAGGGAGAGTCAGCCTCAGTTCCACAGGGCGCGCCTGACGGAAGCATCCTCTGGATCACCTTTGTCGGCCCACGGTCGCGAGACTGCCTGCGTAAAACAGTCGGAAGCCTTTGTCAGAATTGGGAGTGGACGGATTTGACAGCCGCCGATCCCAAACCCTTCTCAAAGAGACGCAAGTTCTTCGTATGTATCCCTGATATCGTCGCACAAGAGACGGTGGTCAGTCGACTCATGGTCCAGAACCCAGAACTGAGGACGCAACATGGTCGATTCTGTGCAGGAAGGCGGAGGAGAAAGGACAGACTCTCGCCTACTCAATCGACCAGGCATCATACAGGGCCCCGAAAGGATCTTCCCTTAAGGCATTCTTGGGCGTGGGCAGGGTTAGCTTCCGCCCACTGGGGTAGCAACTGCGCGTTGATGGGACTTGGGTTCCTTCAAGTCAACCTCCAACACAGTAGGGCAGCCACGGCCGGACTACTGATGGCTCTAAGGAACACTGATGTGGCCCTCATGCAGGCACCGTTCTCCTATAAATGAGAGATCAAGGGACTCGGCAGAGCACCTGGAAAGCTCATATATAGCAGATCCAGTGAGAACCCGAAGGCCTGCAATTTTGTCATAGAGACGATAGAGTTTCTGCCTTTAATCAACTTCTGTTACAGGGACCTGGCAAACATTAGAATTCCATGTGGAGGAGCAGATGGGCAGAGGGACATTATTGTCGGATCGGCCTATATACCCAGGAATAGCACGGATCCTCTTCCACCCAAGAATTGAAGCAGCTGATGGTGGGCAGTAGAGCAGGTGGATGGCAGACCATCATCGGCATGGATGCGAAGGCGCCCCACTAGTTGTGGGGTAGTACGGACACAAACTTTAGAGGTGAGTCACTTTTGCAATTCTTTATGAAATTTAATTTAGACATATTGAATAAAGGAAATACATCGACCTTCGTCACAAGGCGGCACGAGAAAGTTTTAGATGTAAAAGTTTCCACCAAGTTTCTGGGTGAGTTTGTAAAGAACTGGACTGTATCTGTGAGTAGCTCAGACCACAGTTACATCCGGTTTCAAATTGCCAAAGTCGAAAACCAAACCGTCTGGTACCGGGACCCTCGCAGGGTGGACCGGGAAGCCTACAGGGCAGACCTAGCAGCGGAACTGCGGGCGGTTAAGAGTACCATAGACAATTCGATAGACCTCGAGATGGCGGTAGCCCAAGTTCGAGACGCAATCACCTCGGCCTATAACGTTAACTCAAAATGAGGGCGTCCACCAGGAATGTCCCGTGGTGGAACGAGGACCTCAGGCAAAGGAGGACGCATGTTTGTGTGCTGTTCAACGCATCCAAAAGGTCGGGGGTATGGATGAATACAGACATACCCTAAAGAGCTACAACAAAAGACTGAGTGGTGCCAGGAAGGGGTCCTGGGGGAGCCACTGCGAAGAAGTAGAGAACACATCCGAGAGTGTTCGACTACACAAGATCCCGTCCAAGGGCACTCAGACCAACATAGGCTCCCTGAAAACATCCTCGGGAGGTTCTACAAGTGCGGTGAAGAAAACTATGGAAGTTCTACTACAAACCCACTTCCCCGGCTGCAACATAATAAACCAATCACCCTTGGACTGGGAACACTCAGAGAGAGAGAGAGGGGCGCCATACAGGCGGGCATCTAAAGAAAACTGGACAGTCGCTAAAAAGGTCGTTACTTGAAGTAAAATCAGATGAACTATAAACAGCTTCAGGCCCGGGGTAATGCCCATCTTTCTCCAACAGGGTATAGACATTCTAGAGCCGGCGCTTACTCTCATCATGAGGGCCAGCCTGGCACTGAGGTATATTCCGAGGGCATGGAGACTGGCCAGGGTTGTATTCATTCCTAAGCCTGGGGACCCATAGGGGAAATCTGTTGCAGGTGGATCTGTTCCATGCTCAGGGACAGGTCGGTGTTTAACTCACTTGCGGGGGGCTCTGCTCACCCGGGTCGCTACGGTATCGGGGTGGCAATCGCGGACGGGCCCCAAGGAGAAAAAAATATATAATTCCTGGTCCCATATACCCCATTCTACATCATTTTATAATATTTTTAAAGTAGAGCGATTATCAGCACCATGGGTTCTTAGAGCTTTATTAAATTTGTATTTGCTGCTAATAGTCTTAGTAGAATCTGGAAGTTTGTAAAACTTTGGGGTAAAGAATGATATGTGCCCCTGAGATACCGCTTTTTAGTATAACGCAGGTTGGGCATTGTCGACTGAATGAATCCCAAACGCAGGATACATTTGATAATTTATCGGTTTTCAATTATCTCTTATCATCAAATCTGACAAATTTTCGTATTTCTTTAAAGCGAAATGTGGACATTGTCGCTCGGTATATAGGATTAGCAAATTCAGCACAAAATAGTTGTCTCGCAGCTTCTGTCAACTCTCGCATAAATAAGTAAACCACAGAATGCAGGGAGCTCATCAACGGTTTACGATTTTCCTTTTGCACCGTAAACATGTGGTCTTTTTAAATTAGTGCAGTCTGTAATTCCTTGTATAATAACTGGTGCTATAAATAACTGAAACGCTTCTTTTGGTGTTGCAGTCATATACTTTCTTGCCAGTCCTGCCGCGCGCCAAATCATATTTTGTAGTTGAACTCTAATTTTTTTTGCGATTCCAGACTTCATTACACATCACTTGGAGCCATGTAATCAGTTGTTGAAGAAAAGGTCGGATAACCAATATTGCCAGCATCATCCTCCGAATTATCGTCAACATCATCACTACTGGATCCAGAATACTCGCCAGCAACCAACTCGAAATTTGTGCCTTCTGTGTGATCACTTTATGATTCCCATACGTCACTTTCTCCAGAAGCCAGATAATCACATTCATCTGCCCATTGCGACAGTATTACCTCCACATCGTCAATAGGTGTTGAAGAATGACATCTGCGACAAAAATTAGAAAAAAAAAATTCGCTTAAAATTCGTTAAAGTGCCAAAACATATAGAAAACATGTTTTGGGAACATTTTTTTTTGTATCTTTCGGTCTGTCGGTCTATAGGTCTGTCGATCTGTATGTCTGTCTCTTTCTAGCCACGATAACTTTACAACGAATTGATATATCGTCTTCAGATTTGGTATACAGTTAACACCGAACAAACGAACAGTTCGGATTGTTTTTAGCTAAAAATCTCTTCAGGGGGTAGTGGGTGAGTGGGAGACGATTTGGTGAAAATTAAAATTTTTTCGTTAAACCTCGAGTAATATAACGTATTAGGGTTTGTTTATTAGAAACCTTTCAACGTTATCAACCATCTGGTATCATGTGCTGGAATTAAATTTGGGGTTGAATGAGTGGGGGAAGAATATCGGTGACAAAATTTTAGAGCTTTTTTTTATAAAACGGCGTCAAAAGCCTCAAAACATAATATTAAAAAACTTGTTTCTGGAACAAAAATATTGTTTGTCTGTCGGTCTTTGGTCGGTCGGTCGGTCGGTCGGTGGTCGGTCGGTCCGTCGGTCGGTCGGTCGGTCCGTCGGTCGGTCGGTCGGTCGGTCGGTCGGTCGGTCGGTCGGTCGGTCTCTCGGTCGGTCGGTGAGTCGGCCGGTCGGTCGGCAGATCAATAGGCGCAAGAGTCGGACGGTCGGTAGGCGCAATAATTTTCAAACGATTCGAGATATCATTTCCAAATTTGGTATACAGTTCGCACCTGACAAAGGAGCACATCGAATGGTTCTTCGGTAAGATCGCTTCGGAAGGAGGGGATAAATGAGGGGTGATTTGGGAAAAATGGAGTTTTTTTTTCGTAAAAACTCGAGTACTATGACGTTTCGGAAGTTTATGGTACAGGAATACGAATAATTTCTTTGTGGTCAAGTCATGGACCCTAAGTTTGTTTTGTAACAATGTATTTATGAGGAGAGTTGTTTATCACAGCTATGTGGAAGTTATAATTTGCAGCGCTATTTTTTCCTAACCGTCGTCACCAACTCTGACGTTTTTCACATCCTTTTTTGAAGCCATTATCGTATGTGTCTCCCAAGTGTGCAATTTTTATTTCAACTGATTGACAACTAACTGCACCTGACTTTTATACATCCAGCAGTAATGCAACCCAAGCAACATTTAAAGTCATATTGACGTAAAATCGCCCTACCAATAGGTCGGCGACCAAATCACCACAGGTCATTTTCAAGTAAAATTTAAGTGTATATTACCAATGTGGGGAATAAAGTCAAAGTAATATGGAAGTAGATAATAGGTCCAGCAAGGCGTTTCGACCAAGGCGTTTTAGTTATATTTAGGGCCTTTTCATTCAACATTGGGCCAATGGACGTAATATATTGGTAAATATGTGCTACGCTTTACTTGAATCTGACATCTAGGCGCCTAGTGCCGTGACGTTCTTAACAACGAACTACGCATGTGACATTATTCGGTTCTGCAGGATCTGTGGTTATGTATGTATAAACAAACAGTAGAGTAGTAGAGATATTGTCCATCTTTGTCAAAAAATGACATCTTGAATGATCAAAGAACTTACTTCAAATATTTGCAACAATGATAAAGGTGATTCGCACTGTATAAAGACAAAACCCACTGCAGTTATGTTTTTTTCTGTTAACATTATGATGATACTTCGATAAAATTCAAGCGCCCGTATAAAAGATAAAATTAGTGAAAATAAAAAATTATTCAAAATTCTTGAAATTCTGATTTTGGAGGATTGGTGATGTAAACAACACAAAACTATCTTGTCATTTTCCAATACAACCAAGATGGATAACGCAAAATTAATTTAATATGGCTGCCCTTCTAACATTATTGACCTGAAAGTTAATTTTGCCCTATTTTTTTACCTATAAGTCACAATTACTAATGACAGGGCAAACTAACCAAACTTTGAAGGCATTTTGTCCTATTATGGGAATTTCAACTATATAGTAAACGAATTTTGTTTGAATTTATTAGAAATGAAACATTTTCGTGTATAGAAATATATATTACTTATATCCGTTCACAACAGAGAGACATATAGGAATGATTATACAGCGCTTTTGGTCTTTGATTCCATAATATAGACACTAATAGAAAATAGAAACAAAATAAAGTAAGTAAATAAACATAAACATGACAGCTGAACGTGTTGCCACTGCTTTACTCCATTTGGCATTAAAATGGATGTATTATATTGAAGGGGGAAACGTGCTGATTTGATGTAAGTCACTTTGAATGATCAGCATCTATCACTATTTTTCTGTGAGCATTCTTTACTACTACTCTATAATAGTTTGTAGTATGTTTGTAAAATTTTATTGGTTTCAAAGGGGCATTGTAACACTATATTTGTTACTGGTGCACGCACATTAACAACAAGAATAAACTTTTATTGATGAAGTTTATCAACTGACACACCTTTAAGATTGACAAATGTATTTCACTGCTGTACACTTTGAACTTTGAGGACAATTTTTATTTCAAGTCAGATTTTATGGGTATTTACAACTCGAAGGTAGGCAATTTGACTTGGAAGACCATTTTTGCAGTAATTATCACTTTATAGCCGATCAGAAAGCCATTTTAGGTTAGCTCAATGCCTAAAATATTTCCTGTGCTGTATTGCAAGGAAATTGGTAATATATATGTAAGCTGGACTTCATAAGAAGACCTCCAATTTACTATACCACAGAGACATATTGCAGGTTAATATTAGGTAATAAATTACCTTAAAGTAGGTATTTCAGGTATCTGGGCTTAGTAGTCGATTTTCAGTCCAATTTAGGGCACACTTCGACCTAAAAATTACCAACTCTGGAACTGAAACACAAAAGTATATTCAAGTATATTTTATGAGTAAAATTAAACCAATTTTTTCCCAATTTAATTACTTGTAAGTTACTGACTTTGGAGTAATTTTAATAGTCAAAAATAAGCTAGTTCGGAGCCGCATTTCCAAATTTGTAGTCATTATGACAATTAAGGCAACATTGTGGTTAATTATTACTAAATTACAACTTGGTTAGGTCATTTGGACTCGAGTGCTGGTTAACACGCCTTAATTTGTTGCTTGGGAAGTTTCAACTTGCAGAGACACGCACAATTCCGCGCAGCAATGCCTGACAAAATTTAATAACACTCAGCCAGCTATGAACAAGTCGGTACTTGTTTTATATGAACTAATAATAGACGGGCTTTAGCGGCCCGGTGTATGTAAATACGGGATTCTAATGGAAAATGTTTTTTGTTTCAATTTCTTAGTACACTTCAATGTTTTTTAACCAAATGTGTGTTATATAAAGACGTGTTTTACGCATATCTAAATTAAGCCGCTTGAAACTATTTTAAACAAATTACAAGTAACCAAAATCTCTCCGAGTCTGAGAGTCCCGGTTTATGCATTCTAGGGTTAACTGTCACTGTTACAGCTTAGACATATATTTTGAATTTTATCTATTGTTTTAGTAATCTTTTACGTAGAAAATATTTAGTCAGTTTTCACAGAAATTTGTTTGTGTTGCTGTAGAAATCATTTTTTCGTAACATTTTTGTGAAATTTGGTAATTAATTATAAATGTTAAATAAGTTATTGTAAAAATTTTTTTTCTGATTTTCGTGGAAAAAAACCTTTACATTTTTGGAGGTGTCGTCAAAACGTTTTTGCGAATAATCATATTTTGGCAGGTGAGTAAATAGCTTGAAGAGTTTCGCTGGCCAGGAAAATAGAACCAGCTTTCTTCGGGAATTTTTTCAGTTTATTTTCGGAACATTATTCTACTTCTTCAAACAACAAAGTTATTTTGATGAAATATGAACATTGTTGCTACTATATAGGTTATACTGGAAGAAAAATTTCATGTTTGTTTTCTTTAAAAAATACATATTTGCTATTAAAAACATTTTTATCAAAACAGACTACCGCAACGCACTTGCTGCGTCCAGACTTTTTGTGTTATGTTAGAGGAGATGAAAATGAAGGCTTCAATTACTAAAATAAGCTTAACTTTAAACTAAGGCAATTTAAAATATGTAGAATTATTATAGTTAGTTCTCCTTTCACTTAATTTTTTGCAAATACATGTTATTACAGAGTCTACTAGGTACTCAACGTTTTCTCCTTCATATTGCACTTACCCTCCAATTTCCTTGAATAGGTAAAAAGAAATTATTAATAATTCGCTTTGATTTCACCGAGCTGCTCACGCTGTATATAATGCATTTCATTTGCTCTTTTCACTATCGTCTATTCTTTACTCAGCTTCAAAGTGGTTCTAAAGCCAACCTCATAAATTATTACTAAACATGAATTATTAAAATATTTTCTGTCGAGATCTACTGCGAACATTACTTCTACCTTACTGGATGTATGGTGTTAATGTTATACACTTTACTAGTTTATTTTGTAGCAAGCAATATAAAAAGCAAAGTGTGGTAACATGTGGTAAATCAGGCAATATTGTATGAAGATTCACTTTTATCAAGCTGCATTTAACATATGTTAAATAGTATACTTCATTATTAATATAATATTTTTTTATTTAGTCAAGACAATTAGAGCATTTAGAACGTTGTTTCTGGAAGTTGTTACACAAGTTATTTTTTTATAAACGATGGTATTTATCTAGGCTTTTAATGAAGTTTCTTTCAGAATTTATATGTTTATATATATATATATATATATATATATATATATATATATATATATATATATATATATATATATATATATATATATATATATATATATATATATATATATATATACTTTATATGTTTGCTGTACTCTTTGTGATTCTTTATTGATTACGTGAACTGCAGTTTCGAACCGTCCCGGTTCATCTTCAGCACGCTAAATGAAGATTGGAACCTATGATGAGCACTGATAAGTACACTTGGAGAACCCAAATCACCACAACAAATTTTAAAAGACCTGACGATCGTTTCACTAACCAAGTCAGCGTCATCAGAGGATGAAACATTCTAAATACTTAAAAAACTAACATCAACATATATACCGGATCTTAGGTAAAGAGATCGAACTGAGATGGGAAACTAGTCGCAGGCAAATTTCACAGTGCAGATATACCAGGGAATTAAGTTATATTAAGAACGTGGCCGAATATAACGGATACACTGCTTGCCTAGTGAAAAAATTAATCAACAAACAGAAAACAAAGACAATGTTGACGGAATCAACGACGTTTAGAAGAGAAAAATCGGAAAAAACTTTGTTTGCTTACCATTTGAACCTAGAATCACGAGGGGTCTAGACAGCATTTTTTAAAAAGTCAACTTACAGCTAACCTTTTCAACAACGAATACCTTAAAAAACTTGCTAGGTAACTCAAAAGACAAGGATAGCGCGGATAAAATGCCGGGAATTTATGAAATAAGTTGTAAAGATTGTAATCTTAAATACGTCGGACAAACAAAAAGATCGATTGGAATTAGATTCAAAGAACACTTATCCCAATTACGTTACGGTACTGTAGATAAGTCTGCCGTCGCCTGACACATTTGGCATAATAATCATCACGTGATAAAGATAATCTGAAATTAATAAAAAATGTTAGAAAACCAGGACAACTAAACGGGTTCGGGAGCGTATATGATGCGAAATATAGTTACAACAAAAATTGTATGAACGCTTCACCACCGCCAATTACGAGTCACCTGATCGATTGCTTTGTTACATAAAATTCCCACGTTTTCGGCAGGTTCTAAAGATAACATAAGTTACAGTTATTGCCGCCAAAGGAATCGATGTTCATTTAGCTGTCGTTGAACCTTCTCAAAACTATTACAGATGGACACTTTTTAGATAAAGTAGTAGGGACAGCGCAAAGACCTTATCCGGCAATAAAAATACAATACACTGTGAAATTTGCCTGCGACTAGTTTCACATCTCAGTTCGATCTCTTTACCTAAGATCCGGTATATAAGTTGATGTTAGTTTTTTAAGTATTTAGAATGTTTCATCCTCTGATGACGCTAACTTGGTTAGCGAAACGATCGTCAGGTCTTTTAAAATGTGTTGTGGTGATTTGGGTTCTCCAAGTGTACTTTTCAGCACGCTACTCAGTAGGTTTATATCGTAAAAATCAAAACATGTACCAGAATTTGGATCTTTACGTCAAAAGGAAAAAAGCTATAAGCATTAGAGTTCTTCTTCTTAAAACGTTCAAGTGGCGATTAGAAACGTCAAAATTGACATGTTTTAGATAAAGAACCTGAAACTCATACGGCTTCTGTAGCAGAAATGTAGTAAGAAGGATGTTCAATATAGCCTTAAGTTTCAGATTCAGCCGTCATTGTCCTTCATTTTAGTTAAATATTTGCAGAAAATCAATTTCAAATTGACCCTTTCTCTGATGCTTTGTCAGTAGTTTCAATTAGAGGGTCGTAATACGTGAATAAAAAACTTTGTGCCCCTTTTAAAGCATTTGCGCGTACGGAGCAGCATGATATTTGGCATAGTTAAAGTTCATATAAAGAAGAAGATGATAAAATGTATGTATAAAATGCGTTAGAAAGAGATTAAACAATGCTTTGCTCTAATTAGACAGTAGGATTCCGAGTGCCAGGTTTGAGCTGACGGTTAATATATTAATATTTCAATGTAAAACACACATTACTCAATGGTAGTTGTTGTTGTTGTTCGCGCTAGTTAATTGATTGACTTCGATCAATCGAATAAAAAATTATTTATTAATTATTATTACATGAAAATATATAACTACTGTTTACAAATATTAAAGAGTGAACTTAACACTAAGACGACTAAACTAATAATGTTTTTCTACTGTCTCACTACCATCACTTAACTACGTTTCCACCTCCAGTCTTTAGTTCCACAGAATGCAGAGCTCTGTCGTTCCCGTGTGAAATGCCGATTCAGCAGTTTGTACACTTGTGCAGTGATATGGACTGCAAGGTTCCAACCGTCGTTCCCACATGAAATGCGATCTCAGCAGGCTGATGGCTTATGCATTTTTGCAAGATGGCAGTTCTCATGGCTGGCGGCTGTAACTGTATCCTATGTTGGTTGGTGTGGAATGTAACATCTCCCACCCCAAGTTTGAACATGCAGTGGAATGGAATGTTCAAATCACAATATCTTGATTATTAGATTTGTCCTTATCGATCTCCTTGATTTGTGGAAACCATTTAGCTAAAACATACTTATACAAAGTAAAACAAACAATACAGATTATTAAAATGTATAATAAGATGGTCCATAAGCTGATTTTGTTGATACGAATGGGTCCCTCATGTAGATTTTGGATGTTTCTTCTTTGCTCTTCTAAAGCCGTTTGTATATGATTTATTTCTTCTAAGTTGATCGGGTCCAGTTTGATCGGGATGGTTTCTTTCTCTTCTACTCTCTTAAGTTGATATTGGATATCGACTTTGGGAAGTTCCATAATTCCAAAATGATGGCGTGAATCTTGATGTGTTCTCATGGTATGTTGATCGATTGATATGTCGCAATTTGGGTAAATTTCCACTAGGTAGGTTCCTTCCAGAGGTATGTTATCTTTGGACTTTCCACATTGTTGTACGGCGACCACTTCTTTAGGGGCTATGATCATCCACTTATTGATTTCAAGTTTTTGGATCTTGGTATTCTCCACTTTAGTCAGTAGCGGGTGGCAAGTGTTATTTTTCATATATTTGAGCATCTGCACTTCACAGGGTGGCGATTGTTCGATTTTCATGGTGTTCGTTTCTTGACATAAGTATTCTTGATTTGATACTTCCTTGCATTTGTGGTTGGAGAACATATAGTTTTGCTCATTTAGGAGAAGGTATTTGGATTTTGGTATTATAACTTGGAAGTTATTATTGATTGGAACCGGTAGAGGGTATAAATGATAGTAATTGTAATTCTCGATTTCAACTATAGGAATTTCTATTATAAAAACAATTTTGTTTTCCTTACTGTAAACTTTAATATCTAGTGTCTGTTCAAATAATAATATATTTTCGATCTCAGGTGTAAATGGTAACTTACTTGATATTAATTTTGTTTCTACGAATTTTATTTCCGATAGGAGATCTGTTGGTTCAGTCATTGAGTTATGAAATGTATTTAATTTTGCAAAACTGATAGCTACTTCGATTTTCTCAAATATGTCGTATATAGTTTGGTAATAGGCACTAATTTGTGATAGGAGCATTTGAATAAGAAAAAAGTTATAAGTTTCAGTGTTTTCTAATTTGATGTTTTTGATTGCCATTTCAGTTTGAACTATTCTCGATTCTAAAATGATCTGATTATGTTCAAGAGTCCGAGTCACATTGTAAAATTTTGATATTGAGGCTTGCAGTAACGTAATTTGTTCTGCCATTAATGTTTTAATTTTGAGCTGGCTTTCTGAAAGCGATGTGATTGCTTGATCGTATCTTAAGGCATCACCTTGATCTAAATTTCCAGTAATTGCCCTTATTATTGAACCAATACCATCAATGAGCCCTCTTTTCGTTCTTTTATAGACTGGATTTAATTGGATTATTTGTCTGTTTATTCTATTTTCTAGATTAACGACCAAATTATAAGAGTTATAGAATTCTCTCTTATGTGATGTAGAGTTCTCTATAGCAAATTTTAGTCTTAGAAAATTTTGTTGAAGCTCTTTAAATTCCTCTAAAATACTGGTGATGTCAAATATTTGTATAAATGACCAGTGATCTATAATATTTTGTGCTGAACCTAGTTTTAGAGGTAGGAGGCCGGGATAATCGTTGAGGTGATGAAACTTGGGGGTAGTAATGTCACAGACTGTCACTGTTCCCCACCTGTAACAACCGAAGTTGGTTTTAGTTCTTTAAAGTGGACAGTTTGAATTTTGTTATTACTATCTTTAATTTTCGCCTTATTATTTTCTACAATTTCTATAATAGTAAATGGCCCTTTAAATTTATTTTCCTTCTTGTTTCGCCTTCCCAATTTTTTATAAACTGTTTGTCCTAATGTAAACTGATAGGTTTCCGGCCCCAAGTGATTTCTGGAGTCTAGTATTCTTTGCTTATTGCTGATTTGATTTTGGTTTATCGATTTGTATAAGTTTTCAATTTTGTTCTTATGATTTAAAATGTACTCGTTAAAGAAATTATCTTTTATCAGATCTGAGGGATCCCTTGCATTGGTGTGTCCTAGGGTAAGTTCTAAAGGGGTATATTTAGTTGAAGAATGTATTGAATTGTTGTACGCAATTACCGCGTACTTCATAAGAGTTCGAACATTTTTATTTTTGTGTATTTCTCTTAATATTCTTAAATGTTCCAGCAGAGTCGAGTGAAATCTTTCGACTAGGCCGTTTGATTCGTGGTGGGCTGGAGTCGTAAAGTGAATATTTATTTTGTGTAATTTTAACAGCTCTTGTACCATTAGGTTCTTAAATTCAGTTCCAGAATCAGAGATTATCCGTGAGGGCGTACCGTAAAATGAAAAGTATGTTATTAAGGACTCACATATTTCTATGGCGTTTTTGCTTTCTATATGTATAGCCTGACCTAGTCTACTAAAGGCATCTATTATTGTTAAAAATTGTTGATTGTCAAATTTAAATATATCGACATGTATTAATTCGAAAGGTTTACCTACAGTTTCAGTTAATAACAATGGGACGTATGGTGGGTTTCGATTATACTTTGTTTCGTTACAAATTATGCAGTTATTTATATAATCACTAACACCTTTTTTCATATTTGGCCAGTAATAATTTCTTTTTAGTTTTTCTAAAGTTTCAGATATGCCGCGGTGGTTAGCCTTACCTTCATGTTGATATTTAATCATTAGTATCTGTTCGCCTTCTTCTTTAATGGTATTTACCATTTTGGTGCACATTATCATTTCCGAGTTACTACGACTAAAGTGCTCTATATAGGTCTGGTTAAATACGGGATACATGGATTTGTCATAGAAGTATAAATGAAAGGTTTTGTCTTCACAAGTGTAAGATCTAAGGAATTCTAGAATGAGTTGCTTATTTGACTTAGGGATTTTAATATGTGTAATTTTATGATTATGAAAACTTTCTGTTTTAACATCTATTTGATTGTGGGGATTGTTTGCAATAATTATTTGGTTGTTTTTATTGTTAATTATTTCATCAAGAATTGGAATGCCGTTATTGAAGTTATCATTTCCACCTACCGTGTGTACTGTTTCAAAAGAATTTTGATTATTTGTGTGTCTTGGTGGTTCCTCTGTTCTTTCTGTTTGATTGTTATTTAGATTGTCCGCAGGTCTTAAAAGGACGTCTGAAATTATTAAAATTTTGTCCTTTGTTTGTCGGCTAGTAGAGGGTCTAGAGTTTATATCTGTGTATTCTAAGTTTCGGTTCGTTGATGGTTGAGGGTTTATGTAACTATTTTCCGTCGAATTTTGAAAAAATTCGGCAATGTCTTGATTTACCTGACCTGGATTACCTATTATACTTTCATTCTCTATTGCATTGATTTGAATTCGGGATAGAGCATCGGCATTGGTGTTTTGTTTTCCCTTTTTATAAACTATTTCATAGTCAAACTCTTCCAACCGTAACCTCCACCTAACTAATTTTGAATTGGGTTCTTTTAGGTTAAAGAGCCAAACTAATGGTCTGTGATCAGTATAAATTTTGAATTTGCGTCCAAACAAGTAGGGTCTAAAATACTTGCATGCCCACACTATGGCTAACAGTTCTTTTTCTATTGTTGAGTATTTATTTTCAGACTCGTTCAATGTTCTAGAGGCATATGCTATTGGTTTATCGTAGGGTATTTCTCCCTGAGACAAGACCGCCCCCAGAGCAAAGTTACTAGCATCCGTCGTAAGGATAAACGGCTTTGAGAAATCTGGATATTGAAGTATTGGGCTGTTTATTAGCAAGTTTTTACAAATCTCGAAGGATTTAATAAACTCTGGACTGTGAATGACTTTGTTATTCTTTTTTAAGCAAACCGTCATGGGTTTAGTAACTTTCGCAAAATCTTTAATAAATTTCCTGTAATAACCGAGAAGACCTAAAAATGATTTTATTTCCTTCTGAGTCTTGGGAATTGGAAATACTTTTATTGCTTCGATTTTATCCGCATTTGGTTTAACCCCTGCAGGTGTAATAACATGGCCCAGGTAAGCCACTTCTTTTTTTAAAAATTCTGATTTATCCAATTGGACTTTAAAATTTGCTTCCCTTAGTCTACTAAATATTTGCCTAAGCCGGTGAATATGTTCTTCCAGGGACGTACTGAAAATTATTATGTCATCCAAATATACCAGACAAATTTCGTTTTGAAAACCTCTAAGTATATTATCCATCACTCTCTGAAATGTCGATGGAGCGTTTTTTAACCCGAAACTCATTCTCTTAAATTCCCAATGGCCATTTTCCGTTGAAAATGCTGTTTTAGGAATATCAGTGGGGTCCATTTCGATTTGGTGGTACCCACTCGCAAGGTCTAGTGTACTAAAATATTGGCTTTTCCCGAGTTTATCTAATATATCCGCGATGTTAGGGAGAGGATATTTATCGTTAACAGTTTTGTCATTAAGTTTACGGTAGTCAATAACCATTCTCCATTTCCGTTTTCCCGAAGCATCTAATTTTTTTGGTACGATCCAGATAGGGGAGGACCAAGGAGACGTGGAGGGTTGAATAATTCCTTGTTCAAGTAATTTTGAAATTTGATCTTTTACCTCTTGTTTGTGAATTTCGGGATATCTATATGATTTTGTAAAAATAGGCTTTTCGTCCGTTAATTCGATTTTATGTTTAATTTGGTTCGTGAATGTTAGTGGCAAGCCTTCACTATAAAATATGTCCCTAAATTCAAAGCAGAGTTTACGAATGGCCTTATATTCCTCTTCGTTACAATGACCTAATCGTAAGTTTCTTAAATTAGATTTGAGTATGTTATCGTAATCTATATTATATGGTTCATCCGTTTCCATTTTTTCAATAAAATTAATTTCATTCACGTTAATTATTTCAATTTCTAGCGGTTCATATATGATAATTTTTACAGGATTTTCTTTAGGGTTAGTTAATGTAGTTGTTGCAAAATAGTTTTCAATTGTTACAATAGCTTGTGGCATCTCAACATTACAGCCAAAGTTAGTATATTTAAGGATGCCTGTTCCGGATTGACAATTTACTGGTATTTTAATTTTTTGCTGTGTTCTAGCCGGAATGACGTATCTAATAGGTTTAAAATTTGTGTTATTTGTATTTTTGTTATTCCCTTGGAAAATATCATAAACAATCGGCACAATAGCATTTGGTGTAATTATTTTAAGGGCATTTAGGTCAATGTTAGCTTTTAAGGATCTTAAAAGATCGGTTCCAATAAGACCATCATAATTATCAGAAAAATCAAAAAGGTAAAACTTATGTTGGCCAGGTGCTTTAAAATTTTTAAATATGGGTATATCAGCTGTTTCACTGTGAAAAGTAATGCCGTGAGGTGTTTGTATATTAAAAACTTCGTGTTTTACACACTTAGCATAATATTGTTTTGCTAATGATGGTTTTATTAAACTTCTAGTGCTACCAGTATCAATAAGGAATTTCGCTCTAATTTCGGGAATATTGACATATGGTAACCTTGCGTGTATATTATTTATGTATATTATCTCTGATTTGGTAGAGACTTGATCACCTGAAAATTTTCATCGTTAGGAGATGTTTCATTGTATTGAGGGTGAGTTTCGTTTTGATAATAGCAATGTTCAGGGTATTCGCTTGGTACATTTAGTAACTGATCAAAATCTGGCAATGGATTGTGTTCCAATTCTTGGGGACATTGTGGCATATTAAACGTATCAAAGGTTTCGTAATAGTTTTGGTTGGTATTCGTGTTTTCGCCAGTTGGAAAGGGATGTTCATTAATTTCTTGATTGAAAAGTTCCTCAGATACGAATGCTGTTTTCGGTCTAATAGAATTCCCAGATGAAGTATCCATTGGCTCCGGTGCATATCTATTTTGGTTTTGGTTTTGATTCCTTAGAATGGCACTAGTTCGCTGATTTGCGAATCTAGAGTGTTGTTGAGAAGGTAATCTATTTCCTGGTTGCCAATGGTTATTATTAAAATTGGGTTTAGAAAAATTTTGAAATTGCCTGTTAATAATTTGTGAACTGGGTCTTGGCTGATAGGTATTTTGACCGAATGTTGGTGTAAATGGGGTGTGTGATAAATATGGCATTTGTGGTTTTGGTGATTGCTGAAATTTGGTGTAACCATATGGGGTGAAATTAGGATGATTATACTGTACCGGGAAATTAGGTACGTATGAAGTGTTCGGGTGCATTTTTGAGGGGTTGAATGAGGGTTTTTGGATAGCTTTATACGCAGACTGAGAGTAAGATGTGTTACTACTACTATTATTATTGCTAAAATTTTTAAAATTAAGTTCTTCCGTAATAAACGACATGGCCTGTTCTAGAGAAGATGGGTACTTTAATCTGACTACAAGTTGCAGATTATATGGAAGACCACTTATGAACGTTTTGAGTGCAAAGTCATCATAATGAATTATTTTTATTCTCTTTTCATTTTCGTCTTGAATACATTGGTTTAATTTAGACAAAAGTAAACTTCTAGCGTCTTGTATTCTTATACCAAAGTCTAAAGGTTGCTCATTTTTTAAGGGTCTCATATTTATTAAGTCCTGGATCAAACAATCTATGCTTCGCTGGTCAGAAAATGACAAAACAAGACTATTTTTAATGGAATCCCAAGATGTGATTCCAAATCTTGAACATATCAAGTCGGCGGCTCTGCCTGTTAATTTATTTAAAATTGTATCGATTAAGCTAGCATTTATAGGGTCATCTAAATTATTTCTATTCTGAAATGTTTTTAAGAAATGTTCACATGATTGCAAAAATCTATTTAGTTGCCTGAAATTGCCATCAAACAGAGGTATGTTGTCTGCCTGGTATCTTAAAAGTGCCATGTCTGGTCTGTTTTGTGTCATTGTTACACTTTCGTCAATTATTGATTGATCTGGGCCTTGTAAATTTGAAAATTGTCTAACTAAGGTACTAATATCATCAAAACTCATTAATATTTATAGTATTTTAACTGTCTTTAAGCACACAAACAAAAATATAGCAATAAAATAAATTAAAGTACTAAATCGAGAATCACTTAAAATATATAAGTAAAAGAAAGGATTGTGAGCAAAACTTACAGAATTAGCGTTGCTACTAGGTACATCTTCTTCTGCTTGGCCTTTAGGTTCGGACGATGTGTGTTCTTCCCCCAGGTTCGCTTTGGTTGATTTCCAGTACGTAAGAGCGATGCTTGTCCCTATCACCGGAATGTTCAACTTTTTCTCTGTCGATTTAACTGTTAAGACAGAACGGTTCCACGATTTTTGTTTTCACCGTATCGACAAATCCTACCGACTGCGCCAGTTAATTGATTGACTTCGATCAATCGAATAAAAAATTATTTATTAATTATTATTACATGAAAATATATAACTACTGTTTACAAATATTAAAGAGTGAACTTAACACTAAGACGACTAAACTAATAATGTTTTTCTACTGTCTCACTACCATCACTTAACTACGTTTCCACCTCCAGTCTTTAGTTCCACAGAATGCAGAGCTCTGTCGTTCCCGTGTGAAATGCCGATTCAGCAGTTTGTACACTTGTGCAGTGATATGGACTGCAAGGTTCCAACCGTCGTTCCCACATGAAATGCGATCTCAGCAGGCTGATGGCTTATGCATTTTTGCAAGATGGCAGTTCTCATGGCTGGCGGCTGTAACTGTATCCTATGTTGGTTGGTGTGGAATGTAACACGCTTTTCTTGGCTGCGGATAATTATCCATTAGCCCATTGTCCGATTTATTTTTCGAGCGTTAGGTCCGTATTTTCTATACAATGGTCCATCGTGGCTCCAACCATTATGTAGTTTTTATTATTACTACCCTTATTCTTAATATAATTAACTAGGCTGAGTACAACAATATTCTTACCATTTAACATATTCATTCTTTTTTTTAATCTTTTTTTTCTTTTTTTCTTTTTTATATATATTTTTTTCTTTTTTTTCTTTTTTTTTCTTATTTTTTCTAATTGTCTTTTTTCCCCTTTTTTCCAGTTTTTTTTCTAATTGGTCTTTTTTTCCTCTTTTTTTCATTTTTTTTTATTTATTTTTTAATTTTTTTTCATTTTTTTTTCATCTCAGTCGGGAATACACGAGGACACGAATCGCCTAGGGACCCTTCAAGGCTCACAAAACACACACAGACTGGGCTACGGTTTGAAAAAAGGTATAAACAAATGGGAGATACAAAGGATCTTAAAACTAAGCTTTACAAATGTTTCTTTACAATATTTACTCAAATGGCTAACAAATGATTATTACACATACACTGTTCACATCGTAAAACCAAATTATTGTTAAATTATATAGTATGTCTTATCTCTCAACTATATATACCCATACATATATATTTGCACACACTTACATCTATAACCGACCCACATATTCAAATACTTAAATATCCAAACATATACGACTACTATTTCTATGCCTATCTTTACAGATACCGCGTGTTTTCATCACGTTAAGGTTCTAGCTTAATTTTTTTAATGTGTTTTAACAACCAATCGTATATGTTTTTCTGCTTTGTTTGTAGCAACTGTGGCAAGCTAAAGGGGCAATCAACACCCACCACAGCATGCACTTGATTACAGAATTCATTTATATCATGTTTTTTTAAACTGCACTCCAGTAGCATGTGCTGAGTGCTCCCCAGCTCTCCACACTGACAAAGTGGGTCGTTCTTAAGGCTATTTTGCATGTAAACCGGTACCATTATATGATTAAAGCGTAATCTGCATGTAATGGAAATTTCCCCTTTTTAGTGAATTTTCGTAGAAAAAATTCACTAATGGAGAGATCCCGACTTTTGAATTTTGAAAAAATTTTTGCAAATGAGCGCGATCTAGGACCCCTAGAACCCATATCCGGGGTCAGTTTCAATTTTTATATGTTTATATATATATATATATATATATATATATATATATATATATATATATATATATATATATATATATATATATATATATATATATATATATATATATATATATATATATATATATATATATATATATATATATATATATATATATATATATATATATATATATATATATATATATATATATATATATATATTTATATATATATTTATATATATATATATATATGTATCACACCGATAACTCAAAAAATAATAGGCCGATTTTGATAAAATTTGGCATGTACCTTTCTTTTGTAAATGGCTTGGATAAGTTCGTTAGTCAGGAAAATCGGATGAGGTTTTCCGGGAAAATTTTGAGTTTTCATTCGAAAAAAATTCTTATCTCAAAAAGTAATAAGCCGATTTTAATAAAATTTGTCATGTACCTTCCTTTTGTAAATAGCTTTGACAAGTTCGTTAGTCAGGAAAATCGGATGAGGTTTTCCGGGAAAATTTTGAGTTTTCATTCGAAAAAAATTCTTATCTCAAAAAGTAATAAGCCGATTTTAATAAAATTTGTCATGTACCTTCCTTTTGTAAATAGCTTTGACAAGTTCGTTAGTCAGGAAAATCGGATGAGGTTTTCAGGGAAAATTTTGAGTTTTCATTCGAAAAAAATTCTTATCTCAAAAAGTAATAAGCCGATTTTAATAAAATTTGGCATGTACCTTCCTTTTGTAAATGGCTTTGACAAGTGTGTTAGTCAGGAAAATCGGACGAGGTTTTCCTGGAAAATTTTGAGTTTTCATTCGAAAAAAATGTTTATCTCAAAGAATAATGGGCAGATTTTGATATAAGTTGGCGTATACCTTCCTTTTGTAAATGGCTTCGATAAGTTCATTAATCAGAAAAATCTGAGTAGGTTTTCCGGAAAATTTTTGAGTTTTCATTTGAAAAAAATGTTTATCTTAAAAACTAAAAAATCTATGATAACCAAATTTGGTAGGTAGGTTTACGATATAAAAAGTAAACTATACACCAAAATTTAGATTTCTATGTTACAAGAAAAAAAAGTTATAATAATATTTTGTGCCAGATCATTTCTATGAAAATTCACTACCATAACGCACTTGCTGCGTCCAGAGTTTTTATAATTTAATTTAGCAAACCATGGCTTCACCGGTAGTGTTGGTTGTATTTGCTTATAACATAATCCTTTTGTATTTTGTTGGTATTCCTCTTCCCATTTTTGATGTGATTGTTTGCTGAGATACACCCAGAGATCTTGCACTGGGATTTTGTATGTTTCGGTAATTCCGTCGTTTGTAGCTTGCTTGGCCAGATAATCCACTATTTCGTTTCCCTGTATGCCAGAATGTGCTTTTGTCCACACCAGTACAATATGTTTACCCTGTGCTCTTGAATGTTTTATGGCATTTATTGTTTGCGTTATGAGATAATTCTTTTTGCTTCTTTTGTGGGAACCGCTATAAATGGCTTGAAGAACACTTTTGCTGTCAGAAATGATTAGTATCTCACTGTTTTCTATTGTATCAGTATACTGGACTGCTTTATGAATTGCTATAATTTCTGAGGTAAATATGGTAAATATGGGATTAAGTTTAAACTTTTCTGCAATTTGCTTCTGTGGATCATAAAAACCACATCCAGTTCCCTCTTCGCTTTTCGACGCGTCAGTGTATATGTGGTACGACTTATTCAGTATCTGATTTAAATCGTATTTGAACATGGTGTTTCTTATCGGTGCGGGAAAGTTTGTATAATCTTCAGTATAAGCAACCTGTACCCCGATGTTGGAAGGTTCTATCTGATTTACTCAATGGTAGAATAGATGTATACAGATGCGTTCATACTGAATATTAAACTTTAGTGTTTCAGTTCAAAATAGTAACTACAATTTTAATGAAGTAATTAAACGCTACGTTAGGATTTTAGTGAATTTTCACGAAACATAATATTTTATTGTTGTGATTATTCTTTTGTTTCCATGGTTATTTTGGTATTGGAATATATATATATATATATATATATATATATATATATATATATATATATATATATATATATATATATCACACCGATTACTCAGAAAATGATATGCCGACTTTGATTATATTTGGTAAGTAACTTCCTCTTACAAGTTGCTTGGCTAAGTATGTTTATCAGGAAAACTGGGCCAGTTTTTTTCTAGAAAATTTTAGGTTTTCTTCCGGAAAATTTTTATACCTCTGGAAATAACAAAGCTATGGCAACCAAATTTGGTATGCGACTTTATATTATAGAATGTGAATTAGTCACAAAAATTTAGATACATATTAGTTATATATGTAATTTTAATATTATGAATTTTTTAGCAATTTGTCGTGTAAAAATATTAAGTAAGATTATTTTTTGTTTGTCAAGAAATCATTTTTGGATGATTTGTTGTGAACTGTTGGTAATAATAAATGTATAAGTTAGCGTAAAAAAAATATTTCACATTTTCGTGAAAAATAATTTTTCACCACATTTTCGTAAAAAAAAACATAATTTTCGTGTAATATCAACCAATTTTTGTAAAGAAAATGGCAATTTTCGTTAAATAATATTAAAATTTTCATGCAAACATTATTTTTTGAATTTTTGTCAAAAAGCCTTTTGTGGATAATTATATTTTAGGGTTGTGAATAGCTTGAAGAGGTTCGTTGCCCGGGAAAATTGGTCCAGTTTATTCGCGAATATTATACATTTATTTTCGAAAAACTATCGTACTTTTTCAAAAAAAAAATGGCTTTGACGAGGTAAGTACACTGTTTCTACTATATGTAGGTTATACCAAATTATATGCCTTCTATTTCAAAAAGACATATTTGCCATTAAAAACACTGTTATGAAAATTCACTACCATAACGCACTTTCTGATTCCAGACTTTTTTAATATGTATTAATGCTTGTTTCAAGTAAGTTTATAGAGGACCGCGTTACATGTTATGGACCTATAATTATCACGTAGATAATGTTTTTTTTAACGTCCATATATTTCCGCGACTATCTCCAATCACCGACTCCAGGGAGCAGTTTTACTTCACTATTCTGGAAATTTTGCCGAACTTCTACCTTTCTCTAAGGAGGGTGGGGATCTTCAACGTACCCAGCATCGCATGGACACGGGACCGACGGCTTTACGGCCCCTACGAAGGGCGGAACGTGGAGACATCCAACTTATGTTAATGTTTTTAGTACAGTTCATAGGCACACGTTCTTACCACTGAACCACCAAGGCTCTAGATAAAATTTGCTTATGACAATATCATGACTTGGGTTGAAAAAATGATATACATATATATATATATATATATATATATATATATATATATATATATATATATATATATATATATATATATATATATATATATATATATATATTTATATATTTGTATATATGGTTATATTGTCTTGTACTCATCTCAGAATGTAACAAAGGATCAGGTCGATTCAGAAGGCAAAATTAAAGCGTGATGGTGTGGGCTGTTGCCAAATTAATATTACCAATCATTTATTATTATATTATAAATTGTTTATCATTCATGTTATAAAAACATTTGTTCACCCCCTGATTTCATTATTTACTTAAAATGACCCTTGGCTATATTCATCTGAGAACAGTGCACACCATCGCGCTTTTGTTTACTTCTGAGATGAGTACAATACAATGTTACCATATATATATATATATATATATATATATATATATATATATATATATATATATATATATATATATATATATATATATATATATATATATATATATAATAGTACATTAGGAGCAAACGTCGTCCTGTTAGTTGCCAAAATTTATAATTCCTTTTAAGCACAATTAACCTCTCAACACAATAACTATGCAAGTGCTTCGCTAAAACATGCTTTTTATTTATTTCGAGTTATCTAGGGCTTCCGAGGGATCGTAGACTTTCACAAAAACGTATGGGAAAATCATGCAACAATACAATATAATTAATTTACCAACAGGTTTACATGTCCTCTACAATTAGGAGCCGTTTTTACACATTTAGAGCAGAGCATAACAATAAATAATCTTATTGAAGCAGACATCACATTGGATATGTATCTTGCTTGTTGTAAGGCAAACCTTCGTACCAATTTCGGTTGCCATAGTTTAGTTATCTTCGGAGATGCGAAAATCTTCCCAGAAAACCTGGTGGGAATTTTCCTGGCTAAGAAACTTATCCAAGCCATATATATATATATATATATATATATATATATATATATATATATATATATATATATATATATATATATATATATATATATATATATATAGGGTGATTCATCTTAACCATTCATTAGAGGGAAATAGAAGAGACATCAATCTGAAATTGCAGCTATAATACGATGCGATCAATTTTTCTATAATATTTTCAATGCGCTGTAACTTCCAGTTGAACCGGAAGTGACATTAACTTTTCTTTCGGACGGAACCCTGTAAATATTATTGCATTTTTAAATTATAGGTAAAATTATGAAGCTGCTGCATTTATAATCGTTTTCCTATTTTCAATTGTTTTTGAGATATTTAATCTTTTAAAAAAATGTTGACAGATGGAGCTACTAACAAAATGCCATTATTACCAATAAGTGTAACGTTAAAAAGTGTATAAGTATAAAAAGTAAACACGTTATCAAAGGAGTGTCATATCAGAGCCATTAATAGTATTTTAAAATATCATACATGGTGTCCGGTATTTCCGTTCACTTTTTTTGTCAATTTCGGAAAAAATTTTGGGTTTTTGTTTCCGAGTGCGTTTTTACTATTAAACGTGCCATACGTGCCGAAATTTCGATCTCTATGTTTAAAGAAAAAAAGTTATAGGCATTTAAATAACAAAATTTGTGCGCCAGAGGAAAGCACAAGAACAAAATATTTTATGTGGGTAACAAAACCAATTGAATATTACGTACAATGGTGAAGTTTTCTTGGCGCAAAAAGGTGAAGAAGTAGCAGAAAAAATGTCTTGAAAATTGTATAATGTTTCTTTTTAAAACCTCAAATTCGCGATTTGAAACGTCAAAATTTTCAATTTTCAGACAAAGAATCTGAAACAAATATGAATTGTGCAGAATAAATGTCTTAATAAGTGTGTTTTACGAAGCCCTAAGTTTCAGCTTCAACCATCATTGTTCTTCATTTTACTAAAATGTTTTCGGAAAATCCCTTTCAAATAGACCCTCTTTCTGGTTCTTTGGCAGTAGTTTTAGCTATAGACTTTATAGTTTAATGTCTATATTTTGGCAAGTTTTCGTTATTGAGAACATCGCAACTTATGAATTTTAAAAAGATTTCTTCAAATGAGCATGAACTGGAACCCCTAAAACCCATATACGGGATAAGTTTCAGTTTTTGTCTATTTACACATATACAGGGCGACGCATACGGTAAAACTCAATATTTGCTTTCATATACAAGATACGAGCAAAAATTTTATACGTTATTTATAGGGTGTTTTGAGCTGAATCTTATCAAATTATTTTGATAATGATGGCACCCCATAAGTCGTTGGTGCTACACACTTTCTGTTTATAATAGAACATCCCTGATGTTATTGAATTTTTGCATTTTCCATTGAACTATAATGCATGCTTGTATGGAAAGAAATGATATCGTTCATCGTTTTTAAGTTATTTTAATTGTTTTGCAACTTTTCACGTTTTTTTGCAGATGACATAGACACATATCACAAATTGTGAAACGGCGTTTTTACCAATAGATAGCGGAGCCCCATGAAAATGACGCATTCAGAGAGTTTTTTGTTTGTATTAGTCGTTGAAAAAATCGAGCTGCCTTATATAGGTACTCTCAAATAGTGGCTGAATTTGAAAATTTTTTGCGGAAGTGTTTTTGGCGTTTCGTAGAAATCATTTTGTAACATTTTTGTGATTTTTTTTATTAATAATAAATGTTTAGTAAGTTATGGTAAAAGAAGTTATCGAATTTTTGTAAAAAATATTATTTAGTGGAACATTACTGAAGGCAATTTCGGCAAAAAAATGGTGAATTTTTGTAAATAATTTTTTTGCACATTTTCTTTTTTTTTTTCAATTTGGATCATAAAGCTGTTTGTCAATAATTATATCTTGGCAGGTGTGTAAATAGCTTGAAGAGGTTCTTTGGCCAGGAAAATCGGACCAGTTTTCTCTGGAAGTTTTTATTTTATTTTAGGGAAAATTTTGTACTTTTTGAAACAACAAGGCCATTTTAATGAAATGTGGTATATTGTTACTACTATGCAGGGTTTCCTGCTAACCAAATGTCCTTCTTTTAAAAACAAGGTATATTTACCATTAAAACATTTTTACAAAAATCTGCTACCAAAGCGCACTTGCTGCGTCCAGACTTTTTATTAATAGGTAAGAATTCTCTTATCTACGAAATAAAACACACTAACATTTAGTAAGAAATATGTGTTTCGATTTTCCCCTATTAGCAAGTTTCAGTAATCGATGTTGAGACTTTGCGAAAAATCTTCAAATAACCGCGAACTTGAGTCCATAGAACCTGGAACCAAGATCTGTTAAAGTTTATATATTGATGAAACTTGGCACGCGTGTTACTTTTGTTAAAAGCTTGAATAGGCTCACAAGACACTTCTCCTTGACCAGTTTTAAAACAATTAAATTTTACTAAAAAAAAAAACTTTTACTTATCAAAAAAAAAATAGCAAACATGTTTTGATTACATTTTGTAGCCATATTGTCCTAATAGCGGCTTTGATATATGTGAAAACTTAAGTTCCTAGTTTAACAGAAAATGAAGTTATTAAAATTTGAAATATTTAATGAAAATTCGCTGCCATAACGCACTTGCTGCGAAATAACAATAGCCAACTCATACAATGTATATAAGAAGTACAGATCCCGATTCAACACCCAAGGTCGCTGACGAATGGGTTAATTAAAAGCAGCGCAATTAGAAGAATAGACTATTCATAGATGGGTAAACTAGACCTTCAAATCAGCAACCAGCCACCTGCTAGGATCACCTTCAAGAATGTAACTTAGGTGGAAACCGCCTCTCGGTCCACGCCCCACCAGAGACTATATATGGAAGTTACCAGACCACGGACGGATTCCTACATTGTTATTGCTTGAGTCTCTTTTAACTTGTCATAATTTATATTTATCATTTTTTATTATTATTCATAAGTATTTTATGTAACTATAATCAATAAATTCTTTTAAAAAGTCAAGTGTGTTAACAAGAAAGTTAACTGGCGCAGTCGCAACGGATAGTGCTGAAGAACCAAAAGTATATTGATTCTTTGCGTTTCAACGCTTAACAGCCAAAGAACCGATCAAGAGAGACGTCATGAAGACAGCAGCAATAGCATCGATTCTGTAAGTTGTTTGCTTCCTTTATTTCCTATATATATATGTGTGTATATATATGTATCTATATATATATATATATATATATATATATATATATATATATATATATATATATATATATATATATATATATATATATGTATGTATATATATATATATATATATATATATATATATATATATATATATATATATATATATATATATACACACTGTATTTCCTCATATATTGATAATATTATATGTCTGATAGCGATATTGATAATTTAGAACATTTGGAATATAGATTAAGAAATATTAGTATTGGCGAAATTGATATTGTAGAACAACCCGATATAAATCATTCTAAAAACAATTTAAATATGGCAAATCAATTCCAAGAGTTTTACCTTAAAGCAATCCCCGAATTTAACGGACAACCTAAAAATGTAGGGAACTTCTTAAAAGCTTGTGATCTAGTAATGAATCAATTCTATAATGCAGATAATCCAAATTTATATCTTAACCATTTTCTATTAAATTACATTCAAACGAAACTAATTGCACCAGCCAGGTTAATTATTAACACTAAAATTATAAACACATGGGTAGACTTAAGACGGGCAATTGTTGAGAACTTCACTGACCAGCGTGATGAAATCAGCTTACTAGGCGAATTATTGACACTGAAAAAGAGACATAACGAGGATGCCTTAGCGTTCAGTAATCGTTGCAGACACATTGAACAATTACTCATCTCTAATTTAATATCTAATGAACGTAACGAGGGAATTTTAGTATTAAAACAAAACATGTACATACAACAGACACTGAAAGCGTTTATCGGTGGGTTAAAAAATCCCCTTGGTATGGTGGTCAGATCCACTCGACCAGACAGCATAGAACAAGCTTTAAAATTTATATTTTCCGAGGAAAATTATGAATATAGGGACAGATTATTACAACGGTCAAATTTCAACAATAATAACAATAACAGGCACGACAAACAACAAAAACCAGTTTTCCAAAGAAATACCCCAAATTTTAACAATATTCAATTTCAAAAACCCTTCCAACAACAAAATTATCGTCCACCTTTTAACTATAATTCAAACAGACCCCAAATGTCTCACCCACAATTTCAGGGGAGCCCTTCAAATCAATTCTCAATGAGAAGACCGACGTACAACCCTAATGACAATACTAGAAGATATCCACAGGCTATGGATGTCGGCAGTAACAACACGAGACATACTAATTTCAGCCGACAACAACCCTCACAAAATAGACGAAACAATTTTCCTTCCAACAATTTTCAAAAAAGACAAAATTTCATACCAGAAGAATTAAACTATAACGAAACGAATAATTCTTTTCCTTTCAACGAATTAGAACAAAGACAACATTTCTTACCAGAAGAATTAAATTATGACGTAACATATAATGAACAATCACCCTCTGATGATGCACAGCATCGAAATTTTCCGATAGCAGGGAGCTCAAAAACAGAACCGTAATAGATATTAATAATTTTAACACAGTATCCCAATTACCCTACGTAATAATAAAAGAACTACCCGGAAAAATACTGCTCGACTCCGCTAGTACTAAGATCCTTTTAAACCCGTCCATAGCATATAACAACTTTTATAATAAGATTTACAATCACCCGTTTTTAATAAAAAGTGCGCATAGCTACTCCAGTCATAATAATCGACCTAAAATAATTTTAAACTCACTAACGGACAGTGAACAAGAGTTTTGCCTATTTGAATTTAACAAAAATTTCATAGCTCTTATTGGAATTGACTTTTTGATAAAAAATCAAGCGAACATTGATTTTAAAAACCAGAGACTCAATTTAAAAAATCGAAGCATTAAGATAAACTTCCCTTATACAAGGGATCATGAAGACAAAATAGGTAGTAATAGTAGTAGCAATAACAATCGGATAAGTAGGAACATCAAAGCAAATGATGAAATGAATCACCTTAACGTAAGTAATACAATAGACAGAAGCATTATTGCACTTGAACTCGACCGAGGAAAACGTAATCAGCCATTAAACGATGACGATGGAAGGTTACAACAAGTAACAAATGACACAGGAGAAATCTTTACCCATAATAAATGTAAACGGGATCAAGTTTCATTAAACACATATGAATATCGTCGAAATAAAAATGTGAGTGATACGAGGACGATACAAAAAGGTATAACGGATCAAATTCAAAATAAAGCGAATATAATATTAAATAATTCTTTCTATCACCAGAATTATAATAATAATTATACGGGGAGTGTACAAAAAAATATTGCAGATAAAATTAGGTTAGATTTCTTGCACAAGCCTCGACAAGAAGCGAGCAATGCAGACAGTATAATGAAATATGTATATTCAATGTGTAAAGAACGCAATAAAATCGACCAACCAGTTAAAATCGAAGAGTTTATCCCAAATACAAAAGCACCTTGTTACAGGGCGGTTATTCCGAACGAAATCAAATATACCGGCACCACGCAAAATGATAAGTTAAGTAATAATTTAATTCAGGTACAGGACGGCCATCGGCAAATAGGTAAGGAACAAATTTCACAAATAATAAAATCAAAAATCAATAACGAAAGGAAATTCTCACACGATAAGGTTTACAATTTGGAAATAAATCCCGTAAATATTGAAACTCAACCAAAATTAAATAATATAAATAAACAAGATAATATCATACATATAAACGACAATGAAATTAACGACGCAATCGTATTATTTCACGAAAGTAAAATAAATCACAGAAATGCTAAAGAAACATATTTAAGGATGAAAACTAAATTTCTTTTTCCACAAATGAAACAAAAAATCAAAGCTTTTATTAGAGCTTGCCAATATTGCAACAACGAAAAAAATAACTCGTTCCAACTAAATAGATTAAACAAACAGTCAGATTATATCACCTAGCTAAGTCGAACCTAGATATTCGGATAATCGACAAACGAGACATGACGTAAGAAACGGACTAATAAAGCCATAATACTAAACGACAAACTTGACGAACAGACGATCACCAAATTAAATAACGTTCACCTTGCAGGTTCATTCTCTTCTCCAGAGTAAAACCACAATTAGAAGACCTAACAGACAATCCAGGCATACTACCACGCAAACTGGGACAAGCCTTTTCAGAAAACGGTAAATGGAGAATGATTCATATACATGACCTAAGACAACTATACGACGACTTTAACAGACTAAAAACTTACTTTGACAACATAATAAGCGTAATGAATGCAGAATACAAGTTAGAATACAAAAATTTTATTTTAACAATTAATTTCACCATCAGCAATATTGATGACACATTTTATCGAATATTTCCAAGAACGATTAGGAACAAAAGAGGTATAATAAACGGACTAGGATCGATATTCAAATCAATAACTGGGAACTTAGATGCAGATGACGGCGACAGAATATATAAAGCTCTTGAAATTTTGAGGAAAGATCAAAATCAAGTACATCAACTTTTGAGTTCACAGACATCCCTATTGATAGATGCTATAACAGAGCTCAATAAAACAATAGACAACCTGAACCATAACCAAGAAGCCATAGTAGCGAGAATAAACGATTTGGAATATACAATAGATAGTCTAAAAAGCGACCAACTAACAAATTTTCATAGAGTAAAACATTTGGAATTACTCACTCAAATCAGTTATTTGTTAAATAATGTACTAAACATGATATTAACAACAGAAAATGCAATTACTTTTTCAAAATTGAACACGTATCATACGTCAATACTGAAACCGAAATTTATATCAAAAGAATTAGAAAATATTGAAAACCATATCTCAAAATCAAGATTAATAACAAAATCCGACATTTCACTTTATGAAAAAATATTTAACATAAAAACCGTTCAAATTGATTTTAAAATTATATTCCAAATAGATATATCCTTAGTAGACAAATCAGATTATATTTATTATCAATTGTATGCATTACCAGTCCCTAAAAATCCGTATACCTTCAGAATGATTGTCCCTAGAACCAAGTACCTAATCCTTAGCAGCAAACACTACGCTTACAGAAACGAAAAGTGTAGGAATCTAAAAGACCAGACATACTTTTGTGAAAATGACAACCCGAAAGCACTTAACGAAAACAACTCATGCGAAATTAAACTGATCAACTTCCAGAAACCGATAAACAATTGCAAGCAAGAACTTGTCAAAATAACAAAAACAACAGTCTCTAAATATGGCAATACCCAATACATAATAGTGGCACCCGAAGAAACGAAAATCAAACTTAGCTGCGAAGAAAATGAAGAAACCAAAATAATCAGCGGAACAAAACTGGCGACTCTGAAACCCAAATGGCAACTTATCATCAATAACGAAAGATTTAGTTCAGTACAAATGGCATCGGAAACACAACAATCATTCAATCTCCCAAACATCGAATTGGTAACAAATAAAGCACCCATATTCCCAGATAACCCAAATTACCAGAACTAAAATTAGAAAATGTCCAACTGCACGACTTGAACAATATCAAATCCCAGTTACAATCCATCAATGGCAACATTCCAGGAACCATCGATTTGCCCATATACCACCCTAGTGTATGGACAATTATACTATACATTGTGATAATAATAACAATAATCACAATAACTTCAAGATACTTCTGGCAGAAATCAAAAACGAAAACTGCTGACTGCAAACCAATTACTGGATTCCCGATGACTATTCGGAACGAACCATAGGCTTCGTTCTCTAAAGGATGGAGGAGATAACAATAGCCAACTCATACAATGTATATAAGAAGTACAGATCCCGATTCAACACCCAAGGTCGCTGACGAATGGGTTAATTAAAAGCAGCGCAATTAGAAGAATAGACTATTCATAGATGGGTAAACAACTATACCTTCAAATCAGCAACCAGCCACCTGCTAGGATCACCTTCAAGAATGCAACTTAGGTGGAAACCGCCTCTCGGTCCACGCCCCACCAGAGACTATATATGGAAGTTACCAGACCACGGACGGATTCCTACATTGTTATTGCTTGAGTCTCTTTTAACTTGTCATCATTTATATTTATCATTTTTTATTATTATTCATAAGTATTTTATGTAACTATAATCAATAAATTCTTTTAAAAAGTCAAGTGTGTTAACAAGAAAGTTAACTTGCGTGTTGAATTTTATATTCCAGTAGCAGTTAAAAAGCGGTGAATGGAATGAGGAAAAATACTGACATCATTAATGTGATTCTCTATTCAAGGAACGAAGCCCGAAGATAGAGCAACACTCAAACGATTTAAAAAGACGAATATGTTGAGAGTCGCTCGGAACTCCATGTATCTTCTTATAGTTGAATATATAGTTCGCTGCAATACCATACAATATTGTCTATTTCAATTCCATTAAATCGGGGATCCGATACAAGACGGAGGAAAGATGTTGAAAGTTTAACGCAGCCTGGAGGCTGACCGAGCGTTGCAACTTTAAAAGGGTTCTTGTATCACGTCTTAGACCGCCTAGCAGACATCCATTAGGTCGTGTTTGTGATAGAATATTCGGAGCTTTATTATTTATGCCCCGCCGCTTTTCGCGTGAAAAAGGAGCTACAGCCCAAATAAAATCTTATAAAGCACACGGACTCAGGTTCTCAATTTCCTCTAGACATTAAAGAGCAGTGAAATTGCTTTGCATTATTTATCTTTCCAATTTAGAAATATGGAAAATATAAATTATATGACTTGGAAAATAAAAAACAATCAATAAGACACGTGTCCAATACTGTGTTTCTTTCATATTTACTACCAAGTAAACTTTTTATGGTTTGCAAACTGGATATACCAAATTCGGTACTTTTACAGGGTAGTTCAATAACATTTGGTTTCATTAAAATACAAATACTGTAGTCATGAGATGGACTTTAAAGACTATTATCATATCAAAGCAAAAAAAAATTGTTTCCAAAAATCCGTTATAAATCTAGGCACATTTTTTGAAATAAAATTCGGTATTTTTACAGGGTAGTTCAATAACATTTGGTTTCATTAAAGTACAAATACTGTAGTCATGGGCTGGACTTTAAAGACTATTATCATATCAAAGCAAAATAAAAAAAAATTGTTTCCATAAATCCGTTATAAATCTAGGCACATTTTTTGAAATAAAATTCGGTAGTTTTACAGGCTAGTTTAATAACATTTGGTTTCATTAAAATACAAATACTGTAGTCATAGGCTGGACTTCAAAAGACTATTATCATATCAAATCAAAATAATAAAAAAATTTTTTTTCCATAAATCCGTTATAAATCTAGGCACATTTTTAAAAATATAATTCGGTACTTTTACAGGGTAGTTTAATAACATTTGGTTTCATTAAAATACAAATACTGTAGTCACGGGTTGGAATTTAAAGATTATTATCATATCAAAGCAAAATAAAAAAGATTGTTTTCATAAATCCGTTATAAATCTAGGCACATTTTTTAAAAAAAAAATCGCTTCAGAAAAGACACAATTTTGGATTTTTCAACTAGTTTTTCTAAATGACTGTGAGTAAACACCCTAAAAGCAATATTTTGAGACAGTTGATATTTGGAGTTATGTAAGTCAAGCTTCAGAACAACAAAAAAATTAACACTGATATGGATATATCTATATAGAGTTTTGATCATTACGTTTACCCAGAAAAACAAGCTTATAAAATATGGTGACGCTCATTGTCATTCCTCGCAAACAAAATACAATATACATTTAACGTGATGTCAATTTATGGCTTACAAAAAAACATTCATTTATGCCGGTGGATTGTATTTTAACGTGCTTCCTAAAGAAATAAAGACTGTTAATACATTGCGCGCCTTTAAAAATAGATTAAAGGTGTTTCTAATTGACAACTGCCTTTATAATGCTATCGAACCGATCGATGCAGGGGGTGCGACGGCAAGTAATGGTAATAATAAAATCGCTTGTTTTTTGCCTACGCGAGGTTTAGGTTCATTCATGTTAAGTAGTTTTATCTTTATTTCTGTTTTTCTATATGTTGTTCTATATGCGTAAAGAAATAAACAGTTTTATAGTTGCTTACAGATTTTTTATTCGACGTTTCGTCTCCGAGAAACCATCATAAACTTTAATTTTTTAAATACGGCCCTGCAATTTTTATTTCAAAACCTAAAACCATTTTCAAATCCTAATTATAGGATGTATAATTCTTAATTATTTTTTTCAGCTTGTTTCAGTCAAAAACCAAAATTATTCAGGAAAATTCTTCTGACTACGGCCCTAAATGCTCGAAAAGCGTTTATCTTGGTAAGGTCGTACCTTTCAAAATGTCAATGAAGCACAACATTTTCAGTAAGATTCTTCAAACTTATTAATAAAAGAGAAACATATTTGTAATAAATAAACCAATAAAATAACTTGAATTGATGAAACGTAGGTACCTTATTAACTAATGAATATTATATGTAAATAGATTATCTGCCTCAGTTATGAGAGATGTTCAAACAAATCATCACTATTTTCTACGCTTAGGTAACATCGTCTAATTGTGGAACCGAAAACATTGTTTACTGCATCGTTTGCAATGCTTGCAAAACCAGTTGACGTAATCGTTCCCCCGTGAGAACATTTCGTTGGTATACGTAGTTTTTAACATACCCCCAAAGATAGGAGTCAAGAGGTGTCAGATCCGGCGATCGTTGAGGCCAAGAAACCGCTGAATGCGTACGTATTCATTTGTCAGGAAACCTGCTTGATTGGTATTCTTAACAGTTTTCAAATTATGAGCCGGGGCCCCGTCTTGTTGAAACCAGATGTTATTGACTTCTGCTAATGGTAAGTGAGCATCGAACCATTCTTCCAAATTATTCTGCAGGAAATTTCGATACCGGTTGGAACTTAGTGATCCATGATAAAAAAATTGCCCAATTATCCTTGTCCCCAACATCCCCAAACACATGTTGAAACCAAAATAATTTGAATACATTTGCTCAGCTTTTCTTGTATTACTATACCACGAAATGTAACATTTTAACATGTCGAACTTTTCCCAAAAAGAAAAAATGTTCAGCCATTTTAAAACAAATTGAAAGAGCTTGTACCCAATCAACTGTATGTAACAAAGTGAAGTAACTGACACTGACATTTATATTTGTTGAAAGATCTCTATTGTCATTAGAGACAACTTGTTTATTTTTCAAAGCCCTCTGTGTTTAGGACCTAGTCTTATGATAGTACGGTTTTATGTGTTACATTTCAATAACTAAGAAATATTACTGAAAACGTTTTTCTTCATTGACTTTTTAAAAGGTACTACTTATAGAAATAAATGCTTTTCGAGGATTCAGGGCTGCACTTAAAAGATTTTTCCAGAAAAGTCATATTTTATGGCTGAAACAAGCTGAAAACATAATCAAACCATTAGAAATGATAGATACTCTAATTTGTACTTGTAAATGGTTTTAAGCGTTGAAATAAAAATTGCAGGGCCGCATTTAAAAAATCTAATTTGTTGATGGTTTCTCAGAGACGAAACGTCGAATAAAATATCTCTAAACACCAACTTGTAGAGCTTAAGAAGTGTACGTGAGAAAGTGTTTTTTTTTGTTTTTCAACATCTCAATAAACGACAGAAAAAAATAAAACCGAAATTGGAGAATTGCTGTTTTTTCGAATCTCCGGAACTGATCGGAATTTACAAAATTTCAATTATTTTTAAATTTAGCTCTAAAATGGGCCCACCCTGTATCCCACGCTGTATCTCTTGCGGTTTCTGATTTCCCCATGCTTTCCCCTCCTTATCTTGGACACACTGTATATGTATATATATATATATATATATATATATATATATATATATATCTATATATATATATATATATATATATATATATATATATATATATATATATATATATATATATATATATAAATATTTTAAGCTATGATAAAGCTATTTAATATAGCTTCATCAAACTCGATGTGAAGCGCTGCACACATAGACAACAAGACGTAACATTGAAGTGGTAATATTAGTAGTAGTAGTAGCAGTCATATTTTCAACAGTTGAAAATCCAATGTTCGTTGAATGTTTTATCTTTTGATAACAAACCAATACCACCCTATAGTGTCGCCCCGGGAGCCTCCTTTGAATTTATCTTATTTTATATCTCGTATTAGCGAATTTTCATTTAAAAAATTCGCTAACAGAGAGGTAACGATAGAAAGACTTTAAAGATTTCTTCAGATGAGCGTGAATTTGAGTCCCTATAACCCAAAATCAAAGTCCGTTAAAATTTATTTATTTATATATATATATATATATATATATATATATATATATATATATATATATATATATATATATATATATATATATATATATATATATCTATATATATATATATATATATATATATATACATATATATATATCTATATATATATATATACATATAGGGTGTTTAAAAAAGATGGGGCAATATTTAAGGGGTTGATTTAATTTTATGAAAAAAATTCCCATAAACATAGGTGCTAAAATGCATTGTTTCCAAGATACAAGGTGTTAAATTATTTTGTAAAATAACGACTTTTTTTAAATAATTTAAATATCTCCTCACCGATTGTTTTGAAATTTGGCAGCGTTGTTTGTAGTAATAATGGGCTGATTTGGCACTAATTATATACAAATTGTTAAGTCCATTGGCGTCAAGAGGGGCACCTCAACAAAATTTTGTGACATAAAAATGTACGCCACTGACTGCAATATGATTTGTATATTATTTTAAATTAAAGAACTAAAACTACAAGTTTTTTTGTCCTCTTGAAATTTCTTCGTATCTTGAATAGTTTATACGATGAAAAATAAAAACCTTCTTATGGCATGTCCATTTATCATACAGAAAATCACAAACACGAACAATAATTTTTGTTGAGGTGTCCCCCCCTAATGCCAATGGACTTAACAATCTTTATCTAATTAGGGTCAAATCAGCCCATTATTACTACAAACAACGCTGCCAAATTTTAAAACAATCGGTGAGGAGATATTTGAATTATTTTTAAAAGATCGTTATTTTACAAAAAAATTTAACACCTTGTATCTTGGAAACAAATCATTTTAGCACCTATGCTTATGGAAACTTTTTTTCATAAAATGACCTGAGAAATCAACCCCTTAAATATTGCCCCATCTTTTTTAAACACCCTATATATATATATATATATATATATATATATATATATATATATATATATATATATATATATATATATATATATATATATATATATATATATATATATATATATATAACTCACAAAATACTCAACTGATTTCGATGAAAATTGGCACATATTTTCACTGTATTAAGACCGCGGACGAGTTATTTCCCCCAAAAATATACAAAAATATTTTTGAAAACGCTATATTTTTGTAAGTATCAGAGTAACTGGAATGATACTTTACATCTGGCTCGAAATGGTGCAAATAAGCCAATGTTGTGAATTTTAAGTAATTTGGTACACAATATTTGAAGTTTTTCCAAATTAAAAATAAAATCTGAAAAACATGCATTGGAACGATTTAGTGGTTAAAGTCCAATGCCTGACAGACATTGTAGTTAACTGCCACGCGTGGATTGATTCACACAACAGGTATAAACCATTCTTCAACGGTAACCAAACAAAATAAATAACTGGCATAAAACATACTATTCGAACCAACATTTGTTAAATATCGCTCCAAATATCGCAAATTACAGACGACATGAAATAAAAAATGTGCCAAGTGATTCCTTTTTAACTGGAGGATTCAATCCATTTTTAAAATACACTATATTTGTAGCTTGATGAACGGCCCCAAATACAGTTTCAGCACAGCAGAGATATATTATGCTGTAGTTTTAGGCTGAAAATGTAGCATAATATAGTAGTAATGTAAACAAAATCAAGTTAAATCTCTACAAAAATGATTTTGGATAGTTTGTTTTATCTTTAAACTTAGCCCAAGGTCTTGTATGACGACCAAAACAGTCGTTGAATGGGTTTAATGGCAATTATACTATTTCTGTAATTAATTCTTATGTATACTTTTAATATAATACTTATAATATATCAGGGGCATGAAGCCGGTGTCAAGTATCATGTAAACAAAACGTTAGTTAACGTATTCTTAGATAGCTCAGTGGTGGCGTGCTAGTCTTCTACGCAAAATGTTGCCTGATTGACTCCAAATCGATGAATGTATGATTTTTGTTTGTTTTATTTTAACATTTGGAGAACCAGTAGTGCACAGATTTCGTACGTTTTGAATAAGATCTCATTTTTAAAAGTCTGAATAACTTTGACACCTTTGAGCCTGAAATTGTAGTTCTCAGCAGAGATTTTGTTATTGTTCATATTGAAAAGACCGGTTTGATTGGATTGACTAAAATGAAATCATCCTGGCGCTTTATCAGGAAAAATAACTGCTACTTTCACAATTTGGCAGCTTTAATGAAACTTTAATGAAATTTGTAATGCAATTTTTTTTAAGAGACTTACGCTATCTAGATATAGCAAAATTAAATTTTTTAGCTTCATAGAAAATTGAGTTTTGGGCACTTTTCACCAAGAGCGTTAGAACCCAAAATTTTTTGATAATAGAGGAATATCGATGGTAACACTTTCGAAAGAATTCTTTAGATGTGCGCGTATTAAGACCTCTAAAAGCGATCTTCAAGGTCTGTGTAAGTTTGAAGTATTAATTGAAGTGATATGCCGTATAATAATAGTGTACAATTCTTATGAAAATTCACTAATATAACGCACTTGTTGCCTCCCAAATTTTTTTATCTGCCGGCCTTTTCACAAAATAAGGAAGAACTTGAAATTACAACACTTTTGAAGAGATTTTAGATTGATTCCCTCATTATTTGCTGTCATCGACAACATCGTTTAATAGATACCTTTGCTACCAGTCGTTACCTAATGTGTGAATAAAAAATGAGGCGTAGTTCAAATTGCGTAAGTTATTCATGTTACATAAATAAACACAAGAGGGATGTAGCGTTCTTTAAGTTGCCGAAATATCGCCGTAAACATTAATTTATTACAGCTATTACCGAAGTCCCTAGAATTATCAGAATCCCAATGAAAAATACTATTTAATTCCAGAGCTAAGCAGTGGATTACAATAATTGATAGAAAGGACCTACTGCTGTATGACCAATACACCAAATCCCATTAGTATGCAACAAACAGTTTTCTTGGACCATTTAAAAAAAAAACATGTTAATAATAACCAAAATTAGAAAAATATTTGTCATGAATGATTATAAAAATAATGTATTAATAAATAATTCAACATCACCATCTTGTGCTTAACATTCTATTATTATTGCTCATAATAGGTGTAAAAATTCATTTACGGTCAGTGCACTGGAAACTTCTTTTAGAGTTTCAAATTAACCGTCACAAATTCTCAAATTTACCCTCTCTATTTCTGTTATTTTAAGGGCCTAGAGCGCTATAGACGTGACAAATGTTAAGTAGAGTCAAACCGCTCGTGTGCACAGGTAGCTTATAGACGTTTGCTATTTTCTCGTCACTAATATTGCATTCTGTTATTTCTTGTTATTTATTTCCAATAATTGTCAATATCAATTAAAAAATTTAGCCTCAAATTTAGGATTTAGGCAGGATACAATTACTAGATTATTATTTGATTTTATAAATGTATTTTACTGATTCTTGTATGCATGCAGTTAGAAGTACGATATTATAGACGACGGAATGGAATGTAATTTCGATAAATTAGCAGTTTACTACACGAAGGGTTTTTATATATTTTTTCAGAAACATGCTTAGAACCCACCTTGGATGCACAAGTCACAAAACAAATTTGTTGCAAACAACCCCCAAGAAAGCTGAGGGACCACGAATTAATAGGGGTGCTGGGTGGGGGGTAAATATGCTAAAAAACACTTAATAGGATTTTGAAAAGATGCGTTTTTCACATATTGCAGCAATGTCTTCTTTAAACATTGCCTACCCGGGATACACCCATATTCGATCCAGGTCCAACTTTCTTGGGGGTGGTCCCAAGAAATCCTTCTTGTACTTTTGCTTTGAAGGTCGTTGTATGCATGAACAAGGGGAAGGAGAACCCCATGTGTTTCTGGGTGAGGGGGCATGCTCAATGGATGAATTACAGGAACTTTTTATATTCAGCTTTCTAGTGTATTTTTTGTTGGGTATTGTTCCTGTTTATCAATTGCTTTGTTTGAGTTTCGTATCCAAATTACTGTATAAATATTTATGTTAGAAATCCTGCTTCTGCTTGCCCTTTCTTGCTTTATTCTTTATTGTTCCTAGTTAACTATAGTAAGTTTTTTTATAACTTTTAATATAATGCTAAATCACTATTATCCTATATATTATTCTTATGAAAATTCACTACCATAACGCACTTGCTGCGTCCCGAACATTTTTTGTGAATTTTCTTAGAAAAAATTAACTAATGAGGAGATCCCGACTTTTGAATTTTGAAAAAAAACTCTTCAAATGAGCACGATCTAGGACAGCTAGGACCCATATCCGGGATCAGTTTTAATTATATATATATATATATATATATATATATATATATATATATATATATATATATATATATATATATATATATATATATATATATATATATATATATATTTGTGTGTGTGTGTATCACACCGATAAGTCAAAAAATAATGGATTTTTGATAAAATTTTGCATGTACCTTCCTTTTATTAGTAGCTTGGATAAGTTCGTTAGCCAGGAAAAACGAACCAGGTTTTCCGGGAAAATTTTGGATTTTCTTTCTAAAAATTTTTTATCTCGAAAAGTAGAGAAACTATGGTAGCCAAAATGGGTATGTAAGGTTATAGTATTAAAAGGAAACTATATACCACAATTTAGATCTCTATGTTAAAAGAAAAAAAAGTTATAAAAAAAAATTGGTGTCAGGTCATTTCTATGAAAATTCACTACCATGACGCACTTGCTGCGTCTAGACTTTTTAATATTCGGCTATCATTCATAAACTAATAAGTGAGGCTAGTGTCTTTGAACAAAAAACGTTAGAGTGTGCTGCGTACGTTAAAAGCCAATTCCACTGTCGAAACCTGAGACAATACATCCAAGTCTCTCTAATTTGAAATCGCTGAAATAAAGTTTTCTTATCGATAGGTATCCGAGAATCGCACGTGGAACCTTTGCTGGGGTCACGCAAACCCAGAATTGGAGAAATTCGAACACATTCGTTATTGTAATTAGGTCATTTATTCCTGGAATAGAACATTGCTGCACTTAAGAGCTCACATCGACTCTGTTTTCGCTGACAAAAAGAATTTATTGTCGACCGAATCTTGATTTATCATGGTTGTTTCGGTGCTCCACTTAGATTTTATAATTGCATATTTTTTATTTTAGCAGGTACAATAATACTGCATAAAATAACGACAGCAGAGAAACGATGCAGTGAAAATTTTCTTTACACGCGAGTAAGGCCAAGAGTTTAAAATTCTATGCTTTTCCAGCAATTGTAGCCCTTAAAAAATAAAGAGTTTTGAAACATCAAGTACGTTATGGTAACGAAATTTTATAAAACATTCCAAATCCATATAGCCCCGATTGTGTCCCTGTCAATCCTAATAATTTAATGAAGAAAGACGTAAGTGTGTACACATACAACGAAAAAAAAATGCATTCAATATATAAGTGTAGATACGAACTACAAAAGTAAATTATTTATAGACAGGAAAAGCATTGAGATGTAGCGTTACTTAAAAAAAATCATGTCTGTGTTATGATAACAAAAGGAGAATATATATGCCATATAGAGCGGATCTAAAACAAGCAAATAGATAAATGCGCGAATGGTGTAAACACCGCAGCCAAAATACCGACATCACACACACATCACACAAATCCATATAACGCAATTCCCAATTTAACTAGACTTCCAAGACATGGTAAAGCATCTACGCAAGCAATATGTATAATGATTATGATCTTTATTATACGAAGTACCCGTGTTTAAAGACATGTGGCGTTCCTGAGGAAAGTTGGCATTACCGTCGTTTACTGTCATCTGTCAAACGATACCATACTACATTACAGACTGACCCATTGGTTAGTTTATATTTGGCAGGCAGTTGTATCACACGCGTTTTGTGTTTCGTAATAAAATGAAAAAAGGTTCGGGACGCAGCAAGTGCGTTATGGTAGTGAATTTTCATAAAAATGTTTCTAGTAGCAAATATGTTTTTTTAAGAAAGCAGGCACCAAATTTGGTTACCAGTATAATCTATATATTAGAAACAATGTGCCATGTTTCATCAAAATAACTTTATTGTTTGAAAATGTACAAAAAATTCCGAAAGTAAACTTAAATTGTTCCCGAAAAAACTAGTTTTCTGGTTAACCTTATAGGTTAATACCAAATTGATTCAAAATTTGAAGGATTTAATGAAAATTCGCTACCATAATGAACTTGTTGCGTCCCGAATTTCTTTTCTTACAAAGATGTATTATATTTCGATGGAAAATACAAAAATGCAATAACATAGTGCGTGTTCGATTAAAAAATTCACCAAAAAAAAAGAAAATTTGAATCACCAACGACTTATGGGCCACCCTGTAATTGTGGAAATATTTTTTAAGATGTAGCTTAAGACACCCTACAATTAATGTATACAACTTTTTTTCGTAACTTGCATAATAACGGATATATTGCGCTTTAATGATTTTTTACGATAATTCGACAAAAATGATATACTATTAAACGATAAACTCTATAGCCAACACTACTGCCAAAGCATCAGAGAAAGGGTCTATTTGAAATTAATTTTCTGGGAATATTTTAGTAAAATGAAGTACAATGACGATTGAAACTGAGAGCTCAGGCTTTGTAAAACATTATTCTTGAGACATGTTCCTTCCATAGATCATATTAATTTTAGGTTCATTGCCTAAATATTAACAATTTTGACGTTTAAAATCGCGACTTTGACGTTTTGAGGAAAACCCTAATTTATTTTTATTTAAATGTCTGTAACTTTTTTGTCCTTTAATCGACAGCGCTAAATTTTGGTAGGCAGGTTACATAATGATATAAACCCGTGCACCAAATTTCGTTGCCCTCACTTTGTTAATTCCGGAGATATAAAACTTTTTCGATTTTTTTCGAAAGAAAACACAAAATTTTCTAGGAAAACCTTGGCGGATTTTCCTAGCTAACGAACTTATCCAAGCCACTCGCGAAAGGAAGGTACTCACCAAATTTTATCAAAATCGGTCTATTATGTTTTTAGTTATAGGTGTGACACATAAATATATAAACATATATATATATATATATATATATATATATATATATATATATATATATATATATATATATATATATATATATATATATATATATATATATATATATATATATATATATATATATATATATATATATATATATATATATATGTATATATATATATATATAAACATATAAGGTCTGAAACCGACCTCGGATTTGGGGTCCACGGGTCCTAAATAGCGCTCATTTAAAGAAATTTTTTCAAAATTCAAAAGTCGAGATCTCCTCATTAGTGAATTTTTTTTTTAAGAAAATTTACTAAAAAGTTCGGGACGCAGCAAGTGCGTTATGGTAGCGAAATTTTATAAGATTATTCAATTTTAAATAACTCACTTTTCTATAAACCTAGAAAGTTCAATTTCAATGCGTAGTAAGGTATTTATCAGGGGAAAGATAGCTACCTAATTTTATTAAAATAGCTTTGTTATTTTTTGAGATACACATTTTTTTTTCGGAAAAAATATATTTATTTTACTGATATATATATATATATATATATATATATATATATATATATATATATATATATATATATATATATATATATAGTTATACAAACATATAAAATTCAAAGGGGCGATGGTTTCGGGTTCTAGGGGCTCAGATTCGCACTATTTGAATATTTGGGAAAAAAAAATTGCAAAGTCTCACCATTGATACCTACTGTCTATTAGCGATTTTTTTTTAAATAAATTAGATAAGAAATTGAAGAACGCGCGGCTTTCTTTGGCTAAGTGGAAGTTTTGTTTCACCAATATAACGCACCAACAACATTTATTCGGAATTGTTGCATGATTTACGCTACTAATTGCTGCCGCAGCCACCGTACTCGCCAGATCTTACTCACTGCAACTTGTTTGAATTTACTAACATGAAAACATGGCTCGCGTGAAAAAAATGTAGCTCAAACGAGGAGGCTATTCGCGAGACAAAGGCGTATTTTGAAGAAATTGACTAATCGCATTTTTTGGAGTGGTTAAAAATTACAAAAACGTTGGAAAAGTTGTATCGACCCAAATAGAGATTACGTTAAAAAACAAATAAAAAAATTGCGTAATTACCTAATAATGTATGAAGATACACAGTTTTCTATGATTTTTTTTTTGGATTTTTCAATAGAATTGTTTCCATTGGACTAAACTGAGAACCCAATCAAGCGATTAACAAAAAAAATTCCTTTATCTTTTGCCTAAATCAGCTCATTGAAGATATTTTTTGGAAGAAAATTAGTGGAAGCTTTCCTACATAAATTAATAGAATATAAAAATGTATTTTATGTAGGTATTCTTTAATTATCTACTGACTGTTATGGAAACAAGTGTTTATTAGAACCATAATTGGTTCGGGGTCGGAGGTGTCTATTCCGAAATTTATTACTCCTGAACCATTGGATATAAAAAATGATTTTTTCAAAAATTCAATTATAAAAGGCTTAGCCAACATTTTGCATCATTACTGACACC
The DNA here is from genome assembly GCA_964006375.1 of Tillus elongatus. Lineage (NCBI taxonomy): Eukaryota > Metazoa > Arthropoda > Insecta > Coleoptera > Cleridae > Tillus > Tillus elongatus. The sequence goes on along the minus strand of OZ023263.1, from coordinate 92,890,168 downwards.
TTTGCTGTCTTTTATGCGCCCACCGCGATGTTTGACATTTAACAACCAAAAAATGTTAAGAACCAATTTTTTTTCAAATGGCACGCTCCATATCCAACGCCAGAAATAAATATGTGATTAAATTTAAGGCCAAATTTTATCAACATTATGCATGCTTATCTTTAGTCGTTTTTGAGTTATTGGCGTTTTTTAAAGAAATATTATCATTGTTTCATTAAGGGTAGAAGGTTTTGGAAAAGAATTTTATATATCAAACCCAATCACTGTTCTGTCATCACTCTACTGTTTCAATTAGCTCGGGCAATTTTCATCGTGGAACTTTATCCGAGTGGTGTTGTCTTTGATTTGCTTATAATTGATGGGGGAAATAATAGAACAGTTTACCTAAAATGCCCCACGTTCAACTTCAATTATCCACATCTATCGAAAATGAGGAAGGAAAAATATTGTAGACCTACAAATCTTTTTTTTCTTTTGACATGGGAAGGCTAGCTTAGTCTGTTGTGAGAACTAGCCCAATAATAAGAAATGAAAAGGTTCCAATTAACGCCTTGCCATATTTTTAAGCATATCCACGTGCTTCAATTAGATCAGCATCTGCCGATTTAGAAATTTCTTATTCCACATTTCAGCAAGCAAAGTTTTATTAACGAGGGATAATTAATGGAGAAAATCAATATTTTTGGGCGAACAAAAATTTTCGTGTTGTAATGAAGGTAGAATGTTTTCTGTATGCCGTTAGTGTCAAATAGACGGAGCCCTGGTACTGTCAACTAGAGCCGTAGATGTTCAATTAACGGTAATCTTTAAAAATCGTTGGTAGAAAAATAGGACCCGTCAATTTGGCCCACCTAATCTGCGGAACTTACCCCTTTAGATTGCTATTTATGGGGGTTGGGTGGAAGAATTACTGTAAACAAATCCGATTTTAAATTACTAAGACTTGAGAAGAAGGATATTTGGAGCTTTTGATCATCTGAAACCGCTGAGAATTCGGAGGGCAACGCAATCTGTTAAGCACATACACTGTCTCAATGAAACCGGTGCACACATTTGCGTTGAAATAATTATTTTGTTAAACTGTAAAGTTGCTATTATTTTAATGTTACTACCTGTTATTGTAATACAATAATTTTTGAACGAAAATTGAATCGATTGTTTCCAAAGCCCACTACCCTTGAGGAAATAATTATAATATTTCTTTAAAAGATGCCAATGACGCATAAACGACTAAAGCTAGACATACATAATGTTAATAAATGTGGGTCTTAAATTTAATTTTTGATTGGCTTATCGCATCAGAAATAGTAGGTACCATTTGAAACATATACGTTTTTGCCACTTTTTAATCGACGAATTTTCAACGTCGCCGTAGGCGCACGAAACGGAGCAAAGGTGTCAGATACTATGCAAAATATTGGCCAAGCCTTTAGGAATTTAATTTTTAATTTTTAATTTTTTAGTAACTAAGTTTTTAGTAGACCCCTGCAACCCGGATTTTTTGCGAAAAATGTGACAAGTGCCACAAATGTGGCAGATATGTGTTGATGACTTGGATATTCTGAACATAGAATTTAATGATTAATCCAAGCATCTGATCAAAATTCGGTATTTTCCATTAAAAAGAAATGGCGCGGATTTCCGGTATTGCCCCCATTTTGAAAGTACTTTACTTAGACTTGCAGGCAGCAGTCGATTCTGGCTGGATACCAAATTTGATAATAACACGATTTCGGGATATCAAAAATTTTCTAACGAACGGGCTACTTGAATCACCCTGTATATATATATATATATATATATATATATATATATATATATATATATATATATATATATATATATATATATATATATATATATATATATATATATCAAACATATATCAAAGTCCATTGGAAACGTCAATGTTAGATTTGAAACGTAAAAATTGCCAATTTTCAAATAAAGATTCTGTGAGAAATGCGGGTTATGTAGAAAATAATATGGTAAAAATGTGTTTTATAAATCTTTTAGTTTTTGCTTCAACTGTGGTTGGCCATTACACTAAAATATTTTCAGAAAATTAATTTCAGATAGAAGCTTTCCGTAATACTTTGGCAGTGGTTTAAATAACAGAGTTCGTGCGTTAGTAGTCTAGTGTTTTTAGCGAATGTTCGTAGAAAAAATTCGCTAATAAGAAGAGCGTTTTTTATTTATGTTTAATCCTTTATACAATTCTAACGCTATATATGAGACAATTATGCATTTGTTGAGAATTTTTGGCTATTTTTTATGGAAAAATGAGATAAGAGCTCTTAACATGAACCACGGTGGTCCAAGGGTAACAACGTGTGCCTCTGAATCGAAGGGTACTGGGTTCGATTCCCAGGGTTTCCCTTTCCTTTTTCAGTACAAACTGTAATAAATTAACACCAACCGAGGTTCTGGCATTATATTTGAACAAGTTGAATGTTTGCAAGTTCCGCTCTTCAGAGGGGGCGTAAAGTCGTCGGTTTCGTATCTATGCTATGTTGGGCACGTTAAATATCCCAACCCTCGTTACAGAAAGGCAGGAGTTCGGCAAAATTTCCAGGATAGTGAAGTGAAACTGATGCCTGGCGTCGGAGATTGGTCATAGTCGCGGAAATATACCGACGTTAAAGCAAAGTTTTAAGATGTTTAGTTAAATTTTAAGGTTGTTTGCTGTTACTCTAACTTTATGAAACCATTTTAGACTTAATACAGACCTAGCCACATTTTCTGTTACCTCGCAAGTGATTATTTTTATCTGCAACTCATTTAGCTTTTTACGAAATCGCCAGCAAAAAAAAACAAACAATTTCTTTGTGCAGCCAGAGAATGAGTCTCTACGTTTGTATTTAGGTGATATTCTATCATTTTTTTTTTAATTAACTGATGAGGATATCGCGACTTTTGAATTTTAAAAAAAATTCTTCAGATGAGAACAGATATCCGGGGTCAGTTCCAATTTTTAGGTTTATATATATATATATATATATATATATATATATATATACACAGGCTTGTCCAATAAGCGCGCGTCGGTCCAAAATTACTAAACTGTTGTCCTTTTAAAAAAAAAAAAATTTAAAAGAAACTTATAACGTACCATCTTTGCTAAAACCCAAAATTATTGTCAAGTATACAGGCTGTTCCAAAAAAATGGGTAATGCCAAAATTATATTTTTCTTAATTAGAATACCATAGTTTTTTATGTGGAAAATGAAGCCTCTGCTGAATATATATTTATCTAAAAATTTGTGAGACTGTCAAATGCAGTGTTGCCGAGTTACTAATTTTTCTTTAAAAATTTAGTCAAAGACATACTCTCTTCGAACTTTTATATTTCTGCCACTGTTCATTAATTTCAATAAAAAATTCACGTGTATGTAATGTTGGCCGAGTTCATACAGAACTATCTTAACTTTCGAATTATTTCATACAGGGTGTTCATTATGTCTTTTCGAACATCTCTACATTCGCCTCCATTTTAATTGAATTTCTTAAATAGAACACCCTATATATTATTCTGCCGTTGGAACGCTCAAAGTATGCTCATTCAGAAAACACATGTTTGCCGTGTCTATCTAAACATACTTTTGAGATATTAGGGTTTCTCCAAAAATGTACACAGAAAATGTAAAAAATCAGAGCAGGCACGGATCAAGACATTCAAACAATTGCTATTCGTTGACATGACAATGTAACTAATTATGTTTATAATTCTGTGACATCTGGTGACATCTTGTGCATTTTATCTTTTTTAATAAAAACGTATTTTGTAATAAAAATGAAGTATACGATAGAATAATTAAATGAAATGATTTATGTCCTTGGATAATGCTTAAACAGGCTTAAACCATTGTCTCCTGGCATCCAGATTATACGATGAGAGATTTCCTAAAAGGAGGCATCCACATGCAAGATCATTTCAAAGACTGATGAATACATTTGGCAAGATTGGGACAGTTAACTACGAGAAGTATGAAAAAATGAAGCCAGTGCTAAACGAAGAAGTTAAATTTAACGTTATCGCATCTGTTGCTGAAGACCCAGAAGTGTAGCAGACATAAGTGATAGATATGTTGACCTTAGGTAAAACTTCTGTGAAAAGTATATTGGGAAAAAACGGGTTCGATCCATATCGTGTGCAACCAACTCAAATACTTGATAGACAAGACTTCAGGAATAGGATATATATATATATATATATATATATATATATATATATATATATATATATATATATATATATATATATATATATATATATATGTAGTTGGGATCTTACTCGAGTTTGAGAACAGGAACGATTTTGGAATAATGTATTGTTCACCATGAGGCGACATTCCAAAACAATGTTCATGTAGACAGGAATAATGTACACTTCTACGCCGATGCCAATATACATTTTGTGAGAACTGTTGACCAGCGACATAGGTGGAGTCTAAATGTATGGGGAAGAATAATAATTGGAGATCACATGGCGGGGCCCAATTTTTTTGGTGGACACTTCAATGGAAATATTTTTAAAATTTGTTAACGAAGATCTTGATAACCTGCTGGAAAACATACCTCTACAACTATTGAGAAGGATGTGGTTCCAGTTGGATGAAGCGCCTGCTCATTTCAGCATTGCAGCCCGAATAAATAATCTGGATTTAAAATTTCCAGGCCGTTGGATCGGAAGAGGAGGACCTATTCCGTGGCCTCCAGATGTGATGAAACTGTTTTTTTTTATGGGGATACATTAAAGATCTGGTCTACAAAACACCACACAACAATAGCAAACATGCGGAAAGAATAAGTGAAGCATTTTATTTAGTTACTTCCTTGATGTTACGAAATGTAAATAAATCTTTAATAGACAGGCCCCAATATGTGTCTACAACAAAATGGTAGAGTATTTGAACATCTCATGAAGTAGTTATTATGTCTATGTTAATTAATTTACGTTATGTTTAATAATCTTTTATTCTGAATGATTGTGTTTATGTTGATTAATTTATGTTACGTTTAATAATATTTTATTTTGAATGATTATTATTATTCAAATAAATATGATGTAAATTTGTGATACAAAAACAGTTATGATTATTTTTTCAACGAGTAGCAATTGATTTGGGAAACCAGTTTTTTCGGCAACATTTTAAGTTTATTTTTGGAAAATTTTTGTACATTTTTAAACAATAAAGCTATTTTGACGAAATATGGTACATTATGTTTCGCCTACACATGTTATACTGAGAAGCAAATTTGATGCCTGCTTTCTTTAAAAAAAACCTATTTCCTATTAAAAACATTTTTATGAAAATTCACTACCATAACGCACTTGCTGCGTCCAGACTTGTTTTAGTTATTAGCGAGATGTTTGTAATAGAAATTTTCTAACTTAAAGCTTTAGTTAATATTCTTGAACAAAAATGTTGTTTCTAATTTTCTATGGAAATAAACCTGTTTCAAATTTATGTGTAAAATAATGTTTAACGGAGTTTCGATGGAACATTTTTTTAAAGAATTTTGTAAAAATTATGTTTTAATAAATTTTCGTGCAAAAAATGTTTAAGGAAATTTTCACCTAAAAATGTTTCAACCAATTTTCGCAGAAGTATTGTTTTTCAGCGAACTCTCGTGTAAGTATTTTTTTGTGGGAAACAACGAATCTGCAAAAAAATTGCTTACGATGAGATAATGAATTTGAGGCTTCTGAAAGACTTCTTCCGATGACCGTGAACCAAGACACCTAGCAACTAATAAATAACAGGGGTCAAAGTAATCATATTATTCAAATCTCCCTGGCGCCCAGATTCTCGCGCACACGAATTTCTGTGTTCAAGCTTCTTCCGTTTTGCACTACTTCACAATACTTTATGATAAGACTAATGTTCCAAATAGCGACGCAGCAATTGCGTTATGGTAATGATTAACGCGTCAATATAATTATGAAAGAAATACTGATACATCAGGCACCTTATGGTAACGAATAAGATATGGACCTAATTGAAAACTAGATATAAACATACGGACGCAGCAAGTGCGTTATGGTAACTAATAATGTATCAATACGTATTATACAAGAAATCCTGACGCAGCAAGCGTGTTACTATAATGAACAAGACATCAATACGTATTATATAAAAAAATACTGAAGCAGTAAGAGTGTCTCATGTAACGCATAAGATATCAATACGTCCTATGAAAGAAATTCTGACGCAGCAAGTGGGTTCTGGTAACCAATAAGATATATATTTGTATATTTGTACTATAACATTTACAAAAAAAGCCTGGACGCAGCAAGTGCGTTATAATAGTTAATTTTAATAGAAAAGATCTGGCACAAAATATTTTATTATAACTTTTTTTTCTTGTAACATAGAAATCTAAATTTTAGTGTGTAGTTTACCTTTTATATCATAAACCTACCAAATTTAGTTATCATAGCTTTTTTATTTTTTGATATACAAATTTTTTTAGAATGAAAACTCAAAATTTCCCCGGAAAACCTCGTCCGATTTTCTTGACTAATGAATTTTACGAAGCCATTTACAAACTAAAGGTACATGCCAAATTTTGTCAAAATCAAACGATTATTTCTTGAGTTATCGGTGTGTTAGACACATACATATATATGTATATATGTATATATGTATATATATATATATATATATATATATATATATATATATATATATATATATATATATATATATATATATATATATATATATATAAACATATAAACATATAAAAATGGAAACTGACCCCGAAAATGGGTTCTAGGGGTCCTAGTTCGCGCTCATTTGCAAAAATTTTTTCTACGAAAATTCACTAAAAAGAAACAGAATAGCGAGCATTGACTAACAATAGAAACGACAAAACAGGCAGGACGGTCGAAACCGTGTATGTTAGGCAGAAATGGTACGTTATCTGCATAAGGTATCATTGACTAATAGCTATTTACAAAGACGAAATCTGCTCGTTACGATAATTAAACTAGGGGAACAGTAAATGTAATGGTAAGTGGCCTCACATTATAAAGGTGATGAATGTAGCAGGAGACCACGTAAGGCACGTAAAAAGAAATGTTGCATGGAAATTTCAAGTAATTTGTTACGTCACAAATAAAAGTTACATAGAGAGCGAGCATTGACTAACAGTGTAAATTAAAGGTACAATCATAGCAAATGGACACACGATGCCTAGTAAAAGGATCCTTCTACAATTTTCATTCCCAATAGAACAGACTAGTGAGCTTTGCAAATGAATCATAAAGAATAAAGAGAGAAAAATAAACCAAAAGTGAAGCTACAGGAACGTCTGATGCGGTGGAATACAAGTAGGTTTTTGTAGGCTAATACGTATGTAAAATACTTTAGCAGTAAGAGTAAGCAAAGCGTCATGTTACGAGTAAAGACTAACAGCGGCAGAAGCAGAAGTGAATGGAGGCCACATGTGTTCGGTAAGAGCAAATTTTAGGAAGAAACTATTGACTTTTAATAATAACAATAGACTAAAAACGATGCGAGTAGTAAGGAAAATAGAAATGATTTGGAACAAAATATTTTATTATAACCTTTTTTTCTTATAACATAGAAATCTAAATTTTGGTGTATAGCTTAGTTTGTATATCGTAAACCAACCTACCGAATTTGGTTATCATAGATCTTTTATTTTTTGAGATAAAAATTTTTTTCCAATCAAAACTCAAAATTATCCCAGAAAATCTTGTCCGATTTTCCTCACTAACGAACTTATCCAAGCCATTAACAAAATAAAGGTACGTGCCAAATCTTATCAAAATCGGCCCATTATTTTTTGAGTTATCGGTGTGATACATACACATACATATATATATATATATATATATATATATATATATATATATATATATATATATATATATATATATATATATATATATATATATATATATATATATATATATATATATATATATATATATAAACATATAAAAATTGAAACTGACCCCGGATATGGGTTCTAGGTGTCCTAGTTCGCGCTCATTTGTAAATTTTTTTTCAAAATTCAAAAGTCGTGATCTCCCTATTAGTGAATTTTTTCTACGAAAATTCACTAAAAAGTAAATGTATTCAAAGTGCTACCTTATTTTATATACATTATTCGTTACTATAAAGCAAATGCTGCATCTATGTTTCTTTTTTTAATCGGTAGTAGTGGTATAACCCGAACCGGTAAACTATGTATAGTCCACCGCCATTTAATTATAATATGTTCTACAATAACTTATTTAGTCAGTAAAGAAAAATGATAGAATTTCCAACACAGAAATTTGTGTGCCTAAGAATCTGGGCGGTAGGCAGAGCTAAAGTGTAGGATTACCAAAATGAGTTTCCATGTTTATATATATATATATTTCTCAATATGCATCTTTATATATATATATATATATATATATATATATATATATATATATATATATATATATATATATATATATATATATATATATATATATATATATATATATATATATATGCGTTATATTAGCGAATTTATTTTAATTATTTTTTTTTATATCACGCGCCCGGTAAACTCGGATATTCGGTCTGCGCGTGCTTTTCGATACTCGAATTCTTGAATTTTAGACACCTATATAATATTACATCATATGAACCGTTTTGAAGATATCAAATTATCGCTATTTAATTAATTTATCACTAGGACCAATTCCATTAAAGATCAGAAGAGACTTATCAGGTCAAGAAAATATAATTTTCTCTTTAATTACGGCATCTGAAGCGCTATCGTATGGTCACGACATGCGGTTAGGACGGTCGACCCCTCGCTATTTCAGAGACGGCTCCGTCATTCAGTGAAGCACATTTGTAGGGACCTGATTGTTTTATCAGCTCACAACTTAGCTTCTACTTTGCTGGGGTTTGTAACTGTGCGATACTATGCAAGAGGCGTTCCGATGATTGAATGCAAGCTTGCAGGTGGTTATATTCCCTACATCTTGTATTTCAAAGGGGATGTATATTCAGAAGTACAAGGCTAAGATTGTAGTCAGAAATATAGTAAGTGCATTGCATCGCCAGGGGCGATATCCTGCTTAAACAAGTAATATATATTGCTTCTATTTGAAAATTTGCTGTTGTAGCTTTTCCATCTCTTTTTTAGTGAATTTTCGTAGAAAATGTTCACTAATGGGGAGGTCTATATACTTTATTTGTTTGCTGTACGTTTGTGATTTTTTATTGATTTGCGTGGACTGCAGTTTCGAACCGTCCCGGTTCATCATCAGCACGCTACTGATTGTTATCGCTCCTGTGTGATCTACCTCTGAGATTGTACGTGGCGCCTGTCTTCGGACTGTGTCGTGTGTATCGGTCTCCTTTTTTAATCACTGTGGTTTGATAATTTGTCTATTTGTATGGCCTTTATTGAGTTTTGTTTAAATGTTTGTACTTGGATTTGTTCTGGCTTCAACTGTTTCTTATTGTTTTGTGGTCTTTACAATGTTTCATTAGTTGTATTTGAGTGATGTCTGGTTTTTGGTGTTTTGTGTTGTGAATGTGTGTAGCTACGTTTGATTTGTAGCTAGGTATGTGAATTTTATCTAAGGCTGTTATATGTTCCGTGAATCTTGTTTCTATTGATTTTTTTGTCATTCCTATATATTTTTTATTGCATGTGTTACATTCTATTTGATATATTCCGTTTAATTCAAGTGGGTTGTGTTCTTGTTTTTTAATTATTTTGTTTACTATTTTGCTATTGGTTATGTAGCTCATTTTTAAGTCATATTGTTTGAGTGTTTGTGTTATTTTTTTGATGTGGAGGTTATAAGTGAATGTTGTGTATTTTGTGTTTGATTCTGGTGTTTTGTTTTCGGTTTTGTTAATTTGTTTGTTTTTGATTTCTTTTACTAGCTTTTCTATTGTTTCCTTGTTGTATCCATTCTTTGTGCTATTTGTATTATGATGTTGTACTCCTTTCTCGTTCGTCGTTACGGAGTAGTACATTTAGCATTATCTTTATTAAGTGTCTGTATGCGGCCATTTTGTGTGTTTGTGAGTGTATTGAGTGTTTAGGCATAGTGATGTCTGTTTGTGTAGTTTTTCTGTATATTCTGTATTCAATCTGGTTTTCTTTTCTGATTAGTGTTAAGTCGGGGAAGTTTATGGTGTTGTCTGATTCTTTTTCTATTGTAAATTTTATGTTGTTGTTCGTTTGGTTTATTTTTTTGAGGATTTGTCTATGTTGGTTTTTTGATTGTCGTATATTATTGATATATCATCGACGTATCTTATCCATTCGATGTTTGGGCCTGTCTCTTTTATGATGGTGTTGATTTTATCTTCTAACTGTTGTATGTATATTTCTGCCATGATGCTTGATAGTGGAGATCCCATTGGTAGTCGGTCTTCTTGGATGTAGTATTCTCCGTTGAACTCAAAATAATTTTGTTTTAATATGATGTTTAATATTACGCTAATTGATTGTTTTTTGTTGTTATTTTGCATTTTATTTTCGATTATATTTGTGGTTTCGTTAATTGGTATATTGGTGTACATATTCGTTATGTCAAATGAGGCAAGTCTTGTGTTTTTGTTTATGTTTATATTTTCTAGTTTATGCACCAGTTCTATGGAGTTTTTTATGTTAAATTTGTTTCCTAGTTGTATTTCTTGTTTTAGTACTTGGTCCATTTCTTTTGCTATTTTTTGTGAAGGTGCATCTTTGAAGTTGGTAAGTGGTCTTATTGGGTATCCCGTTTTGTGTATTTTTATTATTCCTGTCATTGGTGGTGCTTTAGGGTTGTTGTTATAATAATACGTTGTTTTTTGGTTGAATTCTGTCTTGTGTTTTTTTTATTATGTATAATATTTGATTTTGGAATTTTTTCGTTGGGTTTTCGTTCAGTTGAGATGAAAGTGTTTGTTTTTTTCTATATATTCCTATGTTTTTATTGCTGTTAGTGCGTCGTTTTTATCTGTTTTTGCTATTGTTATGTTGATATATGTGACTTTTTTTCTTATTTGTTTAATCATTTTTTCATGTCTATATGGTTTTTGGATTTAGTATTGTCCATAACTCTGTGTATTTCTGTTGTTAGTTGTTTTTTCATTGGTTCTAAGTTTGGGCTATTTATTGAGTTTATTTATTAAATTTATTCATTGAGTTTATCAAACAATAAGAAACAGTTAATGCCAAAACAAATCCAAGTACAAACATTTAAATAAAACTTAATAAAGGCCATACAAATAGACAAATTATCAAACCACAGTGATCAAGACAGGCGACCGATACACACGACACAATCCGAAGGCACAATCAATTAGAGAACATTAAACCGACCAATAGAAGCTCACGGCGCAGGCGCCACGTACAATCTCAGACGTAGATCACACAGGAGCGATAACAGTCAGTAACGTGCTGATGATGAACCAGGACGGTTCGAAACTGCAGTCCACGCAAACCAATAAAAAATCACAAACGTACAGCAAACAAATAAAGTGTATATTTAAAAGTGATTACAGTGTAGTGCAATATTCCAAAAGAAATATATATATATATATATATATATATATATATATATATATATATATATATATATATATATATATATATATATATATATATATATATATATATATATATATATATGTATGTTTGTGTGTTTGCGCTTATGTGTATGTAACTCAGATAACTAAAAAAATAATGAGCTTATTTTGATTTGGCGAGTACCTTCCTTTTCTAAGTGGTGGTTTGAACAGGTTTGATAGCCAGAAGAGTCGGACCAGGATTTCGGAATAAATTTTGGGATTTTTCGGAAAATTATTTTTATCTTAAAAAATATCAGAGCTATGGTAACCAAATTTAACACCTAGGTTTAGGTTATGAAAAGGAAACAATATACCAAAATATAGATCTCTCCTTTTTGAGAAAAAAAAATAAAAAAATATATTTTGTGCCAGATCATTTCGAGGAAAATTTACTACCATAACGCGCTGGCTGTATCCAGACTTTTTATCATTTTCTGAAAATATGGTAGAAGATCCAAGTACAAAATAAACAATTTTGATAAATTTACTGTTTATCCAACACCAACAACTTTTAAAAAATGTTCTGAGTCTATTATTTCGTTATTTATTTACATAAAAAGATCACTTGAGTAAGTAAAGTTCGTTTACTTACGTGTATTTAGTCAAATGGTATACGTGAATTCTGTCACTACCGACTCAATCCTATTGTTTGAAAGCACATATTATGGGGGTATTTGTAATATCAGTTAAAATGCCACATCAGGTTTTTAAATGAGTGTGTGATGATATGTAGTGAAGAGAGTAAAAATACAAAGAAATTCGTTTGAATAAACAAAAATGGTTAGTTGAAAAAAGTAATCTAAAGATATTAGAAGCCAATAAAAATGATATTTGGAAGCTTTAAGACGAAATGGGCTCTGATTTTGAAAGCCGGCAGGTTCGAGTTTTGCAGGTCCTAGTAACGAACATATACCCCGACGATAACCTTCAAGAAGCACACATTGACCCAACTGAAGTTTTAACACCATGGTGCTATTTAAAGAAGCATTTGGAAGACACATTTTTGCACTTTGCGCTACATTTACTGCACAACATTTTTTGCAAATAAATGGAAGGCAACTGAGGATAGAGTTTTAAGAGGTTCATGCAATGATGGGCTCGTTTAAATTTTCAGAGATACATTTGTATTTGAGCAAAAAGCAGTCGAAATAATGGCTACAGATAGATTTTACCTCCTAAGCAAATTTTTCCATTGTTGACAACTGCTCGGTGACTGAACATACTAAGAAAACAATTGTCGATGGGTATCGCAGACAGTGATCGATATGGTCCTGACCATTGATTCCTTAATCGATATCGGAAAATAAAAATTCTCTATAAATAAACAAATGGGGTAGTTTCTTGTCCGATGTGCTGTGCGACAATATGTCAAGTGCGTCATGGTAGCAAATTTTCATTAAATACTTCAAATTTAAATAACTCAGACTGCTATAAGCCTAGAAATTTGAATTTTGCTATGTAGTAAGGCCTTGACCAGGGCGACATACTGCGATCAAATTTCATCAAAGTAACTTTGTTGTTTTTTGATGGTTTTTTTTCAGAAAAATCAAATTTTTTAGAAAAACTGGCTAACGAACTCGTCGGCGCCCTTAACAAAATGAAAAAAATCTTACCATTGATACCTATTGCGATTTTTTATAAATAAACTTTCGCTAACAATCCTAGATTTGTTGGTATTAAAAAAATCGAACTACTTTCGACGAACTAATAAGAAACTTGAACTTGGTATCTCGGTTATCGTAAGTTTAGCGAAAACTTTGCCCGCCGGCAGCTTTATGTTTCTAACAGCTATTTTCGACAATATCTTTATTTGATATATTAAATAAATAAAGAGTACTGTAATCACTATATCCAACCGACTTAGAGGTTACACATTTAAAAAACAAAGCAATCTGAAAAGAGGTAAATTGGGGTAGATTGTCAGGTGTGATGAGAATATTTGTGTTACTAAGTGGAAAGACAATAAATCAGCATTTATGGCATCTGCTGCTTTTGGGGAAGAACCAGCACACGTCAAAAGATGGGATGAAACTAGCGCAGGCATATGTAAGTGTAATGTCCAAACATTGTGAAAACTAATTAAGGGACGATATGGGGTGTATATATATGCAACCATATGATAAAGTGTTACAGAGTATTGTTCAAAATCATAAAATTGACATGAAGTAATTTACACCTATCTGATTTGTTGATTGTGAATAATTGCCCGGAATATGGCCAAAATTGTAAAAGCAATCAACATACAGTGCTTTCATTTCAAAACTAGCCGCCCTTAATAACTTCTTATTAATCAAGGAAATCTGGTTAAAAAAACAGGTCGATTGGGATTTCGAGGGGCACGTTTAAAAACAGTATTTTTGGAATTTAACTTTTCACCCCCTAAGCCCCAGTCACCCCAACTTTATAATTTTAAATGACACCCCCTAGCTTGAGATACATCATTTTAAAGGTATTTAAAATCCTAATCCAACGGCGTTTACGAAATTTAAATCCACCGACAACTTTTGAATTTAGAAGAGGAAAACATCATCAAATTTGCAATATCTAAAAAAAATTAATAGTTTAAGACAAAAAACCTACTTTATTAAGTGCTCAAATTGCTCTCCGTTGTTAGCTAAACAATAAAATATTCGATCGACGAATTCTCGTCTAACGTTTTGAAATGTTTCTGTAGTAATTTGTCGGTAAGCTTGGGTGATTCTATCTTTTAGAACTGGAATATTCTCTGGTGGAGGATTATGGTACACAACTGACTTCAAATAACCCCAAAGGAAGAAGTCCAGTGGTGTTAAGTCTGGAGATCTGGCGGGCCATTCCAGTGCGCCTCGTCTGCCAATCCATTTATCGGGAAATCTTTGATTAAGCCACTCGCGAACACGTAAGGCATAGTGTGGTGGTGCACCGTCCAAGTTGATAGTGCAAATTTTGTTCATCCAGCAGTGGGTTGCCTTCTTCATTAAGTTGGTTTTCTAAGGGCTCTGTTATGAGTGGGTTAGTATAATTTTCCAAAAAATTTAAATACAAATCACCAGTTAATTTTTCTTCATAAAACAAAGGGCCTATTATTTTATTTCCAAGAATTCCCGCCCAGACATTATTTTTTTGTGGAAACTGTGTATGACCCTCTACGAACACTCGTGGATTTTCATTATCCTAATATATACAGTTGTGTTTATTGACAAAACCATTCAGAAAGAACGTTGATCCATCACTAAAGCAAATATTCTTTACCAAATTCCTATCGTCTTGAATTCTGGCTGTCATTAATTCACAGAATTGAATCCTTCTATCATAATCATCCTCGTCGAGTTCATGAAGAATGGTAAATTTATAAGGGAAGAACTTGTAAAGTTTTAAAACTTTATGTATGGAACCCACGGAAATATTCGTTAATGCAGCGACTTTTGAAATTGAAGTCGTAGGTTCAGCGGCAAAACATCCTAAAACCCCAATTTGTGCAGCTTCGTTAAGAACTCGTGGTTGCTTATTTGCTTTGTTACATACTGAGACAGTTTCTTCAAATTTTTGTGCAAGACTTAGCACATATTGGTGTCCCACATTTTTTTCAGGATGCATTTCGTTGAAAACTCGGGCGGTACTACGAGCACACCTATTCTGAGCACCATACAAGTAAATTATTTCAACTCTTTCTTGTGCAGTGTTAAATACGATCGTTAGTTTTATTTAGATTTAATATTTTAAATTTAAGTGATTTAAATGAGTTTGAAGTTTTCAAAATTTAAAAATTTAATCACAACAGACTCGGTTTTAACTCGTTACAGTCGTTAAGAAATCGAACAATAAATACGAATAACTAACAAAGTTATCCAGAAAGTAAAACTGGCTTATTTTATCTGAAATGTATTGTTAAATTACACCTGAGCGTTATTGTTCCCATAATATAACCTCGTACCAGGAAAATTGATAGCCGCAAATGGCACCGGGGAGCTAAATTTGCAACAGCATTACGCTCAGAAAAATTACTGATAAAAACAATTTAAATGTTAGAAACAAATTCGACAGTCGACTATTTTATTGTTTAGCTAACAACGGAGGGCACTTTTATCACTTAATAAAGTAGGTTTTTGTCTTAAACTATTAAATATATATATGTTTAAATATTCCGAATTTGATGACGTTTTTTTCTTCTAAATTCAAAAGTTGGCGGTGGATTTAAATTTCGTGAACGCCGTTGGATTAGGATTTTAAATACCTTTAAAATATTGTATCTCAAGCTAGGGAGTGTCATTTAAAATTATAAAGTTGGGGTGACTGGGGCTTAGGGGGTGAAAAATAAAATTCCGAAAATACTGTTTTTAAACGTGCCCCTCGAAATCCCAATTGACCTGTTTTTTTTAAACCAGATTTCATTGATAAGGAAATTATTAAGGGTGGATAGTTTTGAAATGAAAGCACTGTAAAGTGAGACATCTAAAGGTTATGTTGGTGCAAAAAATATAGCATTAGAGGAGCTTGATCGCAATATATGATTTAAATTTCGTAAAGATAAAATGACGAGATTAAGAGATATAGCATTTTCTAGGAGAAAATTTGCAATTGTTATTGGAAAAACTTGACTTTCAGAACTAGCCAACAAACTTAGCCTCTGTAATTTTTTCACATATAGAAGTCTGTATGCAATGTTGGGCTTCTTGAACGAACAGAACTCCATAGATTTTGTTGTATACTATGTCGTATCTATAACAATCGACAGACGATAACAATTGTCTGCTGTATGACATGTGTCTTAAAACTAATCAAGCATAAGTTTGATCATTTTTTGCCATACAGTCTGCAGATAACACTAGTAAATTTACGTTTTGGTTGTCGTGTAAAGTGAATACGTATAATTTTCAACTTTTGCTTTTTATAATTATTTATTAAATTATCGGTAGAATGCGTTTATCAATAGCTTAAATAATTCAAGTTCTAATGATGATGATTGGTTATGGTCACAGTATCCTAACTCAGGCAAAGATGTGTATTATATTTAATACTAAATATCCGGATATGTCGATCAATCAATCAACAGTAAGTTGAATAGATAAGAAATTTCGAAAAACGTCTAGCGTGAAAGATTTTCCAAAAATAGGTTGCCGGCCTATAGGTGAAGAAGTGAAATTAAACGTCTTATTGGCAGTGAAAGGGAATTCCTACAGTTGTGTTCCGCAAATTAGCCGAGACAATGGAATTCCATTTCAGATGATACATAAAGTATTAGAACTTGAAAAGCTTGTCCCTTATAAAATACAGCTTTTGCAAGAGTGATCCGATGACGAGCCATAATGAAGGATGCCAGACTGGTAAATCCTAACTTGTAGTCTTAACAAGATGGTGCCCTCGCGCATTAGACCATAATGCTTGGCAGTATCTGGGTCAACAATCTCCCAACAGATCGATTAGCAAGCGTGGTGCAATCGAGTGGCCAGCAAGATCACCTGACCTAACTCCATACATTTTTTCTGTGGGGTGATTAAAAAAATGTGGTATTCAAAAGTAAACCAGATACTATGGGCAAATTAAAAACAATAATTAAAACTGAATGCACCAACATTATAATCTCCAGAGATTATAAATAGAGTTCAACAAGAATTTATTTGTTCACTGTTTGGAACTATTACTCACCTTATTTCATCCCTACAAAAAAATGGTATTGTTGAATAGAGAATTCGATTAGCTTTAAAAATGTGTATCATACTACCCACCAATTTTAAAATTTGAAAGGGTACCTACCACTTGAAGAGGTATAACAATAGGGGTGAGATTTTTATATCAAAAAGTTGGTTTTTGAATTTTCCTTAATAATGGTCACTTTGAATTTTATTAGATTTATGCGTTACTTCATACACACAGTGTATAAATGTATATATATATATATATATATATATATATATATATATATATATATATATATATATATATATATATATATATATATATATATATATTTACAATAACATAAAGTCACGGATATGGGTACTTTTTGGCGCTCATTTGCAAAAATTTTGTGAAAATTCTAAAACCGTTACCTCTCTATAAACAAAATTTTCCTAATGACAATTCGCTTATGAAGGTTACTAGCCTTGAGCGCCTGCTCTAACAATAAGGAGTTACAATATTAGTCACTATTTGCTGACCCTACATATATAAAAATTGGCTTCCAAAAATACTTTGAACTATAAGAAATATATTTATAGTTTTGTTACTGCCTATTACCAGACATTTTCCTAATAACCTTCGCATAAAAATTTGTACAAAGCTATGTTAGTAGGTTACGTCGTTATTGCTTTCAGAACTGGTATAATTAACCAAATTGTTTTTTTATTTGTGTTGCTACCAATTCTAAGGGAATTTTATAATTTATAGATATTCTTTAGGTTAGCTGTTAATCACTGCTGACTAAGTTATACTATTGTGTAAAATAACTTAGCTTTTACTTCGGTGATGCGTCAACAACACGATATATAGCAGGCAGCTTTGTGATTATAGAATGCAAGCCTGCAGGTGGCTATGTTCCCGTCGTCTGAATTCTCTGAAAGGAATATTCGAATCACACCCGTCATTAAAAAGAGAAGCCGGCAAAATTAATGGCATTGCTTTCACCGTGGTTTTTCAGCATAAAATACGATTCACAAAAGGGTTCAAAGTCGTAGTAGAGATTCTTTGCTAAGTAGTGGAATGTAGTTCTGGAAATTTTCCAGCAATGAACAACAATCTGCTTAATAATAGTTTAGCACTTAAATAAACTGGTTGAACCATAAAATGCTTAGCATTCTGCGGCTCAATTAGTTGACGCCCCATCGATTTTACACCCTGCCGTTTAACCCAAGAAAGAGAGGAAAAAGCGGTATATTCTCCTGGGAAACCGACACGGAAAAGAATATACGCCGAGAATACAAATGAAAAATCAATAATTTACATTTTTGTGGCTCCAGGTCATACATTATTCATCATTAAGTTCAATCACTACAGATTAACATAGGGGTTATCAATTTAACACCGAGAAAAGGGGTACTATAGGAAAAGAATTTTCCGAACCAATTCTATTCAGAATTTGATGAATCGATGATCGAATCAAAACTGTAAAAAGATGTGGTTATAAATTATTAAAGTCCAGATGCAGCAAATGCATTATGGGGGCGAATTTTAATAATGATAGATTTTCATTAAAGCATTGTCAGGTAATTAATTAATAAAAAGTTTGTGACGAAAAATTGAATATAAATATAAAAATTTTTAGGACGCAGCAAGTGCGTTATAGTAGCAAATTTTCATTAGAATTGTACACTTATATTATACGACATATTAGTAAGGTTAATACTTTAAACTTACACAGACTTTGGAGTCCGATTTTAGAGGTCCTAGTATGCGCACATTTCTGTTATCAACGTAATCTCTCCATTATTAAAAAATCTTGCGTTCTAACTTATTTTGAGAAAAATGCCCAAACCTTAATTTTCTATGAAACTAAAAAATTATTTTTTTCTATATCTGTAGATAGTGCAAGTCTCTTTAAAAGAAATTTGTATTACAAATTTCATTAAAGTTATACATAAAATTTCTAGAAGGAACCTCAATTCATCTTTAGAAAAGTAAAGTATCTGCCAAATTATAAACATAGTAGTTATTTTTTCTTATTAATGGCCAGTATGATTTCGTTTTAGTCAACCTAATCAAACAGGTTTTTTCAATATCAGCAATAACAAAATTATAATTCCAGACTTAAAGGTGATAAACTTATTCAGGCGTTTTAAACAAAAATGAGATCTTCTTCAAAACCTATGAAATCTGTGCGCTATTTTTTCTCCAAATGTCAAAATAAAACATAAAAAAGATGCATTCATCAAGCTGGATTAGACCACGTAACCTTCTGCTTAGAAGGCAATCAATTCAATTTCAAAATATTTATTCATAATTCATAGGTTAAAAATATTACAATATGTTAGGTAGAAAGTTTTAGTCTATAAACAGAGAAAACTAGACATCTAACAATATTATTTTACAATTTCCTTAGTATAAACATGGCTCCTATCTTAAGATTTATCCATGGCTTATGTTTACATATTTTAAATATAATAAAGAACATATATGTATTCTTAAGAAAAATGCTATCTATGGTTTTTATGTTGTTCCTACTGTGTTTTTAAGTTTGTTAATTTTAATTAGCTTAGAAGGCAACGGCGATCTCCCTGGCGCTATCTGAGTACACTTCAACTAACGTTTAATTTGCATGATACAGATCGGCTTCAATCCCGAAATATTATATTCAAGGTATACATGTTTTAGATAGAGAACCTAAATGAATACGGCTATGCAGCATAAATGTCGTAAGAAGTTAAAAAGCTTTAAGTTTCAGCTACAATCTTCATTGTTATTTATTTTATTAAATTATTTGCAGAAAATTAATTTAAAATAGACCCTTTATGTGATGCTTTGGTAGCAGTTTCAGTTATCTATTTAATTCTAATAACGAATCAGATTACGCTTATTATTTAGCGTTTTTTTTTCAATTGGGAAAAGTGGAAGTTTTTTTTTAATGGAGAAACGGTGTTAGTAAGTAGTTTCTCCCTAGTGTGAATTTCTGTAAGGTGAGTTTTTACGGTTTGCATTTCTAGCTCCGTTGTAGCCTGTTTATCTTGCACAGAACCTCAAATTTACTTTAGGTCTCTTAACTGTATTGTGGAGGTGAGATCACAGCAGCACTTGTCCGATGGTTAATGCATAAAGGGGTTCCTCTAAGCATGTTTACGATTTTTTTTTCAAAAAACCAGCAATGCGCTTATCTGCTAATTTACCTATAAATGTTATTAATATTTAAAAAAATGAAAACAACACTCGTGCCTCGAATAAAGTTCTCTTCGTCATTTGAACTTTAAATTAAATTTCCTTCGCGCGTTTCGCATCCGTTCAACACATTTTCACAGAAAATATAGGAATTTACTTAAAATTGTCATTTATAATTGAAGGAAAATAAAATTTGTAGGTATGCAATGGCAAATTCACACAAAATATAATAATTTCTAGATTCTAAAACCTACTCCAACGCTATAATAAAACAACGTTAAATGAGACCAAAACCATCTCAGGTTGAGGGATCGAAAAATATTAAAACAGTAAAATAAGCTTTCGTACTCCAAAAAGAAACAAGATTCTTATAAGGCGTAATACAATAGTGCATAATAGTCCACAGCAAAAGTATATGTCATATTCAACTGACAAATTACTTTGACAAATGTCAGATCTACTTTTAAAGTGACATATAAATAAGTATTTTATTTTCTGAAGTTTGTAATACAAATGTAGGCATTTTAGTGACTTTTGAATTTTGAAAAGATTATTTCAAATGAGCGCAAACTAGGCCTCATAGAACCCATATCCGGGTTAGTTTCAGTTTTTATCTGTTTTCATATAAACAGGTTGACGCATTCCTAGGGTGAAGCTCAATGTATCTATTATGATATAAGATATGAGAAAAGATTTTATATGGTAATTATACGATGTCTGGAGCTGCATCTTATAAAATTATTTTTACAATGACAGGTGGCCTGCCTGGAATTGCAGGTTATAAAATTATTTTTACAATCACAGGTGGCCCATAAGTCGCTGATGATCCAATTCTATTTTTCTAATCGAATACGCCTTATATTATTGCAATTTTTGCATTTTCCATCGAAAGATAATGCATGTTTGTAAGAAAATAAATTCGGGACTCAGCAAGTGCGTTATGGTAGTGATTTTGAATAAATTGTTTCTTTCGATTGCATAATTTGCTACCAGCCTAAGATTCGTTGGCCAGAAAACCAGTTTTTTGGGCACATTTTAAGTTTATGTTCGGAAGATTTTTGTACATTTTCAAACAATAAAGCTATATTGATGAAATATGGTAAATTGTTTCTCCTATATAGGTTATAATGGTAACCAAATTTGATGGAAGCTTTCTTAAAAAATATATTTCCTATTAAAAACATTTTAATAAAAATTCACTACCATAACGCCCTTACTGCGTCCAGACTTTTTTATTTAAATGCTTTAACCTTTTTTCTTTTCACTTCGAGATCTAAATTTTTGTACGTAGGATAGGTCTTTTAATGTAGCTTGCGTACCAAATTTATTAGTGACAGCCCTGTTATTTTTGCGGATACAGAATATATCCAAAATGAAAGCCCACATTGTCCTAGAAACCCTATTTCGATTTTCCTTGCTAACAAACTTTTAATCTACTTACAAGAGGAAAGTACCTCCTAAATTTTATTAAAACCGTTACACTAAGAAATGCATCGGGTGACATCTATATATATATATATATATATATATATATATATATATATATATATATATATATATATATATATATATAGAGAGAGAGAGAGAGAGAGAGATTGAGTAGCGTGCTGATGATGAACCGGGACGGTTCGAAACTGCAGTCCACGCAAACCAATAAAAAATCACAAAAAGTACAGCAAACAAATAAAGTGTATATTTAAAAGTGATTACAGTGTAGTGCAACATTCCAAAAGATATATATATATATATATATATATATATATATATATATATATATATATATATATATATATATATATATATATATATATATATATATCCTGTTCGTTTTCAATTTCGCGTGCAGCATTTATAATCCTTCCACGTAATTGGTTCTCATTGTAAATTTTCATCGCTTATACTAGTTGTTTCGCGTGACCCTAGAAGTAGAAGTCCAGTGGATTCAGATCCGGTGACCTAACAAGCCACTGTCTGGACCACTACTGCCCATCCACTTTCCACTAAAATGGTTTTCCATCCATTCTACAGAAACCCTAGCAGAATGTGGTGACGCATCATCGTGTTGATACCACATAATATTACGCAATGCAAGTGGAGCATCTACTAATAACTCATGTAAGTGATTGTCAAAAAAATCTAATCAGGACGCAGTATTTAGACGATGCGGTAGAATTTGCATTGGCAGTAGACGACCATTGAAAATCCCCCACCACGTTTTGATTAAAAATCTATGTTGAAAACGATGTCGTCTAAATGCGTGAGGATTCTGTACTGATCATACATGCTCATTGTGACAATTATTGGTACCATCTCTACTGAAAATATATTCATCGGACCACAAAATTGAACAGATAGAAGTGGGATATTGCCCATGCCGTTCGAGAAGCCATCGCGCAAATACCAATCTTTGTACTTCATCTTTTGATTGTCAGTGATAAATACGCTGGTAATGGTAAGGATGCAACACGTCTCTCTTCAAAGTCCGCCAAACGAAGTTTTGAGAAACTTGCAGACGGGTGGAAATTTTCTTAGTACTAATACCTGGATTGTCAAGCACTGCATTAATTATGCCGTCCTCGCTTGTAGCGTCTATACATATGACGGTTATTGATTCCAGATTGTCGCAGTCTTTGGAGTGCATCGGTAAATACGCGAAGGGATGGCAGACGTCTATTCGCAAATCTTCTTCGATATTCCAGAGCACTTCCGTTGCAAAAGCCGTAAACAAAAATGATGGTCGCATATTCTTCATTGCTGAACTGCATTGTGGCGAAGTTTGTATCTTTTTCACACTGAAAATTGAGAATAATACTTGACCATGTGACAACTGCGAATAATAATAAATAAGTATTTTGCTTCGGAACATTATCTACTATTTATTTTATGGTAGACAAAACTGATGAAAGTTGATGAAATTTTATGCCTCGATATCTCCGAAACAGCGACCGATCGGAACAAATCTTATTCTTCATTTTTTGCTTAGAATTTAATTTAGAATCTGAGCTTACATTTTTTGCCTTCTGGTAAAAATCACCCTGTATATATAAAAATGAAACTGACCCCAAAAATAAGTTACAATGGTCCTAGATCGCGCTCATTTAGTTAAATTTCAAAATTCAAAAGCCCTTATTTTTTCTACGAAGATTCACTGCAAATGTATAAAATCCAGACACTATATTTACAAAATCGAGTGGATTCCGCAGTGTGACAAAAAAGTCTTTACGAAGTAGAAAACAAACTCTATTTATTAAAATTAAATGCAGCGCACAAATTAGCTTTATCTATCCGCACTTAACTTTGTGACAGCCCCACATGCAGGAGGAGGAATAACCCAAATTAGCGTTTGCATTAACCTTATTGTGGTTTCAATACGGATATGAATTTGCGATTAACCACATAGCTAAAACATGACAAATTCAATTAAAATTTATAAAGCTGGTTTGTGTGTTGTTAGCTACAATTTATAAAGTAGATATACAGCTTTGCTATCAGGGTTCGACAGAATGAATGTCGCAAAACCCACTCAATAAATAATGTTTATAATTGACTGATAATCGCTAGATACGGTATGCGCTACTGGCAAAATATTCCTTGATAATATTTTCATGAAATACAGGAAAACTGTGTACAAAGTCTAAACGTTAAAGACTAGTGCTTTAAACAAAAGTATTGCTATTCTGAAATTACCTAAAATAATACCGCGTCTCAAGGGATGGTCTTCTCATGCCTTGCACAAGGATAGGTCTTATTATTATTATTACCCGTTTTCCAAAAATATTTAGGCATTGCATGCTTAGTTGTCTAGCAGATTTATTTCGAAAGTATGGCATATGAAGCCTGTTAAAAATATCGTTTCCACTGCGATACAAGATGCGATGAACGGCAAAGTTGGTAACATACGCATCTGTTAATGAGATCATCAGGTGACAGCGCAGGTCCTCGAGGTCAGAGAAGTAGTACGAAGTGCAAGTACAAACGAAGACGTAGTTGAAGTACGACCGAGGCCACAGTGAATTCGTGCACGAGAAGCTACCCTAACAACACAATAAAAGTCTAGACGCAGCAAGTGCGTTATGGAAATGAATTTTCATAAAAATATTTTTAAGTGCAAATATGTCTCACTAATGCAAGCAGGCATCAATCTGGTTACCGGTATAACCTATATAGTAGGTAACAATGTACCATATTTTATCAAAATAGCTTGTTTGAAAATGTACAAAAATTTCCGAAAATAAGCCAAAACTATTTCCGAGAAAGCTGGTTTCCTAGCCAACAAACCTTGGGTTAATAGCAAATTGTGTTATTGAAATTTGACGCATTTAATCAAAATTCGCTACCAAAACTCACTGCTTGTCGATTTTTGTTCCTACAAACATGCGTTATATTTCGAAAAAAAAAAATGAAAAAATGCAATAACGTAAAGGTGTTCTAAATAAAAATCGTAGGTATCACCAACGACTTATGGGACAACCTGTGATTGTCCAAATCATTCTATAAGAGGCAGCTCAAGACACCCCATAATTAACATATACAACTTTTTCTTGTATAATCACAATTATATTGAGCTTTGCCGTAAAAATACACGCTGTATATATATGTCAACAGATAAAAACAGAAACCAAACGGGAATATGGATTCTAGGGGGCCTAGTTGCGCTCATTTGAAGAAATCTTTTTAAAATTCAAAATTCGCAGTGTCCTCATTAACGAATTTTTCTACGAAAATGAGCTAAAAATTATAGACCGTTAAACCATAAACTCAACTAACACTACCGCCAAAGCATCAGAGATAGGATCTATTTGAAATAAAATTTCTGGAAAAATGAAGGGCAATGAGGGTTGAAGCTGAAACTGATGGGTTTCCAGAACACTCTTCCTGCGACATTTTCTTCACATTATCCGTATTTGATTCAGGTTCTTTGCCTAGATCTTGCCATTTTTGACGTTTCGAATGGCGACTTTGTCGTTTTGAGGAAAACCCCATTTTTTTTTCTTTGAACGCCCATAATTTTTTGTCTTTAAACTTGCAGACCTTAATTTTGGCACATAGTTCCCCTTTACAATACAAATACGTGTACCAAAAGTTGTTGGCCTTACTTTGTTCGTTCCGGAAATATAACTTTTTTTCGAAAGAGAACACAAAATCTTCCAGGAAACCCGAGGCCGATCTTCCTGGTTAACGAACTTATCTATGTCACTTGCAAAAGGAAGAAACTCAACTCAAATGAGCGGGAATTAGATTAAAATCCAATTTTTTGAGTTATCGGTTGGATATATATATATATATATATATATATATATATATATATATATATATATATATATATATATATATGCGTGAGCATCCGTATCCCAGGTAATTTCTTTGCCTCCGTGGCTATTTTGGTTGTTTCCCTCGGATTTAGGGTCTACCAAATATTGCTGCAAATGTGCACTGTTTGCCTGTTGTAACTCCGTGTATTTTTGCATCTTCATCCAGAGTTTTCCCATCTTCACCTGGCTATACCGTACAGATGATGGCTAATAAGCTTGAAACACGTGTATGCGGTTGTCTCCTTGCGGCTTTGCCCTTAACCCTTTTCCTTATATAATTATATATATATATATATATATATATATATATATATATATATATATATATATATATATATATATATATATATATATATATATATATATATATATATATATATATATTATTATTATTATTATTACGACTCAGATGTAACATTTCTTATTGCCAATATATGTATTATTTTAAAGCTTTATTTTCATTTAATTTATTACGTCTATAGTATTTACACAGGGACGGTGATGTTAATATTGTTGTCTCTTTTTATCTCTGGCTGGCAGGTAGTTACATTCTATGGTTATAAGGTGCGAGACGGTACTATTCAATGCTTTAGGTTGACTACCAAATTTGAGCTCAACTAGTTCAGTAACTTTTGAGTTATAACTAAATAAAAATTAATAATTAACGATATGACCTGAAATTACCTCTAAATGGGTGCCTAGAATATTACGCAAGGTCAGACAGATATATCAAGGTTACGCTGCTACTAAAAACAAAGGCTCCAGATCAACCTCAAACGAACAGGCTACAAAAATATGTCCACAATCAACAATCAGCGGGGCTGCCATTTTCAAAAATCCCTATCTGAATCTGAAGATGTCAGACAAATATGATATATATATATATATATATATATATATATATATATATATATATATATATATATATATATATATATATATATATATATATATATATATATACGGTAATAAATAAAATCTAATCCACTAATGCCTTAGAAAAATGTACTTATTGTTTACTTTTACTTTTTACTCTTCATGTAATGTATGGAAATTTTGAGGTAAATAAACGAAACTACATAATATCATAAAGCAGTTTAAATTGAACCTATAAACAGATGTTCAGTGTACACTATTAAAATTTTAATTTAAAATTTTTGTACTGCTCATATTTATTCATTTCATTTTCAAAATAAATAAGGGTTGAAATAAGTTTGGGTGTAGCAGGCGCGTTATGGTAGCGAATTTTCGTACACATATTTCAAATGGTGATAATTTCATTTCCATTACACTAGAATCTTCAGTTTTGAAAGATACTAAAATCTATATAAAGCGTGGGTACTAAATTTAAAAGTAACAGCTTTACAGGCAATCACAAATTGGTTTTAAAAAATTATTCCTGATATTTCGTTTGCAGAAACTGGTTCGATTGAGTGGACTTCACGAGGAAAATGTTTGATTCAATTTAGAATAATATCATTATGGTTAATTTTGAACGATTTAGTTTTATCTATATGTACCTTTATATCTATATATATATATATATATATATATATATATATATATATATATATATATATATATATATATAAATATATATATATATATATATATATATATATATATATATATATATATATATATATATATATATATATATATATATATATATATATATATATATATATATATATATATATATATATTATTACCTCTATGGTTTTTACACAGGGACGTTGATATTAACATTGTTATCTTTTTTTATCTCTGGCTGGCAGGTAGTTACATTCAATGGTTATAAGGTGCGAAACGGTAGTATTCAATGCTTTAGGTTGACATGACTGCGAGTTGACCGTTCGGTGCATGTGTTTAGAAATGTAAAGACGTTTGGAGAATGATTTTGTTTTTGGTTAAGGTAAGGTCTTTTCTACCGTCTTCTTGTACGAGTTATTGTAGCCGTAGTGTGGTAGTTAGTAGGTGTAACTGCTTATGGAATATTCCTTGTAGGCATAGGCAGGCTTGTGCTTACAGCCAGTGTAGTTAAAAAATTGGTCGGCTGTTATAGTAGTATAAGTAATCAATGATCACAGTTGCCGTCCAACAAACGAACGCTCGCATTGTTTTTGAGTAAAAGACCGATTTGCGTCCAAAGAAATTTTGAAAACGCCGAAATACGTCAATTTTAATATTGAGGGACACATGTTTTGACATAAAACTCAACTTTGTCGCATCAACCCCTTAAGGGTGGTGATAAGAACCCTTATATTTTAAAGAAGGAACATGGGTCGAGTGTTACATCATTTGAGAGCTAGTTCTTTTCTGAATTCAGCACACTAATTTTTTTGGAAGTTTTATCAAATCGTTTGAAAATTATTCACAGTTAAAGATGCAAAAATGCATTTCACTCATTCCGATAAGAAATGTCCCGATAGTCAATGTTTTGTTGGTTTGTAAACAAAAAATTAACTATCAGAACATTTCTTATCGGAATGAGAGAAATGCGGTTTATTATTTCAGTTTATCGGTCGATTTGATACTTGATAGTACTACAGAAAAATAATTTCACAATGGTGTTATTTGTAGAAGTAATCAATGATCGCTTCGACTTGTTTTGGGTTAGATCGCGTCGGGGAGTAGGGGATAAATAAAGGGTGATTTGGTGAAAATTGAAATTATTTAATATAAACTAGAGTAACATAACGTTTCAAAAGTTTATAGGTACAGGAATACAAATATTTTCTTTGTGGTCAAGTCATCGGTCCTAAATCCATTCCAGGAGAATGTCTTTCTAAGGAGAATAAAATATCACAGCTATGTGGAAGTTATGATTCAATTTGCAGCACTATTTTTGTAATACCTCCTCATTGTTAATACGTGTGGAAATAAGGCATCCAAGACAAAAATTTCGGAAGTTTTTTTCGCTTAAAGGTCGTAAAACTGTCAAAACATTTAGAAAACATAATTTGGAAACGAATTTTTTTTGTCTGTCTGTATGTCTGTCTGTTTGTAGTCATGATAACCTTAGAATGAATTGTGATATCGTCTTCAAATTTAAAGCACAGTTGGCGCCCAACAAACGAACGGCTCGCATTGTTTTTGAGTAAAATCGCCTTATCAAGTAGGGGATGAATGGGGTATGATTTGGAAAAAATGATATTTTTTGTCAAAACTCGAGTAATATAACGTCTTAGGGTTTGTTTATTAGCAAATTTTCAATTTCATTAAGTATTCTGTGCTCAAATTATAGTAAGGGTTGAGTGTGTGGGGGTGGATATTTGTCGGTCTGTCGGCCTGTACCTTTGTTTGTTAGTAAACGCAATAACTTTAGAGCGAATTGACACATCATCTTCGAATTTGGTATACATATATCACTGGATAAAGGAACGCTTTGAACTGTTTTTGGGTAAGATCGCTTCGTGGGATAGGGGATAAGTGAGGGGTGATTTGGTGAACAGTGAAATTTTTTCGTTAAAACTCGAATAATATATGTTTCAAAAGTTTATGGGTAGAGCAATATGAATATTTTCTTTGTGATCCAGTAATGGATCCTAAATTTATTTCATGAGAATGTCTTTCTAAGGAGAGTAGATTATCACAGTTATGTGAAAGTTATGATTCAATTTGCAGCAGAATTTTTTGTTGTTACAAAATTTTGGGTTTTAAATATTCAGGCTTCATGGTTTTATATCGCAATGCCATTTTCGTAACCCAATTATTTAAAATTAATTGCTGTTATTGTGATATAAAATGACTGATATTCATTAGAAAACATATGATAAATTATAGCACCTTTCATCTTTTATTTTCCATGGCACACCAAAAACAATTTAAATGTGAAGTTAAGGTAGGTTATCTGCAAGATGATCGTAGAAAGACGAAATAAATTAAGTAAAAATGTGTGGGGTGCTCCATTAAATAAAAGCGGTTTGATCTATGGCCTTTAAAACCTGTCCACTGTTCACAGCCCACTATTAAAATATAATAAATGCTATTTACCTAACCATGTGAGAAAACATCTATATATATATATATATATATATATATATATATATATATATATATATATATATATATATATATATATATATATATATATATATATATATAATATAATATATAATAATAATAAATTTATTTATTTATGCTCAGGTTTATTTAGGTTGTACAATTATTACAGTATAAAATCTATTATAAAATATGTGATTCAAAATAATATGTGAACAACTGGAGTTACAGCGATTGAATGAATTACTGTTCTATGGAATTAACATAAGTGCGAACCCGAAATCTCTACTCATAAACGAGATACCCCTCGCCCCCCAAACGAAATCCTGATACCCTATATAACCACAAGCAATAGCTTTTTTATAGCAAACTGTTTAATTTTGGGGCAAAATATTCTATACTATATGCCACTGGCGTTCGGAAATAGCTTCTAGAAAACTCTCTGAACAAAATGTCTCCCGATTTTTTTGTTGGTGGAGGGGGGTGTATCTCTGATCCCCCCTGTAGATCTGACCCTGGGTTTGCATTACTGGATACAGATATCCATGGTTGTGACGAAAAGGGGATATTGCTTTTAGACTGTGATGATAACAGTTGAGAAAATAATTAGTGAATTTTCTTAGAAAAAATTCACTAATGAGGAGATCTCGACTTTTGAATTTTGAAAAAATTTCTTCAAAAGAGCGCGATCTAGGACCCCTAGAACCCATATCCGGGGTCAGTTTCAATTTTTATATGTATATATATATATATATATATATATATATATATATATATATATATATATATATATATATATATATATATATATATATATATACAGTGTGGAACAGCCAAATGGAATAAATTCGATAACGGAAAATGAGGACGTGTTGGGAAAAACGTTTGGACACGTCGATTTGTATTTTTAACTGCGCATCTTTTTCAAGAAAAAAAAATTATTTAGGGTGCGTCATGTGACAGTGGCCAATACCAACTTTCTTATTTTAAATACAAGCCCCTGTATATTATTAATTTTTTGGATTCTTCAGAAAATTCTAGACATAATTCATGTACAATGTCCTATACCTATCTTCAACTGTTTCGGAAATATTAAGTATTTTCAGATTTATTACAAAAATTAACATTAAAAATAGAAAATTATTTTATTTCACAAATTCTAATAAGAAATACTGATTATTTCTTAATAATTTAAAAAAACAAAAAAAAATTAATGTCAATGTAGTAAATGTTCAAAATGCTCGCCACGAACATCTTGGCAACATGCTAATCTGGTATAGAAATGTCTTCTAACATTACTCAACATCTCAGGCGTGACTGATCTAATCGCAAGCGTGATTCGTCTTTTTAAGTCATCTAAGTTGAGGGGCTTAGTTTTGTATACAATACTTTTGACATATCCCCACAAAAAGTAGTCTAATAGCGACAGATCAGGAGATCGTGCTGGCCATTCTATCGATCCGCGCCTCCCTATCCACCGATTTGGAAAAATTTGGTTCAGGTACTGCCGGACATTGATTTGGTAATGGGGCGGTGCTCCATCTTGCTGAAACCATATTTTATTGGCAGGAACTTGTGGGTTTGCTGGATCTGGATATAAGTTTGTCAAAGTTGGCACGACATTATTTTGGAGCAGTTCTAAATATTTATCCCCATTCAAGTTGCCATCAATGAAAAAGGGACCTACGATATGATTTCCAACAATTCCTGCCCAAACATTAACTTTTTCAGGATATTGCGTATGTTCCTCTCTCATCCAATGAGGATTCTCATTAGACCAATAGCGGCAATTTTGACGATTAACATGACCGTGAAGTGTAAATGTGCTCTCATCAGAAAACAAAACCTCTTCTAATTGGATCACATTGTTATCTAACATTGCCATCATTTGTTCACAAAAATACGTTCTCCTATCGAAATCGTCCTCCATGAGCTCCTGAGTTGGTATCATTTTATAGGGATGCATTTTACTTTCCTTTAATGTTCGAAAAATTGCTGTGTGGCTAACGTTGAATAGTTGGGCTGCTTGTCGACCAGAAGTATGTGGGTTTTCTTGAAACTCAAGCGTAATATCCAATTTCGTATCATCACTTACTGCATTGGCAGCTACTTTTTTTATCTGTCTCACATGACCAAGCTCGCGAAACTGCTTTTCTATTTTGCTAATTGTTCCTTGGGATACAGGCGGCAAATTTGGAAATTTTTCGTGAAATAAGCGAGACACTTCCATCTGTGTCCGTGTGTTATCTCCATAACCAATCATTTGTAGAATGGTTATTTTGTGCATTTCTGTTAAATGAACCATTTTTCTGATATTATTACGTACAGTTAACGAAATTCAAACGACAATAGCACTGACACTAATCACTACTGTCATGCAGGCAGACAACAAGTTGCTAAGGCTACGAGTTTTATACGAACAGAAAGAAAACTGTTTTTGTTTTTGTTTCATTTCATATCAGTAAAAAGAAACGCAGGAATGGTTTTTGTTTACTTTCTCATTATCAAGAGCTGAATGGGAAATAAGTATTGAATGCAATGTAGCGAATTTGTGAAATAAAATAATTTTCTATTTTTAATGTTAATTTTTGTAATAAATCTGAAAATACTTAATATTTCCGAAACAGTTGAAGATAGGTATAGGACATTGTACATGAATTATGTCTAGAATTTTCTGAAGAATCCAAAAAATTAATAATATACAGGGGCTTGTATTTAAAATAAGAAAGTTGGTATTGGCCACTGTCACATGACGCACCCTAAATAATTTTTTTTTCTTGAAAAAGATGCGCAGTTAAAAATACAAATCGACGTGTCCAAGCGTTTTTCCCAACACGTCCTCATTTATCCGTTATCGAATTTATTCCATTTGGCTGTTCCACACTGTATATATATATATATATATATATATATATATATATATATATATATATATATATATATATATATATATATATATATATATATATATATATGTATCACACCGATAACTCAAAAAATAATGGGCCGATTTTGATAAAATTTGGCATGTACCTTTCTTTTGTAAATGGCTTGGATAAGTTCGTTAGTCAGGAAAATCGGACGAGGTTTTCCGGGAAAATTTTGAGTTTTCATTCGAAAAAAATTCTTATCTCAAAAAGTAATAAGCCGATTTTAATAAAATTTGGCACGTACCTTCCTTTGGTAAATGACTTTGACAAGTTTGTTAGTCAGGAAAATCAGACGAGGTTTTCCGGGAAAATTTTGAGTTTTCATTGGAAAAAAAATTTTATCTCAAATAATAATAGGCCGATTTTGATAAAATTTGGCACGTACCTTCCTTTTGTAAATGACTTTGACAAGTTCGTTAATCAAAAAAATCGGACGAGGGTTTCCGAAAAAATTTTGAGTTTTCATTTGAAAAAAAAAATTATCTTAAAAAATATAAAATCTATGATAACCAAATTTGGTAGGTAGATTTATCATATAAAAAGTAAACTATACACCAAAATTTAGATTGCTATGTTATAAGAAAAAAAAGTTATAATAAAATATTTTGTGCCAGATCATTTCTGTTTTAAATATTGACCTAAATGATAGGTCAGAAATTTGAAAACCAAAAAGACTGATACCATCAAGGTTCAGTTCAAGTTCCATTGATAGAGACAGATTTTACGTTCTTTATTATTCACATTTGAAACGGCTACATTTGTGAAACATATATCATTTTCCTACAGCAAATATTCATTACTTCAATGCAGATATATGCGAGCGAATTGCAGATTCCGTGATGAAAACATGTGGTTTCCTTTTATCAAAAAATAATATGTATGTAGTAATATCGCGATATTATACCAACTAAAGTGGAATTGTGACCAGCCACAGAAACCTATAATCGTGCACGTTTTAATAATAGTCGTCACAGAGAGAGTAAAGCAAAAACGCTTTCCGTCTAAAAATGTTCATATGGGCGAAGTTAACTCTGAAATATACGCCCGCTTTAGATTTAAAGCTGCATAATGCGAAGATTTGCGCGTATAACTGTCGGTGTGACAACGGTAAACAGAGAAGGGAACTTCATAAAAAGGTGAAAAATAATTTCCAGTACGTGCCTTTCGCTTTAGTTGGAGCAGAATGGGGCGTTTACATATCGAAGAGAAGCTTGGAAGTAAATTGTGTGTGCCGACGCCACGTAATCAGTGTAGTCAGTGAAAATGCGTCGAATATTTCTTGGATGGCGTGCTGCGAATTACTGGAATACTTCGGATTCTTATCTACGTTCTTTGTCTTGTGTCGCAGATATGTTAATTGTTGCTCGGGGCAGTTTAAGGTATTAAGTGTTTCAGCCAAGGTGCCATTTGATTCATCAATAAAAGTTTAATTGTTTTAAAAGCCCTTTGGACACTTTAAGATATGTGGTATTCATTTCTTATGCTCAGAGTGTTTTGATAGATTAGTTACTGGAGAATTTCGTTTGCGTTCGTGTGATCTTATTCAATTTATGTTACTGTCTTACCACAGAGCATCAGCAGAATATACATAGCTATATATACATACACACACACATGTTCAGAAAGATTTTCGCGGTATTTAATGTGAGACATACTTGGTTCTCAGGTTGAACCATTTTCAAGAGGTAAAGGAAATATGTAAGGACACTCTAAGGCCTCAATCTGCCTACTCCTTAGAGCGGTGGACAAAGGTGGGTTGGGTTGTTGTAGCTCGATTACGGGCCTCAATCTGCCTACTCCCCAATTCTCGGCTGATTTTATCGGTGACACCTTTAATGTATGGTAAAAACAAAGGGATCGTGTTACTAGTGTTCGAACCACGGAATTCAGTTGCAGAACATGTTACACAGCAAAAGACGGACGTACAAAAAAAAATTACAGCATCCTCTAGACAAAAAAAAATCTCAAACAACCCTCAGATAATGCCGATCCTACTATAGTAGTTTACAACCTTTCAAATTCTAACATAAGTGACGTCGCCATTAAAGTCCTATCCAAAGGTTTTAATTTTGCACCAGCCCCTAAATTCATCCCAATATAAAATATAATTTATCAATCTAAAGATGTGATAACACACTTACCTTCCTTCTCACGAACAAGAGTTAATCAGAGACCTAAACCGCAACACAGAAATAATAATCCTACCAGCAGACAAAGGCAACGCTACAGTCATACTTGACAAAACAGACTATATACAAAAGATGGCAATATACTAAACAGCACAGACTACAAACAAATCCCTAACGACCCTACAACTTATCTTTAAAAGAAAACCAAAACTATCATCAACAACTCTCAACTCAGTCCTGACCTTAAAAAGAACTAATCCCCCGCGAAAAATAATCTCGCATCCCTAGAAAAGACGGTCTCTCGAAAATCCATAAGCCTGATATTCCCCTTCGCTCTATCGTAAGTGCCCACCGTTCACCCACACAAAAACTTGCAAAATATCTATCCAAAACTCTCCAACCCTTAGTAGAAAACGCTACGTCCTATGTCAAAAACTCCACCCATTTCATTGACCTTCTTCAAAACAACACAATTTCTCAAAACGACATCCTAGTTAGCTTTGATATAGTTTCCTTATTCACTAATATACCTCTATGTGAAACTCTTGAGATTCTCATAAAAAAACAGAATATTTCCCACGATACCTTAACTCTTCTAGAACACTGCACATCTAACACTTATTTCCTTTTTCAAAACAAATTTTACAAACAAGCTCGAGGTGCTCCAATGGGTTCACCCCTCTCTCCTGCATTGGCCAACATTTTCATGGAAAACTTCGAGACACAAGCCCTCAATTCATCCCAACTTAAACCAATGTGTTGGTTAAGATACGTTGACGACATTTTCGCTGTCTGGCCACACGGCAAAGAATCTCTAGACGAATTCCTTTTTTACCTATATAACATCAACTCCCAAATCCAGTTTACCATGGAAATAGAAAATAATTTTTCCTTGCCTTTCTTAGATGTAAGCATCACTAAAAATCCAGTCAGAGGATTTTCTTACACTGTCTACCGAAAACCAACCCACACTAATCGTTAACGCCCGATCTTACCATCACCCATCGCAACTAAATTCCGTGGTTCGAACACTAGTAACACGATCCCTTAGACTAACGGACAACAACAAACATACAGAATGAAGCTTTTTTAGACAGACATTGCTAGTAAACGGATACGACAACAATCACATACAACGTAACATTAGAAACGCACAACAGCAAACCACTACACCACAACAAGAACAAAGTCCACACAACAACACACAGCGTTTTTACCATATTTTCAAGGTGTCACCGATAAAATCAGATGAATTTTTAGAACCCGTAATATCAAAACCATATTCACAGCAGAGCAAAAACTTTCAAATCTGATAAAAACTCCCAAGGATAGGATTCCAAACGAATCCCACGGAGTTTACAAAATTCCTTGTTCCGACTGTTCCCAAACCTATGTAGGACAAACAAATAGACGCATCCACAATAGAATATATGAACACACCCTCGCAGTTAGAAAATCCGACCCCTCATCGGCGCTGGCCATGCATCATATTCATACAGGACACAAAACAGACTTCGATAATGCCAAAACAATAGCACCAGTTTACAACTTCAAAACGAGAATTATCCGCGAAGCAATCGAGATTGAAAATGGTCCCGATTGTTTAAATAAGAGAGATGATGGTCTTCGCCTTCCGACTACTTGGAAACCTATTATATCTTCATTACAAACACACAAAAAGAAAATTAATTCCACACACAATTTTATTTCCCCATTATCTGTCTCCACATATGCTGGTGACCCTCTTAATCATCCTCATCCTCTAAGTGCTGTGACCAAAGCCCCCCACTTAATTGACCGTCACCCTACTACTTCCACTGATAACAAAGCAGGTAGACGGAACGACATATATAAGACAAGACTTGCAACGAACTGCCAGATCTCTCTGTGGCCTAGGATTGAACACACTGAGACCTTACAGGCGATCTCCGGCGAGAGTTGGGGAGTAGGAAGATGGAGGCCCCGTAATCGAGCTACAACAACCCAACCCACCTTTATCCACCGCTCTAAGGAGTAGGCAGATTGAGGCCTTAGAGTGTTTTCACATATTTCCTTTGCCTCTTGAAAATGGCTCCAAAACAGGTGCCGAAACGTCGATTTTTCGTAAATCCTGGAGGCGGTTCAACCAGAGAACCAAGTATGTCTCATATATATATATATATATATATATATATATATATATATATATATATATATATATATATATATATATATATATATATATATATATATATATATATATATATATACGGTTGTCCCACGACGAACGCCCGCGGTCGATTTCTCGGAAACTAGACTTTAGGAACTTTTGAAAATTTGGCAGCTTACTGAAGTTAATAGGGTCAACTCGGCTAAGATATTTTCAATATGGTGGCACTTTTAGTTATACAGGGTGTTGTAGTTAACTTGCCTATTTTAAATAGGACCCTATATATTATTACATTTTTAGATAACACGGGAAATTTTAGACACACTCTATGCATAACGTCCTATACCTAAGTCCCACCATATCTCAAACTTTATGTCAAAAATGATGTTTACAGACCTAAACATAACTGTCAATTTCTCCTATATAAAAGGCTTTATCGTTTAATTGGATTTGATTTTCTTGCAGAAGGGAAACTATATTAGTAGCCTGTAGCGTTATTTTAATAATAGATAAATACAGGCTGATTAAAAATTTACATTGAAAATTGATTTGGAAATGTCGTCAGAAGTTTTTTTTTCAAACGGAAACCCCAAATTTTTATAATTTTATCTTATTTACAATTAAAAAAGAGGGGACCTCTGTGTGAAGTTGTTGTGCCAAAAATTTGTATCTTTTAAATACTGGCAATTTAACATTTTTATATTGTAAAAATGTTATACGGCTTTGTTTTGTCGTTAGTCAGCCATGACAGCGACGCGCGTTAAAAGAAAACTGTCGAGCACTATAGACAGGTCACTATTTGTTGTCATTTGATAATTATTAACTAAAACCATGCTGAGGCGACTGTATTATACACACGAAGATTATTTAAATTTGTTTATTATCTATAAGGGATTGTAACAAAGTTTTATCAAGACCATGCCAGCCATTTGCTGATATATATATCCAGATAATCAGAAACCGTCGCAGAAGATTGTTTGGCGAATAATAGAAAATTACAAAAAAATTACAAACATTTTGGCATCGTTAACGCAAAACTGCATAAAAGTAAACCCTTTCTAAATAATGGAAATTTCAGTTCTAGGGTATTTTGCTGGCGTTCGTCGTTGGACAGGCGTATATATATATATATATATATATATATATATATATATATATATATATATATATATATATATATATATATATATATATATATATATATATGCAGGGTGAATCGTAACGCAGTGGACACAGAATGTATGCGTGTAGAGGACTTCAAAATATGCCGATTTTTTATATATTTTTTTTCTGACGCTCACGGCTGATTAACTATTGACCTCGGAAGATTCTTTAATAATTAAAGACACAGCTGTATTACAGCAATTCCCCAAAATAGAACAATCAAATTTTGTAGATTGTTTTCTTTTATCAACGTCGTAATTTTACAGAAATTTTAAGTGTATATAAACGCAAAAAGGGATGAATTAGGGGTAGGTCGCTCTTTAAGTGACATGGTTTTTCTAACACTTCCAAGTCCATCAGTTTTACAGAAAATAAAATTTTGTAACTTTTTCCCCTTTTGTGAATTTTTCAACTCACACTTTGGGTGAGGGTAGGGTCACCTATGAGACGTATAGCTCTCTTTTGAATGGAGTCCAGGATAGCGAGTGTAGAAGCGGCAGCTGCATTCCAAATGTGGGAGCAGTATTCGAGGCCTTATTTGTGAAGTATATAAGGTACAGAGATTAGCTGGTGAAAAGTATTTGCGAGCCCGGAAGAGGAAGCCTAGTTCCTTAGCAGCCGATTCTGCAATTGAAGTGACATGTTGGTGCCAATTGAGACCTAGATCCACAGAAATGCCAACAAGTGAAAAGGACTCATTACTTTGGATAA
The DNA here is from genome assembly GCA_964006375.1 of Tillus elongatus. Lineage (NCBI taxonomy): Eukaryota > Metazoa > Arthropoda > Insecta > Coleoptera > Cleridae > Tillus > Tillus elongatus. The sequence continues at coordinate 92,851,390 of OZ023263.1, read as the reverse complement.
CTTGGTTGTTCATTGTGATGGGTCTAGGGATGGTGTCTCTTTTATGAGAAAGAAAGCAAGACTGAGATTTTGTGGGGTTGAATTGTACAAGATTTCTACTTCCCCAGTCTAATATTTCTTGAAGATCCACGGAGACAGAACCCTCCATGAGTCTGCGATCCTCATCTAATTGGGCTAAAGAAACAGGCTTAGAATATTGTATATTTGAGTGAAGGGCGCTGTCGTCTGCGTAACTGTGAACTCGGTTGGATGTGCTAGAGAGAAGGTCATTGATGTGGAGAAGAAACAAAGTAGGGGCTAAAGCTGAACCTTGAGGAATTCCTGCATTAATTGCATACAGTTTAGAGGAATGGCCATCCACAACAACAAAAATGCTCCTGTTGGAGAGGAAATTTGCTGTCCAGATACAAAGTTTTGGTGGTAGGCCATAGGCCGGAAGTTTATTAAGCAGCGCTGCGTGCCAGACCTGGTCGAATGCTTTGGATCTGTCTAGAGCGACAATCTGGGATTTACCGTGTAGTTCCATAGACTTGTTCCAAGAATGGGTGACAAAGGAAATGAGGTCGGCAATCGATCTGCGCTGACGGAATCCATACTGCCTGTCGTGGATTAGACTGTGTTTTTCAAGAAATTTTAGTAATCGGGTGTTTATATAGTTTTCCATCACGTTAGAGACGACTGAAAGGAGAGAAATAGGCCTGTAGTTGCTAGGAAGCGCTTTGGATCCTTTCTCGGGGATGGGTTGTACTTGAGCAGTTTTCCAGTTACTAGAGAATATGCCTCTATTGTAAGATATCTGAATTGTTCAAGTGAGTGCTGCTCATTTTGTTTTTGTTCACTTAATCTTTCACAGTTTCGTTTGCCGTAACTGTTCTCATTGGGTTTCTTGCTTAATTGTGCCTGCCTATTGTGTTGTTTAACCTGTCAGTTTCGCTCATTGACTTTGCTTTGTGTTTCTACAATGGACTTGATTTCTTAATGTTCAGATATTAGACTTTTGCGGTTTTGTAACTTTCAACGCTTTTCAATTTGCTCTGATGCTTTTCGTTTTGTTAATTTATTTGCATGTTTAACTTAGCATATTTAGCTAGTGTTGCTGTATCTGTAGCTTTTTAGATTTTAACTTGACTGTTAGTTTTTGTTTTACTGTGTGACTTGTGACTTTTACCTTTGACTTTTCTGTGAAGATCACCTTGTCTGTGTTTCATGACAGACCTCTCTTGTTATGTTTATAGATTTATCCCCTGAGGATGACCTCTTAAAAGTGTCGAAACGCGTCGGGAGCAAAAGAAATTTTGAATAAATTTGGTGTCTGAAGGAGACGCCTTTCATTTCAATTGTTTGATTAGATCATAATCTTAATGCTTAGATCTTTAATTGCTGCATAGTTAATCGGCGTATGCAGGTGCTCCAATGTGTTGGTATATAGAATGTGCAATGTCAGAATTATTCTGTTCAAAATTTCGAATATAATTCGAATTATTATCATTATTAGCATTTTCATCATTAATCTATTACTACAGATGGTACTTATTAACTAAACTAAGTTAATCCGTCCCTTAAGCAAGCGTTATAGAACATTTAAATGAATATATCTTATAGGAAATTAAAGGATAAGGCTCTCAAGATATGCACTAAGGCAGAGAGCTCTAAGGTCACAAATTGAGGGATTAATTTTCCAATTTAATTTTCATTATGGAGGTATACGCGAGTAGGCGCGCACTGAGTGATGAAAGTTCGTTTCGTAACCAGAAAAACTTCTAGTAGGTTGCTTTGCACAGGGTATATTTGAAATACTTTTGTAATAAAAGTTGAAAAATATTTAACTTTTATTTCAGCATGGGTGAACATTTTGTGGAATTAAAATTCCAGTATAGCGGACGATTATAATCTGTAACAAGTATATTTGCCAGAAATTAAGTAGAAAATTCAACTCGCAGTTATTAAAACTTAAATTTTATTGAAGCTTGCAAATTTGAGATTCTTCCGGAAGAAGTAATGCTGTGTGGCCCTCATTATTCAATACTCATTTTATTTCTAACCGACTCAAAACATGGTGGAAGTTCGCAATTAGATGAGTGCGTTTATTTTTTGTTATGTTCACAGATTATGCAGAAATGACATAGCTGCCTTAAGTAAACTCTTGCGCTCGTGCCATTCATACATTTTGTAATGTTTATAATAATACTGGCGACTTTATTGCATTAATAATTATTAATGACAAACATAATTTGCAATTATAAAGATTATCTCAGCTCTAAGTGAGAAAATAGTGGGACTCAGCAAAGCTCCTCTTTCATCCAACCATTTTTTAATCAAAAAAGCCCGGTTTGGACGTTAATATCCCTGGAGGTATAAATCCGAAATGCTAATGTATAAAATCAAAAATATTTCCCCAAAGATTGACTTAAACCATTTTTTAGATAACGTTCTTGTTCAAAAAGCCGAGTATTTTACTTTCTATTACGAAAAGATGTACATGAGGGCTGAGAAAATATTAAATGCATATTTAATGCATTGCATTGCCTATAGAGGGCACGCAACAGCCATAATTGATTATTCTGTTATTTTTCAAACCTAAAAAAGTCTCGCTATGAAATTTGGAACATGTCTTAGTCAAACTTTATAAGTTAATAACTTATTTTCACCAAAGTAGTATCTGGTATGATTTGTGGCCCTTCATTTAAATAGACTCTTTTTTATATATATATATATATATATATATATATATATATATATATATATATATATATATATATATATATATATATATATATATATATATATATATATATGGTGGCGCATTGAAAACGAAACAGACCGATTTGCGTCCAAAGAAATTTGAAAACGCTGAAATACGTCAATTTTAATATTGAGGGACACATGTTTTGACATAAAACTCAACTTTGTCACATCAACCCCTTAAGGGTGGTGATAACAACCCTTATATTTTAAAGAAGGAACATGGATCGAGTGTTACATCATTTGAAAGCTATTTCTTTTCTGAATTCAGCACACTAATTTTTTTGGAAGTTTTATAAACTCGTTTAAAAATTATTCACAGTTAAAGATGCGAAAACGCATTTCACTCATTCCGATAAGAAATGTGCTGATAGTCAAGGTTTTGTTGGTTTGTAAAGAAAAAATTAACTATCAGAACATTTCTTATCGGAATGAGAGAAATGCGGTTTATTATTTTAGTTTATCGGTCGATTTGATACTTGATAGTACTACCGAAAAATAATTTCACAATGGTGTATTCTGCAGAAGAAAGAGTTGATATAAAAACTCTTTTTTTCAAAAACGATGACTGCGCCAACCGTACCGCAAATTTGTTTAATGAACGACATCCGAACATACATTTAACAGAAAATACATTTTGGAGTTAGTTGTAAAGTTTCGACAAAGTGGTTCAGTAGGTAATAAAAAACGGGATCCTGAACGTGAATTTCCGGTTATAAATCAGACTACTGAGATTCATGTTTTAGGATAAATTGCTGCAGACCCAACTTTGAGCACGTGAAAATTGGCCACTGTTTCAAACATCAAAAGAAGAACTATTCAGCAAATATTGAAGCATTATAAATTTTACCCGTATAAAATTCATCTTGTAGAACAACTGAATGAAGATGATTTTGATCGGCGGCTGAAGTTTTGTGAAGTTATGACTGCACGAATAGCTGATAACGGGAACTTTCTGTTCAATATCTGTTTTTCAGACGAGCGTAAGTTTTTTTTTAAACTCTACAGTCTATCGTCATAATTATCGTTATTCGGCAGATAATAATCCAAGAAATTATCACCAAGTCCACACTAAAACTCCACAGAAATTGAATATCTGGACCGGCATTTTTGGAGACCGTTTAATCGGACCAATTTTTCTTGATGGCAATTTGAGCGGCGAAACATATTTGGAGTTACTAGAAGATATCGTTTACCTTCTACTAATTGACATTGTTGAAAATGACGATCGCTATCAAGAAAATTGATTAGTGTTTCAACAAGCTGGAGCTCCTGTGCATTTTCACAACGTGTTAGGGAGTTTTAGAATAGAGAGTTTCCAGAGCAATGGATTGGACGTAGAGGTGCTATTGAGTAGCCTCCTACATCACCGTATTTAACTCCTTTAGACTTCTTTCTATGGGGCCATTTAAAGAGTAGAATTTACGCAACAGAACCGGACCTCTGGAAGAATTAAGACGAAGAATTGAAGAATGCTGTCTAATAACTCCACAAATGCTCCAGAATGTCAGAGCTTGTTTTGAGCAAAATTTGTACTTTTATAAGGAAGCTGGTGGTCAACAATTTGAACACTTACTTAACTGAATAAAGATTTTTGAACGTTTGGTTTTGTTTTTTAGTTTTTTTCAACGGAAAATTGACTAATTAGTGCATTTCTTATCACAATGAATGAAATACGTTCGTGCAACTCCAACTGTGAATAATTTTTAAACGAGTTGATAAAACTTCCAAAAAAATTTGTGTGCTGAATTCAGAAAAGAAAGAGCTTTCATATGATGTAACACTCGACTCATGTTACTTATTTAAAATATAAGGGTTGCTATCGCCACCCTTAAGGGGTTGATGTGACGTTGAATTTTATGTCAAAACATGTCCCCCTCAATATTAAAATTGACGTGTTTCAGCGTTTCGTAAAAAAAATTTCTCTGGACGCAAATCTGTCTGTTTCGTTTTCAATTCGCCACTCTGTATATATATATATATATATATATATATATATATATATATATATATATATATATATATATATATATATATAAAATATAAAATACGCTAAAAATTTTAGAATAATATTTTTATTGTTAGTGCAAAAACTTTGAATGGACGATTTAGGCGAATCATGCTTAATATTGAATAGTTGAAACCAGGCCGCAAATTGATGATATTTTGTTCCATTAATTGTTAAAGAGTTTGTTACAGCACTATTCACTAAATATGTTTTAATAAGCGAATGCATTAGCTGTTTTCGGCATGCTTTGGTGGCTGCAGATCAAAGGAAATGCTTTGTGAAAAAGAAGTGCAAAATTAGGCCAATGTATGTGCATTCAAATAAAGTGATTCACTGTGTTCAACTGGTGAGCAACAGACAATTACTGTCAGCATCATTTTACTTATAATCTGTGAATATGTAAAATGTGAGCATCATCTGGAGAATCACAGAATAAGCTTTGAACTGGTATTTTTTCTTTTGTGTCTGAAAGAGTCATATACTCACAAATTGTTGCCGCAAAAGCCGTCTGCATTTGATATACTTTGTACTTGTTCTAGAATGTACATCAAAGCGATTTTTCCTTTCATAAATGACACAATTCTTTTCTTTTTGATGCACATAATGCAACATAAAAATAAAAAATATATAAAATTGTGTCATAAATAAAATATTACTTGAAATTCTTCTCCGAAGGTCTGGAATATTCAATTGCGTTTTTCTCGAAAACGATGGAAATTATCAACTTGAAACAAGTATAAGAATTTTATATAAAAATGATGTAAATGTCATGTTTTATAATTAAAATTACTAAAAAGTTTCGTGAAAAAGGGTATCAACCAATTTTATCATCAGGGGTAGCTTATGTGGCGCTTCCTATAACAAAATGTAAAATAAAATTTCGGGACTCAGCAAGTGCGTTATGGTAGTAAATTTTTATTAAAAGCTTCAAACTTGGATAACTCATTTTCAATAAACTTAAAAAGTTTAATTTTGGTATGTAGTCAGGCATTTCCTAAGGCAACATATCTACCAAGTGTCATTAAAATAACTTTGTAATTTTCGCAGCAAAAAAAAATTTCCGAAAAAAAAATGAAAATTTAAAAAACTCAGTTTTATATAAACTTAGAAAGTTTAATTTTGTCAGGTAGTAAGACCTTTGTAAAGGAAATATATCTACTTAATTTCATTAAAATAGCTTTGTAATTTTCGAAGAAAAAAAATTTTTTCGAAAGAAAACTCAAAATTTTCCCGGAAAATCTATTCAGATTTTCCTGGCTAACGAACTTGTCCAATACATTAATAAAAGAAAGGCACTTGCCGAGTTTCATCGAAATCGGTTAATTATTTTTGAGTTATCGGTTGGATAACTATATATATATATATATATATATATATATATATATATATATATATATATATATATATATATATATATATATATATATATATATATATATATATATATATATATATATATATATATATATATATATATATATATATATAAAATTGAAACTGATCCCGGATATGGGTTCTAGGTGTCCTAAATCGCGCTCATTTGAATTTTTTTTTTAAAGTCTCACCATCGATACCTCTCTATTAGTGAATTTTTTCAAATAAAAATTCACTAACACTAATTAAAATAATGTTTCTTGCCTAATATACTTCTGTGCTAATTTTAATAATGATTTATGAATACGTTTTGAAGTTAGTACCAAAAAAAAAATATGTCACCTGTATATTTTTCCACAGCAACATTTTTAAGGCCCGTTTCATCCAGTCCTCATATTTTGTTCCAAATACCCTGCGCTTACGCTATATCCCGGTAGTTACGACACCTGTATATAAAATTTAACTAAATTTGTTTTTGTAAAAATAATTTAGAATTAATCTCGGAAATGAATTGCGTTTTTCACGAAAGCGATGTAACTTATCAAGTTGGAACAAGTATAACAATTTTACATACAAATTATGTTAATATGATGTTTTATTATCAATTACTCATCTGGCGCCCGCCTGAAATAATATCTCTTGCCTAAAGTAATACTTCTGTGCTAATTTTTATAACGATTCATGAGATCGTTGTGAAATTATTAAATTATTACAAAAGAAAAGTGGAGAGTGAAAGCTCCAGACTTTTCTTCAATGACTTTGGATTGTGTTGCAAGGTGTCCCTCAGCGAAAGCACAGAATGCTGAAACGCCAGTAGATTTCTTCAAATTATTTTTTTGACGAAAACCTAATTGAAGAGATTGTTGTTCAAACAAACAATTATGCACAACAGAAAAATATTCTTCTGAACGTTGTCTGGGTATGCAAAATATCCAAACAAGCGAATATATTGGCACAAAAGTGATGACATTCCTCATATTCTGCAGAAGAGCATGCGCTTGAATAGGTTCGAGCTCATACTTAAATGTATCCATTTCAACAATAACCTCGGTCGTGATAATGATAAATTGTATAAGCTCCGACCCCTGATAGAGAAACTCAACGATAATTTCCGGGAGCATGTTGGTTTAGAAGAACATTTGTCTATAGACGAGAGCATGATTCCATATTACGGAAAACACTACGCCAAATAATATATAAAAGGCAACCCAATAAGAGTTGGTTTTAAGAATTGGGCCTTGTCTACGAGTAATGGATACCTACTAGCAATTGATATATACACTGGCAAATCGGATATCGCAAGAACATATGGCTTAGGAGGTGATGTTGTTACTGAGTTGGTGAAAAAAGCTAGAATTGAGTCAAATAAACGATAAAGACTTTATTTTGATAATTACTTTACTAGCATTCCTTTGTTAGAACCTCTTTCCAAAGAGAATTTTTGCGCTACAGGTACCGTTAGACAGAATAGGTTAGAAGGTTGTCCATTTCTTGATAAAAAATATCGGTCAAAAGAAAAAAGGGGAGCCTATAGATTCATGTCAAATGAGCATCTATCACTGGTATAGTGGAAAGATAAGATTGTTACAGTAGCATCCAATTTTGAAACTAATTTGGTAACGAACACAACTAGATGGTGCAGAGCGGAGTAGGGGAAAAAGAGTGTACCTCAGCTAAAAATGATATCTAATTATAACAAAGGAATGGGAGGGGTGGATATGCTAGATATGCTTATTGCTGGTTATAGAACACGAATGAGACAAAGAAAATGGTATTGGCCTATTTTTTTTATTTACTTGATGCATCAGTACTAAATGGATGGCTCCTTTTGAGAAAGATTAAACCAGATGATGCAAACTGTACTAGCCTATTAAAGTTTAGAAGGTATTTAGCATTGCCATTTCTGACAACATATGGGACAAGGCCGTTATGCACCAGATCATCCACCGTAACCGATGATATGAGGTATGATAATGTTGGACATCTGATTGAATATGTAGAAACTGATAGGAGATGCAAACAGTGTACTAAAAAAAGTAAATTCATTTGTATTAAGTGTAAGGTAAGGCTTCACCCAAAAGAATGCTTTGTTAGATATCATACAAAATAGTTTTCAATAATATGTACATAACTGGCCTATTTGAATAAATCTTTATTTCATAAAATTGAAACTTTCCTTTGAGTCCCTATTGCATAGCGTCCGATAAAACGGACGTCCATTATAGAAAAAACTAAACACAAATTACTTGTTATGCTCATTGAAGCATCCTATTTACAGACATACTTGACTAATAAAACTGGAAAAAACAAAGAAATCAAATTTTTATAATTATTGGCACTAATGGTTTAAAGTGAAACAATATAAAATGTTAAATGCGGCAAGCGAAAACCTAACCCGTCTGTGTATGAGATGAGCATTCTACCATTGAACCAGAGATGCGCTAATACGAAGTTTGTTTACCTGATCCTTTCATTGATTGTTGTGCCCTTACTTGGTGAAACTTGTCCATACTACATACAGACTTGGAGGCTACTTCCCTGGCTTCACTGTTGTGCTAATTTATATGTACACATTGTAACGCAATCTACATAGGTCAAACTTCTAGAAATTTAAACACCCGATACAAAGAACATATTTCTGCATTTAGAAATAACCACGCTGACAAATCTACATTTGCAAAACATATTACTGATAGCGAACATAGCCCTACAGTAAATAACCGCATACAATCACAACATTTTTATAATGACAAGCGTAAATTAGACTTTTTTGAAGCTTTGGGAGTTAAAAAGCACACACACGACAATAGATAGCTTGTTTTAAACGAGCAAACTGATTTAATGAATTCCCCTTTCTTGGATATTCTTCTTTCTAATTAAAGAAGTCAAAGAAAATAAATTTACATATTCTTTCAAAAAATTTGTAATAAATTAATGAGCTGATGTATGTCGATATTTTCGTGGTATAGAGACTGCTTTTATACTGTTATTGTTTACTTATTTTATTGCTGTAACTGTTATCATAGTTTTTATAGGCTAGTTCTATTTTTATGTTAAATATTGACATACATCACGTAGACATTTTGAAAGCCTCATCTGTCATCTGTGTTTCATTTTTATTTTCAATTTGATAAATGTTTTGATCAAAACATCATATCATAACATAGCAACAGATCTTTATTTGTAGTTGTCATGATTTCGTACTAATTCAATTTTTATCTGTCTGAGAATGCTGTCAAGCAGCGAAACTATAGTCACAGAAACGTTGAAGAATATCCTAGAACATCCAGAATTCGTAAGGGCCACTTGCTCCAGTTAGCTTACGCGCTGGCTACGTCCTTCACCAACGAAAACCAACAGTGAAGTCAGAGAAGTAGTCTCCAAGTCTGTATGTAGTACCTGATCAGCAACTTGTTGATCCTGGAATTTTTTTGCTACGCTGAAGGTAAATATAACAGCTAATTATAGAATTAATTGCATTGTGGCTTGAAATACGTTCGAGGAGTGTTTTGATCTTAGACGATGTCTTATGTTTAAGTTTAAAAATAAAATATTAAGTCGATTTGTTTACAATATTTATTTAATTCTTGAACCTTACAACTTTATCTTTTCACTATATTTTATATTTTTTTCACATTTTTATGGAAAAAAAATTCCCGTTACAGCTGACTTAGCAACTCGTCCGTTATCCTAATACAATGAAGATATGTGTTAAATTTTGTTTAAATCAGTTGCATATTTTTTAGTTATCGCTCAGATCCATACACACACGCGTACACACACATACATACATAGATACACACACACACACACACACACACACACACACATATATGTATATATATATATATATATATATATATATATATATATATATATATATATATATATATATATATATATATATATATATATATTGATATGGTTACTAAAGGGGGCCACATATACATATATACACATACATAAACACATTTTACCACAAATTATACTAAACACAAACAAAAACTTACTTCTGGTGTGTGCAATGTCTTGCCAGCGAAAATAATACCCATTTTTACAGGCATAACGTAAGACCTGATATAAAAAATTCAATCAAAATTGATTACGGCATATATATATATATATATATATATATATATATATATATATATATATATATATATATATATATATATATATATATATATATATATATATATATATATATATATATATATATATATATATATATATATGTGTGTGTGTGTGTTAAAAGGAGGAAAGGCAAGTGTAAATGTGTTGAACATTAGGAATGTATGTCAAGTTTAATTAGATAGTGTAAGATATTATTGTTTGCTAGCTGTTATGTAATTTAAGATGTTATTGTTTGTTAGAATTAAGGATATTGTTTGCTAAAAGTAAGAATGTCATGTAATCTAGATATAAGATACAAAGACTATAAAGCAACAGAATGTAAATAATGGACAATACAAACTGTACAAGTAGTTTTTAGGTAGATTAAGCTGTTAATGTTGAGTCAATGACGTATAATACGTCGTTGTGTTGAGTAGAATTAGGAAATTTATGGTGTTATTGTTGTTAGCTTTAAGAATAGTAAGATGTCAAAATTTGAGTGATAGATTTAGGAATGTCATGTCATAACCTAGATGTAAGTCAGCGGTTTTTGTTTAGAACAGACGTCAAACTGACACTAAAATTATAGTTAGGTTAATTATTCTGTCATTGACTAACAACAATGTATGTATCCGAGAAGATGATGCGAAAGAATTATTGTGTTAAAAATTTGTTAGGATATTTTATTTGAAAGAAGGCAGATAGCAGTTTTTTAATTAGTTACGCTGGTTACAATGAAAAATAATAAACAGAGGGAAAAAGTTTGGATAAAATCATCAGATTGAAATTTTTTGAGATGAAAAAAGATTGAAATTGTCATTAAATTATTAGATGGGAATTTTTGGTAATAAGGATATAGTTTGGGAATTTAGATAGAAGGGGTTTGAAAAGGGATAGTAGCAAGAGGATAAAGTTTAGTCTACAGGATACAAAAATCTAGAGGGTCGCTGATCCGATAGTCCGACTCAGCAAATACAGGAGAGGCAGCAGAGGCAGCAGCAGTCTGAGTGAGTAGTGTAAAAATAAAAGAAGTAATAAAACTCGCTAAAAAAAAAATAAGTACATAAACTGTGTTTTGGTTTTTATACGACAAATTCAAGATATTTACAGAGGCAGGGGAGCATCTTTTGGCTGTAACTGATAGCCAGCGTGGAATTCTGTGTCTATTGACTAAGTGCCACAATACGGTGGAATTAATACAAACACAAATAGATGTCGGTACCGTTAAAATTTATTTATTTGTTTCTTTCCCTTTTATAGTGTAAAATTCAAATAGATATAAATAATACATAAGGTTTAGGTTTTTGTCATATACGTTAATTTAATAGATATTTAAGTTCTGTGAGCGTATAAGGACCTTTGCTTTATTTTTTTTAACATATATTTATAAGCATTTTGAGTAAAGATCACAGGGGGAATACATTTCAAAATTTAAAATTTAATCATACTTTTGGAAATAATAATAAAAATTTTGATAGGACTTGAACCCACTAGCTAAATAAGCTCCCCGTTTTAAGAGTAAGTTAATTTCGTCCATGCTATAAATTTATTTAGGTCTCGGGCAGCAGTGAAAGCACAGGTGGAAGTCATATACATACATACATATATATATATATATATATATATATATATATATATATATATATATATATATATATATATATATATCTAATACACATATATTTAAAACACACATTTTCACAATAAAATTTCAGAGAGTATTTTACAGATAAGACCTAATCAAAAACTAAGATATTTAATAATCATTATATAAAACCCAAAAATAATTTTTCCTTTTTTAACAATTGCAACCCTATCGTGGGACCTAAAAACGTCAGCAAAAACAACATAACTATATCAATATATATATATATATATATATATATATATATATATATATATATATATATATATATATATATATATATATATATATATATATATATATTACAAATGCAACCGGACCTTGGATATGGGTTCTAGGGGGTCTAGTTCGCCCTCATTTAAAAAAAACGTTCTGAGAATCTCACTATCGTTACCTCTCTATAAGTAAAAAGCCTGGACGCAGCAAGTGCGTTATGGTAGTGAATTTTCATAGAAATGATCTGGCACAAAATATTTTATTATAACTTTTTTTTCTTGTAACATAGAAATCTAAATTTTGGTGTATAGTTTACTTTTTATATCGTAAACCTACCTACCAAATTTGATTATCATAGATTTTTTATTTTTTAAGATAATTTTTTTTTTCAAATGAAAACTCAAAATTTTCCCGGAAAACCTCGTCTGATTTTTTTGATTAACGAACTTGTCAAAGTCATTTACAAAAGGAAGGTACATAGCAAATTTTATCAAAATCGGCCTATTATTCTTTGAGATAAAAATTATTTTCGAATGAAAACTCAAAATTTTCCCGGAAAACCTCTTCCGATTTTCTTGACTAACAAACTTGTGAAAGCCATTTACAAAAGAAAGGTACATGCCAAATTTTATTAAAATCGGCTCATTACTTTTTGAGATAAGAATTTTTTTTGAATGAAAACTCAAAATTTTCCCGGAAAACCTCGTCCGATTTTCCTGACTAACAAACCTATCCAAGCCATTTACAAAAGAAAGGTACGTGCCAAATTTTATCAAAATCGGCTCATTATTTTTTGAGTTATCGGTGTGATACATATATATATATATATATATATATATATATATATATATATATATATATATATATATATATATATATATATATATATATATATAAACATATAAAAATTGAAACTGACCCCGGATATGGGTTCTAGGGGTCCTAGATCGTGCTCATTTGAAGAAATTTTTTCAAAATTCAAAAGTCGAGATGTCCTCATTAGTGAATTTTTTCTAAGAAAATTCACTAATAGAAGATTCTGTTTTATTATAATTAGTATTAGTACTTAGCACGGCAGTGCAGGGGTAAGAACGTGTGCCTCTGCATCGAAGGGTGCTGGATTCGATGCCCAGGGTTTTCCTTTCACTTTTTCAGTGCAAACTATAATAAATTAACAGCAGCCGAGTTTCTGACTTTGTGCTTGAGCAAGTAGAATCTCTGTACGTTCAGCCCTTCGGAGGGGGTGTAAAGCCGTCAATACCGTGTCCATGCGATGTTGGGCACGTTAAAGATCCATACCCTCCTTAAAAAAAGCAGGCGTTCGGAAAAGTTTTCAGGGTAGTGAGGTAAGACTGCTCCCTGGCGTCGTTGATTGGCCGTAGCCGCGGAAATAAGCCGACGTTAAAAAAAGGCTTACTATCATTATTAGCTTTAAAACTAAGCCACTTCTAATATATTAAGCCAATACGCACGTACAATTTTATTAATTCTGATCTCACTGTGTGTGCAAGCAGATATAAAAATCGCCATGGATAACAAGAACTGCAAATATTTGTTACACACAAATGTAAAGTCTAATGAATTCTACTCAACAAAAAAAGCTTCATAACAAGCTATTTTTGTTGAAAAGCCTACAAAATCGCAAAGTTTAGTATTTTGAAACAGCTCAACCATCAAAACCAATTTTTTAATTGGCAAGCATAAATTACCGAACGATCGCAGCAATTACCGGCTGCTGAGTCAAATCGTAACGCTCAGTTTCAGATTAATTAATGAGGTCTACATATGTCAAAATTGTTCGGCCCGCATGGGTGTGTGTGTATATGTGGTTTCCTGCAAATATGGCCCTTTGTATTTAACGTCGTGCGTCCCATATGGGATGAAACAGTCTGCTGGAGCTAACAGCATTATATGTCAATATTACACTTGTAAATACGTTCAAGCAATTATGTGCGCTATGCACTCTAGATTTACTCGCGTTATAAACCACTTACGGCCGACTACCCTAAAATGGTTGTGTAATTAATTCCTTCACCGCCTAGCCAGGTGTATGGGTATGGCAAGATGGTTCTATCGGTTATTAAATGAAATTCCAGATTTCCTACTTCACGCACTGGAAAATCTACATTGCGAATGACTGGCGTATTAGAATACGTACTTCAGTTACAGCTCGTCAAGTATAGGAAACTTCAAAATAAACGGTAATTAGATCCGGACAAAACAACTAGCTTCCACAGCCTTCTTGTCGATGTTTCGTTTATTATTCCGTAATCTAAACTTCAGATAGATGATATATAAGTACATTCCGTGCAATAATGCTGTAATAAAAATATTAACAAGTAATTATATGTTTTATATCACAACCGAAGCCTCGGTGGTTCAGTGGTAAGGACGTGTACCTCTAAACTGACGGGTACCAAGTTCGATGTCCAGGGTTTTCCTTTCACTTTTTCAGTAGATACTGTACAATTAACATCAACCGTGGTTCTGAAATTGTATTTAAACAAGTTCGACGTTTGCACGTTCCGCTCTTTGGAGGGAGCGTAAACCCGTCGGTCCCGTGTCCACGCGATGATCGGCACGTTAAAATCCCTAGGCTTCTTAGAGAAAGGGAGAGGTTCGGTCAAATATTCAGGATAGTGAGGTGAATTTCTCCCTGGCGTCGGTGATTGACCATAGTCGCGGAAATAGGCATAAGAAGTTAAAAAAAAAATCGCAATAAATTTGTCTACCCGCCAAAAAATAAAGTACAGGGTGTTCAATTTAAAAAAATTCGGTATCGCGTCATAACTTCAAAAATATGACGGACAAGAAAAATCTCTATGCGTCACTAAATAGTTTTTAAAATATGCAGAAATTTTTATTTCGGTCCATTTTTAAACAGATATAGGGTGTTTCCTCCATTCCTCCAATCTTTCGAAGCCGAATATATATATATATACTATATATATATATATATATATATATATATATATATATATATATATATATATATATATACAGTGTGTCCACGGATTGAGTGTGGTTAAGGTATAAGTGACAAAAAAAATTCGATTTAGATTATGATGTTCTGGGAATCGCTCCTGCTTTGTCTTAAACTGAGATGTTGAAAAAATGAACAAAATCAATTAATATACAGGATTGTTTATAACTGATGTAATGAATTGTATAAAGAGTAAACCACCTTCGTTTATGAAGATACCGCAAATTGTTTAGAATTAAAATTTATGGCTGGCTCTCAATTTTCAAACAGATCAGCTTACTATGAATTTTTTTTAGCTGCTACTTTATTTAAATGACGTTCGACGGCTTCTGTGACTTAAAACTGTTTAAAAAAAGTCTTTACCAAAATTAAACTTGGGGTAGATTTGCTTTCAACTCAACCAATAAAAAAAGTTAAGTAAACGCACAATTGGACATTCGAAGCAATTATTGGCGAAATGCATGTCTACTTGAGCTCTGCCTTGTTGTTCATTTCCCGGGATACTACTTATTTGGAAAATTTAAACGTCAATTTTATTCGTCACGAACGGCAAACTTCTGTATTTAAAAATGTTAACAACATAACAAAAAGTATTTATTGTGCAGTGCTAGAGGTTAGGTGAAGAACATTCTTATCGAGGAGTGATAAGAAAATTCCTTGAACGCTGGCCAAATTATTCTGTTTCCGCTACTGGTGTAAAAAAAGTTGTAACAAAATCTATGCGTACTGGGAGGGTTTTAAATATTAAGAAGACAAAATCCGACCTAAATGAAGAAGACAATGTTGCAGCTGCATTAGTTATGGATTCTGTTAGGCGTTTTCCGAAATTATCATTAAGAAGAAGGGCATTATAAAATGGCAATATTAGCACATCGCGTTTGCAACAAGTTTATCGTACCAACAAGGTGAAACCTTTCAAAGGAAAAGTTATACACACTTTGGAAGAAAATGACGAGTCAAAACGATTAGATTTTTGTTTATGGTACGGCGAGCAATATCTACAAAATCACAATTTTTCGGACGAATCCACTTCCACCACTAATGGGGTGGTAAATTGCCAAAATACACGGCATTGGTCTATGGAGAATCCAAATTATAGAGTTAATTGCAGAAGAAAATGTCATACAAAAGTAAATGTGTGGTGTGCTGTTTCTTACACTGGGACAATTGGGCAATATTTTTTGAGCGGAATATGAACCAGTACAGTTATTTGGAAATGCTGGAAAATATTATTCAAGACAATTTGCATAACACGCCACTAGAAGATAGACAAACAGCATACTTTCAACATGACGGCCACCCAGCACATGCAACAGGAATCGTTCGAGAATGGTTAGATCGCGAATTTCCTGGGCGATGGATTGGTCGATCTGGGCCAATACCTTGGCCCCCCAGAAGTCCCGATCTTACCTTAATGGACTTTTATTTATGGGGATATCTCAAACAGAAAGTCTACGCGGCTCCATTAAATAACGATCTTGATTTGTTGAAACTGAGGTTGAGAGAGGCAATTGACGGTATTCCCATTCAACATATTAAAAATGCCTACAAAGCATTTACTAAACGGGCTGAGTTATGTGTATCGGTTGGTGGCAGCACATTTGAATAATTTCTTTATTTTTCGTTGTTAGTTTTGATTTTTGTTAGCAATAAGCGTTTTGTATTTTACCAATAAATTATTATTTAACATTGAATGGTTACTTACTTTGCGCACCTGCGTTCAGAAAACCACAGGTAAAAAGCTCCATGTTGATAGGAAAAAAATGGTAATAATTTACTTGAAAATTCATTGTAGGCTGATCTGGCTGAAAATTGAGAGACTCTCATAAATTTTAATTCTAAACAAATTTTGTTAACAACTTTTTGCGGTAACTTTATAAACCAAGGTAGTTTACTCTTAACACATTTAATTAAATCAGTTCTAAACCACCCTGTATATTAATTGATTTTGTTCATTTCCTCAACATCTTAGTTTAAGACAAAGCAGGAGCGATTCCAAGAATATCATAATCTAATTCAAAACATTTTTGTCACTTACACCTTACTTACACTCAAGCCGTGGACACACTATATATATATATATATATATATATATATATATATATATATATATATATATATATATATATATATATATATATATATATATATATATATATACAGGGTCGCTGATAAGTCTGGAAACGGTCGATTATCCGGGAAAATATACAAGGTGTCGAAAAAAGTTTTTTACAAAAGTTTTTGGGTTCTTCAATGTCTACTAGGCGGTGATAATTTTATTTATACAGGGTTGGTCATACAGGCGTGGCACACCAATATTAATTTTTTTTAATGGAACACCCTATATATTATTCGATATTTCAATCCTTCTCTTAATTTTGAGCAACATTTATGAGAAGCATAATGTACCTAAACTCAATCGTTTCCGGGTAAAAAAATAAATAAAAATAAACGTTACTGTTTTTAAAATCTATTGGATGAAGAACAAAAATAAATGAAAAGTAGAATATCTCTTGAAAACAATCTGTGAGTGTGAAAAGAACCGGTTGCGATGTTTTTAACATTGTTTGGAATCCCAAGATAAGATAAGATGCCCATAAGAAACGCAGTATTATTCTTTTGTTTTAAAATGTTTCCAGGACAACGAATGTCAAACATTCATTCAGTGTTAACAGTTTTGAAACATTAGTAATTTAGTGTCAACAGTTTTTGTGCAAAATGGCAAGTTTAAGTGAAACCGAACGTATCGAAATTTTAATGATGATAGGGTACGGTGATAGAACACGAAGTTTTGCTCAAGTGGTGATTATGTTCAATGAGTTGCATCCTGAGCGGGAATCGATCTCCAAATCCACAGTTTCGAAAACTTTGCATCGTTTTCACGAAACTGGCGGTATCAAGGATAAACCTAGAACTGGAAGGCCAGTAACCGTTACAAATGAAGAAAATTCTTTGAATGTAATATTGGATGTGGTGGAAAATCCGAAAACTTCGGCACAGCAATTAGCTTTAAATCACAATATGAGTCGATATTCAATTCAAAAGATTACGAAGCGGGAAAAGTTCCGTCCATATAAAATTCATTTATTGCAAGAACTGAGTGAAGACGATTTTGATCGCAGAATCGAGTTCTGTGAACCTATTATGGAGAAGTTACGCCAAAATTTTAACTTTGCCAACCACATTTTGTTTTCCGACGAATCTACATTTTGTTTGAATGGACAAGTCAACCGACACAACTGTAGGTACTGGTCAGACGAAAACCCACATTGGATGGAACAAATTCACACCCAAAGACCGCAAAAAGTAAATGTTTGGTGTGCTATTATTGGTGGACATATCATAGGACCTTATTTTATACACGGTAATTTGAACTCTGCTCGATATTTGACACTTTTGCAAGAATCAATTGTTCCAGACGTTAGTCGATTATTTCCGAACAATAACGACCCAAATCTACCAGCGGAAGAAATATGGTTTCAGCAGGATGGGGCACCCCCTCATTTTGGAATTGAGGTACGGGAATATCTGAATCAAACCTTTCCTGGCAGATGGATAGGGCGCAGGGGAACTATTGAATGGCCAGCTAGGTCTCCCGACATGACGCCGCTTGACTTTTTTTTGTGGGGTCATGTAAAAAATTTAATTTACCAAAATAGACCGCAGAATATTGAAGAGTTGCAAGCAAGGATTGTGCATGAAATTAATAACATTCCTCAAAACGCTCTTGTAAATGCAGTGCAATGTTTTGTTAAGCGAATTCATTATTGTCAGGAGGTCAATGGAGAACACTTTGAACATCTTATAAAATAGGATTTCAAACAATGTTAAAAACATCGCAACCGGTTCTTTTCACACTCACAGATTGTTTTCAAGAGATATTCTACTTTTCATTTATTTTTGTTCTTCATCCAATAGATTTTAAAAACAATAGCGTTTATTTTTATTTATTTTGTTACCCGGAAACGATTGAGTTTATGTACATCATGCTTCTGATAAATGTTGCTCAAAATTAAGAGAAGGATTGAAATATCGAATAATATATAGGGTGTTCCATTAAAAAAAAAATATTGGTGTGCCACGCCTGTATGACCAACCCTGTATAAATGAAATTATCACCGCCTAGTAGACATTGAAGAACCCAAAAACTTTTGTATAAAACTTTTTTCGACACCTTGTATATTTTCCCGGATAATCGACCGTTTCCAGACTTATCAGCGACCCTGTATATATATATATATATATATATATATATATATATATATATATATATATATATATATATATATATATATATGCATGCGTGTGTGTCTAAGTATATAGCAAAGTAGCGATTGAACCTACTTGTAGAGGAGACACATAAAAAATCCATATATTTTAGGAAAAACACCCTCCAGCGTCGCATATATTACGTAACAATATTTCAGGCATGTCTTTATAAAAATATCAAGACTTCTTCAGAAAACTTTTAAAAGAAAGCAGCTTATTTCCATATCTATAAACAAATATAACGCGCTTTAAAAGTATACAATAAAGTCAGATCTTCGCTTTGAAAACAGTCACCAGTCGGTGTTTCCAAGTTTTGGTAAAAACGAGAAATGTAAACACGAAATTGTAAGATGGAAACGGTGTGTAAATTTGTAAAGTCTGCTCTGTTTGTAGCGGAAACATTGCTGATTTGATTGGGCGACTATTTCTTTTATGCTATTGACTCATTAGAGTTGGGATATTCGTGATTGTCTCACGTAAATCCTCACCACGGGTAAATGCTTTGCAAACAGCGCTTACAGTTTATCGCTGCAAATTAGCCGGTATTGTTGGATTAATTTAGTTTTCATTATTATGGAATCGATTGTTGATTTTACAAATTATATTAGTTTACACACTTATTGGATTATATCCGTATATATTTACAATAAACCAAATCTTGTTTTATTATAATTTACTAAATAATTTAATACTTCGACAAATAAAACGTTTAAATAGTAAGTTATACGTATGTTTTTCTTTAGCTTTGCCAGTATGTAAAAAACTCTGGACGCAGCAAGTGCGCTATGGTAGTGAATTTTCATAAAAATGTTTTTATTGCAAATATGTGTGTTTTCTTTTTAAGAAAGCAGGCATCAATTTTGGTTACCAGTATAACCTATATAGTAAAACCAAGGTGCCATGTTTCATAAAAATAACTTTATTGTGTGAAAATGTACAAAAATTTCCAAAAGTAAACTTAAAGTGTTCCCGGAAAAACTCGTTTCTTGGTCAACCTTATAGGTTAATAGCAAATTGGGCTATTCAAATGAAGCATTTGATCAAAATTCGCTACCATAACGCACTTGCTGCATAGAGATTTTTTTTCTTACAAACAAGCATTATATTTCGATGGAAAATGCAAAAATACAATAACATAAGGCGTGTTTGATTAAAAAAAAAGAAAAATTGTATCACCAACGACTTATGGACCAGCTTGTGATTGTAGAAATATTTTTAAGATATAGCTCAAGACACCCTATAATTAATATATACAAATTTTTTTCATATCTTGCATAATAACGGATATATTGAGCTTTATTGATTTTTTACGAAAATTCGACAAAAAGTATATACCACTAACGATAAACTCTATAGCTAAGACTACTGCCAAGCATCAGAGAAAGGGTCTATTTGAAATGAATTTTCTGGAAACATTTTAATAAAATGAAGGACAAGGACGGTTGAAACTAAGACTTCAGGGCTTGTAAAACATCCTTCTTGAGACATTTTATTTCCATAGCCCATTAGATTCATGTTCTTTGCCTAAATGTTGCCAATTCTGACGTTTAAATCGCAACTTTGACGTTTTGTGGAAAACCCCACGTTATTTTTTTTAAATGCCTATAACTTTTTTGTCTTTTGACCTACAGAGCTAAATTTTGGTACGTAACTTACCTATAAGGATATAAACCCGCGCACCGAATTTAGTTGCTCCTGATTTGTAAATTCCGGAGATATAATTTTTTTTTTAAAGAAAACACAAAATTTTCCGGGAAAACCTGGGCCCATTTTACTGGCTAACGAACTTGTCCAAGCCATTTGCAAAAGGAAGGTATACACCAAATTTAATCACAATCGGCCTTTTATTTTTTGAGTTATCGGTGTGATACATATATATATATATATATATATATATATATATATATATATATATATATATATATATATATATATATATATATATATATATATATATATATATATATATATATATATATATATATATATATATAAACATATAAAAATTGAAACTGACCCCGGATATGTGTTATGGAAAGGCACTTATATCTTATTCAAACAAACATTTTTTGACATATTTTTTGCTACAAACCTTAGAATACAAAACAACAGGAAGGATCATTATAAAACATAGTTGGAGCCTAAAAGGAGATTTCAACTGTCATAATAAAACAGTTGCAATGCTGTTTTTGTTGCCAAAAATATAATCAAGAAAATAATTATCTATCATACACGACAAATCACAATAATAGCACTATTTCACACCAATTTTTCAACAAACGCAACTGTAAGTTGTAACTGTATTCACTAACCAGCACAAACCGCCAAAAATGAATAATCAAATAGGATGTTAAAGATGGCTGACACGTCGCACGTCATTCTATAGTACAGATACGGGAAAGCTCTTTTCTGTGGTTTTATATTCTAAGCTCTAAACTGGTGATACTTAATTTTTCTAGCGTAAACAACTTCGTTACTATGGAAGGCTAGATGCATTCTCACCACAAGTAGAACCGTAGACCGGTTTCGCTCTAATTAGAGCTCGTGAATGCGGCATACTAATTGCAGCGAAAATACACCTATAAAGTAATAGTAGCCAGCCTTCCAGCACTAAGTGAGATGTAAGGCACGAAGCACGTGCCGCCACCTCGTTGCGGAACCAAGTAGTATGTTTCCAGGGCAGCTACAAATAACACAAAATGTTAAAAAATATACCATATACAACCAACTAATATATGGAAATATGACATTGACGATTGTCGGTCTGTCGGTGTGTATATATCTGTCGGTCTGTCAACCTATATGTCTGTCTGTCTGTCTGTCGCTCTATCGGTCTTCCGGTCTGTCGGTCTGTCGGGTTGTCGGTCTCACGGTATGTCGGTCTGTCGATGTGTCGTTCTGTCGTTCTGCCGTTCTGCCGATCTGTCGGTTTGTCGGTCTGTCTGTCTGTCTGTCGGTCTGTCGGTCTGTCGGTCTGTCGGTCTGTCGGTCTGTCGGTCTGTCATTCTGTCGGTCTCTCGATCTAAATGTCTGTGTACTTGTATTCACGATAACTTTAGAACAAATTGAGATATCGTTTTCAAACGAACGGTTCGGATGTCTTTTGAGTACAATCGCTCCAGGGGGTAGGGTATAAATGGGGGATGATTTGGTTAAAGTTATTTTTTTGTTAAAACTTGAGTAATATAACGTTTTGGGGTTTGTTTATTACAAACCTTTCCAATTCATCAAATATCCGGTATTCGTAGATGAAATTTAATTATGGTTTGAATGTGTTAGGTGGAATATTGTTGACAAAGATTAAAATTTTTTGCTACACTGGCGAAAAATGTTTCAAAACATAGAAAACCTAATTCTGGAACCAAAATTTTTTTGTCTGTCGGTCGGTCGGTCTGCCGGCCTGTACGTCTGTCTGTTAGTAGGCGCAACAACTTGCGAACAAATTGTGATATCATCTCAAATTTGGTATTATGTCAGCACTCGACAAGAGAACGCTTCGTATTGTTTTTGGGCTTGACCGCTTCAGAAGTAGGGGATAAATGAGGGGCGGTTTTGTGAAAATTGACATTTTTTCGTTAAGACATGAGAAATATAACGTTTAAGAAGTTTATGGGTACAGGAATACGAATATTTTCTTTGTGGTCATGTCATGGACCCTAAATTCTTTTTATGAGAATGTATTTCTGAGGAGAGTAGATCTTCTCAGCTATGTGGAAGTTATGATTCAGTTTGCAGCACTATTTTTTAATGGCGAGATATGAGGTTTTTGTATTGTTAGAGAAGACGTATCTCTCTTTATACGGCACTATAAAAATGTAATCGGGTTCCATAAAAAAATGACCTCCTTTGGTTGGACTTCATTAATGAATTTTTTATAAAGTTACTTCCGCACAGCGTCTACAGGAAATCCTGTCAAAGGTACATTTAAACGACATTGGTCTATTTAAAAAACCAAGCAGTGAATATACAATTACTCCAGAGGAAAGCACTAGAGTTCTCTTACAGACTCACTTTCCAGGCTCACAAAACCAGAAGATAATTGACTTGAGAGCAGCTCAAAATCAAGGGTTGAGAAATCCAGTGGAAGTTTGTAAAAGACCAGCGAATAACGTCTTCACTTCACTGTTAACAGAATTAAATAGGCCGTAGAGAGTTTGAAACGCTATAAATCCCCTAGTAGAGACGAGATATTTCCAACTTTTACAGCGGGTTTTAATATATTAGGACCCCACCTGCGACGCATATTCCAAATTAGTTTAATCCTGGGCTATACTCAGCAACCTTGATAAATAATCTACGATATGCCAACGACACAGTTATAATCGCAGGCAGTCCTTATGGCTTGCAGCGGCTACTTAACAAGATATCAGCCAAAGGAGATCTATTAGGCTTAAAAATCAACACCGCAAAAACAAAGATATTGGCGGTAAACCGGAATCCAAATCAACCAATACATATAAACGTATGCGGGACACAGATAACCAAGGTCTCTAGGTTTAAATACTTGGGCAGTTGGATCGGCGAAGATCTGAATCCTGATTTGGAAATCAGAGGTCGGATAGAAAAGGCTAGGGCAAATTTCTTAAAAATTCGAAGCCTGTTAAGCGATAGGTCACTTGATATACAAAACAGATACAATTTTGTGAAGTGATACATATATTTCACGCCTCTGTATGGAGTTGAGGCGTGGACTCTAAAGGCTGGCGATCTAAACAGACTTGAGGCATTCGGAATGTGGGTGTATCGACGAATGTTGCGAGTTCCTTGGACTGCTCACACCACAAATTTGAAGGTTTTGCATCGTATGGGCAGATAATGTGAACTCATCGAAATCATAAAAAAAAACGAAAAACTGCATATCTCGGTCATGTAATGAGACACAATAGATATGAATTTCTACAACTCATGATAGAGAATAAGATCGAAGGTAGACGTGGACCGGGACGCAGGCAGTGCTCCTGGCTTAAGAACATACGAGATTGGACAGGCTTGGGTTCAAACACTTTGCTGAAAAGGGCCCAAGACAGAGAAGAATTCGCCAAAATTGTTGCCGATATTCAATAGGAGAAGGCACTCGAAGAAGAAGAAGAAGATACTCAGCAGGCATGGAGAGAGGCAAATGTGGTTTATATACCAAAAACAAGACCGTGCCCCAGCGACCAAATAAAGTCTTACCACCTCATTAGCATCACATCCTTTCTTCTAAGGACCGCGAATAAGGTAAGACAACCGCTCGATGGATAACAATTCACCTATCAAGCAGAAAAATCCATTTGATACCCTACACTGTTTAGTAAAGGTATAGAAAAAAAAAATATGGACAAAGAAGTAGCCCTCAGTGGACTAAGTGGAATAAAGCGTGACTTTGATAACATCTCATATACGTGTATTAAAGGGACCCAACAAGAAATTGAAGTGGAATTCCCCATTGTAAGATGGACTGAGACAATGCTAAAAAGCTGTGTAATCACGGCTACCACAAATGACACCAACGCAATAGTAACGACGGAAAAGGGTTCTACGCAAGGAAAAGTGCTATCACCTCCGCTTTGGTCGCTCGTTGTTTATAAATTTGTGGCTACATTGATCGGAACAGGATTTACGGTCAGAGAATAGGCAATGCTGCAATATCCAGCTTAATGCAAACAGCCCTAAATATAGTATGTAACTGGTGCGAGACAGAGGGACTTAATATTAATCCTTACAAGACAGTTCTTGTCCCATGCACAGACATAAGGAAACAAAATTTAAAAGCTCCTACTCTGAATGAAACACAGATACAATTTTTCAGTGAGGCTAAATATTTAGAAATGTTCTTAGACCAAAAATTGAACTGGAACACACACTTAAAAAACTATTTTGAGAACCACAATGGCAATCTGGACATGCCGCGTAAAAAAGACACAAGGTTTGAATTCCTGGATGGTATATTGGTTTTATCAAACTGTAGTTAAACTCATGGTCACGTATGCATCTATAGTATGGTGGCCAAAAATGAAACATGCCTCAACACACAGAAAATTGCTAAAATTGCAGAGGCTGATCTGTCTTAGAATAACAAAAGCTGTGGCATCATGCCCTACAGCTGCGGTAGAGGCAATGCTGAATATTACTCCACCGCAGATATGCATGAAGATGGAAGCAGCACTAGGTACCTCAACACTATTTCAAGCAGATAAATTAAAATCGAGGCTTTCTTGGCCACTCGAAGATATAGGAAATTATTTCGTTGGAGTCACTCGCCAAACCAACAGGTGAAATATCAGCTTAACTAAGCTTTCTAGTTCCATCTGACGTGGTTTTAAATGACCGCTAAGCATGGGACAGAGATAGTAAAAGGCTGACAAACAACTAATCTGTATGCGATACAGACGGGTCTAGACAAATGAAGGGTGCAAGACTGAAAATGAGAGGACATAACTTTAGTTCTATCATCTTCCAAACCGAAATCCTTGCTATAAGTCTGCACAGAAGTGCACACATCGAAGACTCATCAAAGCTACATCCTTTCAGACATATATATATATATATATATATATATATATATATATATATATATATATATATATATATATATATATATTGAAATTGAAACTGATTCTGGATGTGGGTTCTAGGGGGCCTAGTTCACGCTCATTTGAAGAAATTTTTTCTAAATTAAAAAGTCGGTGTCCCCTCATTAGTAAATTTTTCTAAGAAAATTCACTAAAACAAGCACTTGTGAAGCCACAGGAAAGTCTACAACTGTATTAAATATGGAACGGTTTCGATCACTTGGGGCAAGAACAAACAACCAGACAGGTTATTCAAATTAAATTAAGTTTTTCATCTCTTCTTTATTAAATTACGTTTTTACAAAAACTCGCTAAAAAATTCAGCGCAATAACAACAATCTGATCAGATAACGGTAGTGAAAGGAGATAAAAAAAATCATAAAAAGTGAAGTCACTAACTAGGATTAGAACTTGTCATGTAGGACTCGACTTCGGAGATGTACATGACTTAACCGACTCGGCCACATTCGATATGGAAGACTGGCAGGTATATCCAGTAGTACGTTAATTGTCTTTTCTATTTTCACCAGACAATTTTTATTTACAGTGGATTTTTTGCTCATATTCGAACGAACTGAAGGAAAATAACGACTAAGATACATATCTAGGAGCTTGTTAGTCTTTTTGTGTCGTATTTTTCACTCACGTTCGTACCTACACCTGCCATAATTATCAATTTTGACGTTTCAACTTTGTCTCATCAGATTTAATTAATTAAAAATTAATTTACCTCTAATTTTTTTATTTTTAACACAGAGATCTGAATGTTGGTACACATAATGCGCTTTATGAAGGAAATAATCGCACCAAATTTGGTTTTCCTTGCTTTGTTACTTTCGGAGATATTTTTTTAAAGAAAACAAAATTTCCTGAGTAAACTTAGGCCGATTTTCCAGGCCAACGAACTTATCCAAGCTATTTGCATAACAATGTATGTACCAAATTTGATTTAAATCGCCCTATTACTTTTGAATTATCGGTGTGATATATATATATATATATATATATTGTAGTATTATTATATGTTCTGTGTAATTTATTTTACCACTACAATTATCTTAATACAAGAGAAAAATTTGTGCCCTTATTAAATTCATCCCAGGGTGGATTCAACTATTAATTAATAAAAAAAAAAAAAACAAAACAAAACTTGATCTCATACAAATGTGTTTTTATCGCCAATATTTGATTACTGTTAAATAAGCTTTCTTTCAATACCCATTACAGTCACTTCTGAACTCTTTGTATAATTCTATTATGACAAATGAAATTGACTTGGGCTTCTTATAATACTATACTTCTATTTCTTTAATTATTATAATTTTACTAACATTTTTTCTATTTCTATTTATCTCAAAATTTCCTCATAAAACTACTTACTTCTAACATATGTTTATATTAACTTCTCAACCTATTTCAGTACCTAATTATTTTCTATGCACAAGTAGTTCAATATATATATATTTTTTTACTGTTCTATTTTTCCCGCTAAGATTCTTTCATTTCGTTTTACAAACGTCTTCAATTGATCCATTATTATTTATACACAACCCCATCCACTTTATTTTACTAGGTCTATCTAATATATTTACTGAGAATTATGAATCAACAAGCGAACTACAGTCTGTTTCTTGTGAACCTTTTACATATTTTAACAGTTGGAAAATAACATTTTTTACTTGTTATAAATACCTCCTTTTTTTCTTCCTTCTCGGCTCTTTGTAATTCCCATTTAAACGAGGCTCTGCGTTTGGTGATGTAGACACCTCTGTATCGTCTGCTATAAACGATCATTGACTGCTTCCGCTAACTCACATTTATTTCCAATACCACTTTGAACAATTCTTACTATTTAAAACTTCATTTACTGACTTTTAACGATCCGGGTTTTAATCAATTTATTTATACCTTACAACATTCCATTACAACAAATTGTTTACAATAACATTCTAGTCTTTTTTCAAACAGCTGCGCTTCACAATTATATAACGTCAATCTTATGTTCTAGACTTCTTTATATCCATTCATCAGTTAAATTCACATCAAAACTCCCACATCTATCTCATCTGACACCACCTTTTTAAAATTTCCTACCTATCAAACTTTTTTGTTACCATGACAGTCCGCCTTCTTAATAGAATTCTTAAAACTAACATTTTATAAGAATCTTAAAACTAACATTTTATGCAATACAAAGAAATTATTGTCTGTGGTTAACATCTAACCTCCTAAATCTCTTCTAAACTAGTTATCTACACCCTACTGACTAATATCTTAATTATCTACAGTGGTATCATTGCCTATTTAAGTCCATGTTGTGTTTTCTTAACTTTGCCTTTTATTTTTTTATAAAATGTACAAAATTTTTGTAGTGCATATCACATACATAAAAAGTAAAGATTAGCACCTGTGATGAGCACTGAAAATTACAATTTGATTCAAATTTTTTTTTTTTATTCAGATTTTACGTGGCTATCAAATTTGCTGTTATCAAATTTGCTGCACCATCTCTTTTAGAAAAAATTTTTGTATCGATAATACCAATAGTGATAATAATAATAATACTTATTATGTGCGTACGTGAGCCTGGATCACACCACAAATTCCCCTAAGAAACAATTTCGGCACTTTGAAATCTCGATTTCAACCTGTCAAATTGTTTATTACCAATATGTTTTCATTTTTCTACTCTTCGAACTTCATTCTGCTCCCATATTTGGACGTTTTTATATTCCGCTATCTACGACTCTTGTTTTCTATTACTGTCTCACTTCAATATATCTACATATATATTTTCTCGGGTTTTCTTCTTTATGGTGTTCAAATCTTTTTCTTTCTTTAATTCACAACGACATTACCTTATTTTGATTTATTTTCTCGGATTTGCAGCTTTCTCAATATCCTTTATTAACTTGTTCATATTATTTTTATTTTATATGGCTTCGATCCTTTAAACATAATCTACATTCCCCTATATTTTCATTATTCCATTTATATTCCTACTTTTCTTCATTTTTCATATATCAATATTCATTATCATCATATTCTTAGTTTATCATTACCTATCTTAGGTTTTCTATTCTTATTTACTGGTTTCGCTACACAAACTACTAATTCTTCATATTTTTCGCCATATACTAATATTTTTATCATATTTTCTACTTCATTTTCATTCATTTGTTATCTTTACATTTTAGCTTGCTTCATCCTGCCTTTGTCAGTCATCGTTGCTTTTCTTTTCTTTGATTTCCATTTTATGCCTCGAGTTTTCTATATGCTTACATTTTTCTTGCATCCATCCCTTTTCTTTTATCTTGCTTTCCTTTTGCCATTCGGCCTTGATAATTTTAGCCTCTTTCTTTCCTACTCTTCTAATTCTTAGCACAGCTCCTTGTTCTTACTGCTCTGTTGCTACCTAGCCTTCATGTTTGACTTGCACCTTCTTTCCCACTCTTTTGATTTTTTTTACAATAGGGTACTAGTTCTTCCCGTTCAAATTTGTACACATCTGATATGTTAAATAATCCTCTTATCTGGTCTGTTACGACATCTTTTACTTTACAACTGTTTATTGGATTATCATTGACTATTTCATAGGGACCTTCAAATAGTGGTTGTAACTTGGCACATTTCCCCAATTCTCGATTCCCAATTCTTTGTGCTCGTATAACTACTAGATCTCCTTTTTTGAAATACACTCTTCTTTTAATCTTCTTTCTCTCCCTGCTCAAATACTTTTCTGCTTTTCTTTTTATTCTTACCCTTACTTGCTCAATCACTCTCTCATAGTTTCTACTTTCATTGACTATCCATTTCCTCTCAGGCCGTCTACCTGTCATAATGTATATAGGCGTTTCTTCAGTATTTAAATTCGGACACTCGTTCATTATTCTCTCCACATTTGTTATCTGATCTTCCCATTCTCTCTGGTCGTCACTTATTAATATACGCATATACTTTATAACCTCCTGTATGTACCTTTCCGCAGGATTGCTACAGGGATGTCTAATGCTGGTAAACTGCATAAAAATGTTTTCCCTGTCACAAAATAGTTGTACGACTTCACTCCGAACATATGTAGCATTATCGATCAGTATTGTCTTTGGTTTTCCCACGTTTCTGGTGTAAGACTTTAATATCTTGACCACGACATATTTATTTGTTCTCCTGGTTGGATATAACTTTATATATTTTGAAAATACATCTACCACTACTAAGATGTGCTTGTTTTGTTGCCTACTTGGTATTAAATCACTTATAAAGTCTATGGCGACAATTTCTAAACATGCTTTAGTTGTTATTGATTTTGGAATTCCAACGTTGTGTTTGTTTTTTGCTCTTTCTGAGCTGACATATTCTACACTTTTTCAATGTATTCTTTGTCAGTGTTAGGTCTCTTTTTGCAATGTAGTTCTCTCTAAATATCATCCACGTCTTTCTCACTCCGATATGTCCATTTTCATCATGTATTATTACAATTATCTCTTTTGCCAATTCGTTTGTAATTACATATAATTCATATTCATTTACAACTTTGACATATACTTGCTGTTTCATTCTAGTTCCTCTCTTTTCATTCTCACTCAGTTCTCTTTGATCACTTATAATTGTTCCTCTCGAGAACAAACCCTCGCGTTCTTTCAAAATATTTACTCCTAACCTTATACGCCTGCATTCACTCACATTCTTTCCGTCATCTCTCGTCAATACATCTGCTACTACATTCAAACTTCCTTTCACATGTCTTATATCAAAATCATATTCTTGCATTATCAGCACCCATCTATATATTCTATTGCTGACGAATTTATTATTGAGAATACTGATCAACGCTTGGTGATCAGTTTCTATGACAAACTTATTTCCCAAGAGATAAAATCGCAACTTCTCCACGCAAAATACCACACTCACCAATTCTAACTCTGTTACACTATATTTCCTTTCATGCTGCCTTGTCACTCTCGATACAAAACATATCGGCACTTCCATTCCATCTTGAACCTGTACAAGCACTCCTGCTAATTTATTTATTGAAGCATCCGTCCTCACAATAAACTCTGATTCATACCTCGGATGATATACTTTCACACCACTACAAAGTTCACTTTTTATTTTATTAAATGCCAGTTCTTTATGGCTGTCCCACTTCCACTTCTGGTTCTTTTTTTAGCATGTCTATGAGTGGATATATTTTTTTCGCTCAGGTTAGGAATCAGTCTTTTAAAATAGTTAATCATGCCTATAAACCCTCGTAACATCTTAAGGTTGGTGGGTCTTTTGTATTCCATGATGGCTTTTACTCTTTGATCGTCCATGTGTATTCCCTCTTGATCAATAACATACCCTAAGAACACTACCTGTTTTTGGTAGAATTGGCATTTCTTGAGGTTGATTTTCAAACCAGCCTCATCCAGTTCCCTGATAATAGTTTCTATATGTGTGTGATGGTCCTTTTCTTTGCTGTACACTAGGATGTCATCTACGTAGTGCACCACGAATTGATCATATTTGTCAAGTATTTGGTGTAGTGCTTTCATGAATGCTGCACACGCTGATTGTACGCCAAACGGCACTACCGCAAATCTATACACAACCCCATCAATAGCAAATCCCGTGTAGTCTCTGCTATTTTCATGTAATGGTATTAACCAGAAACTATGTTTAAGGTCAATTTTGGAAAAAACTTCTGAATATGTGATTCGACCGAAAATAGAATCTATATTCGCAGGGGCTTCGTACTGTGGAATAGAACACTTGTTTATACTTCTGGCGTCTAGACATAGTCTTAGTTCACCACTCGATTTTTTTACGACTACAATTGGATTTATATATGGAGTGTTGGCGTTTTCTATTATTCCTTTTTTTTTCATTTTCAATATTTCTTCAGCCACTTCCTTCCTGTATCTATAAGGAATCGGATATGACTTTGCCTTAAAATTATCTAGATTTCTTACCTCAATTTTATGTACATAATTTTTCGCAACCCTTGTTTCATCCATTACTAAACCCCTATATTTTTCTAATAATTCCCCTACTTGCTTGCTATACTTTTCATCGCATACTATCTGCTCTTTATCTATTTCTTCATATACATTCTCTTTATTTTTACCATAACTTGCTTCTTCATGTCTATTATATCTAATATTATTCATCCCCATATTTATATTTTCATTGTCCACTTTTTCAACCATTTCTTGTAATTTCCCCATTTTGATCTTGCTGTTGCTCACTAATACATATTTGTTGAGGTAATCTATTATTATTTTATGCTTTTCCATTTCATCCGTTCCCATAATCACATCGTACTCCATATCCGCCATTATTAACAATTGTAATTCCAATCTATGTTCTTTTATTTCTATTTCTACAGATATTGTTTCGTTTATTTCTCCTATTTTCTTTCCCCTTGCATTTATCAATGTTACCTTTGGTATTTTTATTCTTCCGACGTTTCCATATTCAATGTTTTCTAGCAATTTTCCAGATATGATCGAGGCTTCCGATCCGGTGTCTAACATTATACTAATTTCTCTATCTTTTAATTTACCCTTGACAATTATTAACCCTATAGATTCTTCAATTTCTTCTGCCTCTTTATCATTCTTAAAAATTTCCCTAGGATGTTCATATATACATGTATTGCTGGTTTTTTTATGTGTATGTTTGTTTTCGTATGGCTTGTGCTTACTTAAAAATTTGTATGTACTCTTGCGTGCTCGACGATCCTACTTGGACTTATTGCTCTTGCCTCATTTACGGTGCCACTCATTACTCTTATTTCGTCTAATGTGTCATTCCGTCTTCTCTCATCCAATTCTCTCATACTATGCATGCTCAGCTCTCTCTCTTTCCTTATAGCTCCACCACTTGGTTTCAATTCAATGTTTTGTTCCCTGATATTACACTGCCTTGTCCTTGGATTACTGTCATATTCTTCTTTGCGCCTTGGATTGTATTGGTCGTGGTTTGCCATACGTTCCCTATTAAAGTTTTTATTTTCGTACTGATTACTGCTCCTGTACCGGTTGTCTCCCCTATAGTTCTCTCGGTTATTATTATTATATATCTCGTACCGATTATTGCGATTTTGCCTGTAATCATCACGATTGCTGGTATACCTTTCCCCATGATTATTCCTCATGTTGTCGTAGGGTCTATATTGTCTTCCATAGTACCTGTTTTCCCCATCTGTGTCTCGTCTGTAAGTTTGTCCATTTCTTTGGTTCTCATCAGAGGTTTGCCTTCTATTGTCTCCTCTGTAATTGTTTTCTTCCCTATTTCTTTGTTTATTCATTGTCCTTTGCACCCTCTGTAAATAGTTGACTACTTGGTCCAGCGTCCTTATATTTTGGATACCTATTGTCTCAGCTATTTCACTTTTAAAGTGTCTCGCTATGTAAACGATGATTTCTTCTTCCCTCATCTTTGGCGTTAAGTGCTGTGCCATATCGTAGATGTGCAATGCGTAACTCGATAATTCTTTAGGGTCGTTTGGGTCCTGTTTACCAAAATATAGTCTCTCTCTGACTACTGCCTGTTGAGATTCTCCCCAGTAATGGTTTAAGAATTTATTTTCGAAATCCTCTACGTCTTCTATGCTTTCTTCTTTACTGGTAAACCAGATTAGCGCATCCCCTTCTAAGCTTAGTTTAATGATTTCTTTAATGTCTTGTAAGTGGTAGGTGTTTTTCAGTCTATTAATTAAGCTAGTGATGAAAACTTTCGGGTGTAGCTTGTTTATTTTTCCGTTAAATTTATGTCCTACCTCTTGTATTATGCCAGTCATATTTGGGTGTACTATTCTTTCATTTCCCATGTGCTTTTGTACTTTCTCCCATTCTTCTCTCATTCTCATACTTTCCTCATTAAATCTTTGTTCTGCCTCGTCTCTTAATTTTTTTACATTTTCACCATTTACTCTGCTTATTTGATTGATCTGTTTAATCTTCCCATTTACTTCTGTTAATTTGTCCTTTATTTCACTGTGATAGTTCTCTACCTTTCTTTCCATCACTGTGTTTACTCCTACTAGTCTCTGATACCGTTCATTTTCCATCTGTATCAAACTACTCATCTCGTCGTCAGTTGCTTTGATTTTCTCGATTATAACCTTGCGTACTTCATTCATTTCTTCATCGACTTTCTCTTCTATCTTTCGTTCTATTTCTACTTTTAATACTTGCACTGTTTTATCAAATTTTTCTGTAATTTTTATATCCATTTCATTTAATCTGTCGTTCATCTGTCTCATATTTTGATTCATATTTTGCATTATGCTTATTTCCTGTTTCTCTATCTTATCATTTATATCTTGTTTTATATTAATTTCCTGTTTCGCCAACTTCTCATTTATCTCCTGCATTATGCTATTTATATTTGCATTCATACTTTGTTCTTGTTTTTCTATTTTGTCCCCTATACTATTCATATTTTGCATTAATTTCATTAATATTTCGTTGTTACTTTCACGTTTTTGTTCAGGTGCTGACACTCCTCCATTTGTTTCTGCACTCGTATTTACAGTCATTTCTACGTGTTCTTCCATATTCTCTCTTATTTCTTGTTCGTCCACTCTTTCCTCACTCATTTCAACATTTTCCTGTAGCTCATTCGCTCTGTCATCTCCTCTGTCTTGTCTGTCTCTCGATGTAGCTCTCTTTCTAGTTGCTTTTTTGTTAGGCATGTTATTTATATGGGTATTGAAATTGGAAATGGTTCAACTATTTCTTTTATCTACGTTTTTATATTATTATTTCTAATTTTTTTTATAGGTCCGTGCATGTATTTTCCAAGCCCCACGTTGGGCGCCATTTTGTAGTATTATTATATGTTCTGTGTAATTTATTTTACCACTACAATTATCTTAATACAAGAGAAAAATTTGTGCCCTTATTAAATTCATCCCAGGGTGGATTCAACTATTAATTAATAAAAAAAAAAAAAAAAACTTGATCTCATACAAATGTGTTTTTATCGCCAATATTTGATTACTGTTAAATAAGCTTTCTTTCAATACCCATTACAGTCACTTCTGAACTCTTTGTATAATTCTATTATGACAAATGAAATTGACTTGGGCTTCTTATAATACTATACTTCTATTTCTTTAATTATGATGATTTTACTAACATTTTTTCTATTTCTATTTATCTCAAAATTTCCTCATAAAACTACTTACTTCTAACATATGTTTATATTAACTTCTCAACCTATTTCAGTACCTAATTATTTTCTATGCACAAGTAGTTGAATATATATATATATTTTTTTTACTGTTCTATTTTTCCCGCTAAGATTCTTTCATTTCGTTTTACAAACGTCTTCAATTGATCCATTATTATTTATACACAACCCCATCCACTTTATTTTACTAGGTCTATCTAATATATTTACTGAGAATTATGAATCAACAAGCGAACTACAGTCTGTTTCTTGTGAACCTTTTACATATTTTAACAGTTGGAAAATAACATTTTTTACTTGTTATAAATACCTCCTTTTTTTCTTCCTTCTCGGCTCTTTGTAATTCCCATTTAAACGAGGCTCTGCGTTTGGTGATGTAGACACCTCTGTATCGTCTGCTATAAACGATCATTGACTGCTTCCGCTCACTCACATTTATTTCCAATACCACTTTGAACAATTCTTACTATTTAAAACTTCATTTACTGACTTTTAACGATCCGGGTTTTAATCAATTTATTTATACCTTACAACATTCCATTATAACAAATTGTTTACAATAACATTCTAGTCTTTTTTCAAACAGCTGCGCTTCACAATTATATAACGTCAATCTTATGTTCTAGACTTCTTTATATCCATTCATCAGTTAAATTCACATCAAAACTTCCACAACTATCTCATCTGACACCACCTTTTTAAAATTTCCTACCTATCAAACTTTTTTGTTACCATGACAGTCCGCCTTCTTAATAGAATTCTTAAAACTAACATTTTATAAGAATCTTAAAACTAACATTTTATGCAATACAAAGAAATTATTGTCTGTGGTTAACATCTAACCTCCTAAATCTCTTCTAAACTAGTTATCTACACCCTACTGACTAATATCTTAATTATCTACAGTGGTATCATTGCCTATTTAAGTCCATGTTGTGTTTTCTTAACTTTGCCTTTTATTTTTTTATAAAATGTACAAAATTTTTGTAGTGCATATCACATACATAAAAAGTAAAGATTAGCACCTGTGATGAGCACTGAAAATTACAATTTGATTCAAATTTTTTTTTTTAATTCAGATTTTACGTGGCTATCAAATTTGCTGTTATCAAATTTGCTGCACCATCTCTTTTAGAAAAATTTTTGTATCGATAATACCAATAGTGATAATAATAATAATACTTATTATGTGCGTACTTGAGCCTGGATCACACCACAATATATATATATATATATATATATATATATATATATATATATATATATATATATATATATATATATATATATTGAAACTGACCCTGGATATGGGTTCTAGGAGGCCTAGTGCGTGCTCGTTTGAAGAAATTTATTCCCGGAGATAAAGCTTTCCGGAAATAAAACATAAAATTTTCCGGGAAAACCTTGGCCAGTTTTCCTGGCCAAGGAACTTATCCCAGACGCTTACAAAAGGAAGATACTCAACAAATTTGATCAAAATGGGCCCATTATCTTTTATGTTATTGCTGTGATACATATATATATATATATATATATATATATATATATATATATATATATATATATATATATATATATATATATATATATATACATATAAAAATTGAAACTGACCGTGTATATGTGTTCTAGGAGGCCCAGTTCGTGTTCGTTAGAAGATTTTTTTCAAAATTCAAAAGTTGGGATCTCCTCACTAAAAGACGCAGCCTGTTCTTCGTTGATGGCAATACGTATTAGCTTTTACATTACAAACCATACCTGAAAAATATTCAGCAAACCTTTTTGCAGCATCAATAGAATTAGTCAGGATTTTGTTATGATCATTACTTTTTTAACAAATTTGCCACGTTGTCTTTGTTTTACCAGTTCAGTATCTCATATAGTACTAAAAAAGTACTAAAACGCAAATATTTTATTTCGGCGGCGGCTATAACAAGGTCTTACCTGCTTTTCCCACACGTAAAGAACATATATTCTCAGTATACAGCAAAATAATATTTCTTGGAGGAAACCAAGACCTAAATGGATACGGCCAATTTGTTGTTAGGTCTAGTGTATGAGATAATTCAGCTGAGTAAGCTAAATTTGTTAATAATGCAGACCCTTAAGAGAGATGCGTGAACGTGGAAATATATTTCCCAGCCTTCTACATAAATCAAGTTAAATTAGGTCTGTCGCAACGGACGAACAAGACAGTTACTAAGGAATAATCAGCGTGACGTTAACTATTTCTGGGTCGAAAGCCCTTTCCTTTCTCTGATAAACAAACATAGTCCTCCAGACACCAGAGATGCGCGTGAATTTAACGAGGGACCAAATAAATTCACTTCATGGCTGCACTATCTAACGTTAACAAGTGTACTGCCCCGCACATTTCTTGCGAGGTAAAACCGGGCTTTAATCAGGTAGGGAAAATTATGATTTCTTTGCTTAGAAA
This sequence comes from Tillus elongatus, assembly GCA_964006375.1. Lineage (NCBI taxonomy): Eukaryota > Metazoa > Arthropoda > Insecta > Coleoptera > Cleridae > Tillus > Tillus elongatus. The sequence goes on along the minus strand of OZ023263.1, from coordinate 92,813,866 downwards.
ATATGTTTTTGAGTCTATTATAATAATGTACGCTGCAGCAAAAAAAGATCTTTGCTTTTTTTGCACTTTGCTCATTAGTGAGTTATTGTAAAACAGAATTTGTAACTTCCCTAAAATTATGTCAAGCGGTGTCAAAAATTAAAGCAATTTTCAGACTCCATCTACGTTTTATCGTTTCTTTTTTAGTAAACGCCCAACCGAATTTTCTAGATTGAGAGGACCATAAACGAAAGTAAAAAGTATACATTTTTGTTCAACACTGCTACCAATGGTTAAAGAACGGAAGGAACAAATTCGTTACTGAACCCAATTTCATAAAGCTGTATTTTCCCAAAAACATTTTTTTAGTTGACTACCTTACACTTGAAAAATAATTATAAAGAAATAATATTTATTTATATATAGATACATATTTTTCGTCCCCTTTAGCCAAAATAACAATTAAGGTGGATCATTTTTGTATAAAGAAAGGAAAATTCTTCTTCTGACTTCTAGAAGCAAAATTCTTTACCTTTACATAAAAGTAATATAATAGAATTTCAAGTAAATAGCATCTAATATTTATGTTGGACTTTGACTAAAATTACAGAATTCTAAGCAAAGTACAAAAACAAGTTCACTTAAAGAAACCCAAATCAGCAAAACACATCTTCTCAAAGACCTGACGATCGTTTCACTAAGAAAGTTAGCGTCATCAGAGGATGAAAACACATAATCGGTACTCCTCGGAGAAAATAACATGATTATATTCGCCATCCCAATTTGGTCTGCCGTTTTACATTACTCAAACCGAGCTGAACGAGTTCGAGGTGTCAATGGAAGACATAAAATGGGTGTATACAAAATAAGCCCAAAAGCGCGTATTCTGCGGTATATTGTTGCCATAGAAACACTTTGTTGTAAAACTACCAACGAAGCATTTCCAATGAACCGTAGAAACTCTATCTTGTAAAACCGCAATCCTCAAATGACGATCTTCCCGTGGTGAAGTTGCTCGAGTTCGTCCGGATCCATGACAACAGTTATGGATTTCTTCTTCAGAAAACCCGGACCAACACCACGGGACGCGCTCGTCTAATTCACTGACGGATTCGGCGGGGAGCGTGGGGCGGGGGCAGGTGTTTATTCGGAAGGACCGAGGGTAAGTCATACTATTTCCCTCGGAGCCCATGCTGAGCGTGACAAAGAGCATGGCCAGGGGAGCCATTAGGTCCTGGGTCATAAACGAACACAAGGTGTACTGGACTGACTGTCCAGGGCTCAGGCATGGGAAGTCTGTAATTGAAGAACCTAGTTCGAAGAGAGCTGTGGAGCTGCTAAATCTTAGCAGAGGACAGCTCGGAAACATAACAGGTCTCTTGACGGGACACATGGCCGTCAGGAGACACCTGCATAAAATGTGGCGGTTCGAGGGGGACCTCGCATACAGACTCTGCGTCGAGGGGGAGGAATCAGCCCAGCACATCTTGTGCGAGTGTAAAGCTCTGGACCGCAAAAGACAATTGATCTACAGCCAGTCTAGACCAAAGACAAAGCAATATAAAACTTCACCCTACCGTTCGCTGTGTAGTCTAGTTGAACGCACGGTGATTTTTGAATGGGTGGAGTAAAAAGACTAAGGGCATGCACAATAAGCCAAAGGCTGCAGCACTATCGGGACGACAAAGTCGCGGACGAGCCCCGGGGAAAAAAGACTGAAAGACCGGCTTCCCTTATGCAAACAATGCTACCAGTTTTGATTGTAATTGTTCTGTAAACAGTGCCTAGGCATATGGAATTAATGACAGTAAATTGGGCACAAATCGCTAAGAAATGTTGCATCAAACTTGAAACAACGCAAATTTAAAGTGATAGTTTTTTGACAAAACAAAATACTTAAAAAAGTCTGGACGCAGCAAGTGCGTTATTGCAACGAATTTTCGTACAAATGTTTATAATTGCAAATGTGTTTGTTTTTAAAAGGACATTTGGTTAACAATATAACCTATATAGCACTAAAAATGTACCATATTTCATTAAAATAGCTTTGTTTTTTCAAATAGTACACACATTTTCCCAAAATAAACTTAAAAACTTCCAGAAAAAACTGGTCCGATTTTCCTGGCCAACGAACCTCTTTAAGCTATTTACAGACCTGCCAAGATATAATTATTCACAAACAGATTTATGACCAAATTTTTAAAAACACATTTTTTAATGAAAATTTGCAAACAATTTCTTTTACAAAAATTCACATTCTTTTTTTTTTATTACAGAAATTGCCTTCAGCAATGTTATACTCAATTATATTTTTCCCAAAAATTCGACAATATTTTTTACAATAACTTACTAAACTAAAATTATTAATTACCGGCCTTTCACAAAAATCTCACAAAAAATGATTTCTACGGACACACTCAAAAAATTCTGCGCAAACCTTTCAAATTCAGCCACTATTTGAGAGCCCCTGTATACGGCAGCTCTATTATTTCGACGAGGAATACAAACAAAAATCCCTCTAAATGCGTCATTTCCGTGGGGCTCCGCTATTTATTGGTAAAAACGCCGTATCACAATTTGTGATATGCGTTCGTTATATCTGCCAAAAACGTGAAACATTGCATGACAATTGAAATAACTCAAAAACGATGAACGATACCATTTTTTTCCTTATAGATATGCATTTGAATTCAGTGGAAAATGCAAAATATCAATAAGGGCGGGTGATCTATTAAAAAAGGAAATGTGTATTACCAACGACTTGTGGGCCGTCCAGGGATTATCAAAATGGGTTTATAAGATTCAGCTTGAGACACCCTATAATTAACGTACATAAATACACATTAACGTACATAAATACACATCTCAGGTACGGAATTGCGGTGTGGGGAGGAGTCTCCGGTGCCCACCTTCGGCGCCTGGAAGTCGTACAGAGGTATATACTGAAGGTAATGTATGAAAAACCACGACTATATTCGTCAGACCAGTTATATCTTAAACCTTTTGACGTGAAGCAGTTGTATCTGGTCTCTATTCTGACATGGTAGTTCAAAAATAGAAATGTGTTAAACACAGTGGATCATCCTTATAGTACAAGGTTAAAGGAAACCTCGGGAAGTATACCGAGAAGCAAGAAATCTATAGGGCAGAGATCGCTGACTTACCTTGCTCCAAGATTGTACTTCAGAATTCCATCTGAGATTAGGGAATTAGACTCCGTCAAGCTCTTCAAAACAAGAATCAGGCGGTGGATAGCATCACTACCTAGAGGCGAAGTCCATGGGTTGATTGATTTAAGTATTTTGATGTGGAAGATCGGTTGACAAGCTCGATCAGTTCAGAGGTGTTTTTGATTGCAATGAGTGTAGATGGGTCAATGCAGGTAATGTATGTGCGCATCTGTGCTTAAATGTGTGTGTGTGTGTGTATGTGATGGTATGTGTGGGTTTGTGACTGTGTACATGTGTGGTTTGAGACTGTATGTGTGTGTGTGCGTGTATTTACGCGTGAGTATGATTGTGTAACTGTATGCTTGTCTGGGCGCTTTCAGGTGCATTTATGTCTGCAAAGGGAGGTTCATTTTGCACGCCGCCTTTGGCATACTGATGTGTCTGGGAGATGTATGGCTGACGGCAGGGTCAAGCAAGCGAAACAGGGCAAAACGGTGTCGAATTTTAAGTATTTCTACTAACAAGGTTCGCCTTCAGTGGATTGTCTAAATTATGTATTGTCGTGACTCATTTTACTAAGAATTATTTGTACTGTTTAATCACCTGTACTTTTTGTATATTTCTGTAATTTGTATTGTTTTGTAACTAATGTGCAACAATAAATATTATCAATCTATTAATTTGTTCTCCTAATCTTGTATAATAATGTATATATTGAGCTTCACCGTAGAAATGCGCCACCTGGTATATGTGTAAACCAACAACTGAAACTGACCCCGTATATGGGTTTTGTGGGTTCTAGTTCGCGGTCATTTGAAGAAATCTTTTCCAAATTCATAAGTCGCGGTCTTGTCAATAACGATTTTTTTTTAACGAAAATCTGCTTAAATTATAGACATAAACTATATAGCTGAAACAACTACCAAAGCATCAGAAAGAGGGTCTATTTGAAATTCGTTTTCCGAAAACATTTTAATAAAACGAAGGGCAATGATGGTTGAAGCTCAAACTTAACGCTTTGTTAAACGCACTTAGTACGAGATTTCTTCAACATAATCCGTATTTGTTGTCTAAAAATTGAAGGTTTTGACGTTTCAAGAAGAAAAATTATAAAATTTTCAAAATATTTTTTCTAGTACTTCATGACCCTTTTTCCTCAAGGAAACTTAACATTCGTATGTAATGTTCAATTGTTTTTGTTAACCATACAAAATATTTTGTTCTTGTGCTTTCCTCTGATCACCAGTGGCACCCATTTTTTTTTAGATGCGTATAACTTTTCTTTTATTTTAACTTAGAGAGCTGAATTTCGGTGTGTAGAATAAGTTTGATAGCAGAAACGTGCACGCAAAATTAGATATTCATAGTTTTGTGGTTTTCAGATATTAAAAAAACCTATTTGAAACAAAATCCAAAATTTTTCTGCAAACTGCTCCAATTTTCCTGGCTAACGAACTTACTCATTAAACTTACCAAAGGAAGGTACATACCAAATTTCAACAAAATCTGCCCTTTATTTTTTGTGTTATCGATATGATACATATGATTTTTTAGAAAGTCAGTATATTTCCTTGAATATTTTAAGCGCTGTGCTTCAACTATCTTTATGTCTTTAAGTCATAGGGATTTATTTCGCCAAAATCTCAAATTAAAAAACAGCGACAGGTTTACAAAGAGTTTGAAACAGCCATCTGAAAACCTATGTTACAACGGGGACTTAGCTTTTTGCAGTGACCGCAATACTAAGTTTAAAATGGAATTATACGTTGCGGAATTGAACAAACAGACTAAGTTGTGGTATAGTTTTTACTACATTTACTTTGTGTTATAATCTACGACCAGGAAAGATTTCATGCAGCCTAGTGTAAGTTTTTAGAGAAACAAACGTTAGACTGATAAAACAGTTGCACAGACCTTTATTAAATTAAGTTTCACAGAACAAAGAAAGTAATCTGTTTCTTATATATTTGTTAGGATTTAAGGTTTGAGGATACATGCTCTGAGAATCACAGAAAATGCTTACTTCGAGATATACATTTTATAAATTAAAAATTTACAATATTAATAGTAATATACAGTGTGTAAAAGCCAAATGAAATAAATTCATTTTTTCGGTTACTGTACATTCTTATAAAAAATCACGAAACGCGTCAAATTTGAATTATAAATTGACATTTTTCAACGTGAAAATGCGATCCCCACCTTCAACCCCCTTCGAATGACAGGTACAACCCCCAATTTTTTAAAGGGGAAGTATAGGCTTGTGATATGTCGTTTGAAACGTCTGTTCATTCTGTGTTGAAAAATGTTATTGTTTTCAAGTTTATTGCAACAATTAAGATAGAATAAAATAAAATCATGTGGTTACCGAAATTCGCTACAATACAATAAAAAACTAAAATGTAATGCAAAATGTAATCAAATGTAAAACACTAAAAAGAACTATCAATGTCAATGAAGTAGATGTTCAAAATGTTTACCACGAACTTCTTGGCAACACCCTAATCTTAAATAAAACTGTCTTCTAACATTATTTAACATATCAGGCGTGATCGACCTAATCACAAGCGTTATTCGTTCTTTTAAGTCATTTAAATCAAAAGGTTTAGTTTTGTACACACTACTCTTTACATATCCCCATAAAAAGAAATCTAATAAGGTAAGATCAGGTGATCGCGCTGGCCATTCTACCGATCCTCGCCTCCCTATCCGCCGATTGGGAAATATTGCATCGAGGTACTGCCAGACATTGAGTTGGTAATGTGGTGGTGCTCCATCCCGCTGAAACCATATCGTATTCACTGGAACTTGAGGGTTTCCTGTATCAGGATCTAAATTAGCCAAAGTTGGAATGACATCATTTTGAAGTAGTGCCCAATAATTTTCGCCCTTTAAATTACCCCCAATGAAAAAGGGACCAATGATATGGTTTCCAACCCCTGCCCAAACCTTAACCTTCTGAGGGTATTGCGTGTGTTCTTCTCTCATCCAGTGAGGATTTGTCGTTGTCCAGTAGCGACAATTTTGCAATTGCAATGACCGTGAAAAAGTGCACTCATCAGAAAACATAACGTCTTCTAATTGGATAATATTGTTATCCAACATGTCCATCATTCGCTCACAAAAATAAGTTCTCCTATCAAAATCGTTTTCCATGAGCTCCTGAGTAGGTATCATTTTATAGGGATGCATTTTATTTTCTTTTAATATGTTAACGATCAATGCATGGTTAACATTAAATGTAGTGGATGCCTGTCTAGCCGATGTATGTGGGTTTTCTGCAAATTCAAGCATCACATCTGATTTGATTTCATCACTCATTGCATTAGCTGCTTTTTTTATCTGCCTTACATGACCAAACTCGCGAAACTGCTTCTCTATTTTACCAATTGTTCCTTGGGATATAGGCGGTAAATCAGGAAATTTCTCATCAAATAGGCGAGTTACTTCATGTTGTGTTCGCGTTTTAACTCCGTAACCAATCATTTGTATAACTGTTATTTTATGCATTAGTAGATAGTGCGCCACCTGGGCTCACTCCCTCCACTTTTTTTCTGAGCATGCGCGATGACGTCATGCGCATGCGCTGACCTGTGACAGTTGACAGCTGACCTGTCAGATTTGACAGGTGTCAATGTCACCTGACCTGACAGCTGTCAACGTCAGCTGTCAGACCTGTCAGATGTCAATGTCACCTGACCTGACAGCTGTCAGCTGTCAGACCTGACAGATGTCAGATCTGACCTGTCAGATGACGTCACAAGCGTTCCAAGATGGCTGACCTGTCATAGACAGCCGCAACCCGGGTCTCTATGGAACTGTCTGATGACGTCAGATGTTCCAAGATGGCAACCCCTGTCCATAGATAGCCATTAGGTTTCTATAGAACTGTCTTATGTCTGACCTGAGATGACGTCAAACGTTCCAAGATGGCCACCTCTGTCCATAGATAGCTGCAACTCGGGTTAGGTTTCTATAGAACTGTCTTATGTCTGATGACGTCAAATGTTCCATAGATATCTACAAGTCGGGTTAGGTCTCCATGTGTGTTTGTCGAATACCAGCTGTTTGATTGTTTATTAAGGTTATGTATGTGTTGTGTGACAGAAGCATGCTTATTACCAATCAGCTGATTGTTTATTCAGGTTATGTTCACACACGTGTTGATTACCAATCATTTGATTGTTTATTAAGGTTATGTTTGTATTTGTTATGTCGTCAACGTGCTATCTGATTGTTTATTAAGGTTATTTTTGTATTTGTTTATTGAGGTTATGTTCGTATACATGTTGATTACCAGTCATATGATTGTTTGTTGAGGTTATGTTTGTATTTGTTATTTGAATGCAAACAGACATAATAATAAGAGTGTACTTACATACAACAAGAGACGTCATCCTTGTTTCACAGCTTAACACACACTACTGAACAGGTGTCTCCTGTGTTCAGGAAACAGACAGACAGACAGACAACTGATTGCCATTGTTGAAGCTTGTACACGCTGTTTGAAAGGATATAACTTACGTCATGACAGCTGGAAGTCTTTGCTTAGAGTGACAGATGCATGTGTATTTGAAAGAAAAGCATTCGCCTGAAATTAGATTTGAACCCACGAACCTCGAATCGGCCATAGACAGCTTTCTCAGATATATACTATCGCTAAACCAATAGCTCCACAGACGCACACGATAAAAGTTTGTTTACAGTTGTATATATAAACCAAAACCTGTTGTTGTTTACATATGAGGTTATGTTCGTATACATGTTGATTACCAATCATCTGATTGTTTAGTAAGGTTATGTTTGTATTTGGTATTTGAATGCAAACAGACATAATACAAGAGTGTACTTACATACAGCAAGAGACGTCATCCTTGTTTCACAGCTTAACACATACTGAACAAGTCTCTCTCTCTCTCTCTCTCTCTCTTGTATTGAGGAAACAAACTGATGTAAGAGAGAGGGGTCTTACAAAGGATAAACAACGTTTTACAGTTGTTAACCTTGATCCTGTTTGAGCTTGTCTGTGTATCTGTTTAATATACGCAAGAGAGAGGCCCTCTTAAAGGTAAACAACGTGTCTGTTGATGACCTTGGCGAATGTTATCTTGTGTTATATCTGTTGGATGACATCACCCCATCAAGTCGTGTTTGAGCTTGTCTAGAATACAGACATAACCGAAAGGATGACATCATCACATTATTTGTGTTTGTAGAAAAGGCCCCCGCTAACACCTTAAATCGTTCCTATTTCCCATAAGATTCCATGTATTTTAGCCTAATATATAGCTTTTGACACGTTTCCCATAAGAAACAACGTATTTGTAGACACACACACATTTAGTAAGGTTTCTGTGAAAACAAATATAGTTTTAAAAACGGTTATTGTGGCAACATATATAAATTGGCTACACACACTCTAAAGCTCATTCACAATTCAGTTGTCGTTGAGAAAAGACGTGCTTCAGTTTGCTCTACTCAAATCTGTTTCAAAATGACTACATTAAGTGATGTGTGTTACCAACAAATTAAAGACAACTTCTGGTATGGTCTATTTGGAGACTTTCAACTTATTATCGATAAAAACACTGGATATTTTAATGCAACTAAACTGTGTAAAACTAGTAATAAAAAAATGTATCATTGGTTGGAAAATAAGAAAACTAAAGAGTTGATTGCCTATTACAACAGTCGGCTAAAGGAAGAGTCAGGGTATCGGAATACTGATACCCTAAATATTTCAACCGAGGGAGCCCACTTAGAGTTATCGCCAGGGAGTCGAAATACCCTAAAAACGAACGCAACAACTCAAGTAATACCAACAACAGCTACATATCTGGTGGACTTTGGTGGGAGACAGGCTGAAAACAACTTGATATCTGGTACATATGTGTGTAAAGATTTAATATTAAATTTGGCTTGTTGGATATCCAATCAGTTCTATGAGAAATGCAACCAAATTATTTATGATTTTTTCCTAAACGAATTTGATCAGAAATACAGGGACAGCCTAGATGCGATTGAAGTAAAATTAATGGAGATAAATGATGAGTTGCAGCGTATGCGAGAAACAAATGCTAAAGTCACAGAATATCTTGAAGATATATCCCCAAAGCCAAGTAACCTGGGAAAAATAAGTGTGTTTGGTTTACTTGCAAGAAACGAGACAGACGCCCCCTATCCATATCATGCTGTAAGAACACAAAAGAAAAGTTTCCCCAGGGCAGTGAGGAACTTTAAAAATAAACACCCCAACGCCCAAGTGATCCTAAACAAGCTGTACGATCCAAATTCAGTAAACCTCTTTAACAGAATCAAGACTGAAGTGAAATATCTTACAGCACATAGAAACAACCTACGTATAGCAGATGTACCACAAGATAAGTTTGTTCAGGATATTATTGCTTTACGACATACTTTTTAATTGTATTACAAAATAAAAACACATTAATTTTAACAAAGACTTTTATTTGATTCTAAGTACAAGTATGTAAACTCTTTGTTGGAATACATTTATAGAATTATTAACATTAGATGGTTCAGTGTTGCGTTGGTGCTGTTGTTGTTGTCGTTGGTGTCTCTTCATGGCTGTGGGTTTACTAGGTGATAACACTAGCTTCTTTTAGTTCTTCCAAGATTGACTGAATTTCGTTGTTATGAGCATTATTACCTGCAACTTGGGAAGCCACTAAAAGTCTAAGTCTGTCAACCAACTCGTTTATGTCATTCCAATACACATAGGCTATTTGTTTGTTATTTTGTATCATATAGTTGTTGGTGCTGATGTTGTTGTTAGGGCTCATGCCGTTGCTATCGCTGCTCTTATCACTCTGAGTTTTAAGTTCAGTCTTTTGTTTTTTGTTAAGATGTCTGACGTTGCTGTCGTCATCATCTTCCTCGTAGGTGTAACCAAAACCTTGAGGAGTTGACGATCTACGACCTCGTGGATTTATCACTGGTTTTATTAGAGTCAGATACTTTTCAGAGGAACAACCCTTGGTTCGTGCGTTAGGATCATAGTTCATTTTATGCACACTAGTTGCTTCTAGAATATCTCTATAGTGTTGAAGATCGTCATAAGTATACCCCCGGGGTCTTTTCATAAATAACAATTCTAGCAAACCTTGTGTTTGCGGGTATCTCCTTTGGCCCAGTTGAATCTCAGCATCAGTAAAGTCTAAGTGTTTGTTACCAAGACTCCAGCTACCGGTATCTTTAGCGTAGCGAGCACCATACGTTTGATCAATGGTAGCGAGCCTTGGTGGTTCAGTAAAATACTTGTCTACATAATATCGAACTCGTTCAGGATATTGCTCCAAAAATTCTTGATATGCAGGGTTGGATGTGACAGTTTGTAGGTCTGCCTCAAGCTCTTCAAATGTTGGGATATCCTCATCGGAACTTGTCTCCTCAGCCTCTTCCCTTGGTTCAGCTTCAAAAACTTCATGGTCTTTCAGGAACTCGGGGTTTCGTTTCTGGTATATCGACTTCGTCTTTGATTTGTTCAGCCTTTGGTGGTTGCGGCTGCTGCTGCTGCTGCTGCAGTGCTGCTGTCTTTTTAGATATTTCACTTAGGGGCTCAACAAGTGGTTTATATAAACGTTGCAGAGCATCATCATTCTCGGCTCTGTTAAGTTTAAGCATTAAATGTTTTTTCGAATATTGTCAGCAAGTTGTAAAATCCTTTTCTTAACTTTTCGCTCTTCCTTACCCAACACTTCCATTGTGCTACAACTGGTCGGTGTTACCAGCCGGTCTAATCATTTGTTTGAGCGATACAGGTTGTGTGGTGGTTTAACATATACTGACTCAGTCATGGTACATGTCTTCTTATTTATCACGATATCTGTCTGTCTTGTTAGACAGCTGTGTTAGACAGCTGTGTTAGACAGCTGTGTTAGACAGCTGTGTGTTAGACAGCTGTGTGTTAGACAGCTGTGTGTTAGACAGCTGTGTGTTAGACAGCTGTGTGTTAGACAGCTGTGTGTTAGACAGCTGTGTGTTAGACAGCTGTGTGTTAGACAGCTGTGTGTTAGACAGCTGTGTGTTAGACAGCTGTGTGTTAGACAGCTGTGTCTGACAGCTGTATGACAGCTGTATGACAGCTGTTAGACACCTGTGTTAGACAGCTGTATGACAGCTGTTAGACAGCTGTGTTAGACAGCCGTATGACAGCTGTATGACAGCTGTTAGACAGCTGTGTTAGACAGCTGTGTTAGACAGCTGTATGACAGCTGTTAGACAGCTGTGTTAGACAGCTGTGTTAGACAGCTGTGTTAGACAGCTGTTAGACAGCTGTGTTAGACAGCTGTGTTAGACAGCTGTATGACAACTGTGTTAGACAGCTGTATGACAGCTGTGTTAGACAGCTGACTGCCCTGTCTATCATTGTTTGTTAGAATAATATATATCTATCGAATCCTTTTCTATATCGACCTTTGTGTACATCGTTTTCCTTCACAATCACCAACACACCATACTTATTATCTTTCCAGCATTGGTGGCAGATAGTTTTAAATTGTTTAAAGTCCATATCGGTAGTCACATGATCGTCGTACACATGTTTTAAATTGGTTTCATCTTGCTTGAATAACACAATAACATTGGTGTTGTCACGTACCAGATGTTTGGGTATTCGTGTATATGTTTGACAGAGATAGAATGAATCAATATTCTTATGTCTGCCCATACTGAAGTATGCTCTTATTTTATCTTGTTTGTCACAAGTTACATCATCAAATATAAACACAGAGTTGTCCTTGGCATCTTCCGGATCTAATATTTCATCGTTTTCTCTATAAGGATAGTAACCAACACCTTTTGTTGCATTCATCACGTCCTTTAACATCTTGTATTTCGGTTGATACAGAGACTTTGAATACACATACACGTTATCAAATTTTAAACCGTTTGCTTCAAACAACAAACTCAGCATGACATTAGTTTTACCACACCCACTGGGACCACATATGATACAGCGAACGGTGTTTGGAAAGAGAGGACCATGCCTCAGTTGTTGTTGAGCTGTGCCCGTAACAACATCGTCTATATTTGTAATGGGTAAGGCAGAAGCGTGTTTGCTGGTACGCATCTTAACTTAAACTAAACTATATTTTATTTGGGTGTGTATATATATGAATGCAAAAGACTGGGTAAAGGCATGTATCTCAAGAACCAGCGCTCCGGTTATGGGTTGTATCTGCAAAAACCATTGCAATAAAAGACTCAAACAGTAGCCTGTGTGTATCAGTCATGGCGCACACCTTTGTGTTGAAAGACCGCAGCTCCCATCTGTCGTCAGACTACCATCCACCAATTGTTTTGGATGGTAATTATGCTGTTGCCTTGATAGGCTTTCACACCTACAACAACATACCCAACATCTGTGAAGGTAAAAACAAATTTCATGTAAAAGAAGGAACCGGTTGGCGAACCATCACGATACCCACCGGTGCTTATGAAATAACACACTTGGAAGAGTTACTTCAAAATGAACTTGTTGGTGCTACAGCAACACACGAACAAAAGCAACAGGCTCTGATTCTGAAACCTAATCCGAACACCATCAAATGTAGACTAAAGTGTTATACAAATGTCAGTTTTGAAGTTGATGGTTCGATTGGGCGAATGTTGGGCTTTTCAAAACAAGTTCTTCAGCCGGACATCTTTTATGAATCTGATTTACCTGTTGAAATAGTGGATGTTAGACAGATTCGCATAGAAACCAATATTGTGTCTGGTTCCTATTATAACGGACAACCCTCACATACGCTGTATGAGTTTGCTCCGATGGTTGATCCTGGCTACGCAATCGACATAGAACCTAAAAATTTAATTTACTTGCCGGTGAACAAGCAAGAGATTTCCAATATAAGCATCGTCATCGTCGACCAAGATTCAGTTCCTGTCAACTTTCAAGGTGAAGAGGTGTCTGTTCGCTTGAAACTTATAAAAGTTGCTTAGTATGTTGGTCTTTAAATATATAAAAGCAAGTGCATCTACCACAACAAATTTAGTTGAGTCAGACACGTCAAAGGGTACGCTTCGTCCCGATAATATTGAGTTCCTGCAAAGCCTGGGTTATCATGTCGTCAAAACTAGAAATATTCAAAGACCCCGTGTTTGATGATGCCATCGATCGAGAAGAACTGCGCTCTTACTATTCACCAACTAAATCGTTTGGTAACAGCGATGAAATTGAAATAGCCATCAACCAACAAGATGCGTTCGTATGTCTGGCCGAGTCAGCTCTAATAATCGAAGGTGCTCTGGAACCTGTAGCAATCCAAAATGCCACTGGTGCTTGTTATCTGTCAAATAATGGAGGAGCAGCTCTGTTTGAATCACTGACCTATGAGTTAAATAACAAGGAAGTGGAACGAGTGCGAGACCCATACACCACAACACTCATCAAAAGTCTGCTATCGTTCAGTAAGAATGAAGCCCAATCTCTTAGCAACGCCGGTCTGAATGTGTCGTCGGAGCACATCACCTTAAATGATAACAAGTTTCACATGCTCATACCTGTCTGGTTCCTCTTCAGTTTCTTTCATAATTTCAAAGGAGTTCTCTGTGGCAAACATACTTTCCGCTTTACAAGAAGTCGAAACGATTCCAACGGCTATTACAGCACAGGTACGGCACGAGCAAAAATTACCGTAACCAATATGTTTTTAAAGGTAAAACATGTCTTTCCCAATGATAAAATGAAATTCGAACTGATGGATAAAATAGCAAAAGACACCTCTATATTTCTCGCATACCGCAAATGGGACATATATGAGTTACCAGCACTCAGAGATATCAACAGAGATGTGTGGGCTGTTAAAACTGCAACCAACTTGGAAAGACCTCGATATGTGATTATAGCATTTCAAACAGATCGTAAGGACAACGTGAAGAAGAGGCCAGACTATTTCGATAACATTGGTATGTTGGACCTCCGAGTGTTTCTAAATTCAGAATGCTACCCTTATGAATCTATGAATATGGATTTTGAGAAATCGAAATATGCAGAAGCCTATCACATGTATACAGATTTTCAAAAAAAGCTTCTGTTATAAAAACATGTCGGAGCCTATCTTGAATTATGACGAGTTTAAAGACCGAGCTCTATTTGTGATTGACTGTCAGCACCAGAACGAGTCAATCAAGTCTTCAACGGTGGACATTAAGGTGGAGTTTATGAGTCACGCCAACTTCCTTAAAAATACTCGTGTTTATTGTTTGGTTATTCATGACAGTGTAATGGAATATAAACCTCTAACGGGCATCGTTAGAGCCATTATGTAATAATAGTATGTCATTTATGTATCAATATGTACAACTTAATTAATCCTAATAAATTTTTATTGTATGTAAATCAGTTGTTTTATTTTTATTTTGTTGCTTTTTGATTAACCCCTTTCTGTCTGTCAGTCTAAGCAAAGCCTTCGTGCAGTCATGACCTATGTGTGTGTGTTCTATGCTTTCAAACAACGTGTACAAGCTCAACCAAAAGACCAAATTCATACACACCTGTTTAGTAGGTGTTAAGCTGTGAAACAAGTATGACGTCTCTTGCTGTATGTAAGTACACTCTTATATTCTTTACCAATATGTTTGCATTCAAACAATACTTATCAAACAATCCTCGTATATCAAAGTTTAGTTTTGATGTTTTAAATCGAGTTTTGTTACTTGTGTTTTTTTTGATCACTCCCTATATAAAATAAATTCAGATTCACTGTGATATAAAACACTCAGATAAAACAAACGCCTACGTAAAACCCGGTCTCAGTTTTATTACATACTAAACAGGTTGATTAGCATATTTATATGTAAATACGTTTTGTTATTGATTTAATAGTTTACTTCAAAACGTTTTTGTTTTTAGAATTTGATATTAGATATGTTAATTGGAACGTGTTTAAATGTCTTTTACTATAAATATATACCATTGTTTTTAAAATTACCCTTCCTATTAGGTTACAATTGGAATGTAATAGAGATACCCGCTCACACACTCATCAGCCTGATAAACACGTTTTTAAATTATCATATGTAACAGGTTTTTGTTTAATATATACAACGGTAAACAAACTTCATCTGTGAGTCTGTATAGCATGATTGGTTTAGGGGCAGTACATATCTGAGGAAGTTGTATGGTCGGGGGTACAAATCTAATTTCAGGCGAATGCTTTTCTTTAAACAAAATCATATTTCAAATCAAAATCATATTTCAAATTACCCGCTATATCTTTCTCATATATGTATGTGTGTGCTATGCCGATTGACTGTGTCCAACAGACCTCCCCCCTCGAGCAAGGGAATAATCTCCCACTCTACCAATTTACAAATAGAATGTTCCCTTGCTCGAAGAGTCAGATCTCTGGACATAACAGATGCTAATTTTCGAACAAATTCAAATTTCCCGCCAAAAACGAAATACCCTAACAACTTCAATACAACACACCTTACCAACACAATAAACAACAGACAGCTGTGTGTGTGTACAAACATAACCTTAATAAACAAATACATACATAACCTTAATAAACAATCAGATAGAACGTTGACGACATAACAAATACAAACATAACCTTAATAAACAATCAAATGATTGGTAATCAACACGTGTGTGAACATAACCTGAATAAACAATCAGCTGATTGGTAATAAGCATGCTTCTGTCACACAACACATACATAACCTTAATAAACAATTAGACAAACACACATGGAGGCCTAACCTGACTTGTAGATATCTATGGAACATCATGACAGGTCAGACATAAGACAGTTCTATAGAAACCTAACCTGACTTGTGGCTATCTATGGACAGAGGTGGCCATCTGACGTCATCTCAGGTCAGACATAAGACAGTTAATACCTAACCTGACTTGTGACTATAAGGGGTTGCCATCTTGGAACTGTCTGACGTCATCAGACAGTTCCATAGAGACCCGGGTTGCGGCTGTCTATGACAGGTCAGCCATATTGGAACGCTTGTGACGTCATCTGACAGGTCAGATCTGACATCTGACAGCTGACGTTGACAGCTGTCAGGTCAGGTGACATTGACACCTGTTAAATCTGACAGGTCAGCTGTCAACTGTCACAGGTCAGCGCATGCGCATGGCGTCATCGCGCATGCGCAGAAAAAAAGTGGAGGGGGTGAGCCCAGGTGGCGCACTATCTACTTGCATTTCCGTTAATCTAACCATTTTTCAGAATTGACGTTAACGAAATTCAAACTAAAATTATAATACTCACAATTTAAATGACAACCCATAATTACATAATAATTTGCTTAGGCGTTTTAAACAAACTAACATTGCCTCAGAAACTATTTAATGTATTTTTAATGGATATCATCTTTAAGACCTAAACGGTAAATAAGTTTTGAGTATATTAATTACAATATTGTAATAAGTTTTGAGTATTTTATAGCGAATGCATGATTTTATTTTATTATATCTAAATTGTTGCAATAAACTTGAAAACGATAACATTTTTTAATAGAAAATGAACCGACCTTTCAAACGACATATCACAAGCCTATACTTCCCCTTTAAAAAATTGGGGGTTGCACCTGTCATTCGAAGGGATATGAAGGTAGGGATCGCATTTTTACGTTGAAAAATGTCAATTTATAATTTAAATTTGAAGTGTTTCGGGATTTTTTATAAGAATGTACAGTAACGGAAATTATGAATTTATTCCATTTGGCTATTACACACTGTATACAGGCTGCGCATAAATAACTTTTCGTTTGGGGCTGTGACTGAAATCCCAGAATTATTCGTTAGTTGTTATTATACAGGATACACAAGATTGTGCTTAAGCAATGCAATAAAGTCATAACTTTTAAGCCGCAAAAGGAGTCGGCCTCAAAATTTGTAGGATTGCATAACAGATTATTTTCGAATATCTGGTGGTATTATCAACATTTTTGAAGCATTGCCTTTTTGGAAGCTGACTCCCATTTAAATGCTTAAATAGCAACATGGGTCGTGCAACACATTTTTGGAAAGTGTTTTCACCGTACTTTTTGACGAAATTAATTATTTTAAATTATCTTTGGCAAGAACGAATACAATCGGCTTTTCACGAAAATAAATGAGGGAAAATAAAGATTAATCAAATATCTCTCTCCAAATGCCTTTTCAGACATGAAATTTATTTAAGCAACACTACAACAAAATTTTAATAATTTAGCCCAGAAAATCAATTTTGTCAGAATTATTAGCCCGATCTTCCACAATGGCAAGGGTTTTGGTTTGTAAATTGAAACGTTAGTATTTTTGTTAATTTACGTCATTTACTTTTTTGTAATATGGCTAACCTAAGTGAACAAGAACGTGACGATGTTTTAATGATGATCGGTTATGGTGATCCTCGAAGGACATATGGAGACATTTTTAAAGTATTCTGTGAGATTCACCCTGACCTCACACTTCTTAACAGGTATACGCTAAGCAGACTTTACCACAAATTTACTGAAACAAGGAGCGTTACAAATGCTACTTTGGACGAAAAAACGCTCGATATATTGTTTGCTGTACAAAAAGCTGCAAAAGCTTCTGCACTAGAACTGGCTTGAACGAACTAGACCCCCAGACATTCTGTACAGCGGATATTGCATCAGGAATAGTATTTACCCTAGAAGGTTCATAACCTGCAAGAACTTCTGCAGAAGATTGTGATAGAAGGATCGCATTTTGTGAAATTTTCTAACTGAGGGATCGGCAGAAAAGGACTAATTGAGTGGCCAGCTGGATCTCCAGATTTGTCTCCGCATGTTTTTCTTACCTGGGGTCGGTTAAAGAGCGCTGTTTATAACGATGGAAAGCCTCCCTAAATGAGTCATTTTTATTGGACTTCGATTTCCATTGGTAAAAACATCTTACCACAATTTTTGATATGTTCCAAATAAAAAAAGTTAAAAAACAATTAAAATAACTCGAAAACGATGGGCGATATCAATTTTTTCCCTTACAAGCATGCATTAAACTTGGATAGAAAATGCAACAATGCTACAATAAAAGGGGTGCCCCATTAAAAAAAAAACGACTTATGGGCGAGTTATTGTCAACATAATTTTATAAGATGCAGCCAAAACACACTATAAATAACTTTTATAATATTTTTTCGTATCTTGTATAATAACAGATATATTTAGCTTTACAGTAAAAATCCAACACCTTGTATATACGTAAATATGTAGAAACTTAAATTAATCCCCGGGAGGGGGCTAGAAATATTTTTAAAGTTCTAAAAACTTCTCAATAATGAAACAAAAAATCGTAAAAAAGTATGGACTATTAAACCGCAAAATCAATAAGTGAAACTACTGGCAAATTATCAGAGAGGGGTCTATTTGAAATGAATTTTCTGCAAATATTTTAGTACAATGATGGTTGCAGCGGTAACTTAAGGCTGTGTAAAACACATAATCTATCTATCTTTTAGACTATTGCCAACGGTTTTGAACCCCTAGCACATCTAAACCCGAGTTTTTAATCAGAGTGGCTGCCTCGAATTTGAAAATAAATTTAATGTGTTCATCGGTTCGTTACGCATCAGATTTAAGCTTTTTACAATTTGCACCTGCGATCTTCTGTCTCTATTTAACTATTTATTACTAGATTATATTAAGGGAAATAAAAAACAGGGACACAATACTTCTGCGCCTTAGAGGTCTATCTAGACGACTCTATGTAACTTACATAACCCGCCACACTCACAATTGGTATCGTCTTTTCAATTTATTTTATATATGTAGGAAGGGACAAATGCATGTCCAAATGTTAATCTACACATATTTACAATGACTAGTCTATCTAATACTTGGTTTTTAAACCAGGGTATCCTAGGTGGAAAAGGTTGTACCTGTTTAGAATAAAATCCCGTACTACTGTTTTCTTTAAGATAATTAAATGGCAAAAATTCCCGAAACTGGACATAGTAAGGTCAATTTTCCTCCAGAGTAAATAGACTCCTTAGCAAATGGACCCACTGTTTTA
This sequence comes from Tillus elongatus, assembly GCA_964006375.1. Lineage (NCBI taxonomy): Eukaryota > Metazoa > Arthropoda > Insecta > Coleoptera > Cleridae > Tillus > Tillus elongatus. The sequence continues at coordinate 92,794,711 of OZ023263.1, read as the reverse complement.
TTCTGTAATATGCCGCAGTGTCTCTTTATCCAGCATGGGGTAAGGTCTTTGCCTTCTTCTTGCAACATAAACATATGTTTTATTAACTCAGCTATTAAATAGGTATTTACTTTTGTATTTTCTGTAAAATTATAAATTTTATCAAGGCAACTCTCACTATCCTTGAAGATAACCACTATTTGTTAGCACTGTTGTCTTTCATAGTGTAATGCTTCTAAAATTGCAACTATTTCTTTACTTCAAAAGTTTTTATTATTAGAATCAGAAAATAGTCTAAAAATAGAAAGAAAAATTAGTCTCCAGGAGCTGATGGGAGCTCTTACGAAATATTACAACACCCCTCTTATAAAATTAAATTGATTCTTCTAGAAATTTTTAATAATATTTGGATGTCTGGAAACATCCCAGAACAGTGGAAGATATACGTTTTCATAGCTTTTATAAAAGCCTTCAAGGACCCACTAAAATGCGAATCCTATATGGGCATCGCCTTAGGTTCCTGTCTGTTAAAGGTTTTTGAGCAACTATTGGAAAACCGCTTGGAAAAGTGGCTGGAGCAAAATCGTCCTATATCAAATACCCAACATGGCTTCCGAAGAAATATGTCAACCATGTCCAGTATTGCCGATCTTGTCATGGATATAGAAGAATTATTTTCCACGAAGAAATCCACAATGATAGTGTAAACTTAAAAATGTTCCTTGAGAAAATGACCAAACTTGGTGTGTCCTTTCATTTTTCGAGAACAATTGTAAACATCTATGAAGACAGAGAGTTGCTGGAAAGTAGGAAAGTAGGAAATATATTGTATGGTCCTAGAAAAAGTAATACAGGGATACCCCACAGAAGCATATTAAAAATGGCTAGAAGAATGAATTTAATTTTATGAGAGCGGTGTTGTAATATTTTGTAAGAGATCCCATCAGCTCCTGAAGACGAATTTTTATTTTTATTTTTTAGACTATTTTCTGATTCTAATAATAATAACTTTTGAAGTAGAGGATGATCATGATATATGGTACCATCCCGCAATTATTTTCTTTGGCGTAATCTGGTGTGATACTACTAAGGATTACTTCTGCCCATATGGCATCTTCATACTTGTTTGTTCTATTAGTGTTCCCATTATCCAGTCTCTTTATCATATTCCAAATTTCTGTAATCGAGATATTTCTATTAAATTTCTTACAAAAAATTTTCCACGAATTTATTCTGCTTGCCAGTATTGTTCTCATTTTTATAGCTTATCTTCTTTTCTAGTTTAGAAAATGTTCATATGTTGGACAACTTTTATACGATCTTAGTGCTTCTAGTTTATCGGTTATTGCAAGTTTGCAGTCTTTATTCCACCAAGGCTTATTAAATTATTAGTGAGAGCGGTCTCCTTCTCCGAAATTGAAAACTCACATGCCCTGTTTACGAGAACAACAAACAGTTCATAAGATAGATTTTGTTCCAAAGAATTTAAAGCTGTCAAAGATTCCATTGAGGAAGAAAACAGCTCTCAGCCAGCCTTTTTTAGTTTTAATATTTTGATTACATAAAGAGTGTAAACAATTATTAATACTAATGCTATCAGCAAATGTACTCTCATTACTATTAGTAGAATCATAACAGTAATCTAACAAAATTGCGCAATGATCCGACCCTAGGGAAGCATCAGCAACAGTCGAATCGAATTTATGATAGATACCCGGCGAACAAATAGACAGATCCACGGCAGACACTTCTGTATGTGATGGTGTTTCTACTAGAGTTGCAGGTCCTGTGTTTAAGAAATTAATTCTACAGTCTTCGATTGCTGTTAATAGTTCTCGACCACCAAAGTATGTACCGATACAGCCCCAGGCACTGTTATGCAAATTTGTGCCACCACATATAACAAAAGTTTTTTAAGCTGGCAAAAAAGTGTTCCCATTGTTGTTTCGTAATTTTTGTATTTGGTGAGCTATATATTGAATATAAATTAATGTAACATTTTCTATTTAAAATTAAGTGTACTGGGATACACATCATATTTGGAACTTGATAAAATGTACTGTCTGATTGAGGTACAAATGTATATTTCACGAGTATACCTATTACGCCATAGCCATTCTGCCGATCCTGTATAAATACATTATATCCACCAAACTTTACTATACTACCTTCTTTTAGCCATGTTTCACTAATAAGAGCAACATCAATATTTTTGTGATACATAAATCTCTCCAAATGACCGCTATGGGCCCTTAACGTCCTAGCGTTCCATTGCAAAAGCTTTATTCTGGACATAAACAGTTGTTTAAAATTTCTGTTACTTGACTTTTAAAACTTTCTATAATTGAGACATCGGTGATGTCAACATTAGCTCAGGTCAATATATCTTTTGCTTAAGTGATATTTCAATCTCTAGCTTCATTTAAGCTGTTTTTATTTATTTGTGCTTGGATAACGTAGTTAGGTGAATAAGGATTTATAATGCCACTTTCTCGTGACACATCCGAATGAGGGGTATTGTCATGTGTAGTGGCGTGCGGTCTATAGAAGCAACGGAAGCATTGCTTTCCTTAAAATAAAGACTACATACCTACTAAAAAATAATTTATATTAAACCGCAATATTTAAAATATCCCTTGTATTTTAAATATTAAATTTCAAACTCTGAAACTAATTTAATTATTAAAATTTTTAATTCGCAAGCTTACACACATCATTATTTATCATGCATCATACTGTACTTGTTTGTATATGCGCTCTTAGCGCAAGGACGTCGTCGCAGTAAATGCTACCGCCAACGACCAGCATGAACTTGATCCTACGGGTGGATGCAATGCCTTCAATTAAATACATGTAGCCAGCAGACCACTTGAGGAGAAACGCTCGCTCGCTCGACGTGTGCACGTGTATTTTTAGAACGTATTTTACCGGGAAGAGCCGCTACACACAGAAAGAGAATGTCTCGCATTATTTTGCATATATAAGCATCCGGCCAAGTTAAATAAATTGGCATTTTACGAGTATTAATATGGCTACAAGTTCATCAGCTTTTAACAGCGGCGTCAGTGGTGATTTACAAAGTTTACAAACAAGTGATAATAATAACTGTGATTGTGTTGTGTGTTTTTTGATGACCAAAGGATTTTCAACTTTACAGTTTGCTGAAAAACTTGCTATTATTAATAGAGGTAGGCCAAAACCTACTCTAAAAAACTTAAATACAAGAATTAAAACATGTATTCGACATTTCAACGCCGAAAAAACTTATAAACAATATGAATGGTTAACGGGTTGTGAAATCAAGAATAAACTGTTTTGTTGGCCTTGTAGTCTATTTGTGACTGAAAAGGGGGTGTGGAATAAAAGTGGGTTTTCCGACTTGAATAATCTACATATAGTAGTAAAAAGACATGTTATGTCTAAAGCGCATGTACAGAGCATTTTAAAATTAAGTGTCTTTGGAAAAACGCGAATTGAACACGCCGTTGAAAAGCAGATAGAAATTAGTCATAGCCAACACAATGAATTGGTTGATAAAAACAGAAACATATTAAAAAGACTTATTGATGTTGTGTGTTTTCTTGGTCAGCATGAATTGGACTTCAGAGGTGATGACGAAACAACTACATCTGCAAATAGAGGAAACTTTCAAGACCTAGTTTCTTTAATAGCCAAGTACGACATTTGTTTAAAAAATCACTTGGAACAGTCTAACGTTTTTCGCGGGACATCAAATCGCATTCAGAATGACTTAATTTCGGCCGCTGCCACTATTATTTTGAACAGAATTAAATCGGAAATTAAACAGACTCGTTTCATTGCTATTGTTCTAGATGAAACAACCGATGTAACTAATTTTAGTCAACTATCTGTAGTAATATGCTACGTAAAAATGGATGGGAGTGTACAAGAAAGATTTTTAGGCTTTAAAAATGTGACAGGAGATCGTACCGCAAACGCTCTATATAAAATTGTGCTTAATATTATGAAAGATATTGAGGAGGCTGATAATAAATTAATTGCCCAAAGCTATGATGGGGCTGCTGTTATGGCCGGACATTTAGGAGGTCTTCAAGCTAAAGTGTGGGAAACGTTCTCCAGTGCTTTATTTGTACACTGTTTTGCTCATAAATTAAATTTAATTTTATCCCAATCTATAAATCATATTAAAGAATGTAAAGTGTTTTTTGCTACCTTAAGTGGAATGGCTGCTTTTTTTCCAAATCTACGAAGCGCACACAAGCCTTAGACTCAATTGTTAAAAAACGTTTACCCAAAGTAGCTGCAACCCGATGGAACTACAACGACAGGCTTGTGTTAACTATATTTGAACACCGTGAATCGTTAATTGAACTTTTTGAAAATATTATGGAAATTACAAAAATTGGGACGCACAAACAATAAATAATTCTAGAGGATTTTTGGATGGTTTAAAAAGAGACTTTAATTTTAATTTTTTACTTAATATATTTTCGGAAATATTTCCGTTTTCAGATAATGTATTTAACATATTGCAATGTAAAACAAATGACATTGGTTTTTGCCTGAAAAAAATTAGTGAATTTAAATCCATTATAATTCAAAAAAGGAATGAATTTGATAAGTTCTGGGAAAAAACAAATAAATTAGGAGAAGTGGAGCCACGAAGAAAGCGTCTGCGCACTGATAATGTGGGAGACCTTCAAACTTCTTATCGCCGCCTTTTCTACGAAATCATAGATCAAATTCAGTACCGAATTAACTGCAGATTTAATCATCTCAGTGACCTGAAATTTCTTGAATTGTGTAATTTTGGAGGATTTAAAGGGATACCTTTCCCAGAAGATTCATTTAAATCATTATTCCACCACTATGACCATTATTTTGACAAAGCTTTATTACGATCAGAACTTACAGTCATTTATGAAACCGATGTTATTGACATAAAACCTAATGCGAGTGAACTTCTAACTTTCTTAAAACAAACAAAATTGGAAAATGCATATTCTGAAGTGTGCAAATTATGTGAATTAGTATTACCAATTCCTGCTACTAGTGCATCTGTAGAACGAAATTTTTCTACATTGAAACGTATCAAGAGTTTTGTTAGGAATTCAACAGGACAGGAAAGACTTTCTCAAATTTCAATTTTGTCAATTGAAAATAACCTCGTCCAGGAAATGTCCCAGAATCCACAGTTTTATGATGACATTATTGACGAATTTGCCAAAAACGACAGAAGAATTGAGTTACACTAGAAATAGGTAAGTCTCTGAGGATTGCTTCCCTTATTTAAAATGTCACCGCACTCCCCTGATCATGTGTGGGGTCAGTAGTACGTCTGTGGTAATTTTGTGAAGGTGATCAAGGGGTCTGATTGTTTGACTTAAGGTTTACATTGTCTTTGTTGTTTACGGAAATGTATTTCTTTTGTTGATTAGTATTTTGTTGAAATTCGTTGTTTGTTGTAATTGTTTGCTGGTTTGTTGTAATTGTTTGTTTGATTGTTGTGATTCTAAATTTATTCGTTGACTATGTATATTAATATGTTGTTCTTGCTGTTTGCTCTGAATGGCTTGTGTGTTTAGTGGATTGGGTGCTCTCAATATTTGGGAATAGTTTTTTTCAAGTGTGTCTAAGCATTCTTTATAAGATATATTCTCTGTGCACATTATATATTTAATTGTTTTTTGTCTAGAAAATACCGGACAGAGCCCACGATCTGTGGCCTCGTGGTCACCCAAACACAGCACGCACACAGGAGATGATTTATGATCACACTCTTCGCTAAGATGATCTTTTCCGCAAAATTTTCATCTCCCACGCGCCCTGCACTGAGGACTGATGTGGCCGTACCTCAAAGATTTAAGGCACTGAACCACGCTCTAAATATATATATTTTCGTTATTTCTTCTTCAGAGGGAAACGTCTGGCCTTTAAATTCTACTAAAAATGATGACGTTTTCACATATTCTACTTGTCCGTCTCTAAGAAATCTGCGATTAAGCATTTTTACATTAAAAATTTCGAAATTATTCTTATTAGTTGGTTCAATCATTTAAATTAATTTTTGCACATTAATGTCTAGGTCCATTTGTTTAATAACACCGTGTCTCCTTGTAAGGAAATTTAGAATGTAAGCAATATATTTTTTATTTCTTAAATGTTCTGAAGTTACTAAATCATTTGCACTATCGTATGTAGAAAAAATAATTTTTAATTTATTACGACCAATGCAATACATGAAATTTAATATTTTATGTTTCAAATTGTTGCCGCAATTCATTAATAATTTAGCAGTCCCTATACGGTGCATTTTACCAATATTTTCATTTACATTTTTACTCTTAACGTAAACAACAAATGGACCCTTATCGTCTTTCTGATAAGTTTTCATGAGATCTTCTCTCTGAGAATTTAATTTTTTTTTATTATTTACATTATATTTTTCTATTCTGCTAGTTATAGTTACATTTGATTTCCCTCATTTTAAATCTTCTAATAATTCTACATGCTTTAAAAAATGTTTTCCACTTATCTCGTTTTTCTTCTTATTTTTCTTAATAATATTTATTTTCATACTATTATATTTCCAACTTACTGCTTTATCTCCTTTTAATACATCATGCTCGTCTGATTCTGATGAATTATTAACTATATCTGTTTCCATTAGCCTTCCAGTCGAGGCGCCGTGTCTGTTAGACCCATCTATTCGGACATTGGTCGGCAAATCGAGTCATTTCCGATTGACGCGCTATAGTTCCAAATACCTTCTCGACTCGGGCGTTAGTATATTTTCAGCAATTGGTGAAACTGCAGTCTATGTTATTTGGTTCTTGTTACGCGAAAAGTCTATGAGACCTGGCGCCCCGGTTTATGTTACAATTTTTTTTAGAGTTGATTTTAATTTTTAAGTAAGTTTTAGTTTTTTATTACAGTTTTAATCTTTTAGTAAACGTAAAATTTAAAAATATATTTTATACCAAACTCATTACAGTATAAAATATATTTTTCAAATTATTTCATAAAAAATCTATTATTTTACTTTTGTTATATGTGGATTATGAGTTACGAGGAAGAACAAGAAAGACTTCCTCGTTTGTGGGCGGAAGTTAAAACAAACGAAGAACCTGACGTTGAAGAAGCAGAACTGTCCTCTGAAGAAGATGTCCAGGAAATTAGAAGTTCTGACAGTGAATTGGAGCAAGACTGTGATGATGAAGATATGGTAGTTCCTCCAAATAAAAAGCCAAGATTGCCAGGTTTTGTCGGTAATGTTGGAACCAGTCGATGGAATATACAATGTCCTAATAAGGCCGTTCGGACAAGGAAAGAAAATATTATTCTTCGCTTACCTGGTGTCAAAAATTACGGTAAAAATTCTCAAACAGCTCTGGAATGTTGGTCTCTCTACTTTACAAATGAAATGTTGGAAGTTACTGTTGAAAATACAAATTTGTATATATCTAAGGTGAATCAAAATTATACCAGGGAAAGAAGAGATAAACCTACAGATATATGCGAAATAAAACACCTTCTTGGTTTGTTATATCTAGCAGGAACCCTGAGAAATGCTCGACTTAATACTAAAGAGTTATGGGACAGAAGCGGAGTAGGAATTGGGCGATTTTGGTTGGTGATGTCTCTTCTTTTTTTGCTTCGATGTTTGCGATTCGACAATTTGGCAACTAGAGAAGTAAGACGACAGTTTGACAAGTTAGCGCCAATCCGAAATTTGTTTGACAGTTTGGTTGAAAATTGTAAGGAAGCATATACACTAGGAGATAATACCACAATGGATGAAAAGCTGTAGGCATTTAGAGGACGATGCTCATTTAAACATGATATTCCTAGCAAGCCCAATAAGTATAGACTCAAAATTTTTGCATTGGTTGACTCTGCTACATCATATGCTGCAAATCTAGAGGATTATGTTGGAAAGCAGCCGCCAGGTCCATATGAACTACCTAATGATCCGTTTAGTGTAGTTTTACGACTGATAGCGCCAATATCGGGAACGAACAGAAATTTAACATGCAATAATTAGTTCCCAAGTGTAAATCTGGTAAACACGTTGTTTGGAGACCACAAAATTCTATACGTTGGCACTATAAAGAAAAATAAAAGGGAGTTGCCAATTGAATTTACCAACATGAGAGCTCGACCTGAATATTCCTCAATATTTGGATTCCAAGAAAGTAATCTCATCGTTTCTTATGTGCCCAAAAAGTATCGAAATGTTATTCTTATATCTAGTTTACACCATGACGATGAAATCGATAAATCAACTCGTGACAAATGCAAACCGGAAATAATCACTTGTTACAATCATACAAAAAAGCGGAGTTGATAATTTGGATAAATGATGTATTACTTACAATGTAGCTAGAAACACAAAAAGGTGGCCCATGGTAATATTTTGTTCCATGATGAATATGGCGGATGTTAACTGCTAAATCATCTACGCTTCCAACAATGAAATACATGATGTTGTTAGAAGATCGTTCCTTAGAGATATTGCGTGTCTTACCCAAGACGTTGTTCTGAAATTAATGTACCACCATCGGTGAGGCAGAGAATACAGGAAGCTGCAGGTACACTATTAACTAGAGAAAATCTTTACATTCAACCAGGAACAAGAAAACTGTGTTTTTTTGCCAAATAGACTCAAAAAGAAAATACTATTGCCAACAATGTCATAAATTTAAGTGCCCTAGTCATCTTCAAGCCTGGTGTTCAACATGCTCCACTATTGCCAAAAATCAATAAATAATAATCTTTGTTAATATCTCAACAGGTTTATATCGAAAAAATAAGTCTTGTTTTTGTACTCTTTAGTACTCACGTTTTATAAATTATTTTTTTGCGTTCTTTTTTTTTCATTCTATAATTTATGTACTTCTTATTTATAATTTAATTTTTTTTCTATATTAGTATTATTATTAAGGAATATTTCTTTCATACTAATATGTCGTATAAGAAAAATATTGTCAATCTAAAAAAAAAATGGCCACGAGTCTCTAAGACCCGGCACCCTGTATAGTGTTACAAATTTGGACGCCCCGACTGGAAGGTTAAATCTTTATCATTTAAATGTTGTTTCCCCCTGTCAGGGCCGTCCGTCTCACTCATATTTCCATTATTCAGAACACACAAAAATTAAAATAATAATAATTGCTTAACACTGTTTTTAAATAATTGTACAATAGCTCTAGAAATCACAATCGCTCACTTCGGTCGCTTGTAGAGACCCCTATACCTAAACACATTTATTATGACATTTCTTCTACATAACATGTATTTGTTTCAGGTTCTCGGTCTGAAAATTGCAAATTTTGACGTTTCAAATCGCCACGTTGACATTTTAAGAAGAAAAAGCCTGGGGCAGCAAGTGCGTTATGGTAGTGAATTTTCATATAAATGATCTGGCACAAAATATTTTATTATAACTTTTTTTCTTGTAACATAGAAATCTAAATTTTGGTGTATAGTTTACTTTTTATATCGTCAACCTACCTACCAAATTTGGTTATCAAAGATTTTTTATCTTTTAAGAAAAAAAGTTTTTTCAAATGAACTCTCAAATTTTTTTCGGAAAACCTCGTCTGATTTTTCTGATTAACGAACTAATCAAAGATACTTACAAAAGGAAGGTACATGCCAAATTTTATCAAAATCATCTCATTATTATTTGAGATAAAAATTTTTTTCGAATGAAAACTCAAAAATTTTCCGGAAAACCTCGTCCGATTTTTCTGACTAACAAACTTGTCAAAGCCATTTACAAAAGAAAGGTACATGCCAAATTTTATCAAAATCAACCCATTATTTTTTGAGTTATCGGTGTGATGCATATATATATATATATATATATATATATATATATATATATATATATATATATATATATATATATATATATATATATATATATATATATATATATATATATATATATATATATATATATATACAAATATAAAAATTGAAACTGACCTCGGAATATGGGTTCTAGGGGTCCTAGTTCGCGCTCATTTGCAAAAATTTTTTCAAAAGTCAAAAGTCGGGATCTCCCCATTAGTGAATTTTTTCTGCGAAAATTCACCAAAAACTATAAAAAATTTCTGTTATTTCTTGACCTTGTTGCCTCAAGAAAACCTAACCTTTGTCTGTAATATACAATAGGTCTTGTTATCCACATCAAATGTTTTGGTTTTGTGCATTTCTCTGGTCAGGAGTGGCACCAAAAAATATATATTTTAAATGTATATAATTTTTTTGCCTTTTAACTTAGAGATCTGAATTTTAGCATGTAGAGTACGTTAAATAGTTTTAAGCTAAGTACTAAATTGGGTTTTCATAGCTTTGTTATTTTCAGAGATAAAAATTTTTTCCAAAAAAAACTGAAAATTTTCCATGTAAAACTGGTCCGGTTTTCCTGGATAACGAACTTATCCAAGTCACTTACAAAAGAAAGGTGCCTACCAAATTTTTTCAAAATCGGCCCATTACTTTTTGAGTTATCAGTACTATATATATATATATATATATATATATATATATATATATATATATATATATATATATATATGTAAAAATAAAAAGTCATAGAAGAAGATAAAGAGGAAATGTGAGCGGAAAGTGCGAAAAACCAGAAACTATAAGCTGCCTTTATTCCATTTTGTAGCTATACTTTCTTAAAATCCTGTTTCCTCCGCCCAGAACCCCTACTCACCGCAGGGCCCGAAACTTTCTTAGGGGTTGTCTCAAGAAAATTTTCTTGTTTATATTGTCCTTGTTTATGAATTGAGGGTGATTGTAGTCGTGTAGAATTAGGAGGAGAACCCCGGCGTCGAAGCAGCTAACCAAGATTTTCAATTTACTTTTAAATTGGTACCTCATTATATTTGTTTAAAATATTTTTCCAAATATGAATTTTATGTTGTCTTGTTTGTCAGCGTCACGTAGAGAACTACAATATTTGATCATTTTCAAAAAGTATGGATACAGCAACAGTAAATAAAAAGGGTCTGGGTGCAACAAGTATATTATGGTAGAGAATTTTTGTAAAAATTATTCAAATCCGATAACTGAATTTATCATTAAGCTAGAATCGTAAATCTTAAGGCATACTAAAACCTATGTTAACGTGGCATGGATACTAAATTAAGAAAAATAACCTAACGAGCTTCGCGAATAACTACAAATTTGTTTTGAAAAGCCATTTCTGTTGTTTTCGTTGCAAAAACTAGTGCATTTTGGTTGACTAAGACAAAACCGTACAAGCATTTAATAAGGAAAGATACCTGCTATAATAGTGAATTTTCTTAAAAAATTCACTAATGAGGAGATCCCGACTTTTGAATTTAAAAAAAATTGTGTGAAAGTGAGCGGCAATTAGGCCCCCTAGAACACATATCCGGGGTCAATTTGAATTTATATATATATATATATATATATATATATATATATATATATATATATATATATATATATATATATATATATATATATATATATTAGCCAGGAAAATCGGTCCAGGTTTTCCCAGAAAATTTTGTGTTTTTTTTCTAAATCTCCCGAAATAACAAAGTAAGGACAACCAAATTTGGTACGCGTGTTTGTATTATAAATAGTGAACCATGCACCAAAATTGGGTTTCTAAATTTAAAGACAAAAAAGTTACGGGCAGTTAAGAAAAAAGTAGTCTTCCTCAAAACGTCAAACTCTCAATTTGAAACGTCAAAATTGGCAATGTTAGGCAAAGTACGTTAAACAAATATGGATTGTGAAAAGAAAATGTTGCAAGAAGAGTGTTCCACAAACTCTTAAGTTTCAGATTCAGCCGTCATTGCCCTTCATTTTAATAAAATGTTTACAGGAGATTCATTTCAAGTAGACCCTTTTCCTGATGCTCTGGCTGTCGGTTCAGTTAGGTTTATGCTTTAGCTGTAGGTTTAGTGAAGTTTTTGACTTAACGATCTATAACCTTTAGAAAATTTTCGTAGAACAAACTCGTTAATGCATTTTTGCATTTTTTATAGAAATAGGATGCATGCTTGTAAGAAAAAAATCTGGACGCAATAAGTGCGTTTTGGCAGCGAAATTTCATTAAATCCTTCAAATATCAATAACTCAATTTGCTATTAACGTTAGTTTTGTTGGTTAGGAAACCAACATTTAAGTTTATTTTCGGAAAATGTATATACATTTTCAAACAATAAGTAATTTTGATAAAATATAGTACATTGTTTCTACTACATAGGCTATACCGGTAGTCAGATTGGTGCCTCCTCGCATTTGCTATTAACAATATTTTTATGAAAATTCACTTCCATAACGGACTTACTGCGTCCAGCCTTTTTTATAATTTGACAGGAAGATTCCCCTTGTAAATATTTTTTTTCGGAAAAATTTTTGTAACTTTAATGAAATTTTTAACACATTTTTTAAGAGACTTGCAATACTTACATATATGTACCAAATTTTTATTTTCTAGCCCCATAGAAAATAGAAATTTTTTCAAGTAATCGCTTAATGGACTCTCTAAAACTGATCTCCAAGAATGAGTTTTAATAATATATCTTACTAACTGCACAATTTTTATGAAAATTCACTACTATAATGCACTTGCTGCGTCCCCAACTTTTTAAATTTAAAATTGTCGTTAACTCTGTTTTATTAGCAAGAGGTGTTAATTATAATAATAATAATAATCATACTAATAATAATAACACCACAATAGACAAACTCCGCACCCAGAAGTCTTTGACTTGTGCGGGCAGCTTACATGCACATATAGAAAAAAGACATCACCCATAACTCAGTTATAAATTGTTTCCAACAAAAAACTTATCTGAGCTACTTCATTATGCCTTATTTACACATTATAATATTCTTCTAGGATGAAATTTATAATATCAAATTGGATCAGATTGTTTTTAAATTTAGTTTCGTCCAGCAATATTTTTTTTATTATTTTGGTTATTTAGTAAACAATAACGTATAAATATATAAAAGTCTATCCCATCCCTGAACCCAGTAATCAAGGCATGCAGACATAGTTTCAACTATTTAATGTTTTACGTTTTACTTTATTGACTCCTTAAACCATTTCAAGTGCATTACATCTTGTTAAAAAATATCTGCTTGATTTAGTATAGAACAGAAAATTCTAATTACCTTTGATAAATTACACAATGCCGGTGAAGTAATGAGATTATTTACAGTTCACATTTTAGATTAAGCTGAAACCAGAAATTCACGTCGGTATTTTCCCAGGTGAAAGTGTAGGATCTGGGGAAATCATTTAATTTCAGTCATAAATAAAGCACTTTGTTTTCAAGCCCTTTATTGTTAGTAAGCTCTTTTGATGCTTTCGAAAGAATTTAATGAGTTCCTTGATGCAATGGCCATGTTTTATTGATGAAGGCCTGACGATTAAAACTATCATTAACTTTCTTTCCACACGGCGGGATCTTTGGAAAAGTTGATGGGTCTAAAGAGTTTTTTTGAATTAAATTTTTAATCGCCTTGGAGAATTCGTGTTCTTTGTGCTTAATGAATTTGGCCTTGTCTTACCTTGTCTGAGGCAGTGGTTTTATTACACAGATTAGGTTTGCAGTCTTGTCACGGTACCAAAGACGTACTCGTGCCGGCGCGCTTCTCGTTCCAGAGACGGCAGATCCGTTCTGAATAAGTGAGCGTCGGTAACTGAGCGTCGTTCCTGACTACCATCGATTTTAAACAAGATCGCGCCGCAACTTGGACCCTAGTATCGTCGGTCTATGCGTCAGGCATCGTGCGCTGCAATTCCACACTGTTGCGCCTGTGGAAAGTAATTATTTATTACTGGATGCCTACATCCATGAAGAAATATGGGAACCTATTACATTATTTCTTTTTACTATAGATTTTTTCTCAAGGAGAAAAGGAAGTGTTCTCTTCCACGGACGAAGGGTGAAATAGATACTTATTGCTGGGGGAAGTCCGTCATCCATTCTATTAGTGAAGCGGATATTTATTACCTGAAGGTGATAGAAGAGGGGTACTCACTCGAGTGATAATTTACAGGTGGTGTTAAGTGCGTTTTAATGAATTGGTTTGGAACATACCTAATCTACTTTATTGCAGCTTGTTGGGAATGAACGTGCTGTTGACTCACTCGAAAGCGTGGTTGCTCAGAGGTGGAAAGATGATTGAGATTTGCGATCAAACAGATTTTATAAAGTAAAGTGAGCATGTAAAATTGAAATTATAATTTACTAATTAAAACTCGTTAGCATAGGCAGAATATTAGGTTATATAAAATTAGTGACACTAAAAACAACGCTGTACGTGTATTACGGTAACGAATTCTCATGATAATATCAAATCACAAACAACTACAAATTAATTAGTTACGGAAATAACAATTTGTTCTAAAAAAACTTATTTTTTGGGAAATCGGGTTTGATCAGTTTGTCCAATCAATTAATCTACGCGGTTAATTAAGGGAAAATAAAAGATTCGTTATGTAAATTGGAAAATCTCGTTAAAGCCGGCTCGATCAGACCAGGTTTTGGCAAGTTTTGTATTTTCAAAAATAACAAAGTAATGTTACTAAAATTCTAAACACAAGTTGCCTTTCTGGTAGAGACTATTTGATGCCAAATTTGTAGTTTCTAATTTTCAAAAAAAAAAAAACGAAATATGGCCTATTATATTTACCATTCGGGAGATCAAAAGAGAGCACAATGTTAAATGCCTTTGTATAGTAAAACAGTTTCCTCAATTTCGTTGACCCAGAAACCTTCTTTAGAAAAATAAAAAAAAAGGATTTTTCTGTAAAATTAGGAAAGCGTATGAACGTCTTTTCACAAAGATCTGCAAAAAATATCTATCAAAATATGTTGAAGAATTCAGTAGAAAAATATATTGATATTCTCTAAGGAGAGTTGTTGCCTTGAAATTTGTTATGAGATTTTTTCATGCAAAATCATTAAGAATATTTATGTCGCTTATTATGAAAAGGCATTTTTACAAGTTTTGAGAAGAGAAAACCTAATAACTTTAAGAAGAGTAATTGTACAATGTTTCTTAAAATGACTTAGTCCCTTTTAATAACAGGCGATTCAATTGTTTATGCAAACACGCAAAATACTTTGTTGTGAGAATTGTATATACTTTTTCTTACAAAAAACTAACTTAAATGTTTTAAAAAACTTTGCCCAAAAAAGGTTTTGTACCAAAACTTCAGTAAAATAAACTTTTCGACAAACATCCAACCCGGAAGAAATCACAAACCATGCACCCATCGACTAGCCAGACGAGCCCAACGTCTAGTACAGGCAATAAAGGAGGCCGTTACTCTTGTCCATAATGCACTAAACTACAGGAGTTTTTTTTTTTTTTTTTTGGATAGATAGGAGAAGAATTACGTACTGAGTGTAAAAACACAAAATCCTTACAAATTAGGAGGGCGCAAGTGCCGCCATTTTGAGAAAAACCGTTTCGGCCTATATCTCCATAACCGTGCACTTTAGGCCAAAAATAGTAATAATCTTTATTGTAGATAATTGCATTTCTCATCTTTTTTATTAAATAATTTTTTTGTATCACCCACCGTTTACAACTTATACGACTATTAGCATTCATTTATTGACTTTTTTACCTATATATTTGTTAATAATTGTTTAAAAAATATAACGCTTATAACTTAACTTTTCAATCGACAAATTTCCTACAATTTTTACTAAAAACTTTTTTTTAAAATTCAATATTTTCAAAGTTATAACGCGTTAAATGTTGCACTTTTCAATCGACAAATTTTTCTGGAAATATTTTAGTAAAAAGAAGGACAATGACGGTTAAAGCTAAGACTTCAGGCTTTGTAAAACATTCTTCTTGAGATATTTTCTTTCCATAGCTTATATTAGTTTCAGGTTCTTTGCGTAAATGTTGCCAATTTTGACGTTTTAATTTGCGACTTTGACATTTTGAGGAAAACCTCAATTTATTTTTCTTTAAATGCCCATAACTTTTTTGTCTTTGAACCTACAGAGCTAAATGTTGGTAGGTAATTTACGACATAAAACCGTGTACCAAATTTGGTTGCCCTTACTTTGTTATTTCCGGAGGTATGTTTTTTTTTCGCAAGAAAACACAAAAGTTTCCAAGAAAACCTGAGCCGATTTTCTTGGCTAACGAACTTATCCAAGCCACTTACAAAAAGAAGGTATTTACCAAATTTAATTAAAATCGGCCCGTTAGTTATTGAGTTATCGGTGTGATATTGATATATATATATATATATATATATATATATATATATATATATATATATATATATATATATATATATATATATATATATATATATAAATTGAAACTGATCCCGGATATGTGTTCTAGGGGGCGTAATTAGCGCCTATTTCAAATTTTTTTTCAAAATTCAAAAGTCGGGGTCTCCTCGTTAGTGAATTTTTTTAAAGAAAATGCACTAATAATAATTTTATAAAAAAAAGTTTTAAGTAAAAGTTCTAAATAATTTGTCGATTGAAAAGTTAAGTTATAATAATTTTATTTTTTAAACAATTATTAACAAAGATATAGGTAAAAAAGTGAATAAATGAATGCTAACAGTCGTATAAGTTGTAAACGGTGAGTGATACAAAAAAAATATTTAACAAAAAAAAAATGCAATTATCTACAATAAAGGTCATTACCATTTTTGGTCTAAAGTGCACGGTTACGGAGATATAGGTCGAAACAGTTTTTCTCAAAATGGCGGCGCTTCCGCCCTCCTAATTTGTAAGGATTTTGTGTTTTTACATTCAGTAAGTAATTCTGAACCTATCTATCAAAAAAAAAAAAATCCTGTAGATTAATACAGAAAAAAATTCTCTATTGCCTGTACTAGTCGCTTAACTTCAACTACTCAAACCAACACGTGTCCGAAATTAGCCTCTGAGCAGTCGCTGATGTTTGAATTTCACGTGTTGCTAGTAGTGCCCGTCAACAAATGGCGAATTTACCGTCAATTAAAAACATTTTTCGGTTAATAATACATGGTACAAGCAGGCACACTTAACTACAATATTTATTTATATGTTTTCCATAAAAAAAGAAGTGTTTCATGTACATTTAAATCTGACATTTGAAATAAATCCAAAATAAACTCATCGAAAAGTAGGAAAAGTACTTTGAAAATAGATGCGTTTAAAAAACTTATAATACAGGCAATATAGAATTTGTTTTCGCATTAAACTACAGGAGTTTTTCTTTTTTTTTTGATAGATAGGTTCAGAATTACGCACTGAATGTAAAAACACAAAATCCTTACAAATAGGAGGGCGGAAGTGCCGCCATTTTGAGAAAAACCGTTTCGGCCTATATCTCCGTTACCGTGCACTTTAGGACAAAAGGTAATCATCTTTATTGTATATAATTGCATTCTTCATCTTTTTTGTTAAATAATATTTTTTGTATCACTCACCGTTTACCACTTAATACGACTATTAGCATTCATTTATTGACTTTTTTACCTATATTCTTGTTAATAATTGTTTAAAAAATAAAATGCTTATAACTTTACTTTTCAATCGACACATTTTCTAGAACTCTTACTTAAAACTTTTTACATATATACATACATATATATATATATATATATATATATATATATATATATATATATATATATATATATATATATATATATATATATATATATATATATATATATATATATATATATATATGTATATGTATATGTATATATGTATCATACCGATAACTCAAAAAATAATGGGCCGATTTTAATTAAAATACCTTCCTCTTGAAAGTGGATTGGATGAGTCCGTTAGCCGGGAAAATCGACCCTGGTTTTCCAGGAAAAATTTGTTTCCTTTCGAAAAAAAAACATATCTCCGAAAATAACAAAGTAAGGGCAACCAAATTTGGTACGCCAGTTTATATCATAATAAGTAAATCACCTATCAAAATTTAGTTTTGTAGGTTAAAAGATATAAAGTTATAGTCATTTAAAGAAAAATAAATTGGGGTTCTCCCCAAAACGTCAATGTCGCGATTTAAAACATCAAAATTGGCAACATTTACGCAAAGAAACTAATATAAGCTATGGAAAGAAAATGTCTCAAGAACAAGGTTTTACAAAGCCTGAAGTCTTAGCTTCAACCGTCATTGTCCTTCATTTTACTAAAATATTTCGAGAAAAATTTGTCGATTGAAAAGTGCATGAACATTTAACGCGTTATAACTTTGAAAATATTGATTTGAGAAAAAAAAGTTTTAAGGAAAAATTATATGAAATTTGAATCAAAAGTTAAGTTAGAAGCATTTTATTTCTTAAGCAATTATTAACCAAGATATAGGTAAAAAAGTCAATAAATGAATGCTAATAGTCGTATAAGTTGTAAACGGTGAGTGATACAAAAAAAAGTATTTCACAAGAAAGGTAATAAATGCAATTGTCTACAATAAAGATTTTTACTATTTTTGGCCTGAAGTGCACGGTTACGAAGATATAGGCCGAAACGGTTTTTCTCAAAATGGCGGCACTTTGGCCCTCCTAATTTGTAAGGATTTTTGTGTTTTTACATTCAGTACGTCATTCTGAACCTATCTATCAAAAAAAACTCCTGTAGTTTAATGCATTATGGACAAGA
The DNA here is from genome assembly GCA_964006375.1 of Tillus elongatus. Taxonomy (NCBI): domain Eukaryota; kingdom Metazoa; phylum Arthropoda; class Insecta; order Coleoptera; family Cleridae; genus Tillus; species Tillus elongatus. Next base: position 92,776,085 of record OZ023263.1, on the reverse strand, counting down.
GTAACGGGCTCGTCTATTGCCTGTATTATTATATGCCACCTAAAAACATGCAAATAAAAAACTATATTGACTATCTAAACAATGAGATGTTGTCAAAGTGATTATTAAATAGCACTTGGTACTAATTGTTTTAGCACTAAATGACTAAAACAAAATTTTCAGACATTTTAGATTTCAAATTTCTTGCCTTCTCGACTTAAAAATTCACACCGATTAATAAAAAATAAAGAACCGAATTTGATCAAATTTCATTTGTAACTGGCTATTGGCTTAGATAAGTTCGCTATCCATGGAAATCTGACCAGTTTTGCCCTAAAATTTTTTGTTTCTCTTATGGCAACCAAATTCGACACCGACGTTTATGTTATAAAAAGTAAATTATGTGCCAAGATTTATACTTCTAAGTTAAAAGAAAAAAGTAATACGCATTAAAAAAAATTAAGTCACTGCTGATCAGAGGACACACAAGACCAAAATATCTTGTGTTTGGCAAAACTTACTGTACATTACAGACAAGAAATGAATGTCCGTGGCGCAAAAAAAAACAAAGAAATACCAAAAAACAGTTTTAAATATTTATAGTTTTTCTACTTAAAACGTCAAAGTCGCGATCGGAATTGCCAAAATCGGCCTTCCTCAGACGAAAAGTCTGGAACCTGTAACCAGTTGTATAAAAGAAGTGTCGTAAAAAGTTATAACTCAATATTTTAATAGTTATTTCAAATAAAATTTAATTTCAAAAGAATTAATTAAAATTTTAATTATACCAGAAATAATATGACCGCTTAAAGAAAAAACGTGAGACCTAGATTTATTAAAGCAATAAGCATAGGTGAGGTTGGAACTTATAGTTAGAAGGAATCAAATGTACATATGAAATTCAAGACTCGGGTAATGTTATTTATTGATAAAAAGGTTAATTTATATAACGCAACGTATTATATGTTACTATGATGCCTTGCGGCAGTCATAAATAAAAATTTTAGTGTAGACAATGAGTGCAGATGAACGATGTACTAATATTTCATCTCTGATGAGGCGTTCCTTCCAATGAGATCATTGAGCGAGAAAACAATAGTTACCGAAGGTATAATTAAATTAATTATTATTAACATATTAGTTGTAAAATGTGTAACGCCTTACAAAGTGCGTCTTACGAAGTGCTTCAGTTTCAGCTTCAACAGTCAGCGTCGTTCATTTTACTAAAATGTTTGCAGAAAATTAAGTTCAACTGGACCCTTCCCAAGCAACAAATTAAGGCATGTTAACCAGCACTCGAGTCCAAATAACCTAACCAAGTTGTAATTTAGTAATAATTAACCAAAATGTTGCCTTAATTGTCATAATGACTACAAATTTGGAAATGCGGCTCAGAACTAGCTTATTTTTGACTATTAAAATTACTCCAAAGTCAATAACTTACAGGTAACTAAATTGGGAAGAAATTGGTTCAATTTTACTAATAAAATATACTTGAATATACTTTTGTGTTTCAATTCCAGAGTTGGTAATTTTTAGGTCGAAGTGTGCCCTAAATTGGACTGAAAATCGACTACCAAGCTCAGGTACCTGAAATACCTACTTTAAGGTAATTTATTACCCAATATTAACCTGCAATATGTCTCTGTGGTATAGTAAATTGGAGGTCTTCTCCAGCTTACATATATATTATCAATTTCAGTGCAATACAGCACAGGAAATATTTTGGGCACTGAGCTAACCTGAAATGGCTTTCTGATCGGCTATAAAGTCATAATTACTGCATAAATGGTCTTCCAAGTCAAACTGCATACCTTCAAGTTGAAAATACCCGTAAAATCTGACTTGAAATAAAAATTATCCTCAAAGTTTAAAGTGTACAGCAGTGAAATATATTTGTGAATCTTAAAGGTGTGTCAGTTGATAAACTTCACCAATAAAAGTTTATTCTTGTTGTTAATGTGCGTGCACTAGTAACAAATATAGTGTTACAATGTCCCCTTTGAAACCAATAAAAGTTTACAGACATACTACAAATTATTATAGCGTAGTAAAGAATGCTTGTATTCAATTCGCTTCATATTAATAATTATTATTTCGATAATGTTCTCTGTGTAAATCCTAAAAAAGTATGACAACTTGTTCGGCTACTACTACTAGATATATGAAAGTAAAACTGAATTTTAATTATATGCTGGTATCAAATCAGCACGTTTCCCTCTTCAATATAATACATCCCTTTTCATGCCAAATGGAGTGAAGCATTGGGAACACAGTCAGCTGCCATGTTTATGTTCATTTACTTATTTTATTTTGTTTCTATTTTCTATTAATGTCTACATATTATGGAATCAAAGACCAAAAGCGCTGTATAATCATTCCTATATGTTTCTCGGCTGTGCACGGATATAAGTAATATATATTTTTATAGACGAAAATGTTTCATTTCTAATAAATTCAAACAAAATTCGTTTACCATATACTTGAAATTCCCATAATAGGACAAAATGCCTTCAAAGTTTTGTTAGTTTGCCCTGTCATTAGGGATTGTGACTTATAGGTAAACAAATAGGGCAACATTGACTTTCAGGTCAATAATGTTAGAAGGGCAGCAATATTATTTTATTTTGCGGTATCCATCTTGATTGTAATGGAAAATGAAAAATAATTTTTTGTTGAATAAAGTGTAATCAAATTTTAGTTCGAAAAAAACATTAAATAATGCTTGTATACCATGACGACAGGATAGTTTTGTGTTGTTTACATCACCAATCCTCCAAAATCAGAATTTCAAGAACTTTGAAAAAAAAATATTTTCACTAATTTTATCTTTTACACGGGCGCTCGAATTTTATCACAGTATCATCATAATGTTAACAGAAAAAGCATAACCGCGAATCTCCTTTATCATTGTTCCAAATATTTAAGGTAAGTTCTTTGATCATTCTAGATTTCATTTTTTAACAAAGATGGACAATATCTCTACTACTCTACTGTTTGTTTATACATACATAACCACAGATCCTACAGAACCGAATAATGTCACATGCGTAGTTCGTTGTTAAGAACGTTACGGCACTCGGCGCCTAGATGTCAGATTCAAGTAAAGCGTAGCACATATTTACCGATATATTACGTCCATTGGCCTAATTTTGAATAAAAATGCCCTAAATATAACTAAAACGCCTTGGTCGAAACGCCTTGCTGGATCTATTATCGACTTCCATATTACTTTGACTTTATTCCCTACATTTGTAATATACACTTAAATTTTACTTGAAAATGACCTCGGGTGATTTGGTCGCCGACCTATTGGTAGGGCGATTTTATGTCAATTTGACTTTGAATGTTGCTTGGGTTTCTCTGATGCTTTGGTAATAGTTTTAGTCGTTGAGTTTAAGTTTTTTTATATAAATAAAACGCTTTAACCCAAGCGTTATACGTGAGAGGTATTATTTACAACACTTCTCTTTGTTACAACAAGAAAACTACAACGCTACAAATAATTACAATATGGGCTTATTTTCAAAGATTTGCCATATGGATTGCTCTGAGCTACGCTATTGTATTGTTGAATGAGCATTTCAGTCCAAGGGCTTATTCGGTTGTGGAGAGAATTTCATGGGTAAGTCTTTACTGGTTAAACAATAGACACTCTATTAAAAAAAATCTGACAGGCTGGCCTACATCACAGGAAACACATATTGGTGGCCGCTGTATCACAGTATTTCTTCATAGCCGTTGTTACCAACTCTCACGCTTTCCAGATGCTTTTTGATACAATTATACTATATATCTCACAAGTTCACACAATGCAACTTTTATTTCAACTCACTTTATACATCCAGCAGTAATGCAGGATTCAGCTCGCATAGACACGCAAAGTTCCACGCAGTAGTGCGTGACAAATTATAATAATTCCCAGCCGGTAATGAACATGTCGATACTTGCTTGATAGCAATTATGAGTAGACAGGCTTCGGATGCCAGGTTTATGTAAATACGAGATGCTAGTGAAAAATAAAAATTTTCGGTTTCTAAGCACATTTGAAAGTTTTTGAATCAAGGGTGTGATAAATAAAGATGTTTTTAATGCATATCTAAATGCTCAAGTCGCTTGAAATTATTTCAAACAAATTATAAGTTACCAAATTCTCTTCGGGCCTGGGAGGCCCTGTTTATGAAATTTAGGGTTAACTACCTAATAAATCAAAAAAAATTATGTTGGAACCACAAATGCAACTAAGTGATCTTACGTAATCAAAAGCTAATAAACACTAATAAACTACGAGTATATTCTTTGTTAAGTGCCCTTGAAATAATATTGCGTGCACCTGGAATAAAAGTTATATCTACAAATTTGTGCAGAGCTACTGATCTCGGTAATTATTAATGAAGCAGCCAGTTGCACAATACCAATAAAATCACTCAATAAGTAATGACAATGCAATACAGTGTGACTACTAAGTATAATTTGTGCCATTGTATAAGAGGTTCAATATAGCTTTAATAGCTTCATATTTATTAACGATATGGTTCCCTTTGGTATAGCGCATTGTCAGTAATATGGTGAGATATTCATCATAATGCTGCTGATCATTAAAACTTACTTCTAAAAAGGTATCGACCCACGAAAGAACGCTGTAGACAAAGGAAAAATAATGGTACTCGTATAATAATGACAATTTCAGGACGCAGCAAGTGCTTATAGTAGTTAATTTTCATAGGAATTGTACACTATTCGTATCTACTGCCTATAACTAAAATTCATACTTTTAATTTAAACAGACCTTGACGATTGGGTTTAGAAGTCCTAATACGCGTGCATTTAAGGAATTTTTAAAAGTGTTACCATAGATATCTCTCTCATAAAAAAATGATTCAAATTTTATGTTGTAGCTCCTCTTGAGAAAAACTTTAAATGCCCAAAACTCAATTTTTTGTAAAACTGTAAATTTAAAATTAGGTATATATACAGTGTGTCCCAAACTATGGGAATGTATTGTATCTCCGTTATTATTAGAGATAGGGAGACGGTTAAATTAGCAATGTTTGGTAGAATTTCATGCTCGTTCCAAATGTGAAAGTAATGTAAAAGCACCTGACAGCAGTTGATACACTAACATTTAAATATTTGTCTTCTCATCCTTAATCTATATCATTAATACACCAATATATACAAAACACCACAACTATACTAAACATATAATAAATGTATACACATATAACAACAATATTCATATTACCCAAGAACTATTGAACCTGCTGCTAGCTTCTTTTCGCGCTCAACGTTTTTAGTTTTAAAATCTATATAATTTTCAACAAAAATGTTATAAGATCAGAAATAAAAATATAATTGTCTTTTTAGTTTATTTATAAAACATTCCTTTTAAACGTTTTTTATATGCTTTTATTTCTATGCAACCTGTTTTGTATTTTAAAGCATCGTTGGTTCCAGGGCCGCAAGGAACGAAACCAGTGGCACAGGAAAACACAAGTGCTTATCAAGCCAGACAATATATCATTACATCTGTATTAGTGAATTTTCTTAACGAAATCTAAATATAAATTGTAGTTAATTAGAAATACACGTTACTCTGCAACTGCACACTGATATCGTTAAAGAGAGAATCAAAATGTTATTCAAATGAGGTTCCACATAGTTTCCGATTTCAAAATTGTAGGTTTTATGTGTGAGTATTGGAGGGTTGGAACAAGAAAATAAAACATTATGACACGAAGCTAAATTATACAATAAAAAATCGACCTGTTTTATTTAGTTTATAAAAATTTATTAAAAAAATTGTTTATTTCCAAGTACACTTAACGTAGATCTTGAGTTATATAGTTACATCTATTATAATTTCTTAAATATTGTAAATGATTATATTATATATCGATGGTGATCGGACAAAACGACGTTAGTGCCAAAAATTCGAAAATTTAGTTTTTAAACGCTCCGTATAGAGTAAATTAGGGCGCATCGATTGCAGGCAGACTCGTAACCAACAGATTTGCCGTTGCGGAGCTATTCTAGCTTAAAAATCAGCAAGCGACAATCTTTGAGTCCTAACCTAACATTATTCGATCACATGTGGTTGTAAGCGACAATTTTCGTCGTCTTTAAGAACCATAATCAAGTGAGTAAAATATTAATATTTTTTGGTTCTTGATATACTATACGACTAATTAGTTCATTAAGTCCATTTTAGTGTAAGTTTCTTTACTACCGCAAATAAGAATATCCTCCTCATTAACAATTTTATATGATGTATTTTTGCTTCTTAATGATTTACTTTTACTTATTAACACCCTATGCCGCTTATTCTATTTTAAATTGTCTACAAACGTGTCACTGGTCATTTGAGTTTTTGCTGTGTTTTATTTTGTAATAACCTAATTTGCTCCAACTTTTTTTAACATTTGTTTATGGATAATAATAATATTTGTTATGTGTATGTTATTTTATGTGTTAGTGTGTACGTGAGCCTGGATAACACTACAATATACAAGAATATTAACAACACCACAATAGACAAACTTCGCACTCAGTAGTCATTGACTTGTGCGGGAAGAGCTAACATACACATTTGCACACAGAACACCACCCACAACTCATCAAAAGACGGCCCTGCCACATTTGAGTAAAAAAAACCGACTGTTTGAACGGGACTCGAACCCGCGACTTCATAGTCTGATTTTCGCCTCGTGAACTGAGCTCTTCGGGCTATATAATAATAATATATATATATATATATATATATATATATATATATATATATATATATATATATATATATATATATATATATATATATATATTAGTATTTTATTGAATTACTTTGTGTTTTACAGTGCATTTTATAACCAATAAGTTTATAACTTGTGCTTGCCTTAAATTGGATTTTGTCTGAGGCAGTTTCCAAATTATTCTGCCAAACATTACATTTGGTCCACACTGTACATTTTATCTAATTTATTTATTCATTTATATGCACTAAAACTTATAGTGATTAACCTTTTTTACATTAACAGTTTGTGCGATATGTAAATGCTGTTGGGTAAAGTCGGCTAATATAAGTTTCTTTACCTGTTGCTTTATTTTTGTAACCTTGTGCTAGCAAATTTAATTTGCGGTTTTATAGTCATAAAGCCTCGGTGGTTCAGTACTAAGAACGTGTGCCTCTGAACCGAAGGGTACCGGGATCGATCCCAGGGTTCTCTTTTCACTTTATCAACACATACTGTAACACTAACATTAACGGAGGTTCTGGCATTGTATTTGAGCAAGTTTAATATCTGCACGTTGCGCCCTTTGGAAGAGGCATAAAGCCGTCGGTCCGGTGTCCATGCGATGTTGGGCACGTTAAAGACCTATACCCTCCTTACAGAAAGTCAGGAGTTCAGAAAAATTTCCAGGATAGTTAAGTGAAGCAGCTCACTGGCGTCGGTGATTGGCTATAGTAGCGGAAATCGACCGACGTTAAACAATTAGTATGTTTTTGCGGTGGCTTATAAACTTGAGAATTAACAAATCGTTGTTTTTTTTTTTTGTGTTTATTGCACAGTTTTACAAAGCCGAAGTATATTTTAATACACATTATTATGAGAATATTAACCCCTGTTAATCTAGGATGTAGATTAGAATATATTTTGTACGATAGTTGAAATTTCCACAAAGGCATAAGGGCAACACCTTCAATTATTCATGACACTACATCTCCTCTTACATATGTATTCATTCCCAGCAACCTGCGAAATGAAAATTCTATTATGAATATAGGCATGAATATTATTCGCTAAGGGGAAAGACGGGTTCATTTTGAGCCCGTACAGAGTACTTAAATTTTAATGCAGACAAATCCATCTCCTTTTATAGCGTCAAAGATTGAAAGGATTGAGGGGGATTTAAAGCAGATTTGGCTCTCTGGCGTTTGGGCATCAAACCGGGAGCTCTCCGTCTAATTCTACTCCGATACGACTAACTTATTGCTAAACTTTAGCTGCAAATTTTAAACTCTTAGTTACAAGTTTCTCACTTGCCAGCTCTCGATTTCTACTTATCCATAATTCTAACACCCATTTACCATGAATGAGCGCTTTAATAATTTAACCTCAGTCTGGTATTTTCCATTGAAATACTTAAGTTTATTGCGTTTATGGAATCACTCAGCTAAAGCTACCTATATTCATTCACTAGGCATCTCTATTGTTCAATTTAACCTGACGTTATTCGCTGTAGTTTTCTAAAGCTTGTTGTTCTATTGTTATTTGATTTCGGAATTGAGAGTAGCTATTGTAACATATAAATCGAGAAAATATGTTACGAGCTATATCACCACGTGAAGATCGAAAGCTGTGATGAGCACTAAGAAGTATATTTCCTTTTTTTAGACTTGACCGTATGGCTATGCTAACAGCGTTAGCAATGTCATAGAGCGAGTAAATAAAACAAACTGATAGCTGATTTTATTTCTATTTTAGCGGGTAGCTCGTCCACAAAAAAATAACAGAACTGCCACAAACAACACATTTTCAATCTCTCTGATATATTCTCGCCAAATGTACGGTTTATTGGTATTATGTCGTGGAGCCGTTCAGTACACTGCGCCGCGCTATCGGGAATTGTATTATTGACTATAATCATTGCTATTGATATGGTTGATGCAGAGTTTGAGGAAGTTGGCGTATGGCAATATGTAATAAAATAAAATTGACAATCCTTCCTGCGGCTTACCCAGTCGCTTCCAACCGATGATAGTGAGATTGAGAGTTTACACGCTAAAGTTACGGCCCATATACTGAAAACAAAATGATGACAGGACGTTCCAATGGTGAACTCGAGCTCGGGTGTTGGTTTCAGTTGTTCTGCTTTGTACGACTACAGTCCTAGATCCAAGTGAGTTTTTGAAGCCTATAGGTATTGTGCATTAAACGTCATGTCCTTACTCTCCGCAAGAAAATGGAAAATGGGGCGCCTTAACCGTTCGCTTCTAGACCATGCTAGAAGTTTGTTGATATAGTCAGGGCTACCAAACATTTTTGGGCCGGCCGCCGTGCAAGTCAGCATCTACTACCCCGGAACAAGTATGGTCAGCTTAAAAACCATCTCTTAGACACCTTTGAACTTTTGGTTGTAAGGCATATGCATACATCTCTCGGCGGAACCGAACAAAACTCAATGCCAGATCCACTCCCTGTAATTTCGTGGGATATTGCCAAGAGATCAAAGGGTGTAGGTTGTATGACCCTCAGAAGAGGGTCGAAGGATGTGGCGTCTCCCAAAGATCAATGGGGTAGTTTATTGTTAGAAAATCTATCCAAAGGCATCGACATGAACTTCTATGTTATTCCAGATGAGATAGCTCTCCCAAACAGTGATGTTGAGGACAATACCACTTTAGTTCAGAAAAGTTGATAAAATCAGAGTCAGTAATTGCGGACGATCCTCTGAAAAATGACTTTGAGAGTGATCTACAAACACTTACGAAGTTGAAGATTTTTTACAGCATCAGAAACTGGCGATTATAATAATGAGGACCCAAATTTTGTCCCAAATAAAGAAAAAGAACTCCCAACTGTTGTAAATGATTTCGTAACTTATTCAGTTTTCTTTACGGATAATCAGCTGTCAGATGCGGAAACGTATGATGCAACGTTACTTCAAAAGAGACAAGAAACTGTGCATCCAGAGATTAAGTCTAAAGTGGATAACAAGACTTGGAAATTGGTCGATCTCCTGGTCTAAAAACAACTTTTTAAGTGCAAGTGGGTTTTTGGGACCAATAGAAACGCCAGTGGCCAGCAAGACTTGTGGTCAAATGGTTCGCCCAAAGAAGAGGATTATGAGGAGGCCTTTTCGCCTTCTGTAAGGTACAACTCAATGAGATACTTTATATCCCTGACTGAAGAATACAACCTGGACATCACCAAATAGATGCTGTGTCAGAATTTCTTCAGAGATAATGGGTGGAAGACATTTTTATGAGCCAACCATCAGAATATAACGATGGATTAGCAAAGATCTGTTGCATTTAGAAAAGTATTTAGCTGCTTAAGCAAGGGGCTTGAGTATGGAATAACACTCTAGATTCCGTGCTCCAGAACTTTGGACTAAAACAATCAAAGTTTGGCTCGCGTGTATACTTTAGGATCAATGTAACAAGAGTGCATATTGTGGCAGTCCTGGCGGACGACCTGTTAATTTTCTCAAATAATGAAAAACTGAAGACGGGTCAAGACAAAACTCTCTGGGGGGTGTGGTCCCTGGGTCATTCAAGATGACACAGATATTGGGGAGGCTGAAACAGTCCTTAAATAGACTCTTGACCGTTAATCCAAGAAAATTTAGATCAGCCAACAACATTGCATAAGGCAGATGCTCAAGCGGTTCCGCATGGATGAAGCAAAACCAGTTGCTACTCCACTGAGCAGCCGCGAAAATTTTTCTAAAATCCAGAACTATATACAGCCTCCTGTTTGCAGCTTATCAGTCGAAACCTGATATAGCCTTCACCATTAGTAGCCTGAGCAGGTTTAACAATAATACAGGTATGTCACACTGGGCAAGTGTCAAGCGTGTCTTTAGATACCTTCATGGAAACTCCTCATACAAGCTACAAGATGATAAAACTCATATTGTGTGCTGGATGCGTATTTAAACTGTGTCCTGCTTTAAGTCACTATATCTTCGAATTGCAGGTTGAATTAAATTCTGTAATTTTCTGTGATTGGGGTAATTATAGTCTTGTTGTAAGTGAAATTTAATCTATTTTTACTTATTGTATCACAGCAGAACTTTGAATCAGCATCCAATGTATTCGTTGTGTATCTTCTCTTGCAAAGACCGTTATCAGCTTTGTCCATTTTTTGCATTGAGGTGAGTGACTGTGGGCTGACAACTTGTGAGGCGAATGACTATGGATTATAATTTAAACATTATCAGTTTACTAAAATATAAATGAATACATTTTTGGAATTGGATGATTGCTGATTCCTTGACTAAGGCGGTTGACGTTGAAAGGTTTGCTGCATGCACCAGGTGCCAGGAACTCTGCAAATAACGAGGGTGTTGGTATGATTTTTTCGAGTGGTTGACTACACTGTGCCGCGCTATCGTGAATTATATTATTGACTATAATGATTACTATGAATATAGTTGCCATAGAGTTTAATTAAGTTGGCGTAGCAGAATAATATAAGAAAACATAAAATGTGTAAGGCTAGATGGATTCTCACCACAATTAGAACCATAGACCGGTTTCGCTCTTACTTTGTCCCACAGAGTTTAATTAAGTTAGCGTATGGCAAAATAATAAAATAAAACATAAAATGTGTAAAGCTAGATGCATTCTCACCACAATTAGAACTGTAGACCGGTTTCGCTGTTACTTTGTTCCTATAATAGGGTATAAATGGGTCAAGTCTGACACTTTACTAAATTGTTAGTTGGTTGTATACAGTCTCTATCTTTTAACACTTTGTGTTATTTGAAGCTAGCGTGACAACATAATACTTCGTTCCGCAACTAGGTGGCGGCACGTGCTTCGCGTCTTACCACTAACTGAGGACATAAAATGTTATACAATCTGTACTTAAATTGCTTTTGAAATAACAGTCAGTAAATTAAAAGTGTTGACCCTTGTAATCAGCAAATACTCAATATAATACCAATATATTAAAAAAGCAATTATAATAATGTTACGTTCCTAGGGATTTCCTGTTTGTTGTATAAATCGAAAATCTACGCTGAACCAAAAGCACAGCTGAATCTAAGAATGGCAGTAAGAGATCTAGTACTTTTCTAGCGATATGTACTGTTCCAAGCATTGCAGTGTCTTGCATAATCCATTTGTGCGAGAACAAATGGGGAACAAACGCATAACATTGGCTCTATGCAGCGGTTATCGGACCAATAAAAGCCTATTAAGGTATAGTTTGGTGGCCTAAGGCACTTCCTGGTGCTGCGAGGGCCAGACTGGCTAAGCTACAAAAACAAAGATGTCTGATGATAGCGGGTGGGTTGAGCATCATTCTGTCAGTCACTCTGAAAGTCCTAGACCTTCCCTCTTCACATTTGGCTGGAGAGGGAGGATAGATGGATAACATACAGACTAAAACAATAACTCACAGCATGGCGAAGGCAATTAGAGTGACCCGAACGGGGGGATCCTTGATGCCATTGAAAGTGAAGAGGTTCTGGGAATGGTCGCAGACCTGATGCTGACTTAGATCAGTAGAAACCTTTTCCAAGATCGTCCGTTAAAAAATGCAGGACTGGGAACGATAGAAAACATCCATATGGCTGATCTCCGTTGGTACACGCACGCTTCCAAAACCGAGTCAGGGACAGGAACTGCCGAATATGGGAGCTGCACCGATGCTGGGTTGTCATCTACCCACGGAAAGTATGTAACCATACACGAAGCAGAAGTATATGTCATAAGGATGTGTGCGAAGGATATTAACCAAAACCGTTGCATACACAAATCGATTTTTTTTTAGATAGCCAAGCTGTTATAAAGGCACTTGGTTCCCAGCGTTGCAATTCAAAAACAGTATGAAGCTGCAAGACTGTCCTTAACAAACTGGTCGGCTACAGTGGGGTGTCGCTTGTCTGGATATCGAGGCACATGGACCATAATGATAATGAAGCGACCCGACCAGAACCTGCGCCTAGAATATTCTCATGCATAGCAGAACACACATTAAAGACCTAAATACATGGAAAGAAATACAGCAATGACAAAATCTGTCAGGAATAATACATACTAAGGCCTTTATAAAAGGCGAAAAATCTTCCTGACAACAGCTAAAAACTCTGGTCAACCTGTATACAGGGGCCTGCCGCTTGCGTCACCACATGCTCAAACTTGGTCTTGGACAAAAGATCGAATTCCGCCTGTATTTTACTATATAACCGTCAATCCTGCGATCCCACCGAGACACGCTATTCATTCGAGCCCGATTTCTATACGTCGGTTATTTAGTTTGTCGAATTTGCATTTATACATCCAGCTATCGGCTACGCTGCCCTCTAGGTCGTCGGTTATTTAACTTAGTAAAAAGATGCCACGTGCTGCTTTCATAATATTTTTATTATGATTAATTATTATTAGTGACAAAATTAAAAATGCAGTTACCAGTAAGCACAGATTTCATCAGTATTAGATACATCACGGAACTTAAAAATTTAGTAATTTATATAAATATCTAAATTTCCTACATTCATATACGAGGTTGTCAAAATATATGAATTTTCCTCGAGAGTAAAGTACTTATACGGTGTGTCACAAACTGGATCGGAATGTATTGCTATCGCCGTTACTATTAGAGATAAGAAGACGGTTAAATTTGCAATGTTTTGTAGAATTTAATGCTCGTGCCAAATATGTATTTATGTATTTTGCCCTGCCTCTTTTCGTTTTCGAGTTATTTTGAAAAAAGAAACAAAATTTGTCGATTTCTTTTTTCTTATATATCTAAGTCGGCGTTGATCTGACATGTCTAAAACTTGCACATTATCAGGATACTTTTTAGAAAGTAATATTTTTGTGCTATTCTCAACTTTGGATTGTCATTTGTTTTTGAGCTACATGTATCAATGTTTGTTTTTATTATGGCAGCTATATTGGATTTTTTGCTCATGTGATAGCCTCTTAAAAGAGCTTTCCCATGATGTACAACGTGCTTGAGAAATATTGTAATTGCACTGACAATTTTGAGAAAAACCGTTTTGAGGATAGTAGGTTATGAAATCCAATACCAGAAAAAGATTACAAAAAGTGTTCAAAACGCAGTAGGCCATGGAGTCTAACAATAGACTTAGCACACCAATGAGTCGGTCCATTATTACAAATGATATTTTTAATTACAACATTATCCTAAAAAATTGTTATAATTTAATTAGATATATAAACCTAGTAAATAGCAAAATTTACTAACAGAGCTCAATAAAAAGCAGATTAGAGATTTACGAAGACGCCTTTGAAATTTTTTGGTTTTTAAACGTAAGGCAACTGAAAAACAACAGAATAAAGGTTGCTATTGATATAACACTATCGCGACAATTAAGAATACTGTCATTCTTAATTATCTGAACAATTTGAGGTGTATTTAACACGTTGCTTGAAATTTTGTACTAAATAGTTTGTTTCCTGTATATTTTAAGTATTTTTTAACAATATGATCAGTAATGTAGGTAATTTTGGATTCATCAGTTTCAAATTGGCGTAGATAAACTGTAGATAATTACCCCACGGGACTGAGCCATCAAATGTTGGAACCTTAATTCTTACGACCGGGCTATCTTCGAGCCTAATGTTTCCTTTATCTAGGGTTTCACACTTCTTTTCTGTTGTACTTCCTTCAGCTTGTCATGTACATCGTCGCTGATACCCCGTACTCTGATTTCTACTTGCTGGAAGATGTCGTCTTCTACCTGCTTCATACGTTCGTCGACACATAAAGTAATATTCTCAATTCTGCTGGCCTGTTCTTGTAGAATTTTCTTTGTTTCTTCATCTCCTTTTCTCGTTTCTTCTTTGGCTTCATCGTCTCTCCTTCTAGCATCTTCATCTCCCTTTCTCATTTCTTCTTTGGCTTCGTCGTATCTTTTTCTTGGTTCTTATCTCCTTTTCTGATTTTTTCTTTGACTTCTTCTTCTCTTCTTCTGACCTCTGCGTCTCTTTTTCTCATTTCTTCTTTCGCTTCCTCATATCTTTTTCTCATTTCTTCTTTCACTTCCTCATCTCTTTTTCTCATTTATTCTTTGACTCCTTCGTCTCTTCTTCTGACATCTTCATCTCTTTTTCTCATTTCTTCTTTCGTTCCTTTATCTCTTTTTCTCATTTTTTCATCTCTTTTTCTCAGCTCTTATTTGGCTTCTTTATCTCTTTTTATGGCTTCTTCTTTTACTTCTTTAATCAATTCTAATAGCTGGGCGTCCATATTGGCTGTTGCGCTACGTATCTTGGGCATAGACGTACTTTAAGCTGGTACACAGTTTATACTGTTTAAAGAACACACCTAGTTATGGCTTTCTGCTGACACTGATTTTCCAGAGATTCTAGAAATTTTCACGTTGTTCTACGAATATTCTGGAAAATATTTCCGCTACCAGCTTGAAAATCCCACTTCTGACACCAGTTGTTACGTTCTACAGGGTTATGGATTTTTGGACGAACAAAACACAGCTTTTCAAACTACTAATTTATTATAAGCAACTATTTCCAACACCAGTATCAACTAAAATATTTCTCTCTATTATTAAATGTCCATAGAACTATATTCCACTTGTCGCCTTCTATGATCGCTTCTTATACACTAACACTTACTTCTGACTCGCTTAAGACTCTATGATCACTTATTCTACACCACACTCAATACTGAACTGACTCACTATATGTAACGTTCGTCTAGTTATACTCTCCATAGAGATTCTAGACCTTCTACACTTTTTTTACACCTGTCACTTCTGGTCCCTTTTAGAAATATCATTCCAAAGTGATCGCTGTTACCAACATACTACAACTGACCATATAAGTTACAAAGTCCATAAAGTTAATTCTCATAGACAAATTTGACATTATTACTATGCGCCTTCCATGTTCTAAAGGCTTGTTCGCGTTGGTTGAATACTTTAAAAACGAAATTTCAAAGTCTCACAACCAACAATATTATTAACTTTTTCGAAATATCGTTTACTTAAATAATGATGAGAGCATTAACTTGGCCAAGCAGTCGTTTGCTGAAAATTTCAAAACTATTAAATTTAGAAATTACGTTCAGAAAATGTACTTACGTAGATAAGATTGGTGTAAGTTCTATGCATGAAATTTACCACTAAGTAGTTAAAAAATACAAACAACTACGTTGAAATTATGTTTCGATTGTTCAAGGACGTGCCCTTGAAAAGCCCAAAGGCATTCAATTAACATCAATTAGCAAATTTTCTGTGCACAAGTTTCAAAGGCTTTTATACACAAAGAATTCTTGATATCCTTTTAGTTGTTCAGTTTGTCTCTAAACAAGTTAATGTTATACCGCCAATCGAAGAACTTGGAAATCCACAGTATCGGGTTCAAAGTTTTTCCAATAAAGAAATATTTTATGACGTAGCCGCGAGTTAACACATGGCTTCTCACGATATGTCACGTAGATGGTATCAGGTTACATTTGCATGCAGCAGTTCCCATAAGCAGATTCTACGAATTATGCCGACCGTTGCAGATAGTGCCAGCAGTGCGAAATCAGAGGAAGCTGGATCTGCATGTTCTCGTGAGAACCTGCAACGAACACTTATCCGATTATTATATAAAGCCACTGTTTTGTGTAATATTTGTTCAGTATTAATTTAGGCAGTAACTATGCTAGTTTGTTGTTAAATAGTTTAAGTAGTTTAATAAATTTTTTAAAAAAGCAACCTAAGTACAAGTGTTGTTAATTGGCGCAGTCGGTGACGGATCTCCCAGCAACCTAAGGCATCAAAAGAATATTGGTTCCTTGGTTTTTTAAGAAGAACAAATGGTCATCTGGTTCCTACTATTACTGTAAGTTGCTCTCCTATATTTTCTCTGTTCCTTTGTCTTATGTATGTGAATATATGTCGGATATTGATGAATTAATAAGCAGACTTAATCAGTTTAATTTTGAAAATAACTTAGAAGTCATTCCTGAAGAAAATAATTTAGATATTAATATTGTTGAACAAGAAGTTCAGAATAATTTTACTCGTAATAGTATTAGTCTTGTAAAACAAATTCATAGTAACTTAATTAATACCACAGAATTTAGCATAAACATGGCCCAAGCTAACAATATGGCAAACAACTTTAGTGAATTCTATTTAAAGATGATACCTGAGTTCAATGGGGAACCGGCAAATGTTGGTAACTTTCTTAAGGCATGCGATCTCATTATGAACACATTTTATAACGCTGAAGATGAAAGATTATATTTAAATCATTTTTTAGTTAATTTTATAGTCAAAATTAACCAGTCAAGCTAGACTTATAATTAGCACAAAAATTATTAATAATTGGCAAGACCTAAGACAAGCTATAGTGCAAAACTTCACGGACCAACGAGACGACACTAGTCTTTTGAGCGAACTTTTAACACTCAAGCAGAAACATAATGAGGATGCTTTAACATTTAGTAATAGGTGTAGATATATTGAACAACTTCTGGTTTCTAATTTAATTTGTAATGAAGACAATCAACAAATATTAGAAGTGAAAAGAGCAATTTACGCTCAACAAACATTAAAAGGGTTCCTCGGGGGACTTAGAAACCCTCTAGGAATGGTAGTAAGATCCACTGCACCTGCATCTATTGAAGATGCTCTTAAGTTTGTAGTTCTGGAAGAAAATTACGAGTATAGAGATAGGACATTTCTTAAATCAGGCAATTATACATCGCCAAATAATAAAACCCCCAATCCACAAACCAGGTCTTTCAACAATCGTTCTACTCCCCAAAACTTTCCAGTTATGCAATTTCAGAAACCATTTAGAAATAATCCCCAATATCAAAGCCAAAATAATCAAACTTCACAATTTAGGAATACTTCCCAATATCAAAGCCAAAATAATCAGAATTCACAATTTTCTAGACCGCCCTCTTTTAAACCAGAAAACCCACGAGAACATTTCCAAAACAGATATCCTGAACCCATGGATACTTCGAGTGACAACACAAGGTTTACAAGACATTCCAATAATTTTTCAACACAGTCAAGAAGAAATAATTTCCCTGCTAATCAGCAAAGATCCACAGTTCCCGGAACAAGGTTTAATTCTGACGAACTATTTACTCATGAGATTGATACACCTTCCGAACTTTACGATCGTGAAAATCAAAATTTTCCTACACCGGGCACATCAACCGAAAATCCTTAATAGAAATAAACAATCTCAATTTATGTCAACTTCCTTATGTTGAAATCCCCGAACTGCCTGGAAAATTGCTCATAGATTCGGGAAGCAGTAAAAGTCTTTTGAAACCAGATATTGTTCAAGAAAAATATAAAAATAAAATCTTTCAAAAATCATTTCACATTAAATCAGCTCATGGATTCTCCGTGCACAAATACAGGGCAAATATTTTACTGAATTCAATTACTAATCGTCCACACAAATTTTGTTTATTTAATTTTAATGATAACTACACGGGTTTGATAGGAGCCGATTTTCTCCTTGCAAGTAAAGCTAGGCTAGATTTTAATAATAGGAAATTATACTTAGGTAGGTTAGAAATTGATATACATTTTCCTTATGAATATATTCTTGAGCCAAATACGGAAACTAAAATCAATGTTCCTGTCGAAAAGTCCAATGGATATGGACTTGTTAACCAAGTGTTAATTAATAATTTATTTATACCTGACTGTTTAGTTAAATTGTCAGATAGTGAGGCCAGTGTAAAAATAATAAACCCAACTTCTACACAAATTAATGTCAGATTTACTAAACCTTTAGAGACCATTGAATTAAATAATAATGCAATATATAGCAATTACAATCATAAATATAATAATAGTGTTAAGAAAAATTGCGATGATAACTGGGCCTTAAAAGAAATACGCATGGATCACTTAAATCAAGAAGAACGTGAACAGTTAATATATTTATGCAAACGTTATTCAGATATATTTTATAAAGAGGACGAAAAGTTAACTTCCACACACGTTGTAAAACATAGGATTAGGACGACCGACGATATACCTGTCCATTCGAAATTATATCGTTACCCACAGGTGCATAAAGAAGAGGTACAAAAACAGATGGATAAAATGTTACAGCAAAACATTATTAGGCATTCACATTCACCGTGGTGTTCACCAATTTGGGTCGTCCCAAAGAAAGCAGATGCCAGTGGGAAACAAAAGTGGAGAATCGTTGTAGACTACAGAAAGCTCAACGATAAAACCATACCAGATCGCTACCCCATACCTAAAATAGAAGAAATATTGGATAAAATTGGTAGATCTCACTATTTCACTACAATTGATTTGGCATCAGGTTTTCATCAGATAGAGATACATCCGGACGACATTGAAAAGACGGCATTCTCAACAGATCTAGGTCATTATGAGTATTTAAGGATGCCATTCGGCCTTAATAATGCTCCAGCCTCGTTTCAGCGCCTAATGAATAATGTTCTACACGGATTGATTGGGAAAACTTGCCTTGTCTACATGGATGACGTAATTGTGTTCTCGACGTCTCTACAGGAGCATCTAGACAAGCTTACACAAGTTTTTGAAAGGTTCAGGAACTTTCAGCTAAAGATACAATTGGGCAAAACCGAATTTTTAAAGAAGGAGGCTGAATTTCTGGGACATGTGGTCAGCCCAGAAGGAATTAAACCTAACCCACGGAAACTCGAAGCCATAGAGAAATTTCCGATTCCTAAAACACAAAAAGAAATCAAATCGTTTTTGGGTTTAATAGTTGTTGTTGTTGTTGTTGTTGTAATTTGGTTTGGCCTCGGACCGTTAGGTCCATTAGCCACAGACTTTTTTTTAAATTTATGTCTAGTGGTGTTTATGAGATCTATAAACAATAAATTGGGTTTAATAGGATACTACCGAAAATTTATTAAGAATTTTGCAAATGTCACAAAACCTTTAACAAAATGTCTAAAGAAAAATTCAAAAATTGATATTAACAACGAAGATTATAAAGAGGCATTTGAAACATGTAAACATATTTTAATGAACAGTCCATTATTACAGCCACCAGATTTTACAAAGAAATTTATATTAACTACGGATGCCTCCAACGTCGCACTTGGAGCTGTCTTAAGTCAAGGCGAACCGAATTCAGACCTGCCTGTAGCTTATGCAAGCCGAACTCTGAATGAGACAGAAAGCAGGTATAGTACAATCGAAAAAGAGCTACTTGCAATAGTCTGGGCTGTAAATTACTTTAGACCCTACCTTTACGGCAAAAGATTTACCATAATGACTGATCACAAACCACTGAAATGGCTATTTTCATTAAAGGAGCCCAATTCGAAGCTAGTAAGATGGCGTTTAAAGCTTGAAGAATATGAGTACGATATAGAATACAAGAAAGGAAAAACAAATAACGCCGACGCTTTATCACGTGTAGAAATTAATCCCTTGGATGTTGATAATCAATCAGTAATTAATAATGTAGATGAAACAGAATGGCAGAGAGATAATGAGAACGCTGACGAGGAAATCGAAGAACTAGATACAGTTAATTCTAACCAGGAATCATATGCCGCACCAGGCATTCCTATTTTGGAAGAGGAAATTATCAATAATAAATCCAATCAAATATTCTTTAGTTGCTCAGAGGAACCCGAAATTCTACACGTCAGAAAAGGCAAGAGAAATTTTATTCATGCTAAATTTAATTTAGAAGATCCAGACAAGATAGCGGAATTTGTAAAGCAGCACTGTTTGCCTCAAAAGAAATACTATTGTCTATTTATTAATGAGAGACATTATGAATTAGTTAGTTCGGCTATCAATCAACACTTTAATAATGCGCATGCGCCACAATTTTATAGATGTGATAAAGTTTTGGAAGAAATTAACAGTGAGGATGAATTAAAGGATCTTATAATAGCATATCATCAAGGTAAAACTAATCATAGGGGTCCGGATGAAACTTATTTAAGGATGAAACAGAAATATTATTATCCTAGTTTAAAACAAAAAATTTTAGAATTCATTTTAGACTGTGCGACATGTAAGCAAGCAAAATACAATAGACATCCCATTAAAATACCTTTAGAACACACTCCAACTCCTTCGAAACCTCTAGAATTAATTCACATAGATACATTTCAAATCGAATCATCTCAGTTCTTTACAATTCTTGATCCTTTCAGTAAATTCGGTCAGGCCTTTCCCATTAAAAGCAAGAATGCTATCGAAATTTCCAGGGTATTAATAAGATATTTTTCACAATATGGTACAGTAAGAGGCGTCGTTTCCGACTCTGGTACAGAATTCTCAAATTACACTGTCAAAGAGCTCCTAAAGTCATATCAAATTGAACTGCACATAACTACACCTCATAATCCTAACTCTAACAGCCCAGTAGAGAGATTCCACAGCACACTCATTGAACACTATAGAATTTTCAAAATAAAATACCCAAATCTAAAACCTCCTGACTTGATACCCTACTGCATCCTAGCTTACAATTCAAGCATTCACTCTCAAACTCTCAAACCACCTTTTGAGCTAATATTCGGATACATCCCAGAAATCTTCAACTTTGATCCCGAAGTTACACTCACTCGAGAATATAACCAAAAACACAAACATTTTATGAAAATAGTTTATGATATCGTATTAGATCGGATAGAAAAATCAAAAGAAAAAATGCTCCTCAGAACTAACGTCGAAGTTAATCAGCCATTTAAAGAGGGCCAAACAGTATATAAAAAGATACCCCCTGGATTTCACAAGAAGCACAAAAACCCCTATACAGGCCCATACACTATAATATCCCTCTTAGAACATAATAAAGCTTTACTCATAAATCACAAGAATGACGAGCAATGTGTAACTCATTTAAGAAATCTTCGCCTTTCAGGTGGGCATGCGGAGGGCAGCCACAACTAGAAGATTTAAAAAACAACCCTGGGTTTTTACCTCGCAAGTTAGGTAGAAGCTATTGCCAAAATGACGTATGGCGCCTTATACATGTATATAATATGGAACCTTTATTTACTGACTACAGTAAACTTAAATATAAATATTACCTTATAGCCAATACTTTAAGTGATAATTTTAGATCTGAATACCATAATTTTATAATCGCCCTTAATTATACTGTAGATAACATAGATGAAACTTTCCTTAGAATTTTCCCTGATAAGTATAGATTTAAGAGAGGTTTACTCAACCCTTTGGGTACAGTTTTTAAATCAATCACTGGCAATCTAGATGCTGATGATGGCGAAAGAATCAACAAAGCCCTTCAATTATTAGCTGATGATCAAAATAGAATGCATGAGCTATTTGACGAACAAACATCTGTTATGATAAATGCAATAAATGAATTTAACCAAACAGTAAATACTTTAACTCATAATCAAAAAGAAATTGTCAAAAGAATGTTGGCACTTCAAAACATTACTAAAGATTTAGCTACTAATATCATGCCTGTTCTCCAGCGAGCACATATTCTAGAACTGTTGACTGAAATCGCTAACCTATTTAATGTCATAGAATCGATAATATTAACAACTGAAAATGCTATAACGTTCTCTAAATTAAATACTTTTCACACTTCTATCATCAAACCAAAATTCATTATTAAAGAGCTTCCTGTAATAGAAAAATACATTTCACAATCTAGATTAGTAAGCAAGAATGACTTATCGTTGTATGAAAAATTATTTAAAATCAAGTCTATCCAAACTGGATATAAAATTATATTCCAAATTGATATTCCACTAATAGACAAATCTGACTATATTTACTACCAACTGTACTCCCTACCTATACAAACCAATCCTAACAGCTTCTCAATGATAATACCTCGATCCAAGTACCTTATCCTAAATGAGCAACAATACGCCTTCAGAAACAACCCCTGCCAGGAGTTTACGAACGAGATCTATGTCTGTACAGAAGATACAATAGCAGATGTCACTGAAGATCCTCCCTGTGAAGTTAGGCTAATTAATTTTCAAAAGCCTATCAATAATTGCGAACAAGAGACTGTAAAAATTACCAAGACTATCGTTTCCAAATATGGCAACACACAGTTTATGGTGGTGGCTCCAAAGGAAACCAAGATGTCAATCAAATGCTCGGGAGAAGAAAACACACAAATTATACAAGGCACGTATATGGTGACACTCAAACCAAGATGTCAGTTGTCGATTGGTGGTAAACGATACAGTACAGTGCAGAGCTCAGTTGAGACACAACAATTGTTCTCCTTACCAAAGTTGGAAGAAGATCCAGAAAGCAAAATGAACATAGAAGAATTGCCAGCAATGGAACTGGAAAACGTCCCTTTGCACGACGTAAGCAACATGAGGGCTCAGCTGCAGTCTATAAAAAGTAGAATTCCCAACAAAATTAGACTCCCGTTGTACCACACAAGTGTTTGGACGATCCTACTCTACATCATATTAATCCTTCTAGCAACAATATTTATTACAGTTTTTGTCAAAAGAAGATGTGACCAGCAGAATGAAAGAAGCAAAGCAGAAGCGGAAAATCCCTTAAGAATTCCGAAACCCAAGGGTTCCGTCCTCTAATGGGGGGAGGAGTTAACACATGGCTTCTCACGATATGTCACGTAGATGGTATCAGGTTACATTTGCATGCAGCAGTTCCCATAAGCAGATTCTACGAATTATGCCGACCGTTGCAGATAGTGCCAGCAGTGCGAAATCAGAGGAAGCTGGATCTGCATGTTCTCGTGAGAACCTGCAACGAACACTTATCCGATTATTATATAAAGCCACTGTTTTGTGTAATATTTGTTCAGTATTAATTTAGGCAGTAACTATGCTACTTTGTTGTTAAATAGTTTAAGTAGTTTAATAATTTTTTTAAAAAAGCAACCTAAGTACAAGTGTTGTTAATTCGCGACTACCAACATTTGTACATGTGCCGTCGGATATAATGGCAGACATTGTAAACATCAAGCTGCAGTAATATCCAAGTTTAATTTACTTTCAGAAAACAACGTAATGGTACCTCAAAACAAAGGATCTCTTTTTGAATTAGCCACAAGAGAGTCTCCTAATGAAAATGTTATTCTTCCGTTTCTAGTAGACAAGTCAGCTGCAGTAACTGATGGTAAGATTAAAATAACGGAAAAAATGTCTGCTGCATCAAGTTCAAATGTAACCGGAGTGAATGAGACAAGAAATATTGACAACGAAACGTTTAAATGCGATTGGACTAAAGTAATTGAAAATTTGAAATGGAAATGGAACGGGCACACAAAAATGTTTTCAATCACTTGACCGATGACCCAGTGAATTTTGTACCAGCAGTTACAACATTCTTGTAAAATACTGAAAAGTATGGAGCCTCTATACCAGCCCTATTAGGTGGATTACATATATCTTCTAAATATAAAGTATCTTTAGTTATTTCACATAGCAAAACATCAAGAAAAGGCATTAATATTGGGGTTTAACACACTACCATAAGCCGTGGAAAGTGGCAAATTAGTGGAAAAAAAACTAGTAGGTAGACCATATATAGGCTATAAAAGCCAAGCTAAGAAGACTCCCCATTCGTTGAAAAGTTTCGTTTTGCTAGGCAAGGGCTTGGGGAGTTCTAAACAAAAGAAATAGAGTTGCAAGACGTTGTTTCATAACATTTTTTTTTAACAGAATTAATTTTGGTTATATCGTAAAATGTAGTAAGTACTACTAAAATGGGAATTTATTTTTATTTAATGCACACTCTTTATGTAACCCTGTTTAAATAAAAGTGTTTTGTATATAGTACCAAGTATTTTTTGTTTTATCGTATGCGCATTCTCGTCTTCTCTATATAGCCGACATCTAGAAATCTGGCTCGAATAAATAGTATGCCATTTATAACTCTTCACTCGGTCGCGGTCGGACGGCGGCATTGATGGTTATAAAGTAATATGCAGCCGGCGGCGGAAATGACTAGGAAGCTGGTCTTTGGCAAGACCCAATTTGCACAAGAAGATCTGAATCAACTTCTGCCAACACAAATTATCGACCTCTGTAACAGGCTGGATTTGTTGGGTGAAATAAAGGACAATTAGGTGGGAGTCACAATAGACCTTAAGGTGGAGGGGCAGTTATGGACCACTCCCAATATAGCCTAACCTAACCTAGGCTTCGCTTTGGAGTGTTTAATCGTCGATGCCAATATAGCTGCCTAATATAGATATGTATGCAATTCGACTTAAAATCGATGTTAGTAATTTTGTGGTCCCAAATTACAAACATTTAGTAATTTTTTAGTTACATCATTATTTTTCATATAACACCAACTTGTAACAGAAGTATATTTTTTTTCTTTCTAAAAGGCCATATGCTATTACCGAGCTAACAGCTTAAACTATTTAGCTCTAAACCAAGTAAATTACTGCCTTAAAAGAATAATGGTAAATAGAGCCCTAGATGCTTAAACTAATAACGTAAATTTCCCTTACGCTGAAAGCACATTAAACAAGCAAACTTTGTGCTATAAAGGGATATATACATAATATACACACTACAGAAATCTTTGTTTAGGAACAAGTTTCCAATTTAAAGTGCGACAAGTAAACAAGATTGATCAAGCAAAAAAACCATCCAGAGGCAATGCCACACGGGGAATTTGAAAATTTTATAATTCTGTGAAATACAAGTTTGGAATAATGATGTTTCCTAGTTTCTTATTTGATTTGAAATAGTCGGAAAAGCAATTTTATTCCATATTGCTCGGGTGTAATAAGCAAACAAATAAGAAACGTTTCCTCAAAGGAATCCGTAATCCAGTCCTACAAAATTATTGCTCTTGAAATAATATTACTTTTATCCAAATCAGAAGATATATCAGCTGGGAATGAGAAGAGGCCTCGATAGAACTCCTGTTTCTCGTTGAACCTTTAACTTCACAATATTCGCTCTGTTAAAGTAAGAAGTCTAAACGCAGCAAGTGCGTTATGGTAGCGAATTTTAATAAGTTTTGTAATACATTACGTAACTTACCTTCTAAACATCCATTGGACTTGCTTAAACGTATTTATGTTAATTGTAGTCTGTGGATGCTAGATAACCTTTCAATGCTTGACCTTGCTCCACACAAACACGCGCGCGTACGCACTTACGCTCGCTCGCTCGCACGCACACACACACAATTACTTACTTTGAAAAAATATAAATGGTTCTTGTCTACCGCCTATCAAGATCAAGTTTTTCTCAAAGTTTCAGCTTATGCTGATTATGTTAACATTGTGGTGTCTGGCAAACAAGAGCCACATCAAATAGTTTTATGTGCAAAGTTCAATCAAGACAAATGTACTGGATTTTGGCTCCGATCCTTAAAGGGATCAAGAGACGCGCCAAAAGTAAAAATTTTGGGAATATCTTTTAGAAACAACGTCGATGTTGCTGATGATTCAATGTTGGATCATCTAAGCGAAAAGCTTGCGAAAACCTGTGATAGATGGAAGGGATATTTTCCATTACTTACTTGGAAGGGTAGGGTGGCGGTGATAAATCCATTTATTGCACCAAAATTTTTGTATATACTTCAAGTCTTAGCCATTCCTGCCGAATTCCTACATTGTCTGCAGAAATCACTTACTAATCTATTTTGGTTTGACAGAAACTGGCTCATAAAGATTCATCTATGTCTACCACAAAAATATGCTGGCCTAGGGATGGTACATATCAAATAAAAGGTAGAACATTTTCGCATAGGTTTTGCACTAAAGTATCTGTCATGCACTGCGAAACAAAAATAGAAATTAATGAGCCAATATAGCCTAGCTACATATAGGTTAACTGGCCTAACATGGCAGTAATTTTTTACTCATTGTTCAGATCATTACCCAAGCAATATTTAAAGTCATATTGACGTAAAATCGCCCTACCAATAGGTCGGCGACCAAATCACCACAGGTCATTTTCAAGTAAAATTTAGGTGTATATTACCAATGTGGGGAATAAAGTCAATGTAATATGGAAGTCGATAATAGGTCCAGCAAGGCGTTTCGACCAAGGTGTTTTAGTTATATTTAGGGCATTTTCATTCAACATTGGGCCAATGGACGTAATATATTGGTAAATATGTGCTACGCTTTACTTGAATCTGACATCTAGGCGCCTAGTGCAGTGACATTCTTAACAACGAACTACGCATGTGACATTATTCGGTTCTGCAGGATCTGTGATTATGTATGTATAAACAAACAGTAGAGTAGTAGAGATGTTGTCCATCTTTGTCAAAAAATGACATCTTGAATGATCAAAGAACTTACTTCAAATATTTACAACAATGATAAAGGTGATTCGCACTGTATAAAGACAAAACCCACTGCGGTTATGTTTTTTTCTGTTAACATTATGATGATACTTCGATAAAATTCGAGCGCCCGTATAAAAGATAAAATTAGTGAAAATAAAAAAATATTCAAAATTCTTGAAATTCTGATTTAGGAGGATTGGTGATGTAAACAACACAAAATTATCTTGTCGTCATGGTATACAATAATTATTTAATGTTTTTATCGAACTAAAATTTGATTACACTATATTTAACAAAAAATTATTTTTCCTTTTTTTAATACAATCAAGATGGATACCGCAAAATTAATTTAATATGGCTGCCCTTCTAACATTATTGACATGAAAGTTAATTTTGCCCTATTTTTTTACCTATAAGTCACAATTACTAATGACAGGGCAAACTAACCAAACTTTGAAGGCATTTTGTCCTATTATGGGAATTTCAACTATATGGTAAATGAATTATGTTTGAATTTATTAGAAATGAAACATTTTAGTGAATAGAAATATATATTACTTATATCTGTGCACAACAGAGAGACATATAGGAATGATTATACAGCGCTTTTGGTCTTTGATTCCATAATATACAGACACTAATAGAAAATAGAAACAAAATAAAGTAAGTAAATAAACATAAACATGACAGCTGACCGTGTTGCCACTGCTTCACTCCATTTGGCATGAAAATGGATGTATTATATTGAAGGGGGAAACGTGCTGATTTGATGTATGCCACTTTGAATGATCAGCATTTATCACTATTTTTCTGTGAGCATTCTTTACTACTCTATAATAGTTTGTAGTATGTCTGTAAAATTTATTGGTTTCAAAGGGGCATTGTAACACTATATTTGTTACTGGTGCAAGCACATTAACAACAAGAATAAACTTTTATTGATGAAGTTTATCAACTGACACACCTTTAAGATTCACAAATGTATTTCACTGCTGTACACTTTGAACTTTGAGGACAATTTTTATTTCAAGTCAGCTTTTATGGGTATTTTCAACTTGAAGGTGAGCAATTTGACTTGGAAGACCATTTCTGCAGTAATTATGAGTTTATAGCCGATCAGAAAGCCATTTTAGGTTAGCTCAGTGCCCAAAATATTTCCTGTGCTGTATTGCAATGAAATTGGTAATATATATGTAAGCTGGACTTCATAATAAGACCTCCAATTTACTATACCACAGAGACATTTGCAGGTTAATATTAGGTAATAAATTACCTTAAAGTAGGTATTTCACGTATCTGGGCTTGGTAGTCGATTTTCAGTCCAATTTAGGGCACACTTCGACCTAAAAATTACCAACTCTGGAATTAAAACACAAAAGTATATTCAAGTATATTTTATGAGTAAAATTAAACCAATTTTTTCCCAATTTAATTACTTGTAAGTTACTGACTTTGGAGTAATTTTAATAGTCAAAAATAAGCTAGTTTGGAGCCCCATTTCCAAATTTGTAGTCATTATGACAATTAAGGCAACATTGTGGTTAATTATTACTAAATTACAACTTGGTTAGGTCATTTGGACTCGAGTGCTGGTTAACATGCCTTAATTTGTTGCTTGGGTACCCATCTCAAATTTCTTGTTAAAGCTGTTATTAAAGCTGTGTCGGCAGTTAAACTATAGCTTAAGAATTTCCCAACAACACAGAACTCAAGGAAATACCCATGACCAAATGTTGTCTTCAACCTGGAAACTTTGACTATTCAAATCTTTGGCTCAGTGATCGTTTCTATTCATATAGTATGTATATATGATGTTTTCCATCACTTTCTTGGAAGGGTCGGGTGGCGGTGATAAATCAATTTATAGCACCCAAATTTTGGTGTATACTTCAGGTCTGACCCATTCCTGCAGAACTCCTACCTTGTCTGCATAAATCACTTACTAATCTATTTTGGCTTGACAGAAAACACTGGCTCACAGAGATTCATCTTCGTCTTCCACAAAAATATGCTGGCCGAGTGTTGGTACATATCAAATAAAAGGTAGAACATTTTCGCATAGGTTTTACTCTAAAGTATCTGTCATTCACTGAAAAACAAAATTGGAAATTAATAAGCCAATGTAGCCTAGCCACATATTGATTAACTGGCCTAACATGGCAGTGATTTTTTACTCATTATTCAGATCATTACCAATCTCAAATTTCTTGCTAAAGCTGTTATTGAATTCATTGATTGTTGTTGCCCTTACTTGGTGAAACTTGTCCATACTACCTACAGACTTGGAGACTACTTCTCTGGCTTCCCTGTTGGTTTTCGTTGGTGATGGACGTAGCCAGCGCGTAAGCTAACTGAAGCAAGTGGCCCTTACGAATTCTGGATGTTCTAGGATGTTCTTCAACGTTTCTGTGACTATAGTTTCGCTGTTTGACAGCATTCTCAGACAGATTAAAATTGAACTAGTACGAAATCATGACAACTACAAATAAAGATCTGTTGCTATGTTATGATATGATGTTTTGATCAAAAAAATTATCAAAATGAATATAAAAAATGAAACACAGATGAAAGATGAGGCTTTCAAAATGTCTACGTGATGTATGTCAATATTTAACATAAAAATAGAACTAGCCTATCATAACTATAATAACAGTTACAACAATAAAATAACCAAACAATAACAGTATAAAAGCAGTCTCTATACAACGAAAATATCGACATACATCAACTCATTATCTTATTACAACTTTTTTGAAAGAATAGTTAAATTTATCAATAATATGTTTTGCAAATGTAGATTTGTCGGCGTGGTTATTTCTAAATGCAGAAATATGCTCTTTGTATCGGGTGTTAAAATTTCTAGAAGTTTGACCTATGTAGATTGCGTTACAATGTGTACAAGCTAATTTATAAACTCCAGCTTTTCAGGAAACAAGATTTTTCTTTAGCGTTAAATAGTAAATCACGCGTCGTGTTGTAAGATTTAAAAGCTACCTTTGTATTTGTACAGGTATTTAAAATTTTTGAAATGTTTTCTGAAATGGTTCCAAAATAAGTTATCGAAACGTATCTGTTGTCTTCTTTGTCTCTAATATTTGGATAAATTAAATTAATCGATAATTTGTATTATTTTCTCTCGATCATTTTATATATTATTTTAACAGAGTAGCCATTATTAAATTGTATTTGGTTAATTATTGAAATTTCTTTTTCAAAATTGTTTTGTGAGGTATTGAAAATGCACGATGTATCATAGAATGGTAGGCTGACAGCTTTTGTGAAAAAGGGTGACATAAATCGTATGGTATGGTTGTGTCAGTGTAAGTTGGTTTCCTATATATTGAAAAGTCAAATGAATTATTTTCTAACTTTATAATTGTTAAGTGTAAAAAATTTATACAACTGTTAGCTTCTTCTTTTACAGTAAACTTAATATTTGTGTGAAAGTTATTAATAAAATTCAAAAATTCATTTAACTCTGCATGACTACCTTGAAACCATGCTAAAATATCATCTACATATCTGTATCAAAAGACAATATTATGCGAAAGTTCTGATGTTAAAATTTGTAGCTTAGAAAATAAAATAAAAATTTATGAGATTTTAGTTTTAAGAGAATATTCAATAAGTGAGCTGCTAAACCTGTACCGACGATACAATTAACTGGAAAGCTTTGTCGTCTGGACCAACATTCGCTAATGATTTTACATTATCTTTCAGATTCGTAAAAAATAGATTAGCTGAAGATATTTTTACATAAATCATGATATAAAAGTTCAGGCCGATGCGCCTGATGTAGTTGCACAGGTACCACTTGGCACGTCCTCATATCCTGTCCAGGAACAACAAATCTATGGCATTTTGTCAATTCTCTGGTACAAAAACTGATAAATAGACCTTTAAAAATAATTGACATTTATACCCTCATTCTCTAACCCTAAACTACCACTCTGTACAATTTATAACCACCTGACAGCATATCTTAAGGAACACGTACCCCATCAACCATATGCATGAATTTTTTTAAACCGACTGGAATCCCGCATGATTAAAGAATATACATAGTTTCTGGGAAGAAACGATATTGCGTCTTTTGTTTTTAAGTGGGGTGTAAACAAAGCCCTTTGCACTGTCGATAACAATATGGATCTCCCTAAGTGAAAATTGGAACTTGTAGTCAGCACGGATAAACACACTTAAAAACCCAAATCACGACAACAGATTTTAAAAAACCTGACGAACGTTTCACTAACCAAGATAGAATTATTCATCCTTCGATGACGCTAACTTGGTTAGTGAAACGATCGTCAGGTTTTTTAAATGTGTTGTGGTGATTTGGATTCTCCAAGTGTGCTTAATATGGATCTCCTTTTTGACTTCTAATAGATCATTCTTAATTACAAATATTTTTTAATACCACTAAGACGCGTACATACAGACCCCGCACTTACATAAGTGCACACAGCAACACACATAATTACATACCCCTAAGCACACACATACACACACAGATTCCCGGCACGTGCATGAGCATGTCATCTATGTGCCTGTGGATAATTATAACGTCTAGTTTGTTGAAGAGTGTACTCTGCATGTTTTACATCTCTGCGTTGGGATGTCTTTTGGCTCTATAGGCTACAAATCTTGGTCTCGCTTTCCCCATCCTCCTAATCTAACCCCGTCTCCCCCGTGCACAATATGGATATAATAAACCATAAAACTGTTTTCGTCAAGAAGCATATTGACTTGCCATATTGATGGGTAGAGCGGTAAAAGTAAAAGCCCAGGTATGGAAATTATTTATATCACACTGTGTGTTACAGTCCCCCAAGGATATGTGCATGGATGTCACCATTTTTTATATCAGACTGTGTGTTACAGTGTCCAGTCATATGTGTATTGGGCTAATAAATCAAACCTGGCAATTACAACGTATCAATACCAGTACGCGTAGAAACGAAACGGTTGACAGGTTGCAGTACCACTGTTTAAGATAAGGTATAGCGTGCTTACCTATCCTGTGAACCCAAATTACCCGCCCCCAATTTTTTTTCTCTACCACTAAACAACTGACCTTCTGAGCGAAATACCTTTCCGTGTAAACGTTAATTTTTAGCCTACTGTCAGGTATAATAATAATAATATAATATAACTCCGCTATGGCCGGTCCCAAGCCCGGATGAGAAAGGAGGAGGGGGTGGAGTAACAACCGCGTTAAAAAACCAGGGTCCGTCTGGTCCGGACAGTACCCTGGCATCCTGTAAGTGCTCCTGGCCAAGGTTACAGGCACTTCCCTTCCCTATTACCTTTTCCCATCCACCAATATCCTAAATCATCATTCCAACCAGAGGTTTCTTTTTATCCCTCCCTTGTTCTAGCCTCTTACCCCAAAAAAAATAACAAAGTGGGACATTCCATGAAGATGGAGAAAAATGAAAGCCTCGGAAAAAGGTTGTTGCCTGAGAAGCATCAGGGCATACCTGGGGCTGGTGCTGGACGTAACAGTATGCGGGACACCAGTGGCAGGAGGCTGAGCAGGCGGGATCCTGTTAACCAACAAGGTACAGCCCAAAATGAGAACGGTGGAGTGAAACCAACAGAAGGCGTCGAAGAACCGAACACCAATTTGCTTGCTGGCTCGCCCCCAGTTAATAGGGCTGCTTGCAGGAGCAAACGGACTAAACAGATATGATGGACACGTGAAATGAATATAAAAGTACTTCGCACGTTCTACTACGTTAATCAGTGCAGCGAAGACCCCCTCCCTGGATGGAGACACTCTCTCCGCACTGAATTCACGAAAAGACATCCGGAGTTTAACTTAACAGAGCAGACCATAGTTGACAGAAAAAAATGATTGTGGGGAAAGGATACCTGACAACGACTAAACGTGGGGAAACGAAACGAGAAGTAGGCAACTTATTTCAGCAACAGGACCTTTTTGGACAGCCTGAGAACGGAACTGAAACTGAACAATTTGGTGCCGACCTGGCCGGCCTTGCCGTCGAGAACCCACCAGTACCCCAGAACATATATGAAGTTAAGGAGAAACTATTCAGTTCAATAGCGTACTTTGGGAGAGTCGACCCACTTGATAGGCCAGTGATACCGGTGTTACGAAATATAACTAGAGCCAAGACAATTATCTCTAAAGTCAATAATGCCATTGCCGAGTACCTGAACCCACACCACGACCTGCGTGAGGTGCATTTGGCTTGATATTGCTCAACAGTTACGGTTGTTGAAATAAACGGCCAAAAACATTTTATCTAAGGTCAAATCATAAAATTCAAGGCAATAGAAAGCCTGAATGGCAGAAACGCTTAGAAAAGGATATTAATGGGCGAAAGCCCAAGGTGCTAGGCTTAGAAGATACAATGAGCTTACAAAAACAGAGAAGCAGAATGCTGAATTCAGAAACAGTTAGTAGCCGTTGCTAAGAAATATTGAGGCCGATGGGAACCTACAATCCCCATCTAGCGTTGATTGCTCCAACTTCAACACATATTGGAACACAACAGGGCAAAAGCAGAACAGAAATCGGCCTGCATCATGAATCAAGGACATGGAAGACGTGCATATGGACTTGTCCCAAATGTCGGTGAAGGAGTTTACACCAGCTGAGGTGACTGCCGCCGTCAGGAGAACTCGGAACTGGAGAGCCCCGGGGCCTGACAGGCTGCACAGCTTCTAGCTTAAATATTTAACTGGCGCGCACGAGAGTATTTCACGTTGCTTCACCCGAGCACCAAGCAACCCAGATGAAGTCATTGTATTTCTCACTAAAGGAAACACTTTTATGCTCCTCAAAGGAGATGCAAAGGAACCCAAAAACTACAGGCCAATAACCTGCCTGTCAGACCTCTACAAGCTTTTCACTTTCCTGATTAAAGAAAAAATATATCAACACTGTCTGACAAACAACATCTTCGAGAAGGAACAGAAGGGATGTCTTAGTAGAGAGTCTTTGGGTTGCAAGCACCCGCTAACAATAGACGCTGTAGTACTTAAACAAGCCGAGAGAATAAGACGAAATCTACATGTATGCTACATCGACTACAGTAAAGAATTTTATTCTGTACCCCACGATTGGTTAAACTAGGTACTTGAAATCTACAAGATCTGCCCAAGTATCAGAAACGTCCTTCAGCATCGCATGAGTACTTGTAGAACAAACATATGGATGACCAATAAAAATTGTGGAAAAGTAGATATCGCGGAGGGGCATTTTTCAGAGGAACTCCCTGTCGCAGGTGTGGTTCTGCTTGGCACGGAACTATGCTGTCCTGGTCAGTTGGGGTGTCCAACTCATAGTTGTGCACACCCAGCTTATGTGGAGTATAATCTTTATCTTCGCACACCACCAACTTTATCAGTTCACCCTGTGATGCAAGAAAACGTTGTCGCATGTTTCTTTCTTGCTTAAAACAAAGGTTCTTTATATGAATTAATTATCTGCCGCCTTATTTCCAAAGTGTGTAAGGTCTTCTAACAGATGAGTTGGTGTGAAGGCACCGAAAGTTCGTAAGAAGCCTTTTCGTGAGTCTGTTCAGTTCATCCAAGTCGCCGCTAGCCCATTTGACAACTCCAAAAGAGTATGTCAATACTGGTACCGCTCATGAGTTGATAGCAGCACAGAGGTTACCTCCGAAAAGCTTAGTATTTATGAGCTTCGTGACTCGCTTCCTATATTTATCCTGGCACCCGCACCCTCGCTTTAGCCGGATATGATCTACGCGGTGGTTTTGAGGACTCCCTAGGTAGCGGTATGTCTCTTCAAGCGGTAGTTGTTCAATATCGCAGAAGGTCTGTCGGTAAATTTCCACTATCCCTCTCCTGATGTTGATTGTAGCACATTTGTCGAGTCCAAACGTCATTTTTATATAATTGCTAAAGATTCTAATAGTATTTATCAGTGAGTGAAGCTTACCTTGGGTGTTAGAGTATAATTTAAGATCATACATGTATAGTATATAAGTGGGATATTCTTTTGCGGTTTTCCATATTGAGTTTATACCCGGCTCCAGTTTCGTTTAGGGGTTCTAAACATACATGTTAACCCATCCAACATTTACGACTTTCTTTAACTGGCGCACATTGATAAAATAATAAGCGCCGCAACGAGAAAGCTGCCACAGCATCTGGAAATCATATCCAATACTACGTTCAGGAATCAGTCACAGTGAAAAATATATTCACCTGTACAGTTACTACACAATGACGGAGGTAGCACAATTTATGTTAATAAAGTTCACTCCGATTCCGAGAACGAAACATATTGGTCAATGAAAGTACCCAAACAAATTCTAGGAGTGGACTATAACACGCAACGATACTTTCAGATAACCGACAATGCATTAACACACAGAATTCCAATATCCAAGAACATATAGGTGTGTTCACCAGCCATGGTAAGAAGCATAGAAAGCAGCCGCTACTGCATAATAGATGAGATGTACCAGCGGGAAGACGAAACCCCATGTCCAATCAATCACCAGGCAGTTAAGTCAACAATCTGGAAGCAAGCTACAACAAACAGCTGATGACCAATTCGACTCGTAGCTATCCACAGGAAAGTCATTCTTTTGACTCGGCAGTATGTGAAGAGAACAATAGCTTACCAAAAAAGGCATCCCTAAGGTTACATATGTATTATAATATAATTTCAAGATAAAATTGGGGAAACGGATAAAGTATATTAAATTTAAGTTGTTAAGTAGGTCAAATCCACATTGCAATCATTTGGCATTATCACATTTTAAGTGTTTATATAAACAATACACAGTTTTGTTAGTAATTGCAGATTGCAATAATAGAGCATTGGTTAGCATTTAATTGGCCGTATATAGGAATGCTGATTAAGTATGTTTACTTAGTTTTAGGAATCTAGTTCACATAAGTTTATATATAGAAGTGTTTGTAAATATTAAGAGACTTTTTCCATATTTTCATTAAAACTTGTTACATCGTTATCACTATGCCTGTCCAGTCCATAAATTATAACAAAGTCCCCCTATCCCGCTCAAATTATCCTCCAGCTCCCTAAACATCTCTATAACTAAAACTATTGCCAAAATATCAGAAAAAGGGTCTATTTGAACTGATTTTCTGCAAACATTTTTGTAGCACAATGACGGTTGAAACTAAAACTTAAGGCTTTGCAAAACCCGTTTCTTGCGACATTTTCTCTACATAAACCGTATATGTTTCAGGTTCTTTGTCTAAATGTTGCACAATTTTGAAGTTTTAAATCGCGATTTGACCTTTTAAGAAGAAAAACTATGAAATTTTCAAAGTAATTTTTTCAGTATTTCTGAACTTTCTTGCGCTAAAAAACCTAATATTGGCTTGTATTTTCACCAACACTTGTTACATCGTTCTTACTATGTCTGTATAGTTCATAAATTATAACAGTGTCCCCCTATCCCCATTAAATTATCCTCCAGCTTCTTAAACAACTCTATAACTAAAACTACCGCCAAAATAAATAAAAAAGGGTCTATCTAAAATGATCTTCTTCAAACATTTTTGCAAAATCAAACACAGTGACGGTTGAAGCTAAAACTGAATACTTTGCACAACCCGTTTCTTGCGACATTTTCTCTACATAAACCGTATTTGTTTCAGGTTCTTTGTCTAAATGTTGCACAATTTTGAAGTTTTAAATCGCAATTTGACGTTTTAAGCAGGCAAACTATGAAACTTTCAAAGTAATTTTTTTAGTATTTTTGGCCTTTTTTGCGCTAGAAAGCTTAATATTGGCTTGTAATATACAACAGTTTTTGTTATCTCCACAAAATATTTTGGTTTTTGCGTTTCTGTGGCAATCAGTGGCACCCAAAACAACTTTTTTAAATGCCTGTCACTTTTTCCTTTTAACTTAGAGATCAAGAATTTGGCAAACAGTTTAACTTAGAGATCAAGAATTTGGCAAACAGTATACTTTTACTATACAAAACTGTGTACCAAGTTTGGGTGCCATAGGTTTGTTATCTAATTTTTTTTCGAAAGTAAACCAAAAATTTTGTAGGAAAAACTTGTGCGCTTTTTCTGGCCAATGAACTTATCCAAGCCACTGGCAAAAGAAACGCATTTACCAAATGTAATCAAATCGCACCATTATTTTTTAAGTTATCGGTATATCTGTAAATATATATATATATATATATATATATATATATATATATATATATATATATATATATATATATATATATATATATATATGTGTGTGTGTGTGTGTGTGTGTGCATCTTCAACTGTGAATAATTTTTAAATGAGTTGATAAAACTTCCAAAAAAATTAGTGTGCTGAATTCAGAAAAGAGATACATTCGAAATGATGTAACACTTGACCTATGTTCCCTATATATATATATATATATATATATATATATATATATATATATATATATATATATATATATATATATATATATATATATATATATATATATATATATATATAGATAGATAAAACTCAACTTTGTCACATCAACCACTTAAGGGTGGTGATAACAACCCTTATATTTTAAATAGGGAACATAGGTCAAGTGTTACATCATTTGAAATATCTCTTTTTTCTAAATTCAGCACACTATTTTTTTCGGAAGTTTTATCAACTCGTTTAAAAATTATTCACAGTTGAGGATGCAAAAACGCATTTAACTCATTCCGATAAGAAATGTGCTTATAGTCAATGTTTTGTTGGTTTGTTAACAAAAAATTGACTATCAGAAGATTTCTTATCGGAATGAGAGAAATGCGGTTTATTATTCCAGATTATCGGTCGGTTTGATACTTGATAGTACTACCGAAAATTAATTTCACAATGGTGTATTCTGTAGAACAAATAGTTGAAATAGCTACTATTTTTTTTAAAAAACAATGACTGTGTCAACCGTACCGCAAATTTGTGTAATGAACGACATCCGAACAGACATGTTAACAGAAAATACATTGTGGAGTTAGTTGCAAAGTTTCGACAAAGTGGTTCAGTAGCAAACAAAAAACCGGATCCTGAACGTGAATTTCCGGTTAGAAATGAGACTACTGTGATTGACGTTATAGGACAAATTGCTGCAGACCCAGCTTTCAGCACCAGAAAATTGGCCACTGTTTCAAACATCAAAATAAGAACTGTTCAGCGAAAATTAAAGCATCATAAATTTCACCCTTATAAAATTCATCTTCAACAACTGAATGAAGGAAATTTTGATCGGCGGCTGGAGTTTTGTGAAGTTATAACTGCACGAATAGCTGATAACTGGAATTTTCTGTTCAATATCTGTTTTTCAGACGAGTGTACGTTTTTATTAAACTCTACGGTCAATCGTCACAATTATCGTTATTGGGCAGATAATAATCCAAGAAATTTTCACGAAGTCCACACTCAAACTCCACAGAAATTAAATGTCTGGACTGGCGTTTTTGGAGACCATTTAATCGGACCAATTTTTCTTGATGGCAATTTGAGTGGCGATTTGAAGTTACTAGAAGATATCATCTACCATCTACTAATTGACATTGTTGAAAATGTTGATCGCTATCAAGAAAATCAATTACTGTTTCAAGAAGATGGAGCTCCTCCGCATTTTTCAAAATGTGTTAGGGAGTTTTTGAACAGAGAGTTTCCAGGATAATGGACTGGGCGTAGTGGTGCTATTGAGTGGCGCTCTAGATCACCGAATTTAACTCCTTTATATTTCTTTCTATGGGGCTATTAAAATAGTAGAATTTATGCAACAGAACCGGAGTATCTGAAAGAATTACGACGACGCATTGTTGAAGAATGCCGTCTAATAACTCCACAATTGCTACAGAATGTCAGAGCTTGTTTTGAACAAAATTTGTACTTTTGTATGGAAGCTGGTGGTCAACAAATTGAACACTTAACTGAAAAAGATTTTTGAACGTTTGGTTTTTTTTGTGTTTTTAACGAAAAATTGACTAATTAGTGCATTTCTTATCACAATGAATGAAATACGTTCTTGCAATTCCAACTGTGAATAATTTTTCAACGAGTTCATAAAACTTCCAAAACAATTAGTGTGTTGAATTAATAAAAGAAAGAGCTTTCAAATGATGTAACGCTCGACCCATGTTCCCTATTTAAAATATAAGGACAGTTATCACCACCCTTAAGGGGTTGATGTGACAAAGTTGAGTTTTATGTCAAAATATGTCCCCCTCAATATTAAAATTGACGTGTTTCAGCGTTTTTTTTTTTTTTAATTTTCTCTGGACGCAAATCGGTCTGTTTCGTTTTCAATGCGCCACCCTGTATGTATATATATATATATATATATATATATATATATATATATATATATATATATATATATATATATATATATATAAATTGAAACTGACCTCGAATATGTGTTCTACGGGCCTAGTTCGACGCTCATTTGAACATTTGATTTTTTTGCCAAAAGTCAAAAGTCGTGATATCCCATTAGTGAATGTTTCTACGAGACTTCATTACAAACCTTAATTACATAGATTTAATCATAACACAAAGTGAGAATTAGACAAGTTTACAAGGATCGCAAAATAAATTCAAGGCATTTTAAAAAAGTGGCTAAACTTAACGAAGAAAGCACGCCAAATCTTTTCAGTTTTTTTTTTACCATAACCTTTTTATATTGGACCTTTTTACTTATAAATATATATTTAAGTGGCGTACTAGAATCAGAGAAAATTCTCTCTACAAAAGTTATCTACATCCAAATATTTTAGCATCCAAGTAAAAAAATAATAATTCAACAACTTGCACAAATTATCATTCCAATGAAATAGGTATGCAGTAATGAGAATGCAAAGCAGCCTGCTGCCTGAATAACTCTGACATTAACGGCAGTTATAAATTCGTTACATTTCGCACATCGTTATTATTAATTTAATTGGGTTATTTTGGAAATGCAGCTTCGTTTAACATTCCAGTATAAATTTTTTATGTTATTACATTCACACCTCTAAATAATGCAGTAAATTAAATCAACAATGACAATAGTACGCAACTTTAATAAATTCACAACCGACGGTATCATTAAAATTGATCGCGGGGCAATCTAGTTTGTTTTTGTATTTTCACTGAATGCCTAGTTAACCTAAATGACAGTTTGTACAAATCTTATCCATCGCTCTACGAGTAGGCAGATTGGCGCCTTAGAGATCCTTTTCTTCAAAACTATCTTCGTCTCCTAAAATAGGCTCCAAAATAGAAGCCTTAAAGTCGAGGTTCGTCAAACTCTAGAATCGGTTCAACCAGGCAATAAAGCATATATATATATATATATATATATATATATATATATATATATATATATATATATATATATATATATATATATATATATATATATTAGTTGCAATATTTAGGTCATTATATATTTTTAAAACGTTAGGTGTGATAATTGTAATAGACATTTCTCTTAATAATGTATAAGTTATTTATTTAGTTAAATTCATTGATTGTTGGTGCTTACTTAGTGAAATTGCTCCTTACAGACTTTGAGACTACTTCGCTGGCTTCACTTTTTTTTTTCGGTAAATTAAAGATGTAGCCAGAGCATAAGCCAACTGGGTATGTGGCCCTTCTGAGGATACTGTCAAGCAGCGAAACCGGTCACAGAAACGTTGAAGAACATCTAGAATATCTAGGACTCTCTGAATTCAGAAGGGTTGCTCGCTCCAGTTAGCTTACTTTCTGGATACGTCCTTCGTCTACAGAAAAGTAAATCAATAGTGAAGAAGTAGTCTCCAACTCTGTATTTATTTAGTTAATTTTATGATAATTTGTTATTTGTAAAAGGGCGAATGTATATTGTTGCAGTTTTTAGTATTTAATGTTTACCTATGTGTTGTAATGAAGGAGGCATTTTTAATTGATTTATTATATTTTTATCTAAGTCATGCTAAAGAAAATAGCATCAAAGGGTTATTTAATAGGAAACAGGCACTTCTAATGTGTTTGTTTACTTTTATTAATCTCATATTAAATAAAACCGCTTTAAATATATTTGATATAAAAGTTCACGACCAGCGAGGCACGAGCGAGTTGTTTGCCGGCGCATCGTGCGTCGAATCGCGACGGCACTAGGCGAGGGTCATTGCCCGGTTTATAAATAGAGCGGACACAGTCAGATCCGGCAGAGAAAACCGGTGTTTTCTCTCGCAAACCAGTCCAGCAATCTCAGCGAGGTTTGACTGACGACAGGAAGGGGGCGTATCACGCTGCGGGCTGGCTGAGTGCGGTTGTGGAGTGGTCGTATACTAGGCAGAGACCCTCCAGTCTTGCACTGGAGCTAGTATCAGTACGGCTTCTGTTAAATATTGTTTCGCGTATTATATTATGTGTATTGTTTAGGAGAGTTGCTGTTGCATTTGTTAGGTAGGCCTCTCCTGAGACTGTGGGGTGCAGCTGAGTGCATCCTAGTGTAGTTTCACGGTGTCGAATTATATTGTCACGTATATATGAAGGGTGGTTGCTGCAATGCGACTGTAGAACGGTGCGAAGCATTGTCAGTTAAACACTTTGGACGTTCGGGGCGAGTTAGGAATTAGGGAGTAATATTTACTATCGCGTGCGTTATTTTTATTTATATACAGGGTGGTTGCTAGGATGCGACTGTAGAATGGTGCGAAGTATCGTTAGTTAAACACTCTGGTTGGTCGCAAATTAACTGAAGTAGGGAATAGGTCATTTCGCGTGCATTATTATCGGGGAAGAAGTATATACAGACTGATTGCTGCAATGCGACTGTAGAATGGTGTGAAGCATTGTTAGTTAAACACTCTGGACGTCGGCTAAGGAAACAGGGGTTTAAGTAAACTGCATTAGGTTATGGTGCGCCTGGCTGTATCTCCGTGTAATCGCATTGCTTGTGCTTTTGATTTTATGCGCTTGTTTAACCCGTAACCTGGATATGTCGCTCGCTAGCCTTTACATTTCTTTTAACATGCTAATATTGATGAGTTCTTATAATGCATCTCCTGCTTCACTGATTTTACTCACCTAATAAGATAACATACCTGTTTATGTGTTTCGCTAATTTTACTACTATATTTTATTCGGCTGTATAAAAATTATTTGCGCTTGGTATAAATGATTTTGTTTCATGTTTTATTCGCACCAATGTTTCATATGTGTATATATTTGTAACAAGGTTGTGTATTACACTATTTGTAAGTAACCTTGGCCTTATTGACAGCACATTAGTAGCGGCTATGCATTTTGCATGTTTGTAGTGCATTTAAGTAGCGATAAGAGTACTTGATTAATATAGCGCATTTCTATTTAACTGCTCACATCTTATTAGCTGGGAAAATAACACAAGGTAATTGAAAGTAAGTATTAAAAGCCTACTTAGCTTTCTCACATATACTGGAGTCACCAAAATCTAAACCCCTGGTGTTTATTTTCTCCACTTAAGCTACCACGGGACAAGGCTGTTATTAAACAGTAATTTATAGCGTGTTACGAAGGCTCTAGCAGATGTCTTCGCGGGGATTGTACCCCGTACTAAATTTAGGGAACTAAGATGGCGAGATGGCGCTCGAGGAAAGCAAGTTATATTAATATGGAAGGTAAAAGGTAACCGCAAAAGGTAAAGAGTAAACGGTAACTGTTACAGTGTATAAATATTTGGTGCATCGATTTGTTGTTAGAGTGCACGGTATATCATATATTATTATTATGCGTATTATGTGTTGTATAACTTGTACAGTAAATCTGAGTATGTTCCGAAACTGCATTGCTCTTAATAATGTCTCCTAAAAGGTAGAACAAAGAAATATATGCCTTTTTAAAATACATTAATTATATATAACGTAATTTTTTATGAGAGAGAAGGCTGAGCGTTCCAATGTGGGAAACATAGTCGAGTAGCATTGTTTTATTTTAGCAGGTTCAGATACCCGACGCCATCACCGAAGGTACAGCAGCCGATGAATCGCTAGGAACACTAGGACATATAGGGGCTGGGGAGCAGTCGGTCATCTACATTGTTGTAGCGGGCCACCCTGGAGAGCTGTGGGTCACGTTCGGGATTTTTAGTCTCCCTGGGAACCTCAGAGGATAGGCCACTGTGGCAAGTGCGCCATTAGCATTTTTTCAAAGAGAATGCTCGTAGAGTCGCTCACACTGTCCCGACAAGCGTCTGAAAAATGATATTCCTGGACTGTTGTAGATTCACACGGTAGCGACTCGCTAGTCTAGATCGAAGCAGTCAGGTGGCACTCGGTCTCTC
This sequence comes from Tillus elongatus, assembly GCA_964006375.1. Lineage (NCBI taxonomy): Eukaryota > Metazoa > Arthropoda > Insecta > Coleoptera > Cleridae > Tillus > Tillus elongatus. Next base: position 92,732,899 of record OZ023263.1, on the reverse strand, counting down.
GGCCTGGCTAGAGTTCATTGCTTTTGGGGGTGTCTGGGTGCTTCCCGCCTTCTTGGGTGGGGAAACAACTTCCTGGGTCCGACGTTGTTGAGGGTAGGTTTTGCCTTTGAGGTAGTTGCCTAGGAGTCTTGTTTGATTAGGCCTGTTGCGGTACACGGAGCTAGGGGCGTAGCCGTTCATCCGTTCATCTCTGCCGGTGTTCACGGGATGACCTAACGGAATCGAGGGATTACCTTCCAAAGTTCCGATACCTTCGGTACCCTTTTTTTTTTTGTTCCCTCAGGGCTCGTCCGCGGCCTTGCCGCCCCGATAGCACCGCAACCCTTGGTTGATTGTGCATACCCTTAGTCTTACTCCACCCATTCCAAAATCACTGTGCCTTGAACTAGTCTGCACAGCGATTGGTAGGGTGAAGTTTTATATTGCTCTGTCTCCGGTCTAGAGTGACCGTAGATCATTGTCTTTTCCGGTCCAGAGCTATACACTCACACAAGATGTGCTGGGCTGATTCCTCCCCCTCGCCGCAGAGTCTGCATGCGAGGTAATAATTCTTGGCCGTTGAAAACCTGTATTAATAATAGATTTTAGTGGACAGCATGCTTAGCTTGATGTTGTATCCGTTTTATTTTATATGCTGCGTGTGTACTTTTCTTGCAAGACCGCACCGCTTGTTAAGGTCCCGATTATTAGTAGTATTGCCGCTTCAATTACCCTCCGCATAGTAATGATAAATGACACCACATAAATATCTTAACGAATTAATTCATTTAACCGTGTATGTCTCTAGTTTCCCATAAGCTATGTTATATGAATATTGTAATTTCGTTAAGAAAACAGAGTTAGTACCCACGCGTTTATCCCCCAGTACTGGATAACACATTCTAGTTTCCCGGGGTAAACCTCTTCTGTATATATTTTCTTGTAAACATTTTCTTGTAAATAATTTGTAAATAGATTATTATTGTTACCCAGCATTTTATTCAGTTCTCCCCAAGACTCCACTCCAAACATACATTACAACAGTTGGTCTCTAACAAAGGCCATAACTAGTCACGCGTGACGTCGCCTTACGACTACGAGGACACCGTCTTCAATCTAGCTCACACTGTACCTAAGTAGGTGTTGACAGCGACATAGAAATGAGGTATAGTTGTTGTTCTTTTTCTTACGGCTTGATTCTTAATCTCTCAATGAGCTGGATTCCGCTCACATAAATATTTTTGTAAATTGCCTGTAAATAAAAATTGCTTTTATCCATCCACCAAATAAATAGCTACCATAAAATATTCTGATTTAAAATAATTATAGTTTTTCTTTAGATTTTAAGCTACAGATGAAACATGGGGTATCCTTGTGTGCAATTATTTGTAATTTTCCACTCGTATACTCAAATCAGTCATTGATAAAACGCTTTAGTAAATATAACATGATTTATTCACTAACTCCTATTTATATTACAGAAACCTACTTATAACTGGGATATTTAAAAAAATTAAAACATCGGATGCTTGTTGGTTTTCTAATATTTAATACCTAAATTATTTATTATTGTTAGCCTTACATGGTGTAACTGTTCCATAACAAATACAGGCTTGTAGACTACTTCTTTGGCTTCACTGTTGGTTTCGGTTTCTGTAAATGAAGGAAGTAACCAGCGCGTAAGCTAGCTGGAGCAACTGGCCCTTCTAAATTCTAGATCTTTTAGATGTCTTTTACCATTTCTATGATTGGTTTCGGTACTTGACAGCATCCAGCATTCTAAGATATCCTTTGTCTTTGTTGTACCTCCTCTTCGGCATATTGAATGACAATAAAAATAATTATAGTCTGGGTGTATATGTATTATGTTATGTGGGGTTATATATATATATATATATATATATATATATATATATATATATATATATATATATATATATATATATATATATATATATATATATATATATATATATATATATGGGTCACAGGTACGCTTTGATCCGAAGTTTGAAAGAATTATTTGGTTTTAATCGGTTTTCACAGTGAGCTTGATATCTGGAAGGCCAAGACTGTACTTACAATTGCTCAAGGAAAGACATACATATGAAAGTTGTAATTGTTCTTATATAGAGCCCTGTTTTTATTGCATTTTAAAAGCAGAATTTATCGTTTTTGAGGCAATATTTTTTTTAAATATGGGGTGTTCGAAAAATGCAACTATTTAAATATGCTTTTCTAGGTAGATTTGGACTGACCTACCCTCTAAGCTCAAATACTTACTGATCAAAATATTACTAAAGATTCTTTCTGAAGGATGGGTAGTGCCCAGAACACCCGTTCTGCTTGGTCGTCAGGGTCACAAAATATAGTTCATGTCCTTATGTCTTTGGAGCCATTTTAAGGAACTTATTCAATCAACTACCATAGACCATGTAGAAAAAATTGAAGCTCGTATACGTAATGCAGTGAATTACATCCACAATAAACTTTATTTTTTTATTGAATAAAGCTTAATTTATAAATATGACCTTGAATATGAGTCCGAGGCTCTTGTTTTAATTGAATTGATTTTTATTGAATTATAAAATCGTGACCCCTTTAAAGCATTTTTTTTACAAATGTTTACTAACGATTTTGAACCGTCCTCTACATGTGCGCTGTATTGTAATTGTTCATGTTATACGTTACTTAGTTACTTGAAGAATAAAACAATTTCGAAACGCAGTAAGTGCGTTATCGTGGTGAATTTTTCATAAGCATATTACTAAAATTATTGCTTTAAATTTAAACCGACCCTGAAGATCGGATTTAAAAATCCTAATATACGCTCGTTTGAAGAGTTTTTTTTAAATGTGTTACCATCGATATCTCTATTATCACAAAAATATTTTAATCTTGTGTTCTAGCTCGTTCTGAGACAAATGCCCAAAATTCAATTTTCTATGAAGCTAGAAAATTTAAATCTGGCACATCTAGGTACAGTAAATCTCTTTAAAAGAAACTTGTGATACACTTTTTATTAAGGAAACAACAGATTTCCAAAAAAGTGACTTAATATTTAGAAAAAGAAATTATCTGCTAAATTATAAACCGGCAGGTATTTTTACTAATTAATCGCCTGGATGATTTTCTTTTGGTAAATCTTATCAAACCAGTTTTTCCAACAAGAAAGGCTTTTTGAAAACTAATTCTCTTTTTTTATCAACAATAAAGAAACGTCTGCTGAAAAGTAAAATTTTCGACCCAAAGGGGCAACAAAGTTATCCAGACGTTTTAAGAAAAATGAGATCTTGGGCCAAATGTATAAAATTTGGACACTATTGTTTCTATCAAACTTTAAAGTTAGAGAAACAGAACAAAACGTTTCATGTGCATCGGCGGGAATAGAACCCAGACCGCACTCGTGTCAGGCGAACATTCTACGACTCGACCACGAAAGCTAATTTATTGTGTTTACGCGGTGTATAAGTACCACTTGCTGCCACAGGAAATGTAGTATTATATCGCAGGAGTAAATTAAGTAAACATAATTAACAAACTGTTTTTAAGTTATGTTTATAAAGACGTGAGCCAATTTTGTTCAGTCTTTTGTATCTTCCCATTTTCTCATAAAATGAAATTTACCAAATAATGGCTTGGCGAAAGCGTCACATTTTCTTTATAAAAACGATAGTTTTCTAAACATTTCTTTGTTGCCTTCCTTACACCTAGATTTTTAATATATGCCACACTTTCAGTCTGAAACTTTAATTGGGGCCGTTTATCAAGTTACGAATGTACAAGTGTATTTAAAATATATTGAGTCCCCACTTAAAAAACAACAATTTCTACAATCATATCATTTTTAAATTCATGTCATCTGTCATTCTAACGTCGTAATTGTTGACAACAGTTTTCTGGATTTTAGTGGCCCAGCTTTCTCAATCGCCAGGTCCGATAGTATGTTTTACTTGTGTCATTTGTATTATTTGTTCCTGTCATATGTATCAATGTACGGATGGCAGCTAACTACTCTGGTTTTGTCTGGTATTCGACTTTAACAACTTAGGTCGTTTAAATGCATGTCTTTTAGATTTAGTTTTTAATTTGGAAAATACTAACTAAATTAGTTTTAATTCACAACAGAAGTATATTTACACAATTTGTAGCTACACGTAAACTCTCATTCTAGTTATTCTGATACTTTTACAAATATAGCCTTTTTGACAATATCTTGTATATTTTTGGGGGAAAAATGCGCGCTATTAATCCGGAGGCCAAGGTACACTTTTGGTCAGAATTGTACATTTTATAGGTAAAAGTATAAAACTTTCCAGGCTTGTAACACAGATCACAAGAGTCCTTTTGAGCGTTCTAGACATCGTCGGAAGTTCCTAGGACCCGCCATATTGGATTTCGACGGAAACAACATCCGGTTGCCAATTACCTGCATGTAACTCTTGAACGAACAGTCTGATTTCAGTCTCCTTTTTTTTTGTTTTCTTTAAAAGCTCTTTTCAAAATAATAAAAAGTATTCTAAACGTTTGCTTGTAAGTCTTACCGCTTTCTCACAATTTACAGAAAACGTCAATTCTAAACGACAAAAAAGTTGTATTTGTTTTTTCTACTTTTCCGCAGCTACAACGATAAATAATGTGAGTAAGATTAAAAAGGGAATTGCATTAGCTTTCTATTGATGTATAACACCTTTGGTTTTAACAGAATAGAAATCCTAAAGAGAAACAGAAACAGATCGGGCTGGCGTCTGAATGTAAATTTAAACACCCTCTTTGCAGTAAATATGATATCGGTATTTAATCTTTTGCCGTAGTGGCCATTGAAATAAAACGGGAGTTTTTGCTAGTGAACAGGTGATTTGTCGTTACTGTACTCTCAGACTACAACTGAAACTGTTATATACATAAGGTTAGAAAACGAATTTGTGCTTTATCTTTCGCTGTAGTGACTGATCGTGTGTTGTAAGTCAAAATATCACTCCTGAATGGCTTAGGGAATTTGCTGGAAAATACCGGATGAACAGCGGCGTTGGAAGAGGGCCAGATCGCATCCCCTGGAACGGCGGACTCTTTCTTAAAAGTTGCTCATGTCAAGAAGACTCTTCACGCCCATCCTGTAACAGCGTGTGCGCCGTACACCCTTCGAGAGAAAGCTTACAAAGAGTTTTTTGAATTAGGAGGTGGATGTTAATCGATGGAAAATTGGTGCTCATCACAGGCGGAACACCATCCTCCAAACTGAACTCGACATTTTTACGTGGGACAAAGCAGTTCACGAGGCGGATTTCGAAAAGGTATGTTTGCACCTTACATAATCTGCAATGGCTTTATCATGCTCTAGATCACCAGAACTACGCCAGATGTGTCGCAGTTCACCTGCGTGATATGCTCACTCTGAAGAACGATCAACCTGATATATATGATGAATTTCTAAAATAGAAGTTTACAGTTAACAAAACAGTTCGACAGTTTTCTTGTATGCCTATCGACGAAGCTCACGAGGAAAACAATGCACTGGTTAAATGCACTGGGGGAGTTATTGGTCTTACTGAAAATCCAGACGCGCTTCTACGGTGGATGGTCTGTGGACCGGAAGTAGCACGTACTGTCGAAGATTTCAGAATGCAAATCCAACATAAAATCAAAAACGTCACAGATACGCATCATGATGAAACAGTGGGGATGCAGACGAAGTTTACGAAGAAAGTTCGAATGCTTAAAAGAGCTATACGGGAAATGAGAAATCCTTTTGGTGATACGAGTGAAGACCTGATTATCCTTAACACAAGAAAGATAGTGGCAAGTGGAGTAGCTTATTCACTGAAGACACTCAAGAGTACCGGTATAACTTTAAATGAAACTTTTTTCAAAGAAAGACTAGTCGACCATAAGAAACCTATGGACTCGCCAATTAAACGAAACAAATTCCCGCTGTTTAACTCCACGTCGAAAATGTCCCAAAGCAGTGATGCTAAGACAAATGTGAAGAGTCTAAAGAAAGACCGGAGTTTGTTTTTTAAACTCTATATAGCATGCCAGATTCGAGATGGGAACATAGAAGAATTTTTTCGGCACGAAAACAATATTTATCCCCGTTCCTTATCGGAGAATGGATATTTAAACTGTAAAGGAAAAGCTAATCTCATGAAGCGCCTGGAGGCTTTGGACTCAACAGAAGCACAGGAAGACGAACCAACCAACGACCCTGACATTGACATGCTGATCGTCGATGGTCCGATTTTAGTACATATGCTTTTGCTTGAGAACGACACTTTCTTGGGATACTGTCAAAAAGTTATTAATTACATTGAAGCTTAGTTTCAAAACCCTAATTTAAGGAGAGTAGACATCGTGTTCTATGTTTATACGTCGTCGGGTTGAACGTACCAAGAAAGTGCCAAAAAAACTGGACAGACTTTTTAAAGGAGAGCCAGAATAAAGAATAACTTTTCCTTATATTGGCCACGCAAATTGTATCAGTATCTTACAAGGGAGACGTCGTAGTAACATCCGGTGAAAAAGTTTTGCGTTCTTCATCAACCTCTTTACCGTCTTCCAGTTTGGATGGACTAGCGCCCTGCATGCAAGAGGACGCTGACTCTCGAATTTTCCTGCATGGAGTCAGTCAACGCTACAGGAAGATTCTCATTAGAAGTGTAGATACGGATGTTGTAGCACTAGCCGTTCACTACTCCGCTATCATGGACTGTAATTTTTGGGTCGCTTTCGGTAGAGGGGTAAAGTTTCGAACAATCAACATAGCCAAAATTGCTAAACAAACTAGGCAAAAAAAATGTAAAGCTATCCTATCGTTCCACGCACTAACCGGTTGCGACACGACGTCGAAATTCGCTGGAACAAAGCAACGTCACCTGCTGGGCAACATGGACCAGATATCCGGAGGTAACTGCTGCTCTGTTTGTTCTTTCCCGTTCCCCAACGCCCGAAGATGTCGACGCTGTGATGCCTCTTAGTGCAGTGATGAAACTGAGGTAAATAAGTCGAGGCTTGCGTTGTTTGCGCAAAAGAACCGTGACTAGGACAATATTCCACCCACTCAAGATGCCTTAAAACAGCATGTCCTTAGGGACGTGTACCAAGCCGACCTCGTTTGGGGTCGAGCTCTTGAAGGATCACCTCAACTTCCTGATTTGCGAATGTTTGGATGGACGCGGCGTTCGGATTCTGATTCATGGGAACCACTATGGATCACACAACCTCCAGCGGGCGAAGCATCGCGAGAACTTAGCAGGTGCAAGTGCAAAATTTCTTGTTCGCGGAGGTGCAAATGCGTAAAAGCTGATGTATCATGTACTCATCTTTGTCGTGTGATGGCTGTGATCAGGACTTGTTTTAAAACAATGAAAATGTAACCGTGGAATGGAAAATAAGCTGAATCCGTGCTTTTTACCCTTTTTTCACCACAAAATATGCATTTGTTGTAATGGTATCATAAAATAAATTAATTACCTTGTACCGAATGCTAATAAAACCTCCTTTTATTTTTATTCAGATTGTTTGTTGTTGTAATTGCGTAAAAGTAAAAAATATTTTATTCGTTTGAAAAAACGCTCTCAAACAAAGAAGAGAAAACTGAAATCGGACTGTTTCTTCAAAAGATACATGCGTTCAAAATGTACCCGGAAGTTATTCCGGTCGAAATCCAATATGGCGGCTCCTAGGCACTTTCGGCGAGGACTACAACACTCTAAGGACTCTTGTCGTCCATTTTACAAGACTCGAAAGTTTAATGCTTTTACCTATAAAATGCACGTTTTTAACATTAGCCTCCTGACTATATAGCTTATTTAAACGCGCCCGTGGTTTTAACAAAATAAAGATCTTTGCCAAGGTTTGTTCAAATCGGTTTAGCTTTTTGAGACATCACTGGGATATATATATATATATATATATATATATATATATATATATATATATATATATATATATATATATATATATATATATACATATTATATAATCTTATAAAAATTCAAATAGACCTTGGATATGGGTTCTAGGGGCCCTAATTTTTGCTCATTTAAAAAAAAATTGTCAAAAGTCTCACTACAATTTAACTTTTCTATTAGTGGATTTTCCTAATGAAAATTCACAAAAAATCTAATTTGCGATTTTCTCTTTTTGCTTTGTTCTTTCCTGTAAGCACAGACAATGTTACAAAACATTTTGATCCAGAATAATGTATCCTTAAGGTGAGCGTATTCTTTTAGGCGTATCAAATCCGCAGTTATTATTACGAACCAGGAACAAAAGAAAGTCAAATCTATACCGACTCTACACAATTATGATGTATTGACCTGTCGGTTTCAGATATTATGTTTTAGCCAGCTTCAACATCTGCAAGAAACTGTTCCATACAAATTACTGTATCGCTAATTAATGTTCTCTGACAAACAGTAAAACTTTATGATTTTTTTCCTAACAAGTAACAATTAATTTACCAAACATATTGTCTGAATTTGTAAGAAATGCGAGTCTCGAAAAGACGTGTGGCACAGCAGTTTTTTTTAGAACTGCTTGGAAAAGTAAATGCTTTTTGCAACATCAGGGCGTTTTGATGTTGTCTTAAGTTACAGCAGTAAGCGTATTGTGAACGTAATTTTCTAAAATGTATTAAAAAAATATCCCATAAAGAAAGTTAATGAAAGATGACATACAGTAGTCACCTTAGGTACGGAGTGAATTATTTAAAAACGAAATAACATTCTTTTCGTATTACTGTTAAAAAACCATTTATCAGTTAATGATAAATACGTTTTGTGTGGTACTTAACGTAACAAATACAATAAAACAACATTTGACACGCTCAACCTCCTCTAGGTATTTAATGGGCACACCTCACAAAGATCTATCAAAATTCTTAAGCTCTACTAGTAATGCCACACAGGCACTATTTTACCGGCAAAGTTGCCGGTAAAATAGGTTGCCGCCATCTTTTAAACAGTGGTGACGGGCGGGGTTCCATAATAATATATTCATAAAAGGAGAGAGCCACTTGATTAGTTTTACACCTACTACCGGTTTTTCAGCAAGATGTTACTACTCAATCACTTGTAAAACCTACCGCACATCCAACTCCAATTAAGAACCGTTGAACTGTCTTGGCAGATGTTCCTCTTCCTCGCTGAAATAGAAACATATTCGCATATTATTATATAGGGTGGCGCACTGAAAACGAAACAGACCGATTTGCGTCCAGAGAATAGGACCCTTAGAACCCATATCCGGGGTCAGTTTCAATTTTTATATATAAAGCCTCTACGGAGTGAAAGCTTGGACATTGAAGAGCAGAAGCATCACAAACATGGAAGCTTTTGAATGTGGTGCTATCGGCGAATTCTCAAAATCTCGTAGGTGGATCGTGTGACGAATGGAAGCGTGCTGCAATGACTAAACACACAACAACTTCTGAAAGCTATCAAAACGAGAAACCTGGAGTACTTGGATCATGTCATGAGAGAAGTAAAGTGTGCGATACTTAGAAATATCATTCAGTGAAAAATCAGTGGTAAAATGAGTGTAGGCAGATTGAGGCCTTAGAGTGTCCTTACATATTTCCTTTACCTACGTTTGTCCACCACTCTAAGGAGTAGGCAGATTGAGGCCTTAGAGTGTCCTTACATATTTCCTTTACCCACCTTTGTCCATCACTCTAAGGAGTAGGCAGATTGAGGCCTTAGAGTGTCCTTACATATTTCCTTTACCTACCTTTGTCCACCACTCTAAGGAGTAGGCAGATTGAGGCCTTAGAGTGTCCTTACATATTTCCTTTACCCACCTTTGTCCATCACTCTAAGGAGTAGGCAGATTGAGGCCTTAGAGTGTCCTTACATATTTCCTTTACCCACCTTTGTCCACCACTCTAAGGAGTAGGCAGATTGAGGCCTTAGAGTGTCCTTACATATTTTCTTTACCTCTTGAAAATGGCTCCAAAACAGGAGCCGAAACGTCGAGTTTCCATAAATTCTGGACGCGGTTTAACCCGAGAACCAAGCATGTCTCACATTAAAGACCGCGGAAATCTTTCTGAACATATATATATATATATATATATATATATATATATATATATATATATATATATATATATATATATATATATATATATATATATATATATATATATAAGTTTTTATTAACCCAACGTTTTGAGTGTCATACGATTAAAATTTTCTCTTTGTGTGGGAATTTTCATGATATTCTTACTATTTTATGCGATGGTATGATATGTACGATAATAATATAAATATATTTACCTGTTATGTTCAGTTGCCCTTGGAATTCTTATTTTCTATTAGTTAATTTTGCACGAGATTCTTTATAAAAATGTATAAGTGAATTATTTTTGTTTTAATCTTTTTATTTTGGAAATTTACTACACTACTATTAATAAATCTCAGAGCTTGGGTTCATGAGTCGAAAAATGCACCACCTTGTTAATAAAAATTTGTATGAGCTTTATTACGAGATTTAGGTTTTTTTTCTTAATAATGAAATGGATTTCAAACACAAATGGATAATTTATTAACAAACAATTTAAACAACAAACAAATAGAACAGTTTTTTTTTAAATTAGGAAAATAAATATTGCTTAACTATAAAATTCTTATTAATATTACAAATTCTTGACAATAATCAAACTTCCCTTGAAACGGTACTCACGATTTTTATGTAGGTACAGTCCTTTGTATTTTTTGCCTGTTAATTGCTTATAGCTATTAATCTACATTAGATAAGTTCCATTCGCCAACCTTTAAATGTCACTTCAATTATTTGCCTCCATGTGTTTTAATAGTTATTCTGTCCACTATACATTTGGGTTGTGTGTAGTTTCTGTCTCTAATTTCGTTTTTACGGATTCTTCTTTCGATCAGATGAAGATGAAAAAATAATCCCTTGCCTAGTGTAATGGCAGTTGACAGTTTTTTTTTAAATTTTATATTTACTAATATAATTCCAACAAGAATTCGTCAATTTATCATATTTTCTCTAGTTTACATTAATTGATTGAATACTACTTGTTCCAATATAGTTACCAAAAATAATCAGATCCCAGAAATAAACAGCTAAGTTGACACTGTCAAACTTATTTAATTATTTTCATATAACAAATTAACCTAAAATTGTTGAGAATAAATGCTGGAAATCAATTAAAATTCTGACGTGCTCTCTTTAGCTACTTAAATTCAGCTGCCCCGATAAAATAAATCGACCCTTCTTTTTATATAAGAACTGAAAAAAATTGAATAAGCGTCCTTACGCCATTTTAATTATAGACCTGCCTATTTAGGATTTTTTTATTATATTACAGCTAGCCAAACATGCTATATTTTAAAAGTTAAAAACTGCGTATTTTGATACCCTATACATGTGGTTTCATTATACCGTATGTTCTAAATTTTTATGCCAATCTTACTATTTTTGAAAATTGACAATTATCATAAATATGAAAATTACTGACCGGTAATCTTTATAATACACAAATTGTATAATGAAAAACTTATTCTAGGCAATTTCTCCTAATTAGACAGAGCTATTTTAGATGTGATTTGGTTCAATGATAATCTTATAATCTATACTTGAAATTTGTAATTCTTTTATGTGTTGACATTTCAATTTCCAGTCTAAAATTGTTTATAATAATCTACTTACCTACGATTCTATATATATATATATATATATATATATATATATATATATATATATATATATATATATATATATATATATATATATATATATATATATATAGTCATACAGTACATACAGTCATCAAAAATACAATTTAATACACTATTATATCAAATATTATACATAAGCCGACCTCTCGTAACATGATGTTCGACAATTGTTAAAAGTTGCATTTTTCTTTCATTTTCCCTTATTTTCCTTGCTACTATGTCACTGTAGAGATTTATAATGATGTAATGAACCAAATGCTTTGAAATTATTAAATCTGTTTTGAATTTACAGGTGTCATCAAATTTTGTAGAAATTCCGAAATCCCATAATTTGTAAATTTTGAAAAGACAAGCACTGTCAATTTGGAAATTATATGGACGTCACACTGATATGGACCACAATATATATATATATATATATATATATATATATATATATATATATATATATATATATATATATATATATATATATATATATATATATTATGGTTTCTTTCAATTTTGATCATGAAAATTGCTGTGGAAAGGTGTTTTCCTTATTGCGTTATAACTGTACTGGACCACACCGCAAAATAACAGGTAATCTAAAATATGACAATAATTTCTGATTGCTATACCTTCACATAATTATAATCATGTTGCGTTCATATTTTTCCACACATTTTATCCTATTTGCTTCCTAAATTAATTGAATTTTATTGTTAGAGTGCCAAAGTTTATCTCTCTGAGGATTTGTTTGCTGTGTTTAATGTACCTATCATGGTGGAGACGTGATTGAGCCACGGGATGCTGATCTTTTATTTTAATTAGCTTCAGTGATCTCGTCTACTGTTTTATTAAATGTAATAGGTACTTTAATTTTGATCGTATAGTCTTTGGAAAATAAACTAAAAAAATACTAATTTTATATGATATTTTTGATATTATCATGCATTAAGGTGTTTATTTTTATTTACTTTGATTTGAATACTTACCCCCTTGCATGCTTATTGACTTTTGTTTTTAAATTCCCCTTTTTAACCCGTCTCTGGCAAGACACATTTAGATGCATTTCTGGTACATTAAAATTACCCTAGCAATATATATATATATATATATATATATATATATATATATATATATATATATATATATATATATATATATATATATATATGTCCATCCAATAACTCAAAAAATAATTAACCGATTTCAATGAAAGTCGTCAAGTGCCTTTCTTTTATTAATGGCTTGCACGAGTTTGTTAGCCAGAAAAATCGGACAGGGTTTTCTGAAAAATGTCGAGTTTTCTTTCGAAAAAAAAAATTTTCTCCGAAAATTACCAACTGTTTTAATGAAATTTACTAGATGTGTTGCCTTGTGAAAGACCTTACCACGTACTAAAATTAAGCTTTCTGAGTTTATAGAAAATTGAGTTATTCAAATTTTTAATTTTCTTTCGAGACAAATGTTTTTCTCCGGACATTACAAAGATCTTTTAATGAAATTTTGTGGATGTCTTGTCTTGGGAAAGAGCTTACCACACACTAAGATTAGACTTTCTAAGTTTATAAAAAACTGAGTTATTCAAGTTTGAAGCATTTAATAAAAATTCACTACCATAACGCACTTGCTGCGTCCCAAACTTTTTGGTAGGTAGGCTACTCTTTATGATAGAAATCAGCGTACTAACCTTGGTTGCCTTACTTTGTTATTTCCGGAGGTATAGTTTTTTTTTTCGAAAGAAAATACAAAATTTTCCGGGAAAACCTGGGCCGATTTTCTTGACTAACGAGCTTATCCAAGCCACTTACACAAGCAAGGTATGTACCAATTTGATCAAAATTGGCCTATAATTTTTTGGGTTATCGGTGTGATACATACATATATATATATATATATATATATATATATATATATATATATATATATATATATATATATATATATATATATATATATATATATATTCTCAGTAGTGATTTTTGTTTAAATTCACCAAAAGGTAAAAATTTAGTTTTCATAGATTTCATAGACTGCGCAACCACGACGTTTTTCTTCTACCTTCTACCTACACTCCTTAGAAGTTGTTTAGTCATTGCAGCACGCTTCCATTCGTCACACGATCCACCTACGAGATTTTGAGAATTCGCCGATAGCACCACATTTCAAAAGCTTCCATGTTTGTGATGCTTCTGCTCTTCAATGTCCAAGCTTTTACTCCGTAGAGGCTTTATTTTTTTGTGTAAGTGGCAAGTATCATTTTTTTTCTATTTATCAACTTCCTGGCATTTATTACTCAATCTTTTATAATCTATTACTCAACTCTTTGGCTTCCTTAATTTTTATCTTTATTAATTTATATTTGTGGACTTGTAGTAGGTTGGACCTCGTGTTTTGGATGACCTTGTTTGTTTTGTTTGTAGGGGTATCTCCTCTGTAATACACTACTTATGTTTTGATCTTGCCGGTGTCAAGTTTCTTTTCCCTACGTTTGTTATTGCCAAGCATTATATTCGTCCACTTTTGGTTGATATTGCTTGTTCTTTCATTTTATATTCTAATCTCTTGCAGTCTCAGATTGATGTCTCCTAGCATTTTCTCTTATTTTTTGTTCTTTTAGTCTCAGTTTGTCCAGTTGTTTCATGTTTTCTTTTTTTATTTTCTTGACTTTGGTTTTCAGTGTGACCATTATAGTGTTATGGTCTGAACCGATATGTGTTCCAGGATAGGTCTTACCTGAGAGAATGGAGTTTCGAAATCTATGTTTAGCAAGAAATCAATTTGATTCCTGACTAGTCTTCCAGATCCATCCATGGGAGACTTCCATGTATATAGTCTTCTCTTGGGTAGTTTAAAAATGTAATGTAAGCCACGCACATATCCTACGTTTGGCAAAACTGCAGCAGTCGGTCTCCACTTGCATTGCGCTCACCCAAACCATGTTCACCCACGTAATTCTTCACCTGGCCCTGGTCGATCTTGGCATTAATACCACCCGTAACTACAGTTGCATAGTGTTTACTTCCAGACTTCAGGATTTTTTCTAAATGGTAGTAAAATTGTTCTATCTCGTCATCATCCTTATCCACTATGAGCGCATATATCTGAACAATGTTTAACATCCCTTCACTTGATTGTAAATGTACTACGCACTTATTAATTTTTTGGCTAACTAGAAGGCCGTTCGTTACTACCTGAGTAGTACAACATTACATTTTTGTTGGGAATTTTCCCGCATCTGACCATTGTACGTCACTTATTCCCATGGCGTCAATTTTCAAGTGTTTCATTTTCAGGATTAAGTTATCTATTTTTTCAGATGCAGATAGAGTATTAACATCCATGTAGCGATTGTCACCTCTGACGGGGGAATCCTTAGCACCCTCTGATCATTTAAGATCTGCCCCGGACTGTGGGCCGTGTTATTCGTCCGTGTTAATGGTCGTCCTTTTTCCAAAAAAAATAATCATATATTTCCATAAAAAACGAGTTAGTGGCCGTAGCGAAGTTGTTTACGCTTTGAAACATTGAATATCGCCAGTTTGAAGAAGGAATTAAATCGAAAAACTTTTGTTAAAACACATTTTTTCAGCAACGCATATCTCAGAAAATGCAAGTGCCTTTCCATAATTTTTACTAACCCTGTATTTTCAGTTAAAATACTGGAACCCGGTGGTTCAGGGGTAAGAACGTGTGCTTCTGAAGCGAAGGGTACTGGGTTCGAGCCCAGGGTACTCCTTTCACTTTTTCAGTGCAAACTGTAATATTAACATCAACCGAGGTTCTGGCATTGTATTTGAGCAAGTTGAATGTCTGCACGTTCCGCCCTTCGGATGGGGCGTAAAGCCGTCGGTCCCGTGTCCATGCGATGTTGGGCACGTTAAATATCCCTACCCTCCTGACAGAAATGCAGGGGTTCGGCAAAATTTCCAGGATGGTGAGGTGAAACTGCTCCCTGGCGTCGGTGATTGGCCATAGTCGCGGAAATAGGCCGACGTTAAAGAAACAAAACACACACACACACACAGTTAAAATACTGTAATAATATAATTTGTTATATGTTTAAAAAACATTTTACCTAGTCTCGATTGTTTAACACTTTTAACCGACAAAAGAGATGTTCTATCACAATTTGAGTTTCGTTTCGCAAACAAAGCGTATCTTGGTGCGTTTGAATTAATCATTTAATTAATGTACTCCGTAGTTACTCGCACAAACATTTTGTGGTATATCCCCTTATACGAAAAGAAATGTCTGTTACACAGCAATGGGTCAAGGCAGTTGCTAGGTAAAGAAAACTGCAAAAGAAACTAACTCATGAATATTTTATACAGCGCCACATAAATTATTAATTTGAGTGGAGGCTCGGACTTTTTCAGAAAATCAATAAAACTTAGAAAGAGAAAATATATGTGCAATATTAATAAATAAACGAATGTACTCAAAAGAGGATTCTTCTGAAAAAGAATTCTTGAATATGTTGAAACATAAAAAGCTTCTTGCTTACTAGAAGTTATTAAAGGAAGGATGCAATAAAATATCATTGAGTTGAGCTATTGACGTCAAACATATTTTACTTCTGGGGTTAAGTTGAAAATGTACGTCGATGGTAATCTTAAATACGTCGGACAAACAAAAAGATCGATTGGGATTAGATTCAAAGAACACATATCCCAATTACGTTACGGTACTGTAGATAAGTCTGCCGTCGCCCGACATATTTGGGATAATAATCATCACGTTGATAAAGATATTATGAAATTAATAAAAAATGTTAGAAAAGCAGGACAACTAAATGGGTTCGAGAGCGTATACATTGCGAAATATAGTTACAACAAAAAATGTATGAACATTTCACCAGCGCCAATTACGAGTCACTTGATCGATTGCTTTGCTAAATAAAATTCCCACGTTTTTGGCTCGATCTACCGATAACATAAGTTTACAGTTAGTGCTGCCAAAGGAATCGTTGTTAATTTAGCTGTTGTTGAAGCTTCTCAAAACTATTACAGATGGACACGTTTTACATAAAGCAGTAGGGATAGCGCACGGCCTTGTCCGGCGATAAAAATACAATACACTGTGGTATTTGCCTACGACTAGTCTCTCATCTCGGTTCGATCTCTTTACCTGAGATCCGGTATATAAGTTGATGTTAGTTTTTTAAGTATTTAGAATGTTCCATCCTCTGATGACGCTAACTTGGTTAGTGAAACGATCGTCAGGTCTTTTAAAATGTGTTGTGGTGATTTGGGTTCTCCAAGTGTACTTATATGTACGTAAGTCTTTTACATTCGCAATATTGACAGCGCAAAAATGATCTTAATTAAATCAGCAGTAAATAAATACAGGCAATTTGTGCTCAAAAGGGCCCCTAAGGGGAAAGTTGTGGGGTAGTTTTGCATTATTTCATTCTACATGTTTTTGGGTGTGCTGAATCCAAATTCGAGGTTTGCTTACAACACTTCGTGACGCAATATTGAGCTAAATATAAAAAAACCTAGACGCAGCAAGTGCGTTATGGAAGTGAATTTTCATAAAAATCAATTTGGTTACCGGTATAACCTATATAGTAGGAACAATGTACCTATCAAAATAATTATTTGAAAATGTACAAAAATGTTCCGAAAATAAACTTTAAATGTTTTTGAGAAAACTGGTTTTCTAGACAATGAACCTTAGGTTAATAGCAAATTGAGTTATTTGCCGCGTTTTTACAAAAATTTTCCGAAAATAAAGTTAAATCTTGGTTTCCTAACCAACAAAATTTACGTTAATATCAAATTGAGTTATTCAAACTTGAAGGACCTAATGAAAATTCGCTACCAAAACGCTCTTACTGCGTCATATTTATTTTTTTCAAACATACATCATATTAAGATAAAAAATGCTAAAATGCAGTAACGAATTTGTTCTACAAAAATTAGCTAAAAATGATAGACCGCTAAACCATAAACTTCACTAACCCTACAGCGAAAGCATCAACTTAACTAAACCGACAGCCAAAGCATCAGAACAAGGGTCTATTTGAAATGAATTTTCTGTAAATACTTTAGTAAGATAAAGGTCAATGACGGTTGAATCTGAATCTTAAGGGTTCGTAGAACACTCTTCTTGCAACATTTTCTTTTCACAATCCGTATTTGTTTTACGTTCTTTGCCCAAACATTGACAATTTTGACGTTTTAAAGTGCGAGTTTGACGTTTTGAGGAAAACTCCAAAATTTGTTTCTTTAGCTGGCCGTAACTTTTTGTCCTTAAACTTAAATTTTGGTACGTGGTTCATTCTTTATAATACAAATACGTGTACCAAATTTGGTTGCCCTCACTTTGTTATTTCGGGAGATATAAATTTTTTTAGAAAGAAAACACAAAATTTTCCGCGAAAACCTGGTCCGAATTTCCTGACCAACGAACTTATCCAAGCCACTTGCAAAAGGAAGGTACTCACTCAAGATCGGTCCATTATTTTTTGAGAAAAAAATCACTAAAAAAAGAAAACTTGAATCACCAACGACTTATGGGCTACCCTGTAATTGTAGAAATATTTTTTAAGATGCAGCCTAAGAAACCCTATAATTAATGTATAAAATTTTTTTTTTCGTATCGTGCATAATATCAGATATATTGAACTTTAAAGAGTTTTTACGAAAATTCGACAAAAATGATATACCATTAACCGATAAACTATATAGCCAACACTACTGCCAAATCATCAGAGAAAGGGTCTATTTGAAATGAATTTTCTGGAAATATTTTAGTAAATCGAAGGACAATGACGATTGAAACTGAGACTTCAGGCTTTGTAAAACATTCTTCTTGAGACATTTTCCTTCCATAGCTCACATTAGTTTCCTGTTCATTGCCTAACTATTACCAATTTTGACGTTTAAAATCGCGACTTTGACGTTTTGAGGAAAACCCAAATTTATTTTTCTTCAAATACTTGTAACTTTTTCGTCCTTTAACCTACAGAGCTAAATTTTAATAGGTAACTTGGGTATAATGCCCTTACTTTGTCAATTTTGGAGATATAAATTTTTTGCGATTTTTTTCAAAAGAAAAAAAATTTTTTCCGCAAAACCTCCGCGGATTTTCCTGGATAACGAACTTATCCAAGGCACTTGTGAAAGGAAGGAACTCACCAAGTTTTATCAAAATCGGTCCATTATTTTTTAAGTTATAGGTGTGACACATAAATATATATATATATATATATATATATATATATATATATATATATATATATATATATATATATATATATATATATATATATATATATATATATATATATATATATATAACATATAAGGCCTGAAACCGACCTCGGATTTGGGTTCCAGTGGTACTAAATAGCGCTCATTTGAAGGAATTTTTTTCAAAATTCAAAAGTCGGGATCTCCTCATTAGTGATTTTTTTTTAAAGAAAATTCACTAAAGTAAATAATCTCATATTTTTGCGTTTTTTGCTTATAACTTGAAATTTTCCAACTTTCCGAATAACCTTCCTATTTAAAATGAAGCTACATACAATTTCCTAAAGATTTTATTATTTAGCTATTTTCTTCGACCAGCCGTTCGGGTTCAAGCACTAGTTGAGTGTGTGTATTTTTTTTCTTTAACGTCCACCTATTTCCGCGACTATGGCCAATCACCGACGCCAGGGAGCAGTTTCACCTCACTATCCTGGAAATTTTGCCGAACCCCTGCCTTTCTGTAAGGAGGGTAGGGATCTTTAACGTGCCCAATATCGCATGGACACGGGACCGACGGCTTTACGCGGCCTCTGAAGGGCGGAACGTGCAGACATTCAACTTGCTCAAATACAATACCAGAACCTCGGTTGATGTTAATGTTACAGTTTGTTCTGAAAAAGTGAAAGGAGTACTCTGGGATCGAACCCGGTACCCTTCGGTTCAGAGGCATACGTGCTTACCCCTGAACCACCGAGGTTCAAAGCACTAGTTGAAAATTGGTGTATTTCGGCTGTCTTCGCAAAACTAATTTATTATTTAATGAATTCCTTAACATATAGACTGGTTTCAACTGCTACGCTATTTCCAGTACTAAAAGACATTTCCAAAATAACATGGTATTTAAATTCTGTGCAAATATAATTCCGACTTGTACGTCTTTTCATTGTATTTATTTTCCTGACAAGAGAGAAAAGGAACAAAATCGAGCTTTGACAGGGCTTTTGCACCGACTGAATAGGAAGACTTAAAACATATGTGATCGACGTAGGGTTTTTGTCATACTGCGTCAAATAGCATCACGGCAGACATTCGGAAATTTGCAGTAGTTATTTATCATATGTCAAGTCAAGGCATTGTCGTTTTCGACGGATTCCCTTACGAAGCGTGTGAAAGCACCAAGTGCGTAAAACGACTGTGAATAGCGCAAATAAAACAATATGCTGCAATATCATTTATACAATCTATGGTGACCACGGTCTAGTAGGAGAATTTCCTTGAGAACTGCAAAAACAAGAGCGCTGGTATCTATGTTAATGGAAAAATTTCAGCATGCAAAACCTAATTCACATCAAGCTGGGGAGGATGCCGATATCCTGACTATTACAACAGCTCTTATGTTGGCCACGTCAACTAAACATGTGAGAGCGGTGGGGGAAGATATCGATCTTTTGGTGATTTTGTTTGGTCTGTGTAGTCCTGACATAAAGAGTGTCTTCTTTGTGAAAGGAGAAAAAAAAATGTGGCTGAAGCTGTCTATAATCCTCATCCTGCTGCTGACAAAACCCTATCAGGCCATTTATTTGAACTACTTTGAAGTCTGCACGGGACACGGTACTCCGGCGCATTTATTGTAAATGTATAAAAGACTCCCAAAGTAATTGTGGATGCAGGAAGGTATGCCTCCATTGCCCGCCGATCTGCACATCGTCTGATAAGGGCTGTGTGATAACTTTGAGCCCCTTGGAGCTTGGAGACAGAGTTGAAATAGACGAAGAAAAGACCGAAGAAAGAAACCGAGGACAGACTGAAGAAAGACGCTCACACGATGGCCTGTATAATCTAACAATCTATTTCGTAATCAATATTGAGATATGATCCCAAGTTGTTCTTTTCTTGCCACCTCTTTCATTAATAAAAAAAGCCCTGACTCTGATGATAGAACAACCCACATCTGAACCAGAACTCGTCGCGTTTGAAGAACCTTAGCCAGGACCATCTAAACGACAACAAATTAATTTTTCTATCAATTTTGCAACAAATTTTCAAGTCATGACATTTTTGAATAAAGAATAAAAAGATATTTGTTAGGTATCGGCCTAGAAAGTGAAGGTCTCGGGCTTGATTCCCGGGGTGGCAGCGAGAAGTTGACCTTTCGTCTGAAAATTTTAAATAAATAAAAATCGGAGAATCGCGTTAATGGCTAGAGACGCCATACCTATTAGTAATTTAAAAAAAAACAACCCCTACCTCCCATTTCAAAATATAGGCGTTGCAACTGTCACTCAAAGTGGGTTAAATATAGGGGCTTTCACGTTGCAGGATGTCATTTTTAGTGAATTTTTATTTTAAAGAAATCACAAGTAGAACGGTATCGATGATGAAACTTTGGAATATTTTTTTTCAAATTACCGCAAACTAGGACCCCTAGAACCCATATCCGGGATCAGTTTCAATTTTTATATGTATATATATATATATATATATATATATATATATATATATATATATATATATATATATATATATATATATATATATATATATATATATATATATATATATATATATATCCAGCCGCTAACTCAAAAATAATTAACCGATTTCCATAAAAGTCGGCAAGTGCCTTTTTTTATTAATGGCTTGGATGAGTTCGTTATCCAAAAAAATATGACAAGGTTTTCTGGGAAAATTTTGAGTTTTCTGTCAAAAAAATTTTTTTATCCGAAAGTTACAAAGCTATGTTAATGAAATTTGATGGATGTGTTGCCTAAAAAAAGGCCTTACTACGTACCAAAATTTAACTTTGTAAGCTAATAGAAAATTGTGTTATTTAATTTTGAGTTTTCTTTCGAAAAAAATTTTTTCCCCGAAAATTACAAATTTATTCCAATGAAATTTGGTGGATATGTTACCTTTGAAAAGACCTTACCGCATACCATAAGGTGTTACGGGATTTTAATAACTACGCACAATAATTGATACAGAATTTATAGCATTCAGCTGTTCCACACTGTGTATTTAATTTCTTTTAAATCCGTTGTCTTGTTTTTTGAAACAGCACTACAAAGCTATACGGACATAGTATATATTTGAAATTTTAATCTCGTTTGCTTCTAAAGTATATTACATTTTTTTAAATGCGTAATAGTAATTTATTCTTAGATAAGTAGAAGATGTAAGGTTTAGTGGATCTAAAGATAAATTTCATCAGCACGTACATAATATGTTACTAGGTGGCAGCACCCAGGTGAGCGAGGCAAACTTACACCAAAAGCATGTATTCGATGTACAAAGCAAAAATACAAAAGGATAACGAGATGCGAATGAACACTCATTGAAGTTTTAATTGGACAGATAACAAAAACCTCTGAAGCATGTACACAAAGATCACTGCGTTTGACTTGAAATAAAACAGACAAAAACGAAAATAAAAAATTGCTTTAAGAAGAGATTGTCACTGCCCTAAATCAATTATCTAGTATTTTTGTCGTAGAGGCGTAGAATATACAAAACAAAAAATTGCCTTCGTTTCGTTCTAAATCCTTTTTACATATGTCTTTTATACTTGGGTTTCGAAGTGTTATGAGGATGTGTACGTGTCTGTCATTTGAAATATAAAACTTGTATACTATCCGTGTTAAAACTAACGCATCGCTGTTTTGTCTTATTTCTTACTTTCTCAAAACCAATGCCTCATTTTTAGCAGGACACGTCTGAAGCCTTATGGCAGTCAAATCTGCTTCACCGGTCGTACAAAAAAATGACGTTATGATATACCTAATAGACACAGTCAGAAAATATCTTGTGAAAGGGATTTTTTTTTCAGTTGCCGTTCTAAAAACAATATTTTGTTTACAAATTTTCACAAGGTGCTCTGCTCAAGAAAGAGAAAAATCCAAAAATTTGATGCGTGTGTGTGTGTATATGCGTGGGTCCGTTTGCGTGTGAGCGTGCGTATGTGTGAGCGGTCGCCCGTGTGCATATGTGTGTGTACGTTTGTACGCGAGTTAACACTTTTTTTAGCGGGCTTTTTACAAACACTTATTAAACTATTAAACTTACTAAGAACAAACTGACTAGTTACTGCCTAAAATACAACTTTTTACATTGTAAGACAGATATTACACTGTGAAACTTTTGTAAAATTTTTGATAGATAATAATAAATGTTTAATAAATTATTGCAAATCTTGCCGAAAAGGTTTTTGTAAATAAATATATCTTGGTATGTAAGTAAATAGCTTGAAACGGTTAGTTGACCAGGAAAATCGGTCCAGTTTCTTCAGAAAATTTTTGCATTTTTCAAACAATAAACATATTGTAATCATATCGTATATAGTTTTTACTATAGAGGTTATACTAGTAACCAAATTGTATGCATTCTTTCACTAAAAAAATATATATTTGGTATTAAAAACATTTAAATAAAAATTCACTCCCATAACGAACTAGCTGCGTCCAACTTTTTTTATTGACCCGGTAACATTAATCAAGGAAGTGAAATATATATTTGGCATAAGGTCACCCTTAACTTTTGTTAGTACAACAGGCCTTTTATTTTTGTGAATTTTCATAAAAAAAATCACTAAAGAGGAAATCCCCACTTTGGAGTTTCGAAAAAATTTCCTCAAATGATCGTTAATTACGCCCCTTAAAACACATATCCGGGGTCAGTTTCAATTTTTATACGTTTATATATATATATATATATATATATATATATATATATATATATATATATATATATATATATATATATATATATATATATATATATATATATATAACGAACTAGCTGCGTCCAACTTTTTTTATTGACCCGGTAACATTAATCAAGGAAGTGAAATATATATTTGGCATAAGGTCACCCTTAACTTTTGTTAGTACAACAGGCCTTTTATTTTTTGTGAATTTTCATAAAAAAATTCACTAATGAGGAAATCCCGACTTTTGAGTTTTGAAAAAATTTCCTCAAATGATCGTTAATTACGCCCCTTAAAACACATATCCGGGGTCAGTTTCAATTTTTATACGTTTATATATATATATATATATATATATATATATATATATATATATATATATATATATATATATATATATATATATATATATATATATATATATATATATATATATATATATATATATATATATATATATATATATATATATATATATATATATATATATATATATATATATATATATATATCACACCGATAACTCAAAAAATAATTGGCCGACTTTAACTAATTTAGTAAATACCTTCCCTTTGCAAGTGACTTGGATAAGTTCGTTAGCCAGGAAAATCGGCCCAGGTGTTCCCGGAAAATTTTTTATTCTATTTCGAAAAAATTTATATCTCCGGAAATAACAAAATAAGCACAATCAAATTTTGTACGCGGATTTATATCATTATAGGTAAATTACCTACCAAAATTAAGCTATGTGGGCTAAAAGACAAAAAAATTATTGCCATTTAAAAAAAATTGGGGTTTTCCTCAAATGGTCAAAGTCGCGATTTAAAACGTCAGATTTGGCAACATTTAGGCAAAGAACCTGAAACTAGTACGAGCGATGAAAAAAAAATCAAGAAGAAGGTTTAACAAAGCCTGCAGTCCTAGCTTCAACCGTCATTGTCCTTCATTTTACTAAAGTGTTGTCAGAAAATTCATTTTAAATAGACCTTTTCTCTGATGCTTTGGCAGTAGCCTTAGCTATAGAGTTTATCCTTTAATGTTATATAATTTTTATCAAATTTTCGTAAAAAATCAGTAAAGTTCAATATATCCGTTATTATACAAGATACAAAAACTCTGGACGCAGCAAGTGCGTTATGGTAGTGAATTTTCATAAAACTATTTTTTAATAGCAATAATGTGTGTTTTTTTAAGAAAGCAGGCATCAAATTTGGTTACCAGTATAACCTATATAGTAAAAACAATGTGCCATGTTTCATCAAAATAACTTTATTGCTTGAAAATGTACAAAAATTTCCGAAAGTAAACTTAAAATGTTCCCGAAAAAACTCGTTACTTAGTCAACCTTATAGGTTAATAGCAAATTGAGCTATTCAAATATTAAGCATTTGATAAAAATTCGCTACCATAACGCACTTACTGCGTCCAGAATTTTTTTTCTTACAAACATGCATTATATTTCGATGGAAAATGCAAAAATGCCATAACATAAGGCGTGTTTGATTAAAAAAAAAAAAAGAAAATTTGTATCACCAACGACTTATGAGGCACGCTGTGATTGTAGAACTATTTTTTTAAGATGAAGCTCAAGACACCTTATAATTAATATATACATTTCTTTTTCATATCTTGTATAATAACAGATATATTGAGCTTTATTGATTTTTTTACGAAAATTCTACAAAAATTATATACCATTAAACGATAAACTCTGTAGCTAAGGCTACTGCCAAGCGTCAGAGAAAGGGTCTATTTGAAATGAATTTTCTGGAAACATTTTATTAAAATGAAGGACAATGACGGTTGAAACTAAGACTTCAGGGTTTGTAAAACATTCTTCTTGAGATATTTTATTTCCATAGCCCGTATTAGATTCAAGTTCTTTTCCTAAATGTTGCCAATTTTGACGTTTAAATCGTAACTTTGACGTTTTGTGGAAAACCCCAATTAATTTTTCTTTAAATGCCTATAACTTTTTTGTCTTTTGACCTACAGGTGGCTTACCTATAAGGATGTAAATCAGTGTACCAAATTTGGTTGCCCTTACTTTGTTAATTCCGGAGATATAAATTTTTTTAGAAAGAAAACACAAAATTTTCCGGGAAAACCTGGACCGATTTTCCTGGCTAACGAACTTATCCAAGCCATTTGCAAAAGGAATTTTTCCACCAAATTTAATCAAAATCGGCCGATTATTTTTTGAGTTATCGGTGTGATACATATATATATAAATATATATATATATATATATATATATATATATATATATATATATATATATATATATATATATATATATATATATATATATATATAAATATATATATAAACATATAAAAATTTAAACTGACCCCGGATATGTGTTCTGGGGGGCCTAATTAGCGCTCATTTGAAGAAATTTTTTCAAAATTCAAAAGTCGGGATCTTCTTATTAGTGAATTTTTTTTTAAGAAAATTCACTAAAAAAGATCATACATTAATTATAGGGTCTCTTGTGCTACATGTTAAAAAATTATTTCTACGATCACAGGATGGCCCATGAGTAGTTGGTGATACAAACTTTCTTCTTTTTAATGGAGCACGCCTTATGTTATTGAATTTTCGCATTTCCATTGAAATATAATGCATGTTTGTAATAAGATACATTCGGGAGGCGGCAAGTGCGTTATGGTAGCGAAGTTTCATTAAATGCTTCAAATTTGAATAGCTAAATTTGCTACTAACCTATACGGTTGGCCAAGAAACCAGTTTTTTCGGGAACACTAAGTTTACTTTGTAAAATTTTTGTACCTTTTCAAACAATTAAGTTATTTTGATGAAACATGGCACTATATTTCTACTATATAGGTTTTTCCGGTAACGGGTTTTTGATGCCTGATTTCTTAGAAAAACACACACCTGTTTGCAATTGAAAACATTTTAACGAAAATTCACTACCATAAAGCACTTGCTGCGTCCAGACTTTTTTTTTGCAGTAAGACAAACTTATTCATCGAAGACTTCAAGGTATAAATTATTTACCTACATTTCATTATGCTTACAACATTGAAGTTAATCTGGTGTGCTATAAAGGAAAACGTGTACGGTTGGCATTTCTCCTCCACATAGATAGCTACCTGTTCCTTTATTTAGAATGTCAATCTACTTGCTTATATATGTATATATAGAACGCGCTCAACTAAACCACTGTTTCAGCTAGACCTATATTACGTAGTGCAATAAATAATGAAAACACTCCCGTTACATGTTTAAAGTTGAAGAATATTAAGTAGCTTATTTTATTAATAACTTAAAGCCTGATGGCATGGTGTTATAATATTAATGTTATTACAGTATACGACATGGATTTTGTTATATTTTTCCTTAGATAATATACCCCTAAAGATTGACTAACGTTTGTTAATGTAAAAATGTAACGATTTTATTCTACCTAACTATATTTATAGGTTGTAGATTGTTTAATATGCCGTAGAAGCCCTTGGCCTCAAGACGCTGCGACCTAACTGGGTCTTTTGTGCATGACTATATTTTATAATAGTTGCCCAAAATGTCCAAACTTTTCAAATAGTCTACTATCTTGTTGGGGGATATTTAACCCATTTCCTGGGGTTTTAGAGTCCAAGGTATTCGAGCAAATCGCATCATAAGTGTTCTGTTGTTTCTGATGCTTCAGTTCAGTATCTGCAGTTTACACTATCCGCCTTAACCAACTTCGTAAGGCGACATCTCACTGGGGAGTGTCCTGTAAAAAGACGCGTAATTATTCTCAAGTCATTCATGTTCAATTTAAGAAAGAGTTCAGACTTCTCTGTTGATATGGTGATAAAGCATTTTGCCTGTCTCATGCCCGGCGTTTTACTCCAGTATGACTGCATTTGGTTCCTTTCCCAAATATCAAGTTAATTTCTTACATGTTTTTTTTGTTAATACACAACATGAATCTGGACCATAGAATAGTCTTATTGCTGTGGTTTTTGCAAGACTATCTGCTTCCGCATTTCCTTGAATGGCTTAATGCCCTGGTGCTGACATCAAAGGTACTTTGTTGTCCTTTTCCAGTTGTTTCAAGGACTTTTTGCGGTCCCTGGTCACTTTCGACCCGGGTTTGAAAGATCTCAGAGCTTTTAGTATTGCCTGGCCATCTGAGAGCATGCAAATTTCTCCATTGCTGTCTTCTTTGTATGCATTCCTGTGCACGCAGCTTTTTAGCAAGCCTTTTTGCTGGCAGAATGGTGGAATTTTTTCCTAGAAACTTGACGATTGTAAAGTAAGGTCCTCATTTGTTTGGAGCAGTCTGTATACCATACCGGTGAGTGGTTTGTGTAGCCTTTTTACTGTGTCTGTCACATGTTTTGCGGTGACTTACAAGCACGTCAACTGGGATAATCAATACCGGTGTAGCTGCATTTAATCAGTTGCTAAGACGTTTTAAACAAAACTAACATCACCGAGTGTGAAAAATGTTCATAAGCTTTTATGCACATTTTTAATTGATGCTGTCCAAAAAAAAACCAGTGAAATTGGTTTTGCTCGCAGTCTCGTTATCGAATTGGATTTTGTGATGGTATGTCAGCAGTAGAAGAACTCCTAAGTGAGTGGTGGACGTGCCGCCACCTAGTTGCGGAACCAAGTAGTATGTTGTTACGACAGCTCCAAATAACACAAAGTGACTGTATACAACTAACTAACAATTTAGAAAATGGTCAGCCCTGGCCCATTTCGACCCCAATATAGGGACAACGTATGTAAGACTAGATGCATTCTCGCAACAATTAGAACCGTAGACCGGTTTCGCTCTCATTAGAGGTCTTCAGTACGGCCTACTAATTGCAGCAAAAATGCACCAAAAGTAATACGGCTATAATATAGCCAGCCTTAAAATACTAAGTGAGTGGTTGCGGAACCAAGTAGTATGTTGTCACGCCAGCTCCAAATAACACAAAGTGTTAAAAAAAGAGACTGTAAACAACTAACTAACAATTTAAAAAATTGTCAGCCCTGACCCATTTCTACCCCAATATAGGGACAAAGTATGTAAGACTAGATGCATTCTCGCAACAATTAGAACCGTAGACCGGTTTCGCTCTCATTAGAGTTCTTCAGTACGGCATACTAATTGTAGCAAAAATGCACCAAAAATAACACGGCTATCGTATAGCCAGTCTTAAAACACTAAGTGAGTAGCGAACGTGTCGCCACCTAGTTCGGAACCAAGTACT
This sequence comes from Tillus elongatus, assembly GCA_964006375.1. Classification (NCBI taxonomy): domain Eukaryota; kingdom Metazoa; phylum Arthropoda; class Insecta; order Coleoptera; family Cleridae; genus Tillus; species Tillus elongatus. The sequence continues at coordinate 92,704,113 of OZ023263.1, read as the reverse complement.
ATGTTGTCAGGCCCGCTCCAAATAACACAGAGTATTAAAAATAGAGACGGTATACAACTAACTAACAATTTAAAAAAATTGTTAGCCCTGGCCCATTTCTACCCCAATATAGGGACAAAGTATGTAAGACTAGATGCATTCTCGCAACAATTAGAATTGTAGACCGGTTACGCTTTCATTAGAGCTCTTCAGTACGGCATAATAATTGCAGCATAATTGCTCCAAAAGTCGTATTACGTATAGCGTATTACTTTTGGTGCATTTTTTCTGCAATTAGTATGCCATACTGAAGAGCTCTAATTAGAGCGAAACCGATCGACTGATAAAGTTGATGCGTTTTTGTATAAAACTGGAATTATGGAGCAGAAATGTAAAGCAAGAAACCTAGAAATATTTGCAAATGTGGGTAAATGTGTTACAACTTACAAGGCTAAATAACATGTGGAAGTTGTAATTGCAACCATTAAAAATTATTTTGTTTTTGGGGACTTCAACTTGATAATAAGTTACGAGTGGGTTAGGGGACCGATTTCAAAATACTCCCGAAGGTCTCTCTACTGCCAAAGAAGACATCTTTATAGACTTCACGGCAAGCGATGAAATTAAAAGACCATTTAGTAATAAAGCACTCTCTTAATTTTGGGCCGGTTGGGATGATGAGTTTTCTGCACAGAAAACAATAGCATTTCGTATACTATTACCATTTTCAACATCTTACCTTTGCTAAACCGAATTTTCTGCGGTGGCTAATTCGAAGACAAAACATAGGTTTTAAGATAAATATAGAAAAAAAGCTTAAAGTGTCAATTTCCAATATTAAAACTTGTCCAAAAACAGGAAAAACAGGCCCAACGGAGTCACTAATAATTATTATAGGTTGTGCAGTACTAATACAATTTTTAATAATTATATTCCATTGCTTTTCTTTCAGTAAATAAAATAAATTTTTTAATAACATATTTTTTCTCATCCTCCATTTAGTTTTATCACGCCCACTCTAGGGGAGGGGGGGGGGGCGTCCCACAGTTTAATAATCGCTGGCCTAGTTCGTGGTTATTTGAAGAAATTTGTTTAAAATTCAAAAGTTTCCATCTGCTCATTAGTGATTTTTTTACAAAAATTTACTAGAAATGCTTACTTCAGATATTATAAGGTAGTAGGCAAGTTTTTTGATTGGCTGATTGAGCAAAAACCTTTGGTTTAAAAAATACGCTGTTCAAGAAAACAAGAGAGGCAGTCTAGAAAACCTGGTCGAACTGATATAGTGCGGAAGCATGAACAATAAGGACTTCTAAAGAAAAGGAGAGTTGTGGTTGTGGCGAGGAGACTACATTGTCTTTAGAGCACAATGATGACTGCGTGGATCATATGAAGTCACCTCGGTTGAAAAACCTTTAGGCCTTTTACCCTCGATGTCTTCAGGTGCCAATGAATATTCAACACAACCTTGACACGCATCTATCTACGAATAAATTGTGTATAAATTTCGAATGCGAAACACATTTGCACTTCACTTGTATGAAAATGTAGCTGGCGTATAATATATATCATTATGTATTTGTTAATTCCGTTTAATGTGATCTTGCGTTTTAGCCAATGCTACCGCACCAGCATGTCTATCTATGTAAATGAACGCAGGAACGAAGGTAAGGCAGGAGAGTGGAGAACGCCTTCTAACACGTCAATGTGAACGAGTGGTGATTTTTAACGTCCTCTGGGGCTGAGCTGATGGTTATATCGAGGAAACAATTACTTTACTCTGGCAGAGAAATAGCACGCAAGAAATGAATTCATAACGATATATCGATCCAAACTTGTCAGATAACCACAAACAGCCACTTTTCAGTCATAATGAACATTCATTTCTCTTTTTATTGCTTTTCATCTTGTCAGTGAGCGATGTATCCCAGATATTCAAGTTCACCTGCTATAAATTAACGTATTTTTTTAGTTTACGGTTATAGCTGTATTGCTATTTTGCTATTAGCTTGTTCAACGTTATTAATAAAAGTCAAAAAGATATATGTAGTTAGCGACAAGAATATGAGTTTTGTTTGCATCGCTAGAATAATATTTTCTTAAGGTGAAAATGTAACGAATGTTTTTTTGTTGTTGCACAACATACCCAATTTTTATATGTGGAGTGGCTGCTCTTCACGATTTGGATAGAGATAAGTTAGAAGTTGAATTTTCTTTAAAAACCAATCCTCAATTACTTAGGTATTGTAGGTGGTGGTTACAGGTGAGCCTGAAGAGAAACTTTCGAATACTCTTCAAGACAAACTAAACGTAATCAACGATTCGGCCTGAGGAAGCAGACGGCTGCGAACCGATACAAAGCCACCATTATCCCCATTCACCATAAGAAGAAGGGTGGATAAATCGGAACCGCCCACTCTTATGGCTGACACAGTGCCCATTCGACATATCTGGGGAATACCCTACACCCCAGGCGAGCTACTGGAATATACAGCTGAAGAATGTTCTCCATGGGGCCAAGTTGTGCCCGTGTACTGCTGAAAGAACTGTGGGAACAACTGGGGAACAAACTCAGGGTAGATGTATTGGCTTTACGTATTATCAGATCAATTGTCGCATATGGAGCTATAGTTTGGTGGCCTAAGGAACTTCGTGGTTTCGTGGGGGGCAAACTGCCTCAGCGACAGAGACATGCATGTACAATGATAACAGGAGCTCTGACCACCGCTCCATTCGCCGCTCTGGAAGTCTTTCTAAACATTTCACCTCTTCACATATTGCTGTAGAAGGTGGCTAGGTGGACAGCGGATAGGCTTAAAGAAACGTCTCACAGCAGTGTGGAGATAACGATGACATTGAAAGTTAGGAAGTTAAGATATTAATTGATATTAATTGATCTAAGTCTATATTCTATATTTAATAAACTTTGTTTTCCTATTTAGCATATGGGGTTACAGTACGATATACGTGATAGAAGTATACAAAATATACAAAACATACAAAATACAAAACACATATAAACAGAGAAATTTCAAATATACAGGGTCGCTGATAAGTCTGGAAACGGTCGATTATCCGGGAAAATATACAAGGTGTCGAAAAAAGTTTTATACAAAAGTTTTTGGGTTCTTCAATGTCTACTAGGCGGTGATAATTTTATTTATACAGGGTTGGTCATACAGGCGTGGCACACCAATATTAATTTTTTTTTAATGGAACACCCTATATATTATTCGATATTTCAATCCTTCTCTTAATTTTGAGCAACATTTATGAGAAGCATAATGTACCTAAACTCAATCGTTTCCGGGTAAAAAAATAAATAAAAATAAACGCTACTGTTTTTAAAATCTATTGGATGAAGAACAAAAATAAATGAAAAGTAGAATATCTCTTGAAAACAATCTGTGAGTGTGAAAGGAACCGGTTGCGATGTTTTTAACATTGTTTGGAATCCCAAGATAAGATAAGATGCCCATAAGAAACGCAGTATTATTCTTTTGTTTTAAAATGTTTCCAGGACAACGAATGTCAAACATTCATTCAGTGTCAACAGTTTTGAAACATTAGTAATTTAGTGTCAACAGTTTTTGTGCAAAATGGCAAGTTTAAGTGAAACCGAACGTATCGAAATTTTAATGATGATAGGGTACGGTGATAGAACACGAAGTTTTGCTCAAGTGGTGATTATGTTCAATGAGTTGCATCCTGAGCGGGAATCGATCTCCAAATCCACAGTTTCGAAAACTTTGCATCGTTTTCACGAAACTGGCGGTATCAAGGATAAACCTAGAACTGGAAGGCCAGTAACCGTTACAAATGAAGAAAATTCTTTGAATGTAATATTGGATGTGGTGGAAAATCCGAAAACTTCGGCACAGCAATTGGCTTTAAATCACAATATGAGTCGATATTCAATTCAAAAGATTACGAAGCGGGAAAAGTTCCGTCCATATAAAATTCATTTATTGCAAGAACTGAGTGAAGACGATTTTGATCGCAGAATCGAGTTCTGTGAACTTATTATGGAGAAGTTACGCCAAAATTTTAACTTTGCCAACCACATTTTGTTTTCCGACGAATCTACATTTTGTTTGAATGGACAAGTCAACCGACACAACTGTAGGTACTGGTCAGACGAAAACCCACATTGGATGGAACAAATTCACACCCAAAGACCGCAAAAAGTAAATGTTTGGTGTGCTATTATTGGTGGACATATCATAGGACCTTATTTTATACACGGTAATTTGAACTCTGCTCGATATTTGACACTTTTGCAAGAATCAATTGTTCCAGACGTTAGTCGATTATTTCCGAACAATAACGACCCAAATCTACCAGCGGAAGAAATATGGTTTCAGCAGGATGGGGCACCCCCTCATTTTGGAATTGAGGTACAGAAATATCTGAATCAAACCTTTCCTGGCAGATGGATAGGGCGCAGGGGAACTATTGAATGGCCAGCTAGGTCTCCCGACATGACGCCGCTTGACTTTTTTTTGTGGGGTCATGTAAAAAATTTAATTTACCAAAATAGACCGCAGAATATTGAAGAGTTGCAAGCAAGGATTGTGCATGAAATTAATAACATTCCTCAAAACGCTCTTGTAAATGCAGTGCAATGTTTTGTTAAGCGAATTCATTATTGTCAGGAGGTCAATGGAGAACACTTTGAACATCTTATAAAATAGGATTTCAAACAATGTTAAAAACATCGCAACCGGTTCTTTTCACACTCACAGATTGTTTTCAAGAGATATTCTACTTTTCATTTATTTTTGTTCTTCATCCAATAGATTTTAAAAACAATAGCGTTTATTTTTAGTGAATTTTCTTAAAAAAAATTCACTAATGAGGAGATCCCGACTTTTGAATTTTTATATGTTTATATATATATATATATATATATATATATATATATATATATATATATATATATATATATATATATATATATATATATATATGTATCACACCGATAACTCAAAAAATAATGGGCCGATTTTGACTAAATTTGGTGGAAAAATTCCTTTTGCAAATGGCTTGGATAAGTTCGTTAGCCAGGAAAATATGCCCAGGTTTTCCCGGAAAATTTTGTGTTTTCTTTCGAAAAAGAATTATATCTCCGGAATTAACAAAGTAAGGGCAACCAAATTTGGTACGCTAGTTAATATCCTTATAGGTAAGCCATCTACCAAAATTTAGCTATGTAGGTCAAAAGACAAAAAAGTTATAGGCATTTAAAGAAAAATAAATTGGGGTTTTCCTCAAAACGTCAAAGTTGCGATTTAAAACGTCAAAATCGGCAACATTTAGGCAAAGAACTTGAATCTAATACGGGATATGGAAATCAAATGTCTCAAGAAGGATCTTTTACAAACTCTGAAGTCTTAGTTTCAACCGCCATTGTCCTTCATTTTACTAAAATGTTTCCAGAAAATTCATTTCAAGTAGACCCTTTCTCTGATGCTTGGCAGTAGCCTTAGCTTTAGAGTTTATCGTTTAATGGTATATAATTTTTGTCGAATTTTCGTAAAAAATCAATAAAGCTCAATATATCCGTTATTATACAAGATATGAAGAAAATTTTTATATATTAATTATAGGGTGTCTTGAGCTACATCTTAAAAAATATTTCTACAATCACAGGATGGCCCATAAGTCGTTGGTGATACAAATTTTCTTTTTTTTTTACTCAAACACGCCTTATGTTATTGAATTTTTGAATTTTTCAGCGATGCATGTTTGTAAGAAAAGAAATTCGGGACGCAGCAAGTGCGTTATGGTAGCGAATTTTCATTAAATGCTTCAAATTTGAATAGCTCAATTTGCTATTAACCTATAAGGTTGACCAAGAAACGAGTTTTTCCGGGAACACTTTAAGTTTACTTTTGGAAATTTTTGTACATTTTCACACAATAAAGTTATTTTTATGAAACATGGCACATTGTTTTTACTATATAGGTTATACTGGTAACCAAAATTGATGCCTGCTTTCTTAAAAAGGAAACACACATATTTGCAATTAAAAACATTTTTATGAAAATTCACTACCATAACGCACTTGCTGCGTCCAGAGTTTTATTTATTTTTTTACCCGGAAACGATTGAGTTTATGTACATCATGCTTCTGATAAATGTTGCTCAAAATTAAGAGAAGGATTGAAATATCGAATAATATATAGGGTGTTCCATTAAAAAAAATATATATATTGGTGTGCCACGCCTGTATGACCAACCCTGTATAAATGAAATTATAACCGCCTAGTAGACATTGAAGAACCCAAAAACTTTTGTATAAAACTTTTTTCGACACCTTGTATATTTTCCCGGATAATCGACCGTTTCCAGACTTATCAGCGACCCTGTATAAGGACAAACATAACTATTATGACAAACTATATATCAACATCCAAATTGCGAAGACATTCGATTGCCTCTGGTGTGGCTTTCATAAAATCTTCGAGGTCACAAGCGTAGAAATGGTTAGGCCATTCTGATACGATGTGGTGGATAATTTGCCGCGGAGATCCGCAATCAGATTGTGGGGATTATGCCCTGCCCCATTTGTGTAAGAAGTCTGCATATTTCCCGCAACCTGTTCTAACTCGGTTGAGCTTTGGCCATAGTCGGCGTGGCAGGTCGGATCCGTTAAAACAGTGTGTTGCATCATCTAGTTGAATGTAGTGGTTTCCTGCAGTTTCTGTCCATATGGTAGTCCATTTATTAGTCGCATGAAAGTTTTTGTTCGATTCTAATGCTGATCGGATGGCTGGATGTCTTGGTTTGAGCCGAAGATATTGTCCCGCCAGGTATGGGATATAGGTATGGATTAGTAGTGCTGCGTTAGCCATGATTTTTCTATATTCCCTGATAAGAGCTGCAGTTCGTCGGATATCTGGTGGTGTGATATTACTGAAGACTGGGAACCAGCGCGTTGGTGTTGGCCGTATGGTCCCATCAATCAGTCTCATTGTCTGGTTCAGTTGTACATCTACTTTTGTGGTGTGTGCACTGTTGATCCAAACAGGACAGCAATATTCTGCGACAGAGTATACCAAGGCCAGAGCCGCTGTCCGAAGTACTGTCGCTGTAGCTTCCCATGTTGTTCCAGCAAGTTTGGATATGACGTTATTGCGCATAAGCTTTGTGATTCGTCTTCTAAATCAGACATATAATGTATCAACATAACACATATATATGAAAAATTATGGAGGAAATATAAAAATGGGATAGCAGCAAACAACTTTCATTAATATGATGGTTTCTGCTCTCATTTGGCTGCGTGGCTACTGTTTCTGCTTTTACTTGGGTCTGCTTGGCTTGAATCCGTTATTAGGCGCCAATGCGCTTAAAATTAATATGCTTTTGACTTTTGAATCGATACTAACGACTGCCCCACTTAACTTTGCGGTTAAGACGCTTGAAATTTTAAACAGTTTATTTAATGATTTACACAATTAATACTTAATATAAAATTACAATACAAAAATAAAGACAAATACGAATATCAACACAAGATAGATATATGAATGTTAGCACACGATGTGCAGAGTCTTAAGTTAGAAACTAGAATGAACGCCTCGCTGAAGGCGTGCTGTCTATTTATAACATGTCACCCAGGCGTGGCACTGTTGTCCTCCTGAGGTGACTTTCAGTTTAGCGGACACAGTTTCCCACGTGTGAGATCCACTCTATTACGTCGTTTCCAAGGTGTCTCCTACCTTGCTGATTTGAAGGTGCCTTCTATATTCCTGATGACGGGGCTATCCTGCTCCCGGCCAATATTACAACAAGTAACCTTCTTGTTGTAATATCGGCCTATTGTATGTGGTCTATTTATCTCGCGACACATTTGGGATAATAATCCCCACGTTAATGAAGAGAATCTGAAATTAGTAAAACAAGTTAGACAACCAGAACAGCTAAACGCCTTCGAAAGTATATATATATATATATATATATATATATATATATATATATATATATATATATATATATATATATATATATATATATATATGCTTAATATAGTAATAGAAAATATATGAAAAAATGTATAAATCTCGCTCCGCCGCCTATAGGCAGTTTCCTGGTAGATTACTTTATGAAATAAGTACGATCGATAAATAATAAGAGTCTACAGATATTCCCGCCAAACCAAATTAGTTAATTTTGGTGTCGTTGAACCTTCCTAAATCGTTAGCGACCGACTACATGCAGAATAATATAGAGCTGTGGATATAAGATATTTAGAATTTTTCATCCTCTGATGATGCTAACTTTGTTAGTGAAATGATCGTCAGGTCTTTAAAGAGATGTGTTGTGGTGATTTGGGTTCTCCAAGTGCGCTTATCAGTACTCATCACAGCTTCCAATCTGCACTTAGTGGATTGAGAATATGTCTCCACATATTTGTTTTAAGTCTTAAATGGTTGCCCTAAGTTAAGGACACAACAATTATTATTGAAATAAATATTACTCCATATTCATTGTACATCCATATAAGGTGGCGCATTGAAAAGGAAACAGACCGATTTGCGTCCAGAGAAAATTTTTTTAAGAAACGCTGAAACACGTCAATTTTAATATTGAGAAGACATGTTTTGACATAAAACTCAACTTTGTCACATCAACCCCTTAAGGGTGGTGATAACAACCCTTATATTTTAAATAAGGAACATGAGTCGAGTATTACATCATTAGAGCGCTCTTTCTTTTCTGAATTCAGCACAATAATTTTTTTGGAAGTTTTATCAACTTGTTCAAAAATTATTCACAGTTGAAGATGCAAAAACGCATTTCACTCATTCCGATAAAAAAATATGCTGTAAACAAACAATTTCTTATCGGAATGAGATAAATGCGACTTATTATTTCAGTTTATCGGTCGGTTTGATACTTGATAGTACTACCGAAAATTAATTTCACAATGGTGTATTCTGTAGGAGAAAGAGTTTAAATAATTACTCTTTTTTTCAAAAACGATGACTGTGCCAACCGTACCGCAAATTTGTTTACTGAACGACATCCGAACAGACATGTTCACAGAAAATACGTTTTGGAGTTAGTTGCAAAGTTTTGACAATGTGGTTCAGTAGCCAACAAAAAAACAAGATCCTGAACGTGAATTTCCGGTTAGAAATGAGACTACTGAGATTGAAGTTCTAGGACAAATTGCTGCAGACCCAACTTTCAGCATGAGAAAATTGGCCATTTTTTCAAACATCAAAAGAAGAACTATTCAGCAAATATTGAAGCATCATAAATTTCACCCGTATAAAATTCATCTTGTACAACAACTGAATGAAGATGATTTTGATTGGCGGCTGGAGTTTTGTGAAGCTATAACTGGACGAATAGCTGATAACGGGAACTTTCTGTTCAATATCTGTTTTTAAGACGAGTGTATGTTTTTATTAAACACTGCAGTCAATCATCATAATTGTCGTTATTGGGCAGATAAAAATCCAAGTAATTTTCATGAAGTCCACACTCAAACTTCACAGAAATTGAATGTCGTTAATCGGACCAATTTTTCTTGATGGCAATTTGAGTGGCAAAACGTATTTGGAGTTACTAGAAGATATCGTTTAACCTCTACTAATTGACATTGTTAAAAATGATGATCGCTACCAAGAAAATCAATTAGTGTTTCAACAAGATGGAGCCCCTTCGCATTTTTCACAACGTGTTAGGGAATTTTTGAACAGAAAGTTTCCAGAGCAATGGATTGGGCGTAGAGGTGCTATTGAGTGGTCCTCTAGATCACCGGATTTAACTCCTTTAAACCTCTTTCTATAGGGTTGTTTAAAGAGTAGAATTTTTGCAACAGAACCGAAGTCTCTGGAAGAATTACGACGACGCATTGTTAAAGAATGCCGTCTAATAACTTCACAAATGCTCCAGAATGTCAGAGCTCGTTTTGAACAAAATTTGTACTTTTGTATGGAGGGCTGTTGGTCAACAATTTGAACACTTATTTAACTGAATAAACATTTTTGAACGTTTGGTTTTGTTTTTTATTTATTATTTTACGAAAAATTTACCAATTAGTGCATTTCTTATCACAATGAATAAAATACGTTCTTCCAATTTCAAATGTGAATAATTTTTTAACGAATTGATAAAACTTCCAAAATAATTAGTGTGCTGAATTCAGAAAAGAAAGAGCTTTCAAATGATGTAACACTCGACCCTTGTTCCCTATTTAAAATATAAGGTTATCACCGCCCTTAAGGGGTTGATGTGACAAAGTTGAGTTTTATGTCAAAACATGTCCCCCTTAATATTAAAATCGACGTGTTTCAGCGTTTCTTAAAAAAAAATCTCTGGACGCAAATCGGTCTGCTTCGTTTTCAATTCGCCACCCTGTATAATTATGCGCAGATGAGTTCCGCCAACTGATGTTTGTTATAGTAAATGATCGTTATTATAGTATATTAATAGTTTGTGTAGTAGGTACTTGCAAAGCTTGTTAAAGAATGTTTAAATTTACATGACTAATTTAATTTATGATTTGAAAAAGAGCATCTGAACGTATTAATAAAAAATGATTTAAGCTGACTTGTTAAACATAAAAGAGACCAACCACATTAATTTTGCATCCAAACCTATTTACAATGAACCGATATCCCTACTGCATCATTAACCTATTTAACAAAATATTACTCAGAATAGTTATTTGTTTTGTTGTAAAGTTAAGTTTTGTTGACAAATGTAACATGTTTTATATGTTATTATAACAATTTAAATGCAATATTGTTTAGGTGGAAATGCTTTGTTTTCCTTTACTTTTATATGTATAGTATGTCAAGGTTTATTAGATTTTGGTTATAAATGTGTATAAAAGAAAAGTCTGGACGCAGCAAGTACGTTGTAGTAGTGAATTTTCATGAAAATGTTTTTAATAGCAAATATGTCTTGTTTTAGTGAAGACAGGCATCAAATTTGGTTACCGGTATAACTTATATAGTAAAAACAATGTACCACATTTCATTAAAATAACTTTTTTCAAGAGCACAAAAATTTTCCGAAAATAAGCTTAAGATGTTCCCCAGAAAACTGGTCCGATTTTTTTGTTCAAGCTATTTACCCACCTAGCAAGAAATTATTCACAAAACCTTTCTGACGGAACTCTCCAAAAAAATTTCCATGAAAATGTTTAAACAATTTTTTCACGAATATCCCAAAATAATGTTTTCTGCAATAACTTAGTAAACATTTATAACTAAAATGTCACAAAACCTTACAAACAATGATTTCTACGGAAACCCAAAAAAATTCTGCAAAAACTGATTAACTGGAGTCTGTAGATATAGAGAGCTGTCCAATTTGAAAACAAAATTAGCTATGACAATTCGAATTTTTCCAGATTCAGTCCCTATTTGAGAGCGCTCTGTATACGGCATCTCAATTTTTTCGACATATAATATTAAACGAAAACCTCTCTGAATGCGTCACTTTCATGAGACTCTCCTATTGGTAAATATAATTGAAAACCTTCCTAAATACGGTATTTTCATGGGACTCCGATTTTCATTGGTAAAAACGCCATAACACAATTTTTGATATGTTCCAAAATGTAAAAAGTAGAAAAACAATTGAAATAACTCGAAAACGATGGGCGATATAAATGTTTTCTCCCTACAGACATGCATTAAAATTGGATGGAAAATGCAATAATGCTACAATAAAAGAGCTGTTCCATTAAAAAAAGTTCGGGACGCAGCAAGTGCGTTATGGTAGTGAATTTTTATTAAATGTTTCAAATTCTAAAAACTCTATTTGCTATAAACTTAGTAACTTGAATTTTAGTACGTAGTAAGGTCTTTTTCTAGGCAACCTATGCGCCAAGTTTCGTTGAAATAACTGTAATTTTCTGGGAAAAATTTTTTTTCGTAAGAAAGCTTAAAATTTTAATAACTCAATTCTCTAAACCCAGAAAGTTGAATTTTGATACGTAGTAAGGCCTTTCCAAAGTCAACATATCGGTCAAATTTAATTAAAATAGCTTTGTAATTTTCAAAAAAAATTTTTTTTTGAAAGAAAACCTAAAATTTTCCCGGAAAACCTAGGCCGATTTTCCTGGCTAACGAACTCGTCCAAGCCACTAATAGAATAAAGCCACTTGCCGAGTTTTATCAAAATCGGTTAATTATTTTTGGAGTTATAGGTTAGACACACACACACACACAAATATATATATATATATATATATATATATATATATATATATATATATATATATATATATATATATATATATATATATATATATATATATATATATATATATATATATATATAAACATATAAAAATTGAAACTGACCCCAGATATGGGTTCTAGCGGTCCTAGTTACCGCTCATTTGACAAAAATTTTGCAAGTCTCACCATCGATACCTCTATTAGTGAATTTTTATTTAAAAAAAAGTCACTAATAGAGAGGTATCGATGGTGAGACTTTGCAAAAATTTTTTCAAATGAGCGCGAACTAGGACCACTAGAACCCATATCCAGTTTGAATTTTTATAATTTTATATATATATATATATATATATATATATATATATATATATATATATATATATATATATATATATATATATATATATATATATATATATATATATATATATATATATATATGTGTGTCCTTCTGATAACTCAAAAATTAATTAAGCGATTTCGGTGAAACTTGGCAAGTGCCTTTATTGTAATAATGGCTTGGATGAGTTCGTTAGCCAGGAAAATCGGACAGGGTTTTCCGGAAAAATTGTGAGTTTTCTTCCAAAAAAAAATTTTTTCTCCGAAAATTACAAAGCTGTTCTAATGAAATTTAACGGATATATTGCCTTAGGAGAGACCTTACCACGTACCAAATTCAACTTTCTAAGTTTATATAAAATTGAGTTATTTAAATTTTGAATCTTCTTTCGAAAAAAATTTTTTTCTCTAAAAATTACAAGGTTATTTTAATGAAGTTTAGTGCATATCTTGCCTTGGAAAAGACCTCACTACATATAAAAACTAAACTTTCCAAGTTTATAGAAAATTGAGTTATTGAAATTTGAAGCATTTAATAAAAATTCACTACCATAACGCACTTGCTGCGTCCCGTTCGTTTTTATTTTAATAAAGATTTACTAAAACGAACAGTTTCTTTTAGGAAAATTCGACATTCATTAAAAGTTAATATAAATATCTTTAACAAAATGTAAAAAAAGGTTTTTATGCAAAATTTTGCTTATTCAACAAATTTTGTTCTATGAAAATTCGAAACCATTTTTGCAATAACTTATTAAACGTTAATTGATAATAAGTTACATTTCACAAAAATCTAACAAAAATTATTTCTATACGAAAGCCCTAGAAAAAAAAATCTGCGGAAACTCTCAAAAATCTGTTGATCCCATACATGCAATTAAAATTGCAAAAAGAAATGATAAAACCTCAAGATGTTAATTGCCTTTTCACAAAAATTTGAACCGGTGGAAGTAAAAAGTAAATATAGACGGAAAAATACTCACACTTTCATCTCAGAAGCTGACAGGGGGTTACTTAACTCTGCCACAAGTTTTATTTTAACATTTGTGAAAAAATTAATTGCTTAGTCCTTTTCCGCACCTGCCTACATGATTGTGTGGGTTTGGTTCAAAATTCTGTTACAACTATCTATAAATTGCGAAATCCAGCGTTCTATATGAACGGCATCGTTTGTGTGGGTATCACTTAGGCGTTGGGACCGGCATCAAGCCACGTGTGTTTGTTTGCGTTATTCATTTTAATGATTTTGTTTTACAAGTTGGAGGGTCTAACTTTTCACAAGAAATGCAAGTATATATTTTTTTTAGCAACAAGCAATAATTTGATTGTAATACTGGCATGTTTATAAATTAAATTATACTAGTAATTACCCATATGGCTATATTTAAACAAACATTTTAAATTTATTGTCAAAACCTGTCGTTAAAAATGTACTTACACAGTTGTGTAGGTCCGTTGTTATTACCTAATTTGTTCTTACACGTTTCTGTGGGCTTGTTGTTTGTTTACGTGAGTGTTTCTTTTTTTCCGATTACAACCTGGACAAGCAGCAAGATGTGAATGATTTATTAAAAGTTACTGGATAATGATTTTGAGATAGAAGGCGATGACTCAGATGCTGTTCCAACTTGGTTCGATGACAGTGCAGTTCCATCAAGAAATCTTGGAGATAGCGACTTAGACTTATCAGAAAGCGCCTCCGTGGCCGTGCGAGAAAGTCGATTCAGACTTTCCAATACGGACTCGGGGGACGACGGTTCGAGACTCACCGGCGGCGGATGATTTTTCAAATCACTGTCGTCGCTGAGATCGAGCTCAAGGTGGAGGGTGGGTTAGTTTAGATGAGCAAAAAGGGTCAGCAATGGCCTAATTGCCAGTAAGCATCTTACCTTTACCTTTTTTGTTTAGACTTATCAGATGATGAGAACATATAACAGCCACAAAACACAATGAGTAAAGCTACGCCGGGTATTTCATGCTTATTATCTTATCCGATTGTGATAAGGTGATAAAATTCCAAGCATCGCGGAGTTTTTTTGGCCGGCTGTGACATTAATATAAAAGGATAAGCAACACGGAACGGGGGTAGTATTGGTAATTCAGCTAATAAGCCGAGAAAACTGAGTCGCCACCAGTCCGCACCGATTCCGTTCCCGTTTGCCGTCCGAGCGCACCTGGTTGGCCAATTTCCGCATCCGAAAATATTGTTATAGGTGAGAATTATCCGTTTTAAGTAATTCATATTTTGTAGCGAATTTTCATATGTTTAAATTATCACGCTTCTCAGTCAAAGTCTCCGCAAGGGAATTATTTCTGCTTTTTCTGACCTGCTGCCGTCCCTAGACAATGCCTGTATGTTAGATTGTCTTGCATTATTTTTGTGAGGATGCTGAGGATTCACAGCTCACCTAAATAATCGAGATATATTCATCTTGGTTTTATCACGAGCAATAATTTGATTGTAATACTGGCATGTTTATAAATTAAATTATACTAGTAATTAACCATATGGTTATATTTAAACAAACATTTTAATTTCTTGTCAAAACCTGTCATTAAACATGTAAGAACACAGTTGTGTAGGTCCGTTGTTATTACTTAATTTGTTCTTACACGTTTCTGTGAGCTAGTTGTTTGTTTACGTGAGTGTTTCTTTTTTCCGATTACAAGCTGGACAAGCAGCAAGAGGTGAATGATTTATTAAACGTTATTGGATAATGATTCTGAGATAGAAGGCGATGACTCAGATGCTATTCCAACTTGGTTCGATGACAGTGCAGTTCCATCAAGAAATCTTGGAGATAGCGACTTAGACTTATCAGATGATGACAAAATAGAACAGCCATAAAACACAATGAGTAAAGCTACGCCGGGTCCATCGATCGTCTTGGAAAATCATGAAGCAAGTCATGTTCCTGCTCCTGTGGAGAAAACAGAAAAAAATTACCGTACCAAAAAAAAAAGAAAAACTTAAATCTACATTGCAGAATAAGACATTTCAAAGTGACGATAATGAGCCAAATAAAAACGAATGTTGGTGTTCCAAAAGCAAAAATTAACGATATTTTAAACTTTTATACCGGATCTTAGGTAAAGAGATCGAACTGAGATGGGAAACTAGTCACAGGCAAATTCCACAGTGTATTGTATTTTTATCGTCGGACAATATCGTCCCTACTACTTTATCTAAAAAGTGTCCATCTGTAATAGTTTTGAGAAGGTTCAACGACACCTAAATTAACATCGATTCCTTTGGCGGCAATAACTGTATACTTATGTTATCTTTAGAACGTGCCGAAAACGTGGGAATTTTGTTTAACAAAGCAATCGATCAGGTGACTCGTAATTGGCGGTGGTGAAGCGTTCATACAGTTTTTGTTGTAACTATATTTCGCAATATATACGCTTTCGAACCCGTTTAGCTGTCCTGGTTTTCTAACATTTTTTATTAATTTCAGATTATCTTTGTCAACGTGATGATTATTATCCCAAATGTGTCGGGCGACGGAAGACTTATCTACAGTACCGTAACGTAATTGGGATAAGTGTTCTTTGAATCTAATTCCTATCGATCTTTTTGTTTGTCCGACGTATTTACGATTACAATCTTTACACCTTATTTCATAAATTGTCCGCGCTATCCTTGTCTTTTGGGTTACCTAGCAAGTTTTTTAAGGTATTTGTTGTTGAAAATGTTAGCTGTAAGTTGACTTTTTTAAAAATGCTGTCTAGACCCCTCGTGATTCTAGGCTCAAATGGTAAGCAAACAAAGTTTTTTTCCAATTTTAATCTTCTGAACGTCGTTGATTCCGTCAACATTTTCTTTGTTTTCTGTTTGTTGATTAATTTTTTCACTAGGCAAGCAGTGTATCCGTTATATTCGGCCACGTTCTTAATATAATTTAATTCTTTGGTATATCTACTTTTGTTTGAAGGAAAACTAATTAACCGATTTACTAAAAAATTCAGACTTGCCATTTTTTGTGCGTACGTATGATGTGAGTCGTTCGGGATGTAGCTGGTTTCCTTTCTATAGACATCGAATTCTAAAGTGTCTTTATTCTTGATAACTAGTACATCTAAAAAGGGTATTTTATTATTAATTTCTAGTTCGTGGGTAAATTTTATAGAGTCAAATTTATTGTTTAATTTGGCAATAAAATCTTCTATTCTGCAAATGTTTGTGTTAAACACCGCGAAAATATCATCCACGTAACGACACCACACTCTAGGAAAATAACCACACATATATATATATTATATATATATATATATATATATATATATATATATATATATATATATATATATATATATATATATATATATATATATATATAAACATAAAAATTCAAACGGATTTTGATTTCGGGCTCTAGGGGCTAAATTTGCGCTCATTTGAAAACATTTTTCAGTATCACCATCGATACCTCTCTAATAGTGAATATTTTAAAATGAAAATTCGCTAAAAAATGTTGAAAAATTAGTTACATCACATCAGACAACTTTTGCGTTGCATTTTAAATTGAGGTGGAATTGCTGGCTGTGATTAGGGGTGGAGAGGTTCTACACTGTTTGAAGAGATTGCAAGTATGTGTGTGTGCGTGTGTGTGTGTATGCATATGTGTGTCTTGAAAATTTCTGGATGAATGACTGGCTGTGTGTTGAGATCTGTATTCTTGTGTGCTATTCTGTTTTATTTTTATTTTACTTTATATACTAGTGCTTATGTCGTTAACTTTATGTAGACATGTTTTGTATATTTACACTTGTCTCGCATTTTGGACTCAATATTTAACTGTCCACAATATGCTGAAATGCATAATGTTTTTCACGCACAAGTGTCTTTTTAGATAGGTACTTCAATGGACAAACTGTCTTCATTCGAACAACTGTAATCTCACATTTTTGTATGTATACTTTTTCTGAATAAACGCTATTATTCTTATAATTATTAATATTATATACAAAGCTACATTCACACACACGCATAAGCATATATATATATATATATATATATATATATATATATATATATATATATATATAATAGCCTATAGAATGTCACAGTGATACCTTGCAATTTTGGCCTTAAATGGTTAAAAAGTTTAAAGGATATATAGGAAATATTGGAGGTGCTAATAACTGAGGATTGGTTGAGTAAATTGTAAATTTAAAATATCGAAATTTTGCAGCAAGATATATCAGTGTCAACAGGGTTTTGCTATGTTTCAGTTTAATATTTTAACCAAATCGCATCAATTTTAGCGACAAGTTTGTAACTTCTATGTAAAATGCACCGTATAATTTTAATGCCTATAAATAAAAGAAATAAATAAAAAATAGTATATATATATATATATATATATATATATATATATATATATATATATATATATATATATATATATATATCCCTTAACCACTGAGGTGGAGTATCTCAGACTCCGTGTCACCTTAAACTCTCAGCCCCACCCCCAATTTTAAACCCATCACTCCACCTTCCCAGGTACCTTCCCATCTTAGGTCAGTCTAGCCGTGCAGGTAAGGGCAGCCGCATGTCGTAATCGCACAAATTGTTATTAGCAGTTGAAATAAGGCAGGAGTCTCGCAGACTCCACCTCAGTAAGTACGTAACTTTTTTATTATTTTCACTCTTCACTAATAATCAAAAATTTATAGCGTAAAAACTGACTAGAAATGGATCCCAAGCCTGGGACTTACCGACAAACAATCAATCCCCTTGAAAATGACTTTGCAGAAATTGCGATCGGTTGGCTTGATGAACTTGACAGTGATCTAAGTGAAACTGGCGACGATTTTGCCGAAGAACTTGCACACAGTGATCACAACACAGTTTCGGAGGAATCAGCAGGGAACGAGGGAAGAAATTCGGATGAGGATGCGGAAGTTGGCGGCGAAAATTCGGGACAGGATGCTGAAGCTGGAGGAAGTCAAAGAAAGAGAAGGCCATCTACCAGCAGTGAACAAGAAAGTAGCGAAGAAGAACAACTGGTAGTGAAAAGATATGCATACGGAAAGAATAGGATGAAATGAGCACTAACAGCACCAAAGAGAAATGTAAGAACACCCCAGCACAATATCTTGAAGCTTCCAACATTACGCGGTGCTGCTCGCTTGGTGGAGTCTGCAACTCCACAAGAAATCTGGAACACAATGTTTGATAGTCAAATGATCGCGATGGTCGTTCAATGGACAAATGTAAAACTGCGAAAAGAAGCCTCAAAATATAAAGATGACAAGAGAACCGAATTGCGGGACACTGATGCAATTGAGATGAAGGCGTTTATTGGTCTTCTGTATTAGACGGCTGTCTTTAAGTCCAATCATGAAGATTCTTCGCTGCTGTTTGCCACAGATGGCAGTGGAAGAGATATCTTTCGGGCAGTATTGAGTAAAGAAAGGTTCAACATGCTACTCATACATTTGAGATTCGACAACCCAGTCGATCGGAATGAAAGAAAGAAAACCGATCCAACTGCAGCAGTGAGTGAGATTTTCAACAATTTCATAAGAAACGCACAATCAATGTACTCAATCGGTGCAAATGCATGCATAGACGAGATGTTGGTAGGTTTCAGGGGACGTTGCCGTTTCAAAATGTATATGCCCAATAAACCGGTCAAGTATGGTCTCAAGATAATGATGCTGACTGACGCTCGAACTGGATATGCATACAATGCTTATATTTATTCTGGAAAAGGAAGTGATGGAATGCCTTTGACTGATTCGCAAAAAAAGAACTGGAATGTACCCACTCAAGCAGTAATGCGTTTGACACAGCCAATTTACGGGTCCAACCGCAATGTAACAGCTGACAATTGGTTTTCGTCATTGCAAGTAGTTGACGAATTGAAGAAGCAAGACCTGACATACGTCGGTACATTGAAAAAAAATAAAAGGGAAGTGCCTTTGCAGTTCTTGGGGAAGAAAAGAGAAGAAGGTACAAGCATATACGGGTTCACCAAAGATGTGACTTTATTGTCGCATGTTCCGAAAAAAGGAAAGGTTGTGTTACTGGTATCATCCATGCACCACTCCATGTCCGATGATCCTGAAACTAGAAAGCCGGAAATTATAGCTTACTATAATACCACAAAAGGCGGAGTGGATTCCTTGGACGAAAAGTGTGCGATCTATGGAACAAGTCGCCGAACGCAAAGATGGCCCATGGCCATATTCTTCAGAATCTTGGATATGTCAGCGGTAAATGCTTACATTTTAAACGGTTGTTACAAAAACAACCAAGACGTTTCACGAAGTAACTTTATAAAAAATCTGGCAATGTCTCTCGTCAAACCCTACATGGAAATCAGACTCAGAAATCCAAGGATAAACAAAGAAGTAAAAATGCTCATCAGTCGAATACTGGACATGCCTATTCCCGTTCTTGATGAGGAAATTGTCCTTGAAAATAGACGATATTGCTTCCTCTGTCCATCCAAGTTGCACAGGAAGACGAAATACGTATGCATTCACTGCCAGAAGCCAATCTGTCTTGGATGTTCCAGAAAAATCTGTGCAACCTGTGCCGAACTAAGGGAGTAAGAACCACCTGCACGAATTTTTTCCTTAGTAGATATTTTTTTGTTTTTTACGTTTTTACTTTGTCTCAACCTTTATTACCATACTTACGCAGTTATGTAATTTATTTTTCTCGTTTCAAAGTCAGAAATGACTTAAAAGAAATATGTGTTCTTTTTGTACCGTAATTTGCAAATAAATATTATTATTACACCTTTACGATATTTTTTTGTTAAAATTGGTGATACGTACTTCCAAAAATATCAATCTTACTAGTGCAGCATGTGGATTGCAATTATTTCAATTTTCGTACTTTAATTAGCCCTATTTATTTGTCGGAGTCTGTAAGACTCCACCTCAGCAGTTAAAGGAAAATAATCCACCCCAGTGGTTACGGGATATATATATATATATATATATATATATATATATATATATATATATATATATATATATATATATATATATATATATATATACAT